>HG992297.1:11226931-12453862 GCA_905220595.1 Spilosoma lubricipeda
AAACATTTAGGCAAACATTATCATTACTGAGGAATGATGTTAATTTATCACTTATCACTTATCAATAACCACACGTCACTTGTTTAAGTAACAAAAATATATTTCGTACACACGGCCAATGAAATACACGGTGAGAATTAATGTCTGGATTACGTCTTCGAATAACCTTCAAATTGTTTAAACAAGTGGCACATACATTTACCTGAAGAATATTTTTCAACAAAAACTCCGTTTAAAATACTTATTTCGAGTTATATTTTAGATGAACCCTGCGGTGTTACCTGCGGTTATTGTTGTACCGCGAGTAACAAAAAAGGGACAAAGTTAGTCTAAAAAAAGTAGCCTAAATAACTTAGGCTACTTTTTTTTACACTAACTTTGACCTGGATCTGGATCTGTACTTGTTGAACCTGGTTTATCAGCTAACTACCAGTGAAAGTCCCGTCAAAATCGGTCTAGCCGTTCCAGAGATTACCCGGAACAAACAGACAGACAAAAATCTTTTAACCACATTTTTGGTATATGTACCGTGTATACATACATATGCATTGATTAAAAAGCGGTTATTTTAATGTTACAAACAGACACTCCAATTTTATTTATTTGTATAGACAAAGGCGCCGGGGAGCCGTCATAATCAAAGATGGCCTTGCTAAAGAAGTCATTGTTACACATTACAATAGATTAGCTATTGATTACAATCTAAGAAACGTTCTACTAACATGTAAAGGTAATGAACAATCAGATAAAATTATTATTCTTTGATGAAATGGCAACCAGCCGGATCTCTCGGATCAGCTATTTCTGGTAATGTCAAATGTTTATAGTCTTCAAGTCAATAAGTCTTCGTCGTGATGAAATTAATGATATAAAAAATGTGGATGAGACGAAATGGGAACCGTCTTCCGAAAAAATCATTTCTGAATTGGTGAATATAAACTTTTAGGTTGACTTAAACATAATCTATACTAATATATAAAGCTGAAGAGTTTGTTTGTTTGTTTGAACACGCTAATCTCAGGAACCGTTGGTCCGATTTGGAAAATTCTTTCGGTGTTGGATAGTCCATTTATCGAGGAAGGCTATAGGGTATATATCATCACGCTACTACTAATAGGAGCGGAGCAACAATGAAAAATGTTTCAAAAACGGGGGAAATTTTCACGCTACGGGCAATATAAGGCGCAAACGAGGTTGCGTGGGTCAGCTAGTTAATCGATAAAATTATTCGAGAGTTGCGCGGATAATTTGTCAACTAAATGTCTAACTATGTTGTGTCAAATACTGCCTTTGTAGAAAAAATGACACTTCTTATTACAAGGAATATAAATCCTATTAATATTTTAAACGCGAAAGTTTGTAAGTATGGATGGATGTTTGGTAATCTTTCACGCAAAAACTACTTCACGGGTTTGGATGAAACCTTACAGTAATATATCTTATACATCAGAATAACACATAGGCTACTATTTGCCGCGATAACTAACATACACGCGGGTGGAGCCGCGGGCAACAACTAGTTAGTAAATAAAGGCTCATTGAACGCTAGCTTTCAGTCTACAATATCAATGCTTTGGCATAAACTAGGACCATTTCGACCAGAGTGATAAGAAGCCCCCAGCCTTCCCTCACGGTGATTCTTGGAGAGAATAAAAAGTCACAATGTTCTATTAACTTTGTTCATTTATTCGGACATCTGAGGCAATGCCATATAGTTCCAAGCTACACAAACCTAGTACTATAGGTACTAGACAATTGACGTAAACACATATTTACATTTTTTTTGTAAAAACATACATATTATGGAGAGAAAACATCCAAAGTCCCAAACAAATATTTGAGGATCATACAAACATTTTGCTCAACCCGTCAATCGAACCCGTGACCTCAAACACAGTATTCGAATATGCTATTGTAACATCGAGGCAGTCGATTTTTTAACCGACCTCAAAAAAAGGAGGAAGTTTCTCAATTCGACGGTATATATTTCTTTCTTTTTTTTATGTGTGTTCGCGGGTAACTTTGTCGTTTATGAAGCGATTTTGATGGTTCTTTTTTTAATGGAAAGGAGACGTCCCAACGGTGGTACCATGATAAGGACATTAATATCTGATCATGGCATCTAAGAGAAATCGAGTCAAACCTTGAAGTCAGTTTTATTTTTGTTAAAATTTTACTTGTAGTACCAGACTAAGTACATACACTCATAAAATGATCTTATCTCAATAACCTTGAGTCAGTTTCCATGTTAAGCAAGTCTGTGACTAAATATTTGACTAACTGACTAAAAGAGGTCAACATCACGCTTATCATTAAAACTATTATTTAAACACACGTGGATCTTATAAACCTTTTATGGTCTATATAGTCTTACTAGCCGACACACGCAACCTCTTTTGCGTCTCCTATTGCCCGTAGCGTGATTATTTTCCCCCGTTTTTCTAACACTCTTCATTGGTACTCTGCTCCTATAGGTCTTAGCGTAATGATAAAGAAATATTACACCCGAACAGAACTAAATGTAATTGGGATACACCCCTTGTCACATAACTTCATAATTTATATTGAAACTAGCTGTCCCGGCAAACGTCGTTTTGCCATAACTACTAATAAATTAAAAATTAATTAAAAAAACATTGTCCAGCGGACAAAATTGTGAATCTAAACCATTCCCAGATCCCCTTGAACACACACATAAAATTTCATCAATATCGGTCCAATCGTTTGAGAGTAGTTCAGTGACATACACACTTACAGAAGAATTATATATATGTATAAAGATTAGAAATAAAAGAATGAATGACCTTTATCCAGACTCACAAATTAAACATTCTTTGTTTTCTTTATGTTCCCAACAGACAGACAACCTTGTAAAGACCGGGTCAGCATTGTCGACTCGATCTTCAAATAAATGCCGTTTGAATTTGGAACCGTTCTTCTGGGAAGTCATTATCTATGGCCAGTATTGCACGGTCTGTGGCTACATTCATTCAGCTATTATTGAAATCGTTATATATAGTGTTTGCTAATACATTACATAACTCTTTAGCATCGTACCAGAATCTATTTAATTTTATGTAATGTAAAGAGCATAGTGTTTGTATTTATTATATTGTACGCTTACGTTATTCAATTTAGATTTTAAATTTGTAACGGCCACTTTCAAAAGTATCTTTATTGAAAAGCATCTGGATTTACCTGAAAGAGTAATTCTTAAACCGCGTCGAGCACTTTTTTGTAGGGAAAAATCTCATGGGTTTGCGTCACCGACTTGCAAATTTTTGATGTTGACAATTTTAATTCAAACATTATGATTTTTTTAATTTTACACATTAATTTTACAAATAATATTCTAGTCCTCATGACTGCCAATTTTTTTTTTATGACCATTAACGTTGTCAAAAATAATCTGTATATCTATCAATGAAAGTATTGAATGATGAGATGAGATGACATTGAAAAATATATTTAGAGTCTATCTTCAGTTTTAAGCAGGGGGTTATTAAAAACGGTTGTAAATAAAACTGCTTGGATAGATTTCGAAACTGGAACAAAAAGTTATCAGTGTACAAAAAAACAAGTCGTTTACGACACTGTTTTAGAGGTTATTTTTGACTATAAATAATTCAGTATTCAAGTAACTACATTCTATATTTTTTTATTATTATTTAGTATTTTAAGAAAAACATTTTTTATCGTCATCATCAACCTGTTGCAGTTTACTGCTGAAAATGGGTCTTTCGAATTTCGTCACTGGATTCTTGGTTACCATTTTTATATTGTATAGACATATTAGTCTCCATTGTCCGGAATCCCAGGAGTTTACAAGTTATTACTACACTTACAATTAATAGCCACATTATCAATAGCCATATATTATAAGTTTGTTGTCCCTGCTACCCCTGTTAGCTACCACAATCGAAAATGTTTGCAAAGTGTATGTGGGCCTTTCATCAAAATGAAGCCACTCATGAAAAATTAGCTTGATAGTAATAACTTGTAAAATTGGTTCCGTGAATCTACCGGACTACCACGCTCGGAACACAAAAATCATTACCACTTTTAAAAAAAATTTGGTGTTCACTTTATGTTCTAATTTCAAACAATTCAATTTTTTTTTAGGTTTGTTGACCTAGATTTACACATAATTTCACAAATTTTAATTAGGTATTGAGGCTAAGGACACTTTATCACCCATTCAGTTTCCTGTCAGCCAAATTAGTCCATTAATCCGCTATCCGTATCTTAATCCGCTCAACAAAATGTCATGTATAATCGACTTTTTCCTGGGTAAATCATTTCTAATAGACTATCTGCCTTTCGTTTATCCCTTACTTTTTCACTTCTGTCCATTCCTCGCATTGTTTTCACAATATCACTCCCACACATGTTAAATATCAAGAATTATTTATATTTCTGAATTCTAAAGCAATTTGAGAAAACAAATACATGAACAATTTTTAAAATTCTTTCTTTGATGTCGAAGAACGGGTCATGGAAAATATACAAAAGATTGTGTTTTACATTTAACCTATTATATTTGTTATACGCGCTACCATGGATGAATTTAGGCCAAGGTATGTTCTAAAACATATGAGATTTAAAAGATTACGTTTTGAATGACGACGCCATGAGATACATTTAAGCTAGTACCAAGCCTTACGTAGCTTTGTTCGTGGCTACGGTCCTCAGTTTTCGCGGTAAAGAGTACCCTATGTCCTTATTCAAGAGTCAAAGTATATGACTGCTTCGTTGGCGCAGTGGTAGCGTACGCGACTGCACTACTTCAGGTCTCGGGTTCGATCCCGGGGTCGGACCAAATATTTGTATCATCTGCAAATATTTGTTTTCTAGTTTTGGCTGTTTGTATGTATTTACCAAAAAAGTATATATATGTATTTATATTAGGTGTCTAATACCCATAATACAAGCTCTGCTTAGTTTCGAACTAGATGGCGTTGTGTGTTAGATGTGCGATGTATTGATTTATTTATTTACCTTTATGTAAAAATTTATTGAAAGCGGTGCAGTGGTTTAGTTGTGAAATGGTTATAGACGTACAGTCAGGGTTATAGATATAGAACCATACTATCGGTTTCTTTAATCATCATCATTTATTATTCTACAGTTTTGTTTTTTTTTTAAATTGATTTACCAGCACAAATGGCATGATGGTTGAGACGGTGAACTAGCCCTTTTTGACATCTGACATTGACATCATATTAAAATAGATTTTTCAGGTGACCGTCACCTGTCACCCTTGTATTTTATTTTTGAAAATGTTAATTAATAATACGAGTCTATATTTATACAAATAAATAAAAGTGGTGTATCTGTTTGTAATATTAAAATAACTGTTTTGTAATAAATGCATATGTATGTATACACGGTACATGTGCCAAAATAACATTTTTTACATTTTTTGTCTGTCTGTTTGTTCCGGGTAATCTCTGAAACGGCTGGACTGATTTAGACGGGATTTTCACTGGCAGATAGCTGATGATCTATATAGTAACTTAGGCTACTTTTTATAGACTATCTTTGTCTCGCGGCGCTACCCGCGGTACAACACTAACTGCGGGTAACACCGCGGGGTTCAGCTAGTAAATAAATAAAATTGAAATGTTGTGTTTATGATTGCCAATTAACAGCTTTTCACGGAATGCATATGAAAATAAATACGGTACTGATTTTTTTTTTTTAATGTCCGAATTCCGGCTAATCTCTGAAACGCCTATAATTCACTGTCAGATAGCTTATGTTCTAAAGAGTAATTTAGGGTATTTATATTTTAGAAAAAAGGTGGAAAATATAAATGGAATAGTGAACATTTTTCAATCCAAAAGCAACAAAATGGCTGGTTATACCACAAGATGCAGCTAGTATAGAATACAAAATAACAAAGACAAACAATTTTTTTTAAAATTATTGAACTGCTTTGAAATATAACAAAAACAAAACAGGCCGAGCTGAGCTGACTGAGATTAAAAAAGAATAATTACAAATAACATTTCGTAATATTTTATTTTTAAAAATGACGTTTTTCGTTCTTCTATCTATAAATGTTTGTGGTTACGATTTTATGGTAACCCATATTGTAATATTATTCATCAGACACATAGAGTTACTATTTCTGTCTGTTAGGCTCTCAGGGCAAAGACTTCAATGAAATTCGCCATGGATCTCCATGATTTTCTAATCTAATCCTCTAGGAAGGACATAGGCGACTTTTTAGCACGATAACCACTTGTTCTTTATGAATAAACTAGCTGAACCCCGCGGTGTTACCCGCGTGTTGTACCGCGAGTAACGCCGCGGGACAAAGTTAGTCTAAAAAGTAGCCTAAGTTACTCCCCGAGTCATCAGCTACCTGCCAGTGAAAGTCCCGTTAAAATCCGTCCAGCCATTCCAGAGATTACCCGGAACAAACATTTTTGGTATATGTATCGTATATACATGCATATGCATAAGTAAAAAGCGGTTATTTTAATATTACAAACAGACACTCCAATTTTATTTATTTGTATAGTTATCAAAGTAAACTCAATGTATTATTAGGTAGATATTTTGTCTATGAGTACGTTACGTCCTTATTTTAGTTTTATATTGTACATCATAAATAACTGCGTGGGATCTCCCATAAGAAAACATTCGCTATTTAAAATTTTCTACAAATGAATTCTAGCTAGATTGATTTAAAGCTCGCGAAACCCCCTGCAAAATAAATTTCATGAATATCTTTGAATCAGCCGTTTCCAAGATTCAAATCATATAAACATGAATTGCTTACTTAATGGAAATAGATAGTAATCATAGATTATTTCTAATAATAGGTATTTTTAATTTATTGAGTTGACTGTAATAGGGTAGATGACATCAGTCAAATCCTAAGAAAGAATTATCTGAGGTCAAATCAGTTATCTGTCAAATCATCTGTCAAAACCATAGAGGTAGGAATAAATTTGTATGAAAAATGAAAAGTGACGTCACTGTTTTTAACCGACTTCAAAAAAGGAGGTTTCTGAATTCGACTTATTTTTTTCTTTATTTTTTTTATATATGTTCGCGGATTACTTCGTCGTTTATGAACCGATTTTGATGATTCTTTTTTTATTGGAAATGAGATATCCCAACGGTAGTACCATGATGCAGATCTGATCATGTGAAGGACACTAAGATCTGATGATGGCATCCAAGAGAAATCGAGTTAAACCTTGAAGTCGGTTTTATTTTTGTAAAATTTTAGCATACTTAATTGAGCAATATATTTCAATGTTTCTTTAATTAAAATTTGTGATATACTCAAAACACTCTTAACTTTATTATCATTAATAGTGGTTTCTTACACAGTGAATACTCCCTTACGGTTCTGGTTTTGATTTATTTATAGCGGTGGTGTCTCTGTGGTTTATACAACATTTAAAAACCTTAATTTAACTTTAGCGGTTAACTGTAGGTACTTAAATGACGTAATTTTTTGATATATTTTGTGGAAATGAATCCTAACTAGTTGGATTTATCAACCCCGAAACCCCCTGCATACTTTATTTCATGAAAATCGATTTGATTTTATTTTAGGTGAAAGTTTGTGAGTGTGTATGTTACTTACTTTAACTAACGACTAGACCAATTTTGATAAAATTTGGTATGCTTGAAGCTGACACCTTGGATTAACACGCATAGGCTACTTTTTATAAAGGCTACTATTTACCGCGAAATCCAATACACACGCGGGCGGAGCCGCGGGCTACGCCAGGTTCTAATATATGTATACTAAATGGCACGATTAAAGGTGAGGTTTAAATCAACTCGTGCTGATTTCAGCACGGTTGGGCCAGCTCGACCGGGGCGATACTACCCTCGTACAGAAAATTAACGTAAAATGACAGCGATCATGCTGTCGCGTTCCGTTGTTGAGTGCTAGACCGGAGGCCCAATGATGCAGAAGCATCACTAGCCCGCCATGGTGTGGGTCACCATGCTGCATTGTTGCATGGGTGACCACCACTCTTGGATTCTGCTTATGCTTTCCATCAGGCCGGATAGAGTCAGGGCAGGGCTAAACATATAAAAAAATGTAGTGGAACAATTGTATTTTGCCTTTTCGGCGTACAAATGTTAAATGCGTGTCATATTCATTCAGTAATTTTGGTTTACATTTAAAAATATTATATCATTTATCATTATACTCGTAGTCTCGTAGTCTTTACTTACAATCTATCACTTTATTGTATACTAGCTGAACCCCGCGGTGTTACCCGCGGTTATTGTTGTACCGCGAGTAACGCCGCGGGACAAAGTTAGTCTAAAAAAAGTAGCCTAAGTTACTCCCCGGGTCATCAGCTACCTGCCAGTGAAAGTCCCGTCAAAATCCGTCCAGCCGTTCCAGAGATTACCCGGAACAAACAGACAGACAGACAAAAAATTTTCTAACTACAGTTTTGGTATATGTATCGTGTATGTTTTTTTTTAGACTAACTTTGTCCCGCGGCGTTACTCGCGGTACAACAATAACCGCGGGTAACACCGCGGGGTTCAGCTAGTATATATATTTATTTTTTGTTTTTATGAGTGTTCGCGGATTCGTCGTTTATGAAGCGATTTTGATGATTATTTTGTTAATGGAAAGGAGATGTCCCAACGGTGGTACCATGATAAGGACATAAATATTTGACGATGGCATCCAAGAGAAATCGAGTCGACACTTGAAGTCGTATTTATTTTTATTAAAATTGTACTTGTTTGGATTGTTATCCGACATACCTAAAACGCTTTTGTGACAAAGATGGTTAAGTACAGTTATTATTACATGATGAACGATTAAGTATTCAAAACGGGTAAAGTTAACAAACTTCAAGGTAGTAGAGCCATGCTGATTTCAACACGAACGGGCCGGCTCGACCGGGGCGGTACTACCCTCGCACAGAAAATCAACGTAAAATGACAGCGATCATGCTGTCGTGTTTCGTTGGTGAAAGCATCACTAGCCCGCCATGGTGTAGGTCACCATGCTGCATTGTTGCATTGTCTGCGTTCGCAGTATGGTGACCATCACTCTTGGATTCTGCTTATGCTTTCCATCAGGCAGAGTAGAGTCATTATGGCAGGGTCAAACATAAAAAAAAAAAAAAGAAAAAGAAACTGTAAAATAGTATGTTAAAAAGAACACTTCCTCAGTTACATAATACATTTGACATTGAAACTTGAAATTCCGACAGATTAGAACTCGTTACCGGGCGCTTGGGTATTCATAATTATCACCATAGTGAAAGATTCCACACAAATATGGTAACAGTTACGTCATTCATTACATCATAATAATATCGAAATAGGTAAGTCCAAATTAGTCATTTTAAGATACAGCAGAATCATCTCAATAGGCCGCTCATGCTGCGTGTCTGCTTCGCAATGAGTATGGTGACCACCACTCTTGGATACACAAAAACATGACTACTTTGCCTGATGGAAAGCATAAGCTTTTGCTTATACTTTCCATCAGGCAAAGTAGTCATTTTTTTGTGTATGTTACATAAAAAAAATAATTTAAAAAATAACAGCTTTTTACTAAATGCAAATGAAAGTAAGTATATAATTATAATACTTACATTAAAAAAATCTCTACCTGTCTGATTGTTACGGCTTATCTCTGGAATGGCTAGACCGATTCTGACGGAACTTTACCGTTCGACCGTGGCTCTTCTACGGTAACTTATGCTTTATGGTTTATGAATTCAATTTTGACTTTCACTGGCAGGTAGCTGATGATCTAAAGAAACTTATTTTAAGACTAGCTTTACCCTGCAGCGTTATTCGCGATTGTTTATATTAGTCAAAACCTTTCTAAGGAGAGCCCTATGTCCAGCAGTGGACCATGGGGTATGGGCCTCCGGTATCCTCACTCACTCAGTAAAACACAGCGCAGGCGCTGTTTCACACCTGTTTTCTGTGAATTGCTGTTCTCAAACCACATTAAGACCAGGCATTACAGTGTCGCAGGTCAGAGATTATCCACAAGAAATGCTATCAATAAAATGAGATATTTTAATGTGCTTTCAAACAAAAGCCCTTTGTTTTCTTATGAAGATAATTTACATTCTGAATATTTTATTGAACATAATGTAGGTCCTTCTAAGAATGAAATATGACGTTTATATCCTTTGACTTTAGGACTTTCGAGACAGCGATCATAAAACTGTATTTGTTTTATCCTATTTTGTTTTTTTGAAGTCGGATGATTCTTGTTTATAATATGCAGTATTAAAATAGGAATCTGCGGGATTGCTACCATCTACCTTTTCGTTTGTGAGTATCCGATCCCGCAGATTCCTATTTTATTGTTACTGACCATGAAAGTTTAAAACAAAATATGCAGTATATCTTACTTTTTAACCGCCGACGCAAAAAGAACGGTGTTATAAGTTTGACGTCGATATCTGTTTGTGGACACGAATGGACAGATTTCGATGCTGTTTTTTTTTTATTTGAAAGTCCTTGCGATGGTTCTTAGCTATGTTTCGTTAATATCGGTCCAGCAGTGTATGAGTAGCAGCTCTTTTCCAAACCGATGTAAGGCATATTTGGCGAATAAATACTCGACTAAGCGCTTAAGTAGGTTTTTTTTAATTTTTAATTTAAGCTTGTTATATAATGTAGCCCAAAAAGTAATGGTCTAAAAATTTTATACTTGTTTCGATCCCATATGAAGAACAGAGAACATAGGCATGATGTCTATAACTTACAGGTAAATAAAGTTAAAGCTGTTTATTTTGTTTCAGACTGCCAACTTTGCTACTGATTAGTCAACTGTCAATTTTGCTCCTGGCGCAGGAGAACGAGATCAATCCAGTAGCATATTGTAGTAAAAGCGGCTGCTGTAAAGGGAGGCAAGACGATGGAAGGAGTACTCATGAAATTTTTTCTCCAGAAGGATGTAAGATATAGCCGAAGTTCAATCTGTCCTTCTTTATCTCTGTTGCTTCTTAAATATTGAACGGACCTTTTTATTTTATATTTCTCTTAAAAAATACTCAATAATGTTATAGAGAGTTTTATAATACTACTAGATGCCCCGGCAAACGTGGTTCTGCCTTAAAAAAAAATTTGGGGTATGAAAAATAGATGTTGTCCGATTCTCAGATCTACTGAATATGCATATAAAACTGGGATGGGAGGGGTTGGGGTACGGGCCTCTGATATCCTCACTCAGTCGGTGAAACGCAAGCGCTGTTACACATCGTTTTTCTGTGAGGCCGTGGCATTACTCCGTTCGAGCCGGACCATTCATGCCGAAGCGTGGCTCTTATACGGTAACTTATGCTTTATGGTTTATGCATTCGATCTTTACTGATTCCGTTTCGTCACTTTTAAAGCCCTTTTCTACGTAATCGGGTTGTATTTTTTTTCAAACTATCTCATTATTGGCCTACTTCAGTCCACTGCTGGACATTGGCCTCTACATATTTTATATTTTGTGTAAAATATGAATTCACCAGAAATTGTTTCTAAGGCACTGCAAAAAAAAATTAAGTAAGACGCAGTGAAATTGTGGTAGCGTACGCAACTGCAGTCTCTAGCTTGAGGTCTCGGGCCCGATTCCCGAGTCGGACCAAATGTTTGTACGACTTGCAATTATTTGTTTCGGAGTTTGGGTTTTTCCATGTATGATATATATGTATTCACCATTATTTTTTTTTTATTTTTTTTTATATTTGGCCCTACCAAAATGACTCTGCTCTGCCTGATGGAAAGCATAAGCAGACTCCAAGAGTGGTGGTCACCATACTGCGAATGCAGACAATGCAACAATGCAGCATGGTGACCCACACCATGGTGGGCTAGTGATGCTTCTGCATCATTGGGCTTCCGGTCTCGCACTCACCAACGAAACACGACAGTATGATCGCTGTCATTTTACGTTGATTTTCTGTGCGTTTCGTCATATCATCATCATATCAGCCGTAAGAAGTCCACTGCTGAACGTAGGCCTCCCCCATTGACTTCCATTGCGACCGGTCGGTAGCGGCCTGCATCCAACGAGTCTCTGCGATCTTAACTAGGTCGTCCGTCCACCTTGCGGGAGGCCTTCCTACGCTGCGTTTTCCGTCACGTGGGGACACCACGTGACGGAAAACGCAGCTCAAGAACCTTTCAGCCCCATCGGTCATTAACCACCATTAATTCCCATACGTTTAGTACCCGATGGGACGAAAGGGCGTTGTGTATCCGATGTCCGCATTATTATTAAACATATTCATTTTTAATGATCAGCACTATCATCATCCACAGGATTTAATAATAATGTACTGCTAGGCCTTTTCTTAGACCTCTTAGGACCATCATCAACTGATTGCGATAGGATTCCTTTGAAGTTTTCCATTGCGATGTTGTGATCCCGCAAAGTTTGTTTCCTTAGCCGGTTCTTGCAACATCCGTGGGATGCAATTCAAATTCATTTATTCAATTAAAACACTAAGTGACATTTCAATTAAAGCTGCAGTTAAAAATCATAGATCGACACAAACAGACGCCACAGCATGTACTAAGTTGTCAAAGTAAATTAAATGAAAACATCAAAATCTACTGCCTGTTTATGTCGATCTATATCTTCCAGTTTCCAAAAAGCGTAAAGCTCATAGAATCATGTCATCAATAAGTGCATTGTATATTTGAATACAAGTGTTTTTATTCTTACAGATACTAAATGTTACTGCGATGACTTTTGCTACAGGCCGAACGGACACGACGATTGCTGCGATGATTATTATACTGTTTGTCTTTCAAATAGAACTACTACTCCAGTTCCAACAACTGAACTTCCTACTCCTATCCCAACTACGACTGAATCCACCCCAGCACCAGCTAATTTAACAGCCTGTAAATCTTGGTAAGTTTTAAATAATATGTATCATTAGAATAATATATTACTGCTTTTACTATTATGTATACTATAATGCCCCATCCATACTCTCCATGAGGCTACACGAGTGCGAAAGTGAGGACGGTCCGCTCGTGATAAAAAGAAATAAAAAAATATAGCTCTTGAAAATTGTTCGGTAGCGATGTTCGAGTTCCATGATTTTTGTTCACCCAAAAAGTGCTCAACGTGCCTACAGAAGATTTCTCTTCTATAAATTAAATAAATAAATCTTTGTGGGAGAGCCACGCTTCGGCATGAATGGGCCGGCTCGACCGGAGTGATACCACAGCCTCACAGAAAACCGGTGGGAAATAGTGCTTACGCTGTGTTTCACCGAGTGAGTGAGGATACCGGAGGCCCATAACCCAAACCCCCTCCCCCTATCTCCCCTCCCTGTCCCCCAAAGGCCGGCAACGCACTTGTGACTCCTCTGGTGTATGCAGGTGTCCATGGGCGGCAGTAATCGCTTACCATCAGGCGATACGTCTGCTCGTTTGCACGACTATCCCATAAAAAAAAAAAACAAAAAAATACAAAAGTGGCAGAAAATGTATTACGATGACGAAATCTAGCTTATATGGACCTGTATAATATTCTATCCCTACCTGTATTAAAAATGCGAAAGCAACTCTGTCTGTCTGTCCTGCTTTCACGGCCACCGATTTAAATAAAATTTGGCATGGAGATACTTTGCTTCTTGAGGAAGAAGATAGGCTACTCTTTGCTGCGATAGCCAACCAACACGCGTGTGGAGCCGCGCGCAAAAGCTAGTACTGAAATAAAGTAACAAAATCAAGATCCCTAAAACTTTCCTGTCTTATTGCACTTAATGCACATAAGTTGCACTCCAGAATCTGTTTATAATCTGGAAAATACTCTGATCTTAAATATCTAACTCTTAACAAAAAAAACAATTAGCTTTTTCACTTTTAAAATTATCATGCGGAAGTATTTCAGATGAATTGTAGTCTTAAATTAAATATCTAAAGATATTGTGGCGACTTCCACGTACAGCGGAAGCAAAGATATACTATGCCATCTACCGAACATACACTAAACTACCGAAGTCACATCGAACTAAGGAATAACTAATAATGTGTATAGAAGATATAGAAGTTCTCGTACGGATTAGTCTATACCACATCCCAACATCAACTTTTAATGGGACTAATCCCAGCCACACGCCCACCACTGTAACTCCTGTACACCAGGATCAACAGCAGTGACCCACGAACACACCGAGTTATGACACTCGGGAAGTCCCAGGAAAAAAAAAACTGTCTTGGAACCCGCAACGAAATTAATCAGAAGAAAAACAGGAGGAGTATCCCAACATCAACTGTCGGACAAAATAATCACCTCGCATGGTTAGAGGATCCTTCCTTTGTATTGAAGGAATATGACATTCCGTTCCTTTACAGTTCGTTCCATGCTAAAATTAAATTTAAAAACCCAACCCAATTGACGTCATACCAATAAAGATTACTGATCTGTGAACGATCAATAACTACTCACACAACTGATTCATCTGAGAGATGTTTCTGATGTCTGATGAATTATTTAATAGCCGGATCGTACAGATAGTTGAAATAAGACAAAACACACTTTTTTTTTTTTCTTTTTTTTTTTTTTTTATGTTTGACCCTGCCATAATGACTCTACTCTGCCTGATGGAAAGCATGAGCAGAATCCAAGAGTGATGGTCACCATACTGCGAACGCAGACAATGCAACAATGCAGCATGGTTACCCACACCATGGCGGGCTAGTGATGCTTTCGCATCATTGGGCCTCCGGTCTCGCACTCACCAACGAAACACGACAGCATGATCGCTGTCATTTTACGTTGATTTTCTGTGCGAGGGTAGTACCACCCCGGTCGAGCCGGCCCGTTCGTGCTGAAATCAGCGTGGCTCTACTACCTTGAAAACATTTTTCATACACATTTTTTTATTTTTTTTTTTAATAAATAAATATTTCGGACATCTATCACACAACGCCATCTAGTCCCAAGCTAAGCGGAGCTTGTGTTATAGGTACTAGACAACTGATACAAATACATATATACTTTTTTTTGTAAATACATACATATTATACATAGAAAACACCCAAACTCCGAAACAAATATTTGTAGATCATACAAACATTTGGTCCGACCCGGGAATCGAACCCGAGACCTCGCGATCAGCAGTCGCACACGCCTACCGCGAGACCAACGAGGCAGTCAAGCAACAATATATATACTCTATTAATTATCCTACCATCATCACTATCCAAGGCCATAATAGTACCACTGGAAATAGGCCTGGCCTTATAAAGTAGATTTGTTATATGGCATACTAATATATAACACGCCAAACGAGTTAGAATTGGATTTGTTTCGAGTTTCCAGTCTGTTTGCAGCGTTGCCGCATTATTTCTACAGCGTTTGCCCCCATTGTCAGTCCTTACTATACTCAGGGAAGGGATAGGTCATCAGTCTCATGCTATCCGCACCGTCAACAAAATGTAAATACATTTTGGTGACGGTGTATAACTAACTACATTAAAACTATAGGTAACTGAGTGGCCGCCTCTAAACCAACTTAACCCATAGTTTACAATTAAATATCCTTTTTTTTACATGTAGAAGCCCCTCTGAGCCGTCTTTCCATAGGGGTTTAAGGTTAAGGCCATACGACGTGGGGAGGGGTCAATTGTTGGATAGCCGCCCTTATCAGCCTAATCACATATATTGACAAAAACTGAGTGCTTCAGGCCCTTTTCCACACAGCATTCTGCAAAATATGCTTTAGGGCCTTTTCCTACAACAGTTGGAAATTCACATCCCCGTGGATGGCTACCTTGGCTAGAATCGTTGGAAAGAATGTGGAAGACGTTCCGCCTGGCACAATTAAGTTGCCCTTATTTCCGTATAGACATACCCTTAGATAAATATCATTGGTGTGGTCATGTAGAACTGTGACCGATTATAACTACTCTTAACTATACACTGTCTTGGGTACAAATAGCCGGGGAATTAGGAGTAATCTATAAAGAAAACTTCTGGTACCTCGATGGATCTTGTGTGATCTACGGTTTAAAGATAGTCCCTCATGTATGGTCACCACGGTGTCACTTTCTGACACTTAAGATCTAATTAGCCTATTTCTGCTGGGGTGACAAATGGCGTAACTCTCAGGCCTGTGCTTATGATTTGCCTGAGCAGTGTGCAGAGCCTGGCCCGATCCCGGATCTGATGGAACGAGACAGTCCAAAATATTTCCCACTCCCACTCCTTCCTTCCATCAGAGTGAGAGCAGAGGAGAATTAGTATTCGGAAATCGAACCCGACATCGGCAGTCGTATAACTTAACTACTACACCAACGAGAGATTTAATTTTGCAGGCAGACATTTTTTATTATGATGAAATAATACTGTTCAGCTTTATAATTAGTATGGATTTACTATGTCCGGCTACAGGAATTCACAATCTGAAGTTACAGTGAATCAAATTAATTCGATCTAACCTCGTTCATAGATTCTTTATCCTACTCCAATCGACCTTGAATCGTCGAATCGAAATCGTAACAATTTATTACTCAATTGTTAGCTATTTGAGTTTTAAAGTTTGTCGTCGACCCATTCAAAACATATTGGCCAAAGTAAATCAACGGGAGTATACATTATTGGTATGTTGAACACTATCCGAAGGTAAATATATATATTTATGATTTGGTTGGCATGCCATTTGGTTCAATTTTCGTCTTCAGACCAACTCATTTGACTAGTACGGTGATTATGAGCAAAAACCTTCAATGCAAAAGCATTAAAAAAACTGTTTTGAAGCAATTTACCTGATGAATTTACCAATTTACTGACTTAGACCGTAGCAAAAATTAAAAAATACAAAAATTATGATATCTTAAAATGGGAATCTGCGGGATTGCTACCATGTACCTTTTTGTTTGTGATACTGTTAGTGTTGTGTGTCGAGAACAGTTACGAGTAAATAGTGAGTTAGTGAACAGTGGTACCGGGGACAATCGTAATAAAAGACTACGAAAGAGGGTAGACCGATATGTCGGCCAATAACAGCCCACCCGCAAGATCTTCAGTTACTCCGTGATCATGGCGCTTGCAACAGCGCCGAAATATCGGATACTCACAAACAAAAAGGTACATGGTAGCAATCCCTCAGATTCCTATTTTAATGTTACTGACCATGAAAGTTTAAAACAATATATTATGATATCTTCTTTTATTTTTATATTTATAATAACATATTGAAGTATTTGAAAAAATGCTGTCTCGAGGTAACTAGGGTTATTAATTGAATTGTTAACTGCAGACTTTAACTTATTGAACAACATATAAATAAAAATTTATTTATTTTATTTATTTATTTAATGATACCATAATAAAATATATAAATAATGCCATAGACCATATATATCACATATATATGTATATATTTCAAAATCCATTTTAATTTTTCCTTCTTGGTGAATAATAAAATGATACCAATTCAAAATTTGAATTCCACATCAAATGATAAAATTAAAAAACTGAAGCATTTAGTGTAGAAAATGCTAGCGAGGATTCTGGTTGAATCTACAAAAAACCTACTCTATGAATTTATTTTCGTCTAAATCATAGAAAACCGAATTAATTAAGAAAATGTATGCTCCGAGAACAAAAAATGTCAATACTGTAGTATTTCATATTTAATTAGCGATTGCCAGCGTGCGTATTTTTTATGCAGCCATTCATGCTCATGCATTATGTACTTTTCAAATATTTCGGTTACTTTAAAAACTTTAACCAATTAAAGCATCTACAACAGGACAAGTACTACACTTCGCTATACAATGGTTTCAGCAGCAACAACTGCACTGTTCCAAATAGGGATGGTGTCGTTGTGTTTATTCTAAGATTATAAATCATGATTGGATTGGACAGATCAACAGCGGTTATCATTATGTTAGCATTGTCATCAATATTCTGAGTCCAAGACCCCTTTTTCTTTTTAAAAATACTGTTCAAGTACTGTAATTAATTTTAAGTACCTATGTAATATAAAGACAAACAAAGTTTTTCTTATTCTTCATCTCTCTAGTCGGCTTCCCGGCTACTATCTTCAGATTCTCAGTCTCCTCACTAGTATAAGTAACCAGTACATCTCAAAATTTATTTTTAATCTCATATAGTCACTCGGCCTTGTGCCAATTTGGCCAAAAGTGACTCACTTCATATAACACCTGGTTATAAAAACGGAATATAATTAAGTGTGGGTCAGACATACAGACACAGTTGGCGTGAGTGTATTTATAGGTATCTCTCTACATCTATAGTAAAATTATTTACTTTCTGCAGACTCAATCATAGAGAATATCGTCGTAAGCACGCTAATCTATGAAATTGTACGCAGTACAGGCTCATTTTTGATAAAATAATTTATTGAAGAGCAACTTTGAAACCTATAACTTCAACATTTCACTTGTAACTGTTAATGTCTCCTATATCATAGGCATCATAACAACTAATTTGAAGAAGACGATTACGATTCGTATGTCGTAGAATGCTTTAATTTAAATGTTATATTGCTCATTCGCATCAATATTTTATATTTATAATTACTACAATTATAAAAATATAAATTCATTGTTTGAAAGAAATAACAATAACGGCTCGGTATCTCGGGTAAAGATATTTCCCGCGATCTCAATCCGCGACATTGAGAGCGTCACTAAGGCGGTCTCGCAGAACCTAGGTGTACTAAACAAAGTGAGACGGTTGTACTCGCACGAGCGTCTATGTCTTCTTAGTAAGACCCAGGTTCGTTCCTGTATGGACTGTAGTTCTTATCTTTGCGATGGATACACATAATATTTGCTTGACACTCTCCATCAGTTCGCAGTAGCGCCAGTTCCAAAACCCCCGAGTTTTTTGAGCCTTTGCAAAGAAGTGTCGCCATACAGCCGTAGAGATGGCAGTCCTTTGTCGCCTTAACATGGCGAGTGTTTTGACATGCTCTTCTTTCATGTCCCACCTTCCCCTTTTCTCTTTGTTAGTAGTTGACACCTACTCTTGAACTAAACGTT
Source organism: Spilosoma lubricipeda (assembly GCA_905220595.1). Classification (NCBI taxonomy): domain Eukaryota; kingdom Metazoa; phylum Arthropoda; class Insecta; order Lepidoptera; family Erebidae; genus Spilosoma; species Spilosoma lubricipeda. Next base: position 11,245,931 of record HG992297.1, read on the forward strand.
TCGGTTCTTTTCTGTGCCGAAAACTTAAAACTTGGAACTCACTACTACACACGTGTCTTTCTACCACCATGATGCCGGGTCTTTTAAGCGGCGTGTGTAAAATGCATTACAATAGGCCGCCGTAGTGTGGGTCAATATGCCGCATTATCTGCATTTACTCTTGGATTTAACTCACGATTTCTATCAAGCAATCTAAAATCAGTTCAGTAAGCTCTAAATGAAAGAAAAAAAAATTGATAATATTAATAGCTATCTGCGCCTGCTACTGCATACACCTGACATTTCTTTTTTTTTTATGTATGGGTCTGCCAAAATGACTCTACTCTGCCTGATGGAAAGCTTATGCAAAATACAAGAGTAGTGGTCATCATACTCATTGCGAATGCAGACAATGCAACAAAGCAACATGGTGACCCAGACTATGACAATGATGGCCTCACTAGGCCATCATTGTCATAGTCAGCTATGCTTCTTCATTATTGGGCATCATTTTCAAGTTACTTTTATTTTTTCACTGTTAAATCTTCCCTTTAGTACTACTAATATTTGAAAATTAAAATCAGCTAAATAGGACAAAAGAGCAGCAATTGATTTTGATATTTAAGATTTGTATGTGTATCTGAGAATCTAGTGTGAATTTCTAGAACTCATAATTCGCAAATCGAATAGTTGAAGCACTATTCAAGGGACACATAATACTATCTCCAGTTTTAACAAGAGATAGGTTATTGAAAACGGTCATAAGTAATTATGTTATTCAATGACTGTTAATATCTGTCGCTAGATAAATCCTCTCCCGTTCTTCAACAGTGCTATTGTGAAGGTCTAATACGTTCCGGGTCATGATAAAAGGTCTCGTCGAAACATGTAGGTAATTTCCGTTAGCCAATAAAGATCTCTGTTGAATACTATAGTGTCCATTCATTTACTAAGTGGTTTTGTGTTATTCATGCCACCCACCCACGCCACGTATACAAATACAACATGCAACTATGCAGCAACTTCTTCATGAAGACCTTCTGCATTTAGAAGGTCTACTATAAGTTTAAATAAGGCTAGGGTAGTTAAAGCGAGAATGGGGAGTCTGGTGGAGACAGTAGCTCCACAGGGTGAAGCGGGGTGCCCTTGGACATCGCCAATACATTAAAAGGTTTGCCCTGGAGTTGCATCAGGGAAGCACTCGTGTATCAACCAGTGCCCCTCTACCTCCGCCGCATGGTATGTGCAATGTACAACAGTAACTGCGGGTAATACTGTTAGACGTAGCTAGTATTAAATAGTTGCGCAAATTCCACTAAAAAAGAATGTGTAAATGAACTACTTCATTCTTATATACAAGTATATTCCATAAAATGTCCTGAAACGTCACCCTGTTCCATAGTTACAACGACAAAGACGAGGAGTGCAGGAACCACAGGTGTTTGATTCAAGATAAAATCATCGAACTAGTAAACAACGATGGTAATTTAGGATGGAAGGCTTCCGACTACAGACAGTTCTCCGAGAAGAAGCTGAAAGATGGTCTCATATATAAACTTGGTAAGTATTTAGTATAAACAATATTTCCGTCTCATCTTGAAGATATAGTAAGGGCCAATTGAGATAGTTTCTTTTAAAATTAAATAAAATACATCTTTAAATCAATACATGAAGCAAAATTTTGAATATCTTTTACAAAATTTACAAAAATCATGCGATCAGATGAGGATGAATTTTATGTCCAAACCAATTTAAATTAGAGTGATGCTGAGATATGTGATCATATTTGCGTAAATTGAAAATGAATCGAATGCAGTTGTTGAGAAGTTGGTCAAGCTTATTAAGTCGATCTGCATTCAGGTCAAAGTAACAGATATCATCTTAGTCGATTGTTGGGAATATTAGGGTCTGAACAAGCATTACTTTAGTTTTTCATTGAAGGAAGTTCTTCATACTGCACAAAGTTTTGTTCAAATTTAGCACAGTTAAAGTTTATATGGAAGAAGAGAGCTAAAAGCTAAAAAAAAAAATATGGACTGTGCTCGAATTTAGACCACTGGAAGACCACTAGTATAAATAAATATTTTTGTTTCCTTCAATATTTAAATAATCTTGTTCAATTCAGGTACATTTAAGATAAGGCCAGAGTTATCCCGTATGGGTGCTGAACGCTACAACAGAGATGAACCGAATCTTCCACAGTTTGACGCCCGGTTAAGATGGCCACACCTCATTTCGCCAGTTATAGATCAGGGTTGGTGTGGATCTGACTGGGCAGTTTCTTTGGCTACTATTGCTTCAGATAGGTGAGTACTCACACTAAAATAAGTCACATACAGTATGAATCTATATTGGGGAGTTTTTTGTTTTTTTTGGACACCTTCCAAAAAAAACAAAAAATTCCCCATTTCATCTCATCCACATTTTTTAAAATTTTTGATCATTAATTTCATCACAATGAAGACTTGAAGACTTATGATATGGAGACAATAAACACCTGACATTGGCAGAAATAACTGATCCGAGAGATCCGGCTAGTTGTCATTTCACCTTAGAACCCTGGAACCTAAGTTCCTTGATTCGCGAGAATAGACTTAAAAAGTTCGTAGATTGTTATTTGTTTACACTTCAGCTTTTTAGGTTTTTTGTGTATTATTCGTTAACTTAGAACCTTACCTTCACTATGTAGTATGACTATATTTCTTCACTAGTTTATTGTAACTTGTACGATTCTTTTATCAATATATTCACTTTTTTTTTTACTTATGGTAAAAGTTAATGACGGACTATGTTGTTACCGCGTCTCAGTACCGCCCTCCTCTTTCTATGACCTCGCTTTCATATAACCAGTATGTATTCGGATAAATATTTACTGGGTTTTATATGCATGTGCAAAAATTTACACTATTTCATGAAAAAATAAGCAGCAAAACATTCAGTCCGTTTAAATCAATTCAGTTGAAAAGTAATCGAAACCTAATAAGACCAAATGTTATATAACTTCATATTAATATTTTATAAGATTCAGGGCTTTATTTCTGTCAACAGATATAGAATCCAGTCTAATGATGCGGAAAAGGTGCGTCTGAGTCCCCAGACTCTGGTATCCTGCAATACTCAAAAACAACAGGGGTGCAAAGGGGGTCACATTGACATAGCTTGGCGATATACACAAATCTACGGGTATTTACTTTTTATTTCTTTTCATCTATTGTAAATGTTTAACTGCCAGTCATTCTGTTTTTAGAAGTCTGCGCCGGAAGATGTTTGTATTAGTATTTTGTTTTTTTTTAATAATTACATTGAAAATCTTTCGTTTTATGTCAATGACCAGTATAACATACACTGCCATTATCTTCTTATATATAAAAATCAATTACTATTCGCTTGTCTCGCTAAAACTCAGGAATGGCTGGGCCGATTTAGCTGATTTTGGTTTTGAAATGTTTGTCGTAGTCCAGAGAAGGTGTAAACTGTGAAAAAAAAAACTTGAAAATCAAAAGTCACGTGTATGAAATTGCGGGAAAGCTAGTAATAAAAAGATATTGACACAGTAGTTTCAAAAAAAAAAATATGATATGTTTTTTTCTGAAAAAATGGTAATGATAGTAAAAATGCACGTATCAATTAAGAGTTTTCTTGTTATAATCAAGTCTTTCCACAGGTTGGTAGATGAAGACTGCTTCCCATATCGGGCAAACCAAACCAGATGTCCGTTCCGACTCGAAGATGATTTGATTAAAGATGGTTGCAAGCCCGTGGTGCCGGAACGAAGCGAGAGGTATAAAGTTGGACCTCCCATGCGTCTAGATCGTGAAAAGGATGTCATGTACAATATCTTTAATTCGGGACCAATTCAAGGTTAGTACAAATATTAAAATTGACATTTTCACAACACTAATATTTAAAACGTCGATAGATTTAGGGTTTTGCGTTAGAACCACCACTTCAACTTCGAAAATCTGTCACTATAGAGTTGGTTTAACAAAAAGAATATAGCCTTTGATAGTGCAATGCTGCGGTTCCTTGTCAGGGTATGACGTTTGTGCCGACTTTCTTGTTATGTCGACTTTACTGAAATGTCACACATTAATATCTTTTATGCCGACTTCATGACACGTTAAACTTAGTGCTTATATGACGACTTTTTTAATTTTACTAAAATTTGTTACTGTTTTGACAGTTTTTAAACATTTTACAATTTTAGTACTATTTTGTCGACTTTATACACTGACGAACAAAAATTTTATCAAATTCTATTCAATGATTAATATAATATTTACAGATACAAACAGTTTCAATTACGGATTATAAATTATACTTTAAATCGGAATTAATCGGATTAAGTTGTTATGCTCTACTGAACATAAATCGAGCCACGCTGATTTCAGCATGAACGGGCCGGCTCGATCGGGGCGGTACTATCCTCGCACAGAAAATCAACGTAAAATGACAGCAGCAGTGCTGTCGTGTTTCGTTGGTGAGTGTGAGACCGGAGGCCCAATGATGCAGAAGCATCACGAGCCCGCCATGGTGTGGGTCACCATGCTGCATTGATGCATTGTCTGCATTCGCAGTGTGGTGACCACCACTCTTGGATTCTGCTTATGCTTTCCATCAGGCAGAGTAGAGTCATTTTGGCAAGGCAAAACATAAAAAAAAATATGATAGTGAGAAAACTGTAATATTTGGTTTAATTGAAATATTAAAGAAAAAGAGCGCACTCTGTAAATACGTTATTCGTAGTAGCATTACATACCTACCGATTTATATAAAAATACGAGACGCACAATATCAAAAGAATTGTAAATGACTAGGTTTGAAACTACAAAATTTAAATACTGACCTGCTAATTAAGCACTGCATGTTTTTCTTCAATTTGTATATAAAAGTACTTTTTGCCTAAGAGACGTTTCAACTTAAGGTTATTTTATGCAAAAGTACGCAATAAGTATATAAAATAAAATAAAATTAACATTATTTCGTATCAATACAACAATGCTAAGTTTCTATATACAAGAAAGTTTAATACGACTGTATAAATAGTCGGCGTAGTGCCCATAAAACTATGCTTTTAAATGTTTTTGGCTTGCCGAACGACATTAGATATAAATTCAAAAAGTCGGCATCTTTTGAAAGCTGGCATAAAAGCACCAAGTTTACCAACTCATGAAAGGTTGGCATAAAGAGAATGAATGTATGATATTTCAGTATAGTCGACAAAACAGGAAAGTCGACACAAAAGTCATTATCCCCCTATCTTACTACATTGACAAAACTAGTTAGTACTGTAAGTGTTTCTAGTTTTCCTACAGTTTAGTTTCTTAGACACTTATGGTATAATAGCAGTAGGTAATACTCTGTATTCTCCCTCACCACTAGTTATAAAGTTAATAATGATATGATATTAATGGAATGGTTTCATTCCGCAGCGTATATGAAAGTATACCAAGACTTCTTCCACTATAAGAGTGGTATTTACCGGCATTCCAAATATGGTGATCAAATAATGAAGGGATACCATAGCGTTAGACTGCTCGGGTGGGGCGAAGAGAACAATCAGAAATATTGGGTGAGTAAGAAATTTACAAATTAAATTAATAATATAACGGGGTTTTCAAACGAACGGGTTTGATTCTCAACCTGGACAAAATATTGTGTGATGATCACAAAAAAATATTCCAATTGAAGTCTTTTCATCATTCGTTAGTAGATACATTTAGAAACAGTAATTTTAAAAGCTATGGTTTTTCTTTTAATTTTTCTGCAAAAAATGATTTGCCTAGAAAATATATTAGTCTCAATTTTTATCTGGAATCGCTGGTGCCGCTACTTTGTATACGTGACATACTTGGATTTTCCAGCTATTTTAAATATTTCACCGTTTTAACCTTCCTTGGACTACGACAAACATTACAGAACCTAAATCAGCTAAATCGGCCCAGCCGTTCTCAAGGTTTAGCGAGACAAACGAACAGCAATTGATTTTTATATTTAAGATTGAAGGATATTTTCCGTAAACACTCCCAACGCGAGATAACTTCATACTTGTCCGATTCGTAATTATTATGCTTTATTGATAATCTTCTCCACAGATTGCCGCCAACAGCTGGGGTACAGAATGGGGAGAGAATGGATACTTCCGCATCGCCCGCGGTGTCAACGAATGCGAGTTTGAATCTTTCTTCATTTCCGTCCTCTGTTACGTCACAGAGTCCTAAAAATCTGTTAAAAACTGACTTAAATTGTATATTTTCACTACAGCTGTCGAGGCTAGCAGTCGAATGTTGTAGCTATATACTACTAGGTTTTAATATTCCTAGATCTACGATTACCGTACCGTAGACCTTTATTTTTATTTTTATTGACGAGATGGAAAACCTTCCGGATGTCGGACTCCTTAGGAACTCAAAAGCAAGGAATACGTGGTGTTTCCAGAAAACCACACCGACAGCCGATCTCAGGCTCTTATCTTATTTCAGGTCCCCCACAGAACCGACGCCGCGCTAATCCAGGCTCTGTCTATTATTATGAAATATCGCGTGTAAGTCTGGATTCCAGGTTTATCGTGGCCAGCTTAGAGGCCAGCTGCGGTTGGAAAGTTCGCTTTGCCATCGTCCACTCTGGCAGGGTGGCAATGCATATCGGTTTCTCCATGTGCGGTGCTGCTGATGTTGGTGCAATAGTGGGCTCGTGGCTCCCTTTTTTTCGGCGTCACGCTTCTACGTGTACGCCAGACATACAAAGAAGTTCTGTTACTTCATAAATATCCAGCGTAAGGTTTGATGTGCGCTCACACTGCACGAAGTATATACTGCTGTCTGTACATGTATATCAGTGCTGCTGTTTTTTTTGCCTTTGTGGTATCAATCGTGTCCCCTCTGTAAAGGTAAATGCAGGTGGAGGTAGTGGCAGGTGTGGGTCACTTTCCTCATGCCAAGAATCAACATAAAGTCGCGTGTACCACCTTCCGCATTACTGCTGATCATTGCATTGGACGCCGTGGTTTGGTATTTAGAAGGCCGATTATCGTAGATCTAAATTCGACGTGGATCTGAGATGTAATGTTACCGTAGACTGACGATAATGTCATCGAGACATCGTACTTAAAAATAGTATTAATGACGAAACTCGAATATTTTGTCACTTGTAAGTACTTATTTTTTACAATACACAATTTCAAGTTATTTCCTTAATAAAATTTATAAAATTTGATGAACTATTTTTGGATAATTTGAGGTTACTGACCTAAATGGGAGTTTTTGTATACCCGAGCGACCAGCTAAGGTTTTGTTTTATAAAATTTTGCAATTGTTATCAGTAGTTCAAATTACAAACAAGTAATTAATTTAAAAAGGTTTTCTTTTAAACAAGCTTTTATTACTTGTTGATAAAAACAAATTATATATTGTCATGAGAGCTAAAGGTAAATTTCAAATTTCAGGTCTATCGGAATTCGGGAAGTAGGTCACATTTAACTTGTAAGATTTGATTACAGACAAACATCGGGACAGGTATAGCTAAATAAAAGCTTGTAAAAATAGTAAAAAGGGAAGGTACGTCTTATAAAAAGGGATCGTATCCAGAGGATACCTGAACTGATTTTACTAAAAGGATTTTACATACAAATTGAAGTAGCGCAATAAATAAAATATTATCTATTGACAGAGCATTCCATTGAATTGAGTTAATATTATTATTGTAGACCTATCATATAAATTCAACGGTTAATTTACGACGCTATTTTATTTTTAATTGGCCTAATCATAAAGGATTTATGAGAAACAGAATAAATCGCCCAATTCCACTTTTGGTGAATAAAGAACGGCATATCTGAATAGGGTATGTATTTAATAAGTCTTCCAAATATATTCTTTTCGCGTCAGTTAGTAATTTCCTCACTGAGGTGGGATGAAAAGTTACGTGTTGCACTCGAGTGTAAAAAAATTTCACTTTGTGATCTTTTGATTCTAGTTTTTAAAATATTTCGCTTGTTCGGTCATCAAAGTTGAACACGAAGTTAAAAGGCAACTTTGCACTGTTATATAACAAATAACTATTACTTTATGCATAATCCATAATTCATTATCTAATATTTTTAACCAACTTCAAAAAAAGAGGAAGTTCTCAATTTAACTGTAGTTTTTATATTTGTTACCTCAGAACTTACGACTGGGTGAACCGATTTTGATATTCCTTTCATCGTTTTTCATTGGGAAAGCTGGTGCTGGTCCATTTCAATTTAGTTCCTGAACTCGTTTTTTGTTATTGTTAAAATTTAAGTTAATATTATCGAAAGCTACTAAAAACGCTAAGTTACTATTACAAACGTACTTTAAAGTACGTATGCATTTCACATAGATATATAAAAATACCCAGTGGTCAATTCAAATACAATCGCTGTTGCTGTTAAAAATGTTTAATTGTATTGATGACATTTCACTACTCGTGGATAAAGTCCTTGATAGTTATTTTAAACTGTTCTACCAGATAACTACAGATTTCGCTTTCAGAAGTCTAGAGACGAATTCCCTCATCTGGTACACCTGCCTAAGTATTTACCTACTTATGTATTTGATGTACGTGTTACCAAAGTTTAACTTTTAATTTAAAAATGTTATGTAAGTGTGTAATCGTATATTTACGTAAGCATTTATATGTATTAAAGCAGTGAGAAATTTACAAACGAGTCTAATTGATACTACACTACCCCTATCATATACTTAACTCCCTTTCCTATTGATCATATTCCGAAAGAGGTCCACTGGTGTACAATAGACTTTGTTCAAGGCCCTATGTTTTTGAGACCAAAAAAAAGAGAGGAGCCGAAAATCCAGAGGAGTCAGCTGCTCTCCGCTGGGTACGCCCATGACTTTTAATATTATCTCTTTAGTTCTGGCATAGGGTTACTAAACGCATTTCCTCAAGGCAAAAGAGGTATATCTAAGAAATCAAGGACCGATAGGTAGCGAACGTGTAAGTAGAGCTTGAGCAGAAGTTACGTGGGGAAAACGTGAAATTATGAGTCACCTTACAAGATTTCTACACCACCTAAAGGTTTACTGAAAGAAATTGTCTTTGGCATTACATACAAAAGTGCATAAAGTATGAAGTAAATAAATACCTATATGTTGATACACACAGAGCCTAGGAAAAAAGATGTCATTCCTTAAGTATGAAACTTAGGTACATACCCATGTATTTACTTATTGAAAGATTAAGTTTTGATTAAGAGAAAATTTTTACGTTTTATTTTTCTTAAGACTTCTTTCCTATGTAAGCAGGTAAGTATATAGAAAGTAATTTATGTTAAGTAGGTACTGAAATTTATGATAGTACTTTATCACACCTAACACACACACAAATAAAAGAAAAAGTATTTTACACAGAGACTTTATTTGTATTTACTTAAAAAATATGTATTATAGCTTCAAAATTTAACATCTTCTTTTTAATTTAAAAAATTCTCAACAATAATTAACATAATAAAAGATAAACTTATTTATTCATAACTTAATTTAAAACAATATTTCCTAGACTAAAATACAGTAGAACTCTTGTATCAAAAAGTATGATGAACTCGATCGTTTATTCTGTCTCTGCGTGTGATTTATCTAAACTAACTATATATCGACCAGCTGAGCCCCGCGGTGCTACCCACGGTACCAAAACAAACAAACATATTGGGCATTTTAAACTAAAAGCACATTTTATTCATTCACGTTTTTACTTCTGTCGGCAGTCCTCATGACTGCTCTGTATTTTTTTTTTCTCATAATTATGGCTTTAACAGTTTCTCTTATCTAAGTACATTTTGTTTCGCTATATAGAGAATATGTAAAGAATTCATTGAAGACCGTACTAGTGTGAACGTGCTACAGTCGCCAGCACCTTCCACCCTACATCCAGGAAATAGAGACAAAAATTATGAACGCTTAAGAACATTTTATTTTAACAACAGTAATAACTTAATAATAAATAATAACCAAATAGTAGTTTAAAAGAGATAGTTTAAGAACTGTAATCAATGTCGATGTGAGTTATGTGTGTGAAAGTGTAAGGAGCTCCCTCCTCCACTGTGTTTTCATATATTTTGTCAAGAATAAGAACGCAATAGATCCTCTGTTTCACCATAGGTTATGCCTAACAGCTATTTACGAAGAGAATCCCTGCCTGGTTGGTCTAGCGGTTGGCGTGTGCGGCCAAATGTTTGTATGATCTACAAATATTTGTTTCGGAGTTCTCTTTGGGTGTTTTCTATGTATAATATGTATGTTTTTACAAAAAAAAAGTATATATGTATTTATATCAGTTGACTAGTACCCATAACACAAGCTCTGCTTAGCTTGGGACTAGATGGCGTTGTGTGTTAGATGTCCGAAATATTTATTATTAAATTATTATTATTTATTAATGGGTAGAGTGCATAGATGTTATTTGCATAATTTGCTGCGTTGTATAATTTATTTCTCATTACGTAGAATTGGTTTTTGGCAAGAGTTGTGCGATGGGGAGGTACCAAGCAAACTTTTATTTTTTTACGCTTTGTAATCCCGTTATAGGTGATATGCTTATGCTTTCGAAGAACAGTTGATAATATAAAAAGCTAATTTACCTATCTTTCTAGGTAGGTACAAGATTTCTTAACCACCCAAAGGTTGACCTGAAAAAAATTGTCCTCAGCATTAAGGCTAAGAACCGTCTTATACCCGCGCTCGTCGCGTTGGAGGAACAGCTGTTTTATTTCCCACGGGACCGGAGTTATGTGCGGTTACGCAGCCGTTGCGGTTATCACTCGCAAACTATGTAAACGAATATATCGCAAAGCGGGCAGTTGCAAGACAAAGCTGTTAACGATAAGTTGAGTTCCAGACCGTATTGGACACACACCAAAAACGAGCTGTTGCGTTATAAGTACTTACTGCACAAAATATATGAAAAAGTTTATATTATATTCAGGATAGTGATCGCTATGGATTATTTTTTACTCTTATTAGTGAACTAGCCGACCCACGCAACCTCGTTTGCGTCTTCTATTGCCCGTAGCGTGATAATTTTCCCCCGTTTTCGAAACATTTTTCATTGGTGCTCCGCTCCTATTGGTCGTAGCGTGATGATATATAGCCTATAGCCTTCCTCGTTAAATGGGCTATCTAACACTGAAAGAATTTTTCAAATCGGACCAGTAGTTCCTGAGATTAGCGTGTTCAAACAAACTAACAAACAAACAAACTCTTCAGCTTTATATATTAGTATAGATTAAAAAAGAAACTGCTCTTCAAAAACAACATTGTCTGTCCCGCCGGCCAGGTCTGCGTGAAGATACAGCGTACGACTTTTGGTCGGTTCGAGTCTGACATAAATACTAGTATCTAGGTGGTATCCGAGGGGATTTCCGCAGGGATATAGGAAAAGGTACAGTTTTATTGCAGGCGCCTAAGTTGCCACTAAGGCGAATGAAGAAAGTTTTTCATTCCTTAAATGTAAAAGTTAGGTATATACTCATGTTGGTACCTACTTATTTCGTAGTTAGGTATAGGTGCCGGCATCTAACTTGGCCAAACTTCGGCGTAGAGGAGGTAAGTTCGCGCATAGTTCTCTAATGCAACAAATCAAAACAAAGGAAATCGAAGTGTAGTCGACTTACGCACCATTCGCTTGCTCGGAACGGTGCTACTACAATCCCCGCGTCCCTCTATTACCAAAGGGACCTTAAAAACGACTTCCTGCCCATGGCCAAGTAAGCTGCCGGCACCTATAAGTAGAAAGTTATTTAAGAGCCTACATTTATAATGTAGTCTCACATCACATACACACACACAAATAAAATAAAAAATATTATAAATAGATACACTTTATTTGTATTTACTTAACAATATGTATTGCCTATAGGTAAGTTAAAAAAATTATATGTCCTCTTCAATTTACTAAATTCTCAACAATAAATAACATAACAGAAGATATATCTTATTATCTATTTATAGCTTAATTGGAAATATAGTAATGTTTTCTATACTAAAATACAGTTAGAATAATTGCAAATATTATGTAATGAACACAAATGTTTATTCTGAATGGGTGTCATTTATTTTTAAGTATGTAATAAATATACATATTTAGAAATATATAAGTACCTATGTATATCAGTAGTCTCCATAGTACAAGCTCTATACGTATGTATGCCGTTTGTTAGTCTGTATAGACAGAACGATCCGAAACTACTTATGGTTCTTTCTTCAAAAGGCCAATTCAGACTATATTGTACCTACTCGTATGGGTTTTATTATTCGGACTTGTGTTGTTTGTTTCGGCATTTCTTCCCACAGTGAGTCTTAGGAAATGCCGACGCCCAATGTAAAGTCCGACGTATAAAATAACAAAAAATAAATATTTTGGGATAAGACTGCCGTATAGAGATGGATTTAGTGATTAATATTTTTCGAATATCTGACAGACAACGCCATATACCTACCTAGCCTCAAAATAAGCAGAACTTGTACTATGAAAGTTAGATTTAAGCCAGAATTATATATCTTTGTATATATAAAGTTATTTTGCCTATCCGCTATAAGGAATAATAATTTGTAATAAATTAATATTTTTTATTATTATTCCTGGAGGAATGATAAATGTTATCATAAAAGTAACAATAGAATAACCTAATCCTTTTAAATTATATACCGAAATAGTTAGCAGCAATCGAATTATAATAATAATATTTAGCAGCTCTGAATATTTTTAATGGTTAAATACATTTCCATCACAGGATATTAACGATAGCGGGACCTGCGGAAATTAAATCAGTAATTTAGTATGTCATCTATAAATAACTTTGAAAAATTTCGTGCTTTAAATATATCAGGCATTTTGTATTATAAGTACCTACACCCATCTGTTAATACTACTTCATTACGTTACGTACGTGAAGTCAAATACAGTCTATTCGCAATAAGAAAATAATGATATAACAATCAAACCACTCCTGGACCAATGAGAGTCCCTAGCCAAGTTTCCTTTTCCAAAGTTTTTACGGAGTCGTGTTATAGTTTTTTAAACTTTTTCTTACTAACGAGAATTGACTACGGTAGCATCATAAAAATTGTAATATTAAAAAACATGAACTTACGAAAATGTCATTCATTTGTATACCTATATAGAGATTTGTTCGTTATTTTTAATACCAACAAGAATCATCTTTATTAATGTAAAAGGATAAAAGGTGAAACAGAACGGAATACAGATTATCTGACAGTAAATTACTTATACCGTCTGTGGATACTTGCAAAGCAACTGGCTCAATGCTTTTCTGCCCTTTGTACGCACGTGATGGCGGCAATGATGTAACTGATCTGCTTCTTTGAAGGGTGCTTCCAATCACGTTGGGGTCACTACTGTACAGGAACGGGTATCATGTCCCACAAACACAAAGGGAGAACTCTCCGCAACATACCTGGCGGTCCAACGGTTGTTATTAAGCAATTCTATGACATATATTAACTTGTTGCCAAAAATTTTTATATTGCGATACAAGTTTAGCAATTACCCAGTAGTTCAGTGTGTCTTCGATAGATGGCGCTGTAATATATTTTTGTTGTGCTCCATGTGGAAGTCCCCACCTCCAAATTCTGAGGAGGTGGAACACGCAAAAGGCGGTTGGACCTCCAATGACCACACTTAAAACCATCTTTGTTGGTACTTAAATTTAAAAAAATACCTACGTACAAATTTCGTTTTTATATGTTTATCTACTATTGAACTAAATAAATATATTAAGATAAGTTACTGCATAACTTCAATATAATATAAAAATAATATTCTCTCTTGTGGAATGGTAAACTATAAATACGAATATAACAATTTAGTTATTAAAGTTGGTTGTATCTTTTCTGCTTAGCAGGGTCCATTTCTTATATGGTAATGTATGATTTAGCTTACATATTGATTAGTGTAAAAAAACACTAAACATCATCATATGTTTGACATATTGGTATAAATATATAGTAGACATTAACCCTCCTTCCTGTAAGCATTATTTAACTTTGGTTCTGTTTTATATTCAACCTTAAACTTACAGCATTAAAGATGAAAATCACACAGTTCCAAGTTAAATAATATTTATGAATATGGGGGTTACTAGCTAAATCTGTATCTCTATGATAAAGCACATTGTACGAAATTTCTAGCCCTATTTAAAACTTAATGCTGCCAATGTATATTGGTTTATGGTTAAAAAATATTTAACAGTATCAAAATGAAATTTATAAGAACGTTATATTGCTTATCTACAGGCCTGTATTCACTTTGATTAGTGCTAGTGCAGGTGTGAAGTGCAGGTAATCGATGATACGCACAGACCGCAAATTCGCTGTCCACACGTATTTTCTACCAATGATTGATCACCTGCACTATGCACTTGCACTTATCAAAGTGAATAATGGCCTTAAAGCAATTGTAACTATGTAGCAAAGTATGTTGTTACATATTACTGATTCAATCAGTTACTTACTATGTTACCGGGCAATTTCTTATTTCAAATATCCGAATAATAAAGTAACTTGATCATCAACTATAGTAGGAACTGAAAACCTACTACACTTAATAAAAAAAAAAATCAAGTGATGATTTAAACAGTTTCTTGACGATCCATATTATATCCTCATTGCTTAAATTCCTGCCAGCAGATTGTTTTTTTAAAACTATTTTATCCCCCTGACTCCTCTTTTCGTTACTAGCTACTTGATACTCCACCTTTGTTGGCTGCTTTAGATTTCGCTACCTTTTCCACGTTTGCAGCTCTTGTCTGCAAAAAAAAGTGACATTTAAGTATCTTACATAGTTACAAGTGTTGTGCAATAATATAAAATTAAGTCGCTTTTTAACCGACTTCAAAAAAGGAAAAGGTATCAGTTATCAGCGTATTCCTTCTTAAAAGGCCGGCAACGCACTTGTGACGGCTCTGGTGTTGCGGGTGTCCATGGGCGGCAGTAATCGTTTACCATCAGGCGATACGTCTGCTCGATGCCACTAATTCATGAAAAAAATCCACTGTATTGTTTTTTAACCGACTTCCAAAAAAGAGGAGGTTATCAATTTGACTGTATTTTTTTTGTTTGTTTCCTCGTAACTTTCGACTCGGTGAACCGAATTTTGATAATTATTTTTTTTATTTGAAATTGGTGCTTCCTGTGTTGTCCCATTTCAATTTGGTCCAATTCTTGAAGTCGGTTTTTTCTTTTTGTTGAAATTTGTGATTATTGCTTCTGCACTTTTAGATCTTCCAAAGTAAGATTTGGTTTTGATTGATAGAAAGACTGATAAAACTGCCATGTAAATAACTGCAACCTACCGGCAGGGTGTGTAAAAGGCTTAATAGGAGAACAACATTACACTACAAAGGTTTGTTGAACAGAGTTGGTGAGAAACTACATAATTACCTGTAGTGATTGAACCCTTTTGTGTAACGCCATCATAGAGTTTGAAATAGATGCCAATTTTTCTTTGTTTGTCGCTATGTCTGCTAGCTGAAAACAGAAAAAACAAACAGTGTTATAGAAACACATTATAGAATTAAGCTTACTCGTTATTCCACTACTTTATTTCACTACTATTGTGACATTAAAAGGTTACAGGCAGCGTTGCCAGACGTCTTGATTTTATACCGCTTTTTTAATAAAATTTTAATGTCCCGCTTTATGGGGATGACTCGCCGGACGTTCAAAGTGAAGTTAGTTAGTTAGCTGTAGTTGGCTGTATCGTCAATAGAATTGGCAGGTATTAAAAAAAGGAATTAGAAATTAGGGATGATGTAGCAGAAAATCTAAAATTTTTTTAGCCCACTCTTACGTATGTGTCGTAATTTGTGATTAAATGAGATATGTGCAATGCTCGTTACAGGTTAGGTTTATTTATAGAACAATTTGAGCAGTTATAGATAACAGGCAATAAGTCAGATAATATATTGTGTACTAACTAATGCATCAAGCATAGCATCATTCTGCAAGTCTTCCAACTTTCTCCGTTCAGATGTTAACATTCCATGTACTGCTTCTTGCTTTTCTCTGAAACATTAAATTATAATTACCTTTATAATTTACACTAGTTGTTGCCCGCGGCTCCACCCGCGTATATGTCGGTTATCGCCGCAAATAGTAGCCTATGTGTTATTCTGATGTATAAGCTATATTACTGTAAAGTTTCATCCAAATCCGTGCAGTAGTTTTGTATGAAAGAGTAACAAACAGCCATCCATCCTTACAAACTTTCGCATTTATAATATTAATAGGATTTATCAGTTTGTAACTTTATTATCATTTGAAAGTAGTATCATAAAAAGAACATCAAACTAGTGGTAGTTTTTTGGGTTTTTTGCACTCTGCCTCTATATATCTTTAACTGTGGCAAATTTCGCACTCTTCCGTTCTCATGATTTTCATAAAAGAGGAACAAGGTTTATGCTTTATCTATTAATACATAGATAATAAGGCTCTATTGTGTGATACCTTGGTCTGTATTATGGTCACCATACTACTGACACCCGGTTATTTATTGCTGGTAGTAAGAAAGCTACAAATGTGTTACCATAAGGATATTGGCTTTAAGTTCATTAATGTTTGTACTTCTTGTTGACTAATAAGATTTCTCTAATCTAATCTCTACCAGTCTTGAAGATTACCTACAGATTCAAGTACTCACGTTAATTCTTTTAAATGGGTATTGATAGTCGTTAAAGGAGGTTCGTAGAGCTCCATAATTCCTTTGGCAAGAAGCTGGACTGTTTTAGCCTCTTCAGCTGTTGATGTAGAACTAAAAACATACGGCAAAATGAATTTTGGAAATGAGGTCAGAACTTGAGGTTATGATATCATACAGAACTAAGAAACTGCTTGGTACCTTTCCATTTTAGGGCAAAGTAATATTGATTACAATATGTAGTACTAAAGCTTTTGATATTTTGGGATATCACAAAAAAAATGACTGCGTGCCTGCGCCTGACAATCCTGACTTGACATCTGACACTGACAACAGCTGAAAATCAAAATATTATGAAAATGTCATCTGTGTATTGCCATATTCAAACGATTAAAAAATAAACGTGAAACAAAAACAAAACTCCTCAAAGTTAATCTGACCTTAAAATATTCCTAGCTTATCATTTATGGCACAAAAATCCAAACAAAATCCAGACTGAACATAGAAATATTGGTTAGCTAGCATTGACGTTAATAGTGTGACTACTAGAATAACTTTTAAATTATAGTGTAACATGATCAAAAAAATCCTTACGCAGCCATTAACCCATTTATTTGTTTTTTCTTTAATAGTAGCAACCAAAGATGGTAAGTAGTTTTCGTAGGTAATTTCATTTCCAGTGACATTAGACAAATAATGTTGCTATACTTTTTAATCACATTCCTTTGCACTCACTCTCATTTTATTGTTCTAATATTAATTAAAACAACAAATTCTTGGGTACAATTGAAAGAAAATTTACATTTTGACATTATATTTATTGGAAATATTTTATTTTTTTAAAATAATAAAGCATTTTTCCGTTTTTGAAGCTTATTTTAAGTGTTAAGTTCCATAAAATAAACAAAAAACGTAACCATTTATTAACACTTAGGAAATGGAACGGAACATTTTTTTTATGGCCGCTAGATTCCCCTTGTTTTGACGTTCTTTCATTTCATAAATCGTAAAACGAGAGGGGATTACTAATTAGCGACAATATAACGATCGCGAATACGCCGTAATTTATCCTTAAATATTACATTAAAACCAGCAAACTGGAGGTTCTCCAAGTTACGAGGGAGGACGCCGAAATGACGTCCGTGGCCCGTAGTAGACAAGAACATGAAGAATCCGATGAGTATTCGGATGCATCGCAAGATATCGAGCACAATAACTCTGCTCACGTAAGTACAGAGTCTATTCACAATAGCACTAACTTTCGTTTTGGCGCTAAAAGTATTACAGCTTACTTTCTCTTAAGCGCTCGCGTGACGGAATGTCCATTTCTTTTAGACAAATTGAGGTCACGAATTGGGCACCATTCACTGAAACGCCGCTGGTGTGTTTAGACTTGAATTTTAGAAACGTTCTGGCCACGTAGGTTGTAAACAAACGAGTTTGTTGTGCAAAAATGCAGTTGTTAAAAGTGGAAGGATGTTTGCAGGATGGGGCCCAACCAGAGTCTGATTACGACTCGCATGGAAGTGATTCCGAGCAGTCCGACCAGGATCCAGACAGTAAGGTACAGTAACATTATTACATTTATTTTTAGATCTTCATACCCTCAGTTACCAATAAAGTAAATGTTGGTAAACAGTCTTTATTTGTCTTATAATCTCTAAGGTTCAATTGTTTTTACTGTAGACTGTACTGTATTTTCTGATATTAATGGAAATATATAAATAAATAATGAAAATAATGTTTAATTATCTATTTTTAATTTAAAGTGAAAATTAAATTGTAAAAACTATTACAAATAGTTGTGGAGTTCCATATCTATTTAAATGATTGATTTAAAGCCATATTGCATACCAATAGAAAGTCTATACTTCTGATATATCTATACTAATATTATAAAGCTGAAGAGTTTGTTTGTTTGTTTGTTTGTTTGAACGCGCTAATCTCAGGAACAGCTGGTCTGATTTGAAAAATTATTTCAATATTGGATAGTACATTTATGGAGGAGGGCTATAATCTTAAATGTCATCACACTAAGACCAATAGGAGTGGAGCACCAATACAGAATGTTTAAA
This sequence comes from Spilosoma lubricipeda, assembly GCA_905220595.1. Lineage (NCBI taxonomy): Eukaryota > Metazoa > Arthropoda > Insecta > Lepidoptera > Erebidae > Spilosoma > Spilosoma lubricipeda. The sequence continues at coordinate 11,264,674 of HG992297.1, forward strand.
AAACGGAGGAAAATTATCACGAGACTTAAATGAGGTTGCATTATTCAACTAGTCTTAAAAAACAAAGCCCAATTTCATAAAAATATATATAACAATGATCCTTTTAATGTTATTAGATTTGATTTCATTGCATGTATTTATTCAAAAGACAGTTCAAATCCATGAATTTTTATTGAAACAATATAATTTAATTTATTAAAACCACTTGAATGTCTATCTGTCTGTTTACTCCGTAAGTTTCGTTCAGAAATAAGTTAAGACACAGATTTCTCATTAAGCACTAAAAATTACCCAACTTTCATGATACTTAAGAAATATTTAAAAACATTTTCTTTAACACTAACTTTTATTAATAGCTTTTCTACTCGGTTTCTAAGTATGTTACAGAATTATGTTTTTACAGAATTCCGTACCTCACATCTCGAAATCCTTATAGAATTTGTCTAAAAGAACGCTCAATTGTGCAAATTCATTTAAACTTTTGCTTACTCTGATTGATTTGTTTGGAGGAAGGTAGCATTGTATCAATACTTTAAATAAGTCTCTCTTCTCATTCAAAATTAATCTACATTAATACTGTTCATAGTCATGAAAGTATATCTGTGTTAGATAACAACAAACAACAAACTTTGTATGATTATTGTTTTAGGGGAATCCCCAACTAGAATGTTAATTTTCATAGTAATCTTGTCAATTAAGAGGTTGGTAGTAATAATCAATATAGTCTAAACACTAAAAAAATTAGCTGACATGTCTGTTACAAACGTAAAGGTGAAACTAATAAAGTGTGTTAAAAATAATCACTATCAAATTGATGTTTTATTCAATTTTTTTTCGACTTAGCATTAACAACACCAAGATTTATCCCTTGCATGGAAGGCAAGCTCTAAGGAATTCGTTGAGGTTAAATCAGGAAAACCTAGCATAATGTCACAGTTGCAATTTTCTAGTAGACTTACCATATATCTATCGGAGGAAAGATGGACCATTTTTAGCGCTTTAATTAAAAGCAGTAGTCTGAATAAATAATGTTATACTACTAGGAAATCCTTTATATTTAAAAAAGTAGCAATTTTACATAATAACAAGGACTAATAAAAACTTTTAAAGTAATATGTAAAAGAGAAGTATATAAAACAGTGTGGAATGTTCATTTCCGTCTCACATTCTAAATAAAATGCAGAAGGTAATACACATTTAATTACATATATACATAAACATATGAAAATTAATGTAAACAGATCAGTAATTTTAGTTTTTAACTACTAAACTATGCATATTTTATATTGTTTGAGCAACCTCTTGATGGTGAAAGGCATTGTCTGAAACAAACAAGACTGTAACAAAATCCCTTTTTAAACGATGAGACTGTAAAACAGCTATTTTACAGGTTTTTAAAATAAACAAATGATTAGGTAGGTACAAGCAACTTCACACGCAACATTGATTCGCAGCTTCTATTGAGCATCATTTTGTATAGCCAGCATTCCTCGATAAATAAGCTACCCTAAAATATAAGAAACTAGCTGACCCGCTCAACTTCGTTTGCGTCTCTCCATAAGATTTTTTTTTCCCATTTTCCCAACATTTTCGGTCGATACCCGGCTCCAATTGGTCGTAGAGTGATGTTACATAGCCTAAAACCTTCCTCGCTTAATGGGCTATCCAACAAAAAATAATTAGCAAAATCGGTTAAGTCGTTCACGCGTGATGTCGTGACTAAGGAAAATAGGGATTCACTTTTATATATATACTAGCTGTCCCGGCAAACGTCGTTTTGCCATAACTACTAATAAATTAAAAATTAATTAAAAAACATTGTCCAGCGGACAAAATTGTGAATCTAAACCATTCCCAGATCTCCTTGAACACACACAAAAAATTTCATCAAAATTGGTCCAGTCGTTTGAGAGTAGTTCAGTGACATACACACTCACAGAAGAATTATATATATAAAGATAGATTTGCAATCGTACTAGTAGATTCAGATATTACGTAGAACCAAACAAATATTCCTAACTTAATAGAAAACAACTTCTCTAAATGCTACATCATTAAACCTAGTCAGTGTAAAACCTAAAAGAAATCGAACGTCAACCGTCAAACGTAGGTATAGTTTTTTTAAGTAATGAGTGAAAGTCATTTTAAAATGGATACTTAGCGCAGTGTAATGCTGAATTACAAAACAAAACGAGATATTGTTCAGACAATCATTTTGTAAGCGGAAGTAACAATGCAGTTTTTATTGTTATTTAGTGCTGTAAACTGAATATTCTTAAGAGATTCTTGTTATTTCTCGACTATCAAGTCTTCATTATGTTACTCCCACTCTTAGAACTCTGTAGTATAGATATTTCAATGCACATTTGCATAAAAATGTCCATAATCATTACGTAAGAGTATCAATTAGTAGAATAGTATTGTATGTGTAAAAGTTGGGAGAGGGCTAATTATTACTGTAGCCATTTAAGAGCTCAATTAAAGTAATCGTTAGAACGGAATAATAAAGAGAAGAAAATCTGTCCAATTCCTTTTAATTGTAATTTAAATTGTACGGATTTTCGCATACTTGTGGTATCTAACCATTTTTAGGGTTCCGTAGCTAAATGGCAATAAACGGAACCTTTATGGGTTCGTCATTTCTGTCTGTCCGTCGGTATGTCACAGCCACTTTTTTCCGAAACTATAAGAACTATACTGTTGACACTTTTTAAGTATATGTATTCTGTGAAACGCATCAAGATTTTCACACAAAAATAGAAAAAAAAGACAATCAATTTTGGGGTTCCCATTCCGCCAAAACCCCAATCTGGGGGTTCTAAGTACTTAGAACTGAAAAGAGAACGTAAACGAGAAGAACTTAGGTACGTGTAGAGTATCTATGGATAGGTCTTCAAAAATAATATTGAGGTTTCTAATATTTATTTTTTCTAAATTGAATAGTTTGCGCGAGAGACTTTTCCAAAGTAGTAAAATGCGTGCCCAAAGTAACTTCTTAAATAAGTGAATAATAAAACTAAAAAAAATATGATGTACATTACCATGCACACTTCCACCGAAAATTTGTTTGAACGAGATCTAGTAAGTAGTATTTTTTCAATACGTCATACACCGTAAACCTCAATTTATCTTTAAAAAAAAATACACTATTATTAAAACATCGATCAAACTTACGGCGAACTACAAGAATATTATGTTAATTGCTGCTACGGAACCCTTTATTGGAGAGTCCGACTCGCACATGGCCGCTTTTTTCTTTCCTAGTGTTACGACGTAATAATATTCTGGTGATCTTTAAATAGAAATAAAAATTATACAAACTTTCTATTCATATTTAAGTACTAAATGTTTATTAATTGCAAAAACAGAAGAAAGTTATTTAAATTACACATTAATTATTTATATATAATTTTAAAACAGTAGATGCGTTAAATAAATGGTAGTATAAAAAAGGATTGCGTAATTTTTTTAAATTAACAGAATTCTTTGTTAGAAATTACTTTCAAAAATGTACTAGAACTATTAAAATATTTAAACGCTTCTGTCCAATGCTTTAGATATCCCCAATCCATCCAAATCAAAGAAATTAGGATACCATAATAACCACGGAGCAAATACAAAGAGGAGATGCCCTAATGAGATTTTTGTATGAAGCAATGCGTGACAATTTGCGGGGGTGAGGGGGTGTTAGTTTACACTTTTCCATCTACCAGACAATAGCAAAACTACTTGCATCGTTGTACGAGTATATTGCTATGTAGTTTAGCTAGCTGACACTAGTGTGGACGTACTCAGAATTTCAAGTAGTTTTTTCAAGGTCAATTTTGTAAGCATCTTGAACAAAAAACATCATTAATAACGTAAATAATTTTGCAAAAGTGAACTTTTTTTTCTAATAAATAACCCGAAATAAAATATTGTTCAATATGCTTGGTTTACACGTGGATTATGTAAAATAAAAATTAATATATGTAGTGCAAATCATTTTATTTAAAAAAATAAAAAAATATATATTTTACTAGCTGCCCCGGCAAACGTCGTTTTGCCATAAAATTTTTTTAAGGATGGGTGACTCTTACCATTTAGGGGGATGAAAAATAGATGTTGGCCGATTCTCAGACCTACTCAATATGCTCACTGAGAATCGGTCAAGCCGTTTCGGAGGAGTATGGCAACGAAAACTGTGACACGAGAATTTTATATTTTAGATTTCACTTCGGAATTGGAATGCTTAAATAACGCCAATCTTAGAAAATCAACTAATCTCAATCTGAATTGAATGGTCATACCAATGTTGTCTCTAATATCCACATCTAATCACTTTTAATCTTGCCTAATTTGGGTTTAGATAATAAATTACTTTTTCGTTTTTTTATGATTTTTCCTTGAAATGAATCACTATCGTTTCGAATCACAACGGGAAGAACAAATATTGGTGTATTTTGTAGGAGTCCAGTTTTGCCTATTATTTTTTTGATCCATTGCTCTTCAATACTATCTTTAGATGAAAATTTAGAACATTACCTGTATACTGGTACATTGTATTATTTTAATGAATTTAATAAAACCCCGTCTAATCATCAGCATAAGTAAAATTTTTTTTTTCAATATTTGAAGTAACAACTTTCAAAGCAAGATTAATATAGTCGTAACTTGATAAAATATTTGGATTCTAAATACGACCCTGTCTTTTTATTTTAGAATAGATGTCGATAGATGTCAGTCTGTTCACAATATAATTAAGAAAAATACAAAAAAGAATACCATGATGTATAAAAAATCATTAGGTAAGAATGTAGAACTCATTTCCGTATCTTCTTATGGTATGTTTTATTAATATTCAGGTCAACGTACCATTGTATTTTTATTTCCAGTAACACAAAGTTCTGCCATCTAGTGGCGAGTATATATAATAACATTTCAATAAAACACTAAGAGATTTTTCTAGAACTTTTTTAAAAAATAGCTATAATATTACTTATAAAAGAAATATGATGCCACTCATGGTACCAGAACGTCTATCTGAGTTATTTGTACAAGATAGAACACAACAATTCATCTTTTTACTTGATTGTACCGAGAACATTCAAGTATTACGATTTTTCGATGCAGTTCTAGAACATTGACGTTAATAGTATAATTTGCAAGTAGCGTCAACTGCGATGACGTCGGGGTCGGTATTTTGTCACGGGGGTGATGCGCTTATGCCATCTCCTCTTTGTATTTGCTTCGTGATAATAACGCACACTACTGTGTCCCATATTGACTGCCTCGGTGGCCCAAGTGTTAGCGTATGCGACTGCTGTGCTTGAAGTCTCCGGTTCGATTCCCGGGTCGGACCAAATGTTTGTATGATCTGCAAATATTTGTTTCGGATTTTGGGTGTTTTCTGTGTATAAATATGTATGTATTTACCAATAAAAAGTATATATATGTTTAAATCTGTTGTCAGTATGTTAAATCCGTTTTCTAGTATTCATAACACAAGCTCTGCTTAGCTTGGGACTAGATGACGTTGTGTGTTCTATTTCCGGAATATAAAAAAAAATTGGGTCGTCTGGAACTAGGTAGACCTTATGCTATGGTAACCAAACTGCTGATGAATGGACTTGTATACTTGGGGCACGGGCATGAAAGACCGCCAAACTTCTATACTCCGGGCTGTTATTAAGAAATTTCTCATAAGAAAAACTTAACACTTAGCCCTATCCGAGTTTTCTTGATTGGCAATCGCATAAGGTAACCGCTATACCAACGAGGCAGTAAGAATTAAGTATCTCTTAACACAGAAGTATTCCCTAATACCTAGTGGGAGGGTGATATATTATATTCTCTCAAATCACTCAAATACTGGCAACACAGTTGTGACTTTGAAAGTTTTTAATGAAAAAAAAGCGGAATTCTTTCGTCGAAAGCGGGAAAAAGTAAAAAAAAAACGTCAATAACCTTTACGACATATGAGTGACTAAGTCCTTCTCAATATTTTTGTTTTTTCTGCCCCCTTCCCTAATTCTTGGTGTTGAAAGAGCTTGTGCCATTTCCGTGGATTGATCGCAGTAGTGTCTTTGAATTTTTATTTCTTTTATTGCCTGTCAATTTTGTTGACGATGAAGCATTTTCACTATCTACAGTTTCGTGTCCGGACAGTTATCCCCGAAAAACCGAACATAGCCTCTGTCCCGCTGTTCGGGAATAACTGGCCCACGCGAGACATTAAAATTTTAATTATAAATCGGGATGTTTGGTAACGCTGGTTGTGACTCTTTCACAGGTTGTCATTACTGGTAGGTTATTTGATCTTAGGTGATGTATTGATGTATTACGCGATTTCGACCACTGCGATCAGTTCACGGAGACCAGTCAGTTACACAGAAGATATTACGACGACTTAGCATGAGTTGCACTCTCTGTTCCCTCACTCTCATAATCCGATAGGATGGCTAAGTCATTTATTATGAATCACACTTAAACATTTATTACACTTCCATTAATTTATTTAAATTAAGATTGATTAATTTTATCTATCCACACGAAACTATTAATTTTCATTACCGTACACGATGACAAATATAATATAGATATACATATACGTTACTATATGCTATTAAATGTCATATCTGTACATTATTAAAAATAAAGTGTGTTTTCTTTAAATTGCCTTTTCATGTTTGTAATAATTAATTACTTGTCACAGTTATTGTGATGTGCCATATTATAATCAACGGTTAATTAATTGTTATTTTCACTAGACATGTTTAATCATTGCGCAATTACCTAGTAAATTTGTGCATTTGATTTATGTATGCGTGCACAGCTGTGAAATTTTAATACTGTTAAAATTAAATCGTGTTCTAAGCTCATTTGTAAGAACTACAAAATAACTTTATTCCTAAATGTCCATCACTTTATCGTGTGAGAGCCATGCTTTTGCCGCTGTTCGACCCGAATGGCCCTGTACCTATAGTTTAAGCCGTCGCCACGTCGCCACGACACTTTCTGCATCGCAAAGTATTGTGGGTTCGAATCCTACACGGGACAACACTTTGCGTGAACCACAAATTGTTGTTCCTTTCCACAATTTTTTTTAACCGACTTCAGAAAAAGGAGGAGGTTTCTCAATTCGATCGTATATATATTTTTTTTATGTGTTCGCGGATAACTTCGTCGTTTATGAACCGATTTTGATGATTCTTCTTTTTTTCTTTGTGTTCGTTTCATGTATTTTCGTAAAGTCCTCTGCGACACAGGATGTTTACTGAACCCCGCGGTTGCCAGCAGCTCCGCCCGCGTGTAAGTCGGTTATCGCGGCAAATAGTAGCCCATGTGTTATTCAGATGTATAAGCTTTATTACTGTAAATTTTCATCCAAATCCGTTTAGTAGTTTTTGCATGAAGTAGTAACAAACATACACATTCACAAACTTTCGCCTTTATATGTTAGTGTGATTAGTGTGATGTGATAGTAGGATTTATGAAAAAAAATGTAATGGTACGAACTTCGCCGTGTCAGCTAATTATTAATATTTGTGCTTGTTACAAATATTTGAATTACATATAAACATTTTAAGCTAACATTTACAGTTTATAATATGTTTAAAATTCTTCTGACCTTGAGGCATCGTTAGGAAAGAAGCCTTTCATATTCTGAAACCACGTTCTGTATTCCGAAATAAAAATTATATTTGCAGTTTATACTTTAATTTATTAATTTAATTCGATACCCTGCTATTGTAGTTTATTTGTTTATTTTAAACTAGTTGTTGCCCGCGACTCCGCCCGCATATGGCGGTTATCGCGGCAAATAGTAGCCTATGTGTAATTCTGATGTATAAGCTATATTGTTGTAAAGTTTCATCTAAATCCGTTCAATAGTTTTTGCGTGAAAGAGTAACAAACATCCATCCATCCAACCATACTTGAAAATTTTCGCGTTTATAATATTAGTAGGACTAGCCTACCCACGCAGATTTGGTGCTTGGCCGTTATTAATCGTAGCGTTGTGTATTATGGTTTTTACCCGTCTTAGATGAATGGTCTGTCAAATACTAAAAGATTTATTAACCGTATGAGTGGTTCCTAAGAAAATATTAATATGGATTTAATGTGTTTTTTTTTTTTTTATGTTTGGCCCTGCCAAAATGACTACTCTGCCTGATGGAAAGCATGAGCAGAATCCAAGAGTGGTGGTCACCATACTGCGAATGCAGTCAATGCAACAATGCAGCATGGTGACCCACACCATGGCGGGCTAGTGATGCTTCTGCATCATTGGGCCTCCGGTCTCGCACTCACCAACGAAACACGACAGCATGATCGCTGTCATTTTACGTTGATTTTCTGTGCGAGGGTAGTACCGCCCCGGTCGAGCCGGCCCGTTCGTGCTGAAATCAGCGTGGCTCTACTACCTTGGAAAATGATGCATGATACTAGCTTTTGTACCATTTTCGCTGTGGCATATCCTGATTGCAGAAATGAGAAACTAAACTTTACATGACAAAAGATTAAAACAATCTTAGATACAATGAGTAGTGAGTTCAATCGGTTCAGAAAATTCAGATTTTTTGAAGCTTACATAAACCCACTTTGCTTAGATGATAAAGCTAAAGATTTTTAAGATTTATTTGTTTAGTAGACTAGTAAAAATTACATTGTACGAATACTAGTTAATATAAGAATACAATTAATTTCCGTGAAGCTAACGATCCGCTGACTCGATGACCTAAATCTGCATTTACGTACCTACACAACAGCATTTGTTATTCTTTTAAATATTTCAGATAGGTGTGGTTTTAGAAGCGTTGCGCATTGCCAACATATAGTTGATTTACATACCTTACGAAAATGCATGAAGATAACAAAAATAAAACCGACTTCAAGGTTCGATTCGATTTGTTTTGGATGCCATCATCAGATATTAATGTCCTTATCATGGTACTACCGTTGGGACATCCTTTCCATTAAAAAAAGAATCATCAAAATCGGTTCATAATCGACGAAGTTATCCGCGAACACACATAATATATATATATACGGTCGAATTGAGAAACCTCCTCCTTTTTTTGAAGTCGGTTAAAAAGAAACCCTTCCTTAGAGACGGCACGCTTGGCTTAATAGTATAAGCGGTCGCCGTGTCGCTTTCTACTGCGCCAAGTATCATGGGTTCATATCCCATATAGGACAGTACATTGTGTAATCCACAGATTGTTGTTCTGAGTCTGGGTGTTCTTCGTGTCCATTTCTTGTGTGTTTGTAATGTGCGACACAGAACGTGTATTCCTAATGCGGGAATTATCTTAGGAAAAAAAGAGAATAGAAGTGCTGAACCGGAGGTCATAGGTTTGATTCCCGATCAGGACATATATTGTATGATGATCTACGATCATTTATTCTATTTGGGTATAATTTATGTATGTTTACCAGTGGTCAGGTAACCATAGTAAAAGCTCTGACTAGTGAAAGTGCCAGTGAGATCTGTCCCGATATTTCTATTTTTAAAACTAGCTGAACCCCGCGGTTATAAAGGACTGCGGACAAAGTTAGTCTAAAAAAAGTAGCCTAAGTTATTCTTTGGGTCACCACCTACCTGCCAGTGAAAGTCCCATCAAAATCCGTACAACCGTTCCAGAGATTACCCGGAACAAACAGACAGACAAAAAAAATTAACTCCATTTTTGATATATGTACCGTGTATACATACATATGCATTTAGCAAAAAGTAGTTATTTTAATATTACAAACAGACACTCCAATTTTATTTATTTGTATATATGTAAACTAAATCCGTTCTTGTTTTCAGGAAACCGAACGCCGAGTAGACGATGATGAAGATAGAAGTAATCCTCAGTATATACCGAAAAGAGGCACTTTCTACGAACACGATGACCGCACTGCAGCCAGGTATTGTGTTAAATATTTATCATTTATGTTTTTGCAATTTTGAATTGGTCTAGAAATCAACTTCAAGTGTTCTCACGTGGACAACCTTCACAACCGAACCACAAATCCAACAAATAAGCTTTTCGCTCTATTCAAAATATGTTTTAATATAGGTAACTTATTGTACTAAAATATCTCTCACGCCTTGGTGTAATAGGATAGTTGATACCTTAGTCAATACAGTTACTTTTTATCATCTGTCAAAACGATAACTTTGTATGAAAAATGTTCTAAATACAAACTTGTGACGTCACTGTTTTAGACTACTCAATTGAGCAATATATTTCAATGTTAGATAAAAATTTGTAACAGAAATGAAAAGCTGTAGTAATTATATTTTCCGAAAGGTTATGTAGTATTCGTTTTAATGAAGGAAATATCAGTATTTAATTACGATACAGTCAACTACCCTATTGTTAATCTTATGAAAAAATATAATTTCTTGTGTTAAAGTCGACTTGTTTATAGGGCAATAAATAAGGTAACGTTTGTTTTAATCGTTTTTTTTTGTATATTCGTTGATTTACTTTTGAAGGCATATGCGATTACATTGTAATTGATTGTATTTAAGATGCATTTCAATCGATATAAAACAAAAGCTATTTAAGCCAAAATTAATGTACTCAAAACAATTAGTCTAGTAAATTACTCGCTTTTTATTTACATTAAAGCGGGTTGTCATATAGTAGTTAATAGTCGCGTCTAACCCTTCCGTCGTCTGATTCGACCTTGAATAATTACCATGAAAAAAAAATAACAGGCTTGCGAGCCGATACAGAAAGGGACAAACTGACTAAATGGGCGTTGTACTGCAGAATGGTCTTGATAAATGCACCCGTAACCGGCGAGCTTATATGAAAGCCCTAACAAATGTAAAATGTGCGCAAACTTTATGTTAGATCGTGGCAAATTGTATTTTATCGTCTCTACCTGGACTCCGGACAGGAATAGGGCGTACTGAATTAATGTAATCGACCCTTCCTATCAAATAATGACCATATATTTGTAACAGTCATCTATCACATCTGTCCGCCAGCTGTGAGTAAATCGTCTTATTTTTTTTTTGAAGTGTTTCGAAATCTCATAGGTTATTTGTAATTTTCTGTCAAAGAATTTAGTTAACATATCTTAGTCAATTCAAATTTATAGTAATAGAAAAAATAAGAATATTGAAACGCGGATTGACCGGATTACGACTTAGGGCTTACACACAAAATTGTGTTGCGACACCGCTACGACGCATCTCAAGATCTTGCGACTTCATTCGCATCGCGCATTCCCGCATCTCTAAACTTCTTTGTTGCTTTGTTCTGTATCTCCTTGGCAATAACAAACGTGCACACTCCTTTTTTACGATCCATATCACGGCGTAGTTTACAAAATACTTTCAGCGCGGATACCGTTCGTCGAAGAAATAGTCACCCGAATCGTGGAAAGGAGACGCCTTGTCGCAAGGAATCGCATCGCATCAAATTGTTTCGCAATTTTCTGCGTTGCGAATTTGCATCGCGTCAATTCGCAGTCTTGTATACAAGCACTTTCGGTCGATACCAAGCTCCTATTGGTCGTACAGTAATGTTTCATGGCCTAAAACCTTCCTCGCTAAAAGGGCTATCCAACAAAAAAATTATTAGCAAAATCGGTTCAGCCGTTCACGCGTGATTTCGTGACCAAGGCAAATAGGGATTCATTTTATACATATAGATATCTTCCTCATTTCTGGACCTATTTAAATACTTATTTTATTGGTTGAATAAGTTATATTTAAACATGAACCCTACTTAAATTGGAAGAAAGTTGTTCGTCTCTTAGTAAAAATAATAATTCATAATTTAATCGGTGATCTTTAAGTTGTTATATAAAAAAGGAAATACTAACGTGTGCCCTACTTCATTACTATCTTGTTAAGTTTGGTAGCCGGTAGTGAATTACGTAAATAAAGAACTTTAATTAATTAACCAAAACATTTTATATTTTATAACATTAACTGCCATTTGATTGCCTCGTTGGTCTCGCTGTTGGCGTGTGCGACTGCTGATCATGAGGTCTAGGGTTCGATTCCCAGGTCAGACCAAATGTTTGTATGATCTAAAAATGTTTGTTTCGGAGTTTGGGTGTTTTCTATGTATAATATGTATGTATTTACAAAAAACAATGTATATATGTATTTGTATCAGTTGTGTAGTAACCATAACACAAGCTCTGCTTAGCTTGGGACTAGATGGCGTAGTGTGTGGGTGTAGGAGTCAAGTATAAACAAAAATGTTGCAAAAATGGAGAAAATTAATTTTGAGAGACGCAGATGAAATTGCGCGGTTGAGCTGGTAAAGGTCTGGAATAGGGTTTGTTTCCAATTTTCCTTCTCCTTGTAGTGCTGATGTTCTGTTTAGTATGCCCTCTGATTGGCACCCACGCTATAAATAGGGGGCTGACACTCCGTAATCTTAATTCGTCACCACACAATTATTTTCAGACGAAAAAAGGCATAAGTATATCTATACAAATAAATAAAATTGGAGTGTCTGTTTGTAATATTAAAATAACCACTTTTTACTAAATGCATATGTATTTATACACGGTACATACACCAAAAATGTAGTTAAAAAACGTTTTGTCTGTCTGTCTGTTTGTTCCGAGTAATCTCTGGAACGAGTGGAGGGATTTTGACGGGACTTTCACTGGCAGGTAGGTAATGATCCGGAGAGTAACTTAGGCTACTTTTTTAGACTAACTTTGTCCCGTGGCGTTACTCGCTGTACAACGGCCGCGGGTAACACCGCGGGGTTCAGCTAGTATTGGAATAAAAATACACCATCTAAAATTAACAGCTTATGATAATGATTCGAACAGCACAACAATTAATAAATACTTTTAGTTTAAATAAATTTTAAAGAATCAAAACTCATTCAATGAACGCGTGTATTGCCAACACCAAAAATGTATGAGAAATTCGGCCTCGCCGAATTATATAGACCTTGGCAGATTTCGTGTGTACATATGATAGTTTGGAGTATTGTTAACTTTCTACCCACGGCTCAATGCACAGGTCGGTCATTATCGTTTAAGTAAAGCACGCACATACATACGTTTATGTAATTACTTTTGATACATGCTATTTTGGGAGTTCTGTATTTAAGTGGAACCGTCATCCCTACAGGAACATAAGGACCTTTAACAATAAGCTAGAAAATAAAATAATCCATCTTCCTGCTAATACTATTAATGTGTTTGTGAGGACGTATGAATGGCCCATACCAACCCAACCCTCTTCACCCTCCCCCAAAGATCGGCAACGCACCTTTGACGCCTCTTGTGTTGCGGAGGTGTCCATGGGCGACTGTAATCAGGCGATACGTCTGCTCGTTTGCACCCTAAATCATAAAAAAACTAGCAGAATAACTCATTGATTCATTACCATTTACCGCGATAACCGACATATACGCGGGCGGAGCCAAGGATAAAAGCTAAGACATATTTTCTCACTATTAAGTAATAGGTATTGAATACCAATAACTTTGGGAGAGCCATGCATCACTTGCCCTTATCTTCCAAACGGCATCGACAGTCTAACTCCAAATTGGCAAAGCCTGCGTTACGGCTGATATCTGGTTAACAGAAAATTAGAAGTATGTGTCGCGGAGACTTGACCTGCACGAAAAGAACACAAAGAACCATTAGACTCAACAATAACTTGTAAATCAATCAAAGTTTTGTCTCTTGTAGTGATTGAATCTAGAATACTCAGTGAGGTAGGAATCTGTTAGTGGGTAGAAGCGAAGTTTTTTTTTTAAAGTATAGGACTGCCAAAATGGCTCTATTCTGCCACCACTCTCGGTCACCATACTCATTGCGAATGCAGACAATGCAGCATGGCAGCCTAATAATGATTTTTGAGCATTTTACGTTGATCTTCTGTGCGAGGGTAATACCGCCCCGGTCGAGCCGGCCCGTTCCTGCTAAAGTAAGCGTGGCTCTACTACCTTGAAATATAGATAAATTATGCCACATAGCACAAATTATTTTGGTCCTCATACAATTGTTTGGCAAAACTAAAAACCGTACACCTCTAGTCTAGTAACGATCACCCACTAATAGGTAAGTCTACGATAGACTTCATAATAATGTCCACCGTATGTCCACAGCGGTGAAGAATCGAGTAACACTACATCGGAAGCTGCATCGGAGAAGAAGGAAGGCGGGGAGCCTGTTGCTGAGCGACGTAGACCGCCTCGGAAGTCCGACATAGTCAACAAGTGGTCCCACGACAAATTCAATGAGAATGAACAGGTGATATATTCAAATCTTCGTGTTTAGGGTTGTGTAAGTTTATGGATAGCAATATATATTTATATGTATGTGTATATAACCGCGGGAGAATGGGACTTCCCCTCTATCGGCTATAGTGATCATGCGTGAGTAGGTGACTTCTTCGTATGCCGGAGGTTGTCGTCTTCATAGAGAATGCACCCGAGGCTTGTGCTCTCGCTAATGTGTACGGCTGTTTTCAGATTCTTTCTTCATGGTTGGTGTGGTTGTGAGTCCGCCGGGCATTAACTCCGTTGATGTACATAAAGTTATATAGTTTAAAATGCGTTGCGTCAATACTATATTTAATTATTTCAAGAGTTAGTGTTGGATCTAACGATAATGTCATAATAAGTCTTTCTTACTTACGATTGTTGTCAACAGGCCCCCAAGTCCCGCGAAGAGCTGGTAGCTATCTACGGTTATGACATCAGAAATGAGGATGCGCCTCCGCACGCCAGGCGAAATAGACGATATGGGTAAACATATTTCTTCGTTATTATTAAAAATTTGTTAAAAACTAACGATGTTCTCTCAAGAACTAAAATAGGATATATGGACCGCGTTGAAATTTTATGTCAAATACTAGTGTAGGGACAAAATAAGTATTTTTACAAAACATCAATTTTGTACTTCGGAATACATACTGCATACCCTATGCAGGGGCGGATTCAACACCTATAATTTATCAACTTTTAGTCCCACTGACTTAATAAAGAGTCAAATCGAAAATATTGAGAGTACATAATTAGAAAAGATATCAATATTAGCAGGTAAGGCAATGATAGTAAAATTATATTACTTGTACGCGGATAGATTGGGGAATGGAATTATTGCTTCCATTCCCCAATCTATCCGCGTACAAGTAATATAATTTTACTAGAGTTAAATCTACATATCTGTAACTTGAATGGACTGTTACCGTTAAGTCTAACTAAAATATAAGAATATAATTTTACGTCAAATGTATTGTCATGTTCTTGTTATGTAAATATTAATAAAAATGATGTTAAACTTTGCTACTGGACGGAACAGGCATTGGCGGTTAGTGTTACTATTTACTACGGCATGCTGTTTGCTTACAATATGTTTTCCCATTTATAAGCTGTGTTTGGGGGTCTGGAAGGTTCTACAGAGAGGTGTGGTCGTATATATTTTATTTTACCCCATTTGTACAGAAAAAACGTTTAACGAAAATTAAAATTAATAGCGACTTTAACTTCAAGACGATAAAGCTCAATTCAGGTTGTTCTACGCCGATCACTTGTTATAATTACCTAAAAGTTACTTATTTTTCGTTCACCACGTTCTTATCTCTTCTTGTGATTATATTTCTTTACCTCTAGATGTCATTTGAAAGAAAACATTAAGCTTCGAAACTTGCTCCCGCACGTCCCGTCTTCTGAATGAGTCTAACCCTTTGACCCGTTGAATTAGACCTGACATCATAGCAAAATAATTAAATTTGATGCTAAAATATGGCCACATTTTTCTGTGACTGCATTTTCATAGTGAATGATTAAATTTATTAATTTAATTAATTTATATTTAATTAATTTTTATATATTCTTTTTTTAGTTTTAGACTTCGATTTGTCTTATTAGTCCTTTTCACGTAATTTTCAAAATAATATTATGGCTTATTAGTGAGGTTGCATGCGCACTTACTTGCATGGAATTGAGAATCTATATTATTATCTTTCAGCTTTAAAATATAAACAAGCTTTATTCTGGAGTGCGTTTATAAGATCTGCTTTTGTCAATTCATAGGCTTTGATTCTGAAAGTATTTAAAACACAAAGAAATATGTTCGTAGATATCTATATACTTAAAAAATTACATTATACTGTATTGCTTTCACAGTCGCGGTCCGAACAAGTACACTCGAACCTGGGAAGACGAGGAAGCCTACCGTCGGCAGAACGCCGCTCAGCTCACTCCCCGCAAACCTCCTAATCCAGAAGATTTCCCCGAGTTAGATGCTAGCAAGAGGCAAGGGTATGTTATTATTCTAATTATTACTACTTCGATAGTTCCTGAGCGAGTTCACCATGTACAAAAAGTAAAGTACACTGCATACAATATATGCATTGTACTTTCTATTTAGTTATGTTCCAAGGTATTTGGCGTTTCGTGCCATAACTTGGTACCTGAGGGGTCTTCTCCACTGGCGAGAGAACCGCGGCGATATAATTCCGTTACGATTCGCCACGATACGCTGCAGGAATAATCCTTTGTTCGTGGAGAGTTTTGTTTTTAATCTAGCAGAGTAGAGTTACATTGGAAACCTTTAAAAACGAAAACAGTCAGTGGTGGAAGACTTGATAAATACGTCATTATTTTCTTAACGCGAATGTGCTCTAGTTTTCAAAAGCTAGTTATCACTGTACGAACCGAATGCCGTCGGACAGTAATCAACTTTATTAGTCTTTCTCTCTCTCTTTCTCTCTCTTCGCTCACTTCATGAATAATAAATTTTGGAATACCGAAATTAATATTCCATGGCTATTTGCTATAATATAAGGCCAAATGATTTTAATTTTATATTTTATTCAACAGTAAGCGTTCACCACGCCCACGCTCCAAGTCTCAGCCATCAGTCGGTGACCCCGTGGAGAATGGCTCTTTGCGCAGAAACGCTTCCATTAAAACTAACAAGAAACCAATACCGAAGTCTGGCACCGGACGTGTGGCGATCAAAGCGTCACCCAAGAATAAGGAGATGCCAGCTTTGGAGAAACTCACGATCACTGCTAATGTCAATAACAAGTGAGGTTTTCATTTCTATACTAATATATAAAGCTGAAGAGTTTGTTTGTTTGTTTGAACACGCTAATCTCAGAAACCGCTGGTCCGATTTGAAAAATTATTTTAGTGTCAGATAGCCCATTTATCGAGGAAGGCTATAGGCTATGTATCATCACGCTAAGACTAAGCAACAATGAAGAATTTTACAAAAACGGGGGAAAATTATCACGCTACGGGCAATAGGAGACGCAAACGAGGTTGCGTGGGTCGGCTAGTCATTTAATAAGATGCTATCTTTGCCCTTTCTTTGTTTTTATGTAGGTTTTATTTGTCACTTGAATTCTACTCGAATCGGCAACTATACTTTTCCATATGTCTTAATATCAGAGGAGAGTAAATAAAAATAAGAAAATGGATTATCATTACACCTGAACATACGAGAGTCGTCCGTAAGAACCGGGTAAGGGAGCAAATATGAAATGTGTGAAGTTATTACATAAGTTGTTATGGTGAATAGGAAAAACGTTAGCCACATAACATTGTTAATGTATACTGTTTATGTGTAGTGGAGGACGACTCGTATTCATTCCATGGGTGATGTAAGACCTGACTGAGGCAGCAAACTAACCTAACCTGATATCAACACTTCAAACCTAAAACCTCATTTCTAAGAAGAGGCCCATATCCAGCAATTAATTTGCAAGGGCTGCTGATATAATGATATTGATAGTGTATATATTATAGACAAGCTAAAAAAGTTACTCCTTCAGGGTCATCAGCTACCTACCCGTGAAAGTCCCGTTAAGATCGGTCCAGCCGTTCCAGAGATTACCCGGAACAAACAGACATAGACAGACAAAAAAATTTAACTTCATTTTTGGTATATGTACCGTGTATACATACATAATGCATTTAGTTAAAAGCGTTTTTTGTTTACTTTTTTTTTATGTATGTTCGCGGATAACTTCGTTGTTTAGGAACCGATTTTGATGATTCGTTTTTTAATGGAAAGGAGAGGTCCCAACGGTGGTACCATGATAAGGACATTCATATCTGATGATGGCATCCAAGAGAAATCGAGTCGAACCTTGAAGTCGGTTTTATTTTTTATTAAAATTGTACTTGTTTTAATATTACACACATACACTCCAATTTTATTTATTTGTATAGTTTGTTTGTATAGATATAAAGTCACGATATAATTTCCAGTCAAGGTCAGGCCCAGCGCAAGGTGAACGCGACGGTTGCTCAACAGAGGCCGGTGCCCACAGACCAGGCCAAGAAGAAACCAGTCACTAATGTTCAGGTTTGTTATAATTAAAACTATTGAAAATTTGAAATATCTCCTTTTCAAAGTTAGTTTCATTTTCAATGAACCTAAAATCTTCGCTTAATGTGAACTGATTCCAATGTTTAAAAGGTCACTTGGTCAGTACCTACTATACTGAGTGCTGTGGGTTCTATACCCACACGGGGCAACACTGTGTAGTACACAAATTGTTGTTCTGGGTCAGGGTGTCCTTTGTGTCTATTCCATGTATGTTTGTAGTCCCCCACGACACAGGATATATTCCTAGTTCCAAGAAGTTTTTAGTAGCATTACTAGCATTGTTATTCGTTATAGTAAAATGATTTAAATTATTTGATTAATAAATTGTTTGGAACAGCCTCAGCAACAACCGACCCCAACGCGGAACAAATCCCCGCCGCAACAGGCGCAACAACCGACGCAACAAAAACCGCAACAGCAACAGAACCAGCAACAAGGACAGCAACCGGCTTCCGGTGAGTGTTTTTATAATATCCTTGTATTAAATTAAAATGTTGATGGATAGGTGAACGATTTTAATAAGGACTAGCTGAACCCCGTGGTGTTACCCGCGGTTATCGTCCTACCGCCGCGGGACAAACTAAGTCTAAAAAAGTAGACTAAGTTACTCCCTGGATCATCAGCTACCTGCTTGTGAAAATCCCGTCAAAGTCCGTCCAGCCGTTCCAGAGATTACCCGGAACAAACAGACAGAAAAACAGACGAATTTTTTTAAAATACATTTTTGGTATATGTACCGTGGATACAGTCTGCTGACAGGGTGAGATGGCGGGAAACTGTGAGAGGGGCTTTGTCCGCCTCTACAACCAGTGTGCACTCTACGTGATCACGACCGCTCTGCCAACAGTGAAGCGAGTTAGAAGAACCGTGTATACATACATATGCATTTAGTAAAAAGCGGTTATTTTAATATTACAAACAGACATTTATTTGTGTAGATAAATGACACTTATACATTTAAATGTAGCATGATGTGCAAGCTGACCTAAACAACTTTTTTCTATTTCTTATTAATCATGCTCGGCTCCAATTGGTCTAAGCGTGATGTTAACTACCCTATCTTAGGCACGACAGATAAACACTCCTTAAAAAAAAGTTAAAATCGGATAGATAGTTTCGAAGTACATCGTGAGCAACAACTTGACTCGAAAATTTAGATATTCAATATAAAAAATATTTCAAGTCAATACACGAATAATGAAACTATTTAAACATTTTCTGTCATATAACTTATCAAAAATGAAATCGCAACCAAATGAAAGTGAAATATACTTTAGAACCTATTCTGATACCTACCAAATATACAGAAACATTTATAAAATCGGTCAAGCCATTTCCAAAGATCGCAACCACAAACACAGTGACACGAGATATATACTACTAGCAGACCCACGCAACCTCGTTTGCGTCTCCTATTGCCCGTAGCGTGATAATTTTCCCTCGTTTTTGAAACATTTTTCATTAGTGCTCCGCTTCTATTAGTCTTAACGTAATGATATATAGCCTTCCTTGATAAATGTACTATCCAACACTGAAATAATTTTTCATATCGGACCAGCGGTTCCTGAGATTAGTTAATATATATGTAAACAAAACCAATTTCATTTCATTATATATATATTTTCAAAGGTCATTAGGAACAGCAGGGGTGCGTAACTTTTTGATAGTTGGGTTACATATGTTAGTAGACAATATAGGTTTAAAAGTATCTGGCCATTTTAAATAATAGACTTTTTACTATTTTTATTTTAATTTGAATTATTGTACAATGTAGATTTAGATTAAGTAACGAGAATAATAATATTTATTTCTGAATATTGCTTGCCATAAAACATTGACCATTTTTAATAAAATACAATGATCATCACAAACAAACTAACAATAATTAAATAACTACTACTATTATTACTAAATTGGCTGCCCGAATGTTGGCGATTCCGTCTTGATCTTAACATATTTTTGCTTGATAATATATTGTTAACTCCATTGTCGCTTTTAAGGTAAAAGAATTTTGTATCATATATATATAATATTACTGTTTATCAAGGTGGAGGTAGCAAACGATACAGTAGCTTACGCCAAAGGCCTCTAGCCGAGCCTTACTCACCACAACAGCAGCAGCAGAAACAGCAACAACAACAGCAGCAACAACAGCAACAGCAGCAGCAACAAACGCAACAACAGCTCCCACAACAGCAACCTCAACAGCAACAACACAGATATCATGCTGGTAAGATTTTAACAGTTTATATTTATTACTAGCATTTTAAGAAGTAAATGTTATCAGAATATGTAAAATATGTGCATTGGTAAGTGAAATTGAAATTATTCAAGAAATCTAGAATAATAAAGAAATATTCGGGACATCTAACACACACAACGTCATCTAATCCCAAACTAAGCAGAGCTTGTGTCATGGGTACTAGACAACTGATACAAAACATATATACTTTTTTTTTGTAAATAAATACATATTATACATATAAAACACCCAGTAGGTTTAGTAAACCTAAACCTTCTTGAAGGAGAGACCCATATTCAAACTGTTAAAGGCTCTTGGTTATGTAATATTAATTACTTGTTTTTTGAAGTAAAACTTCTTGTACGATTAACTTGAGCAGTAAGCTACTGAAAGCGTAACGAGATCGTTACGAAAAGTGTGATCAGGGCGAACGAAAGTTGAGAGGGAGACATAAATTAGTGAAGATAGAAAAAGTGAGAGTTACATTTCGTATATTACTGTAGGGGCGCAGTTACGTTTCATATATATAAGACACCGTGCAGGTATTGTACTCCTTGAAGTTTTACTTCAGTCGTGTAGTCTAACGTATTTTTTTTTATCTCAAGCAGGTGCAGGTGAATTTGTGAGTGGGAACGGTCATCCGCCTGCAACAGTTCCACACGGACATCCACAGCACATGATGCATCAGGTACACTATACTATAAATGTATGACTCACCATACTGCATTGCTGCATTGTCTGCATCCCCAATGAGAATGGTGACCACCACTTTTGGATTCTACTCATGCTTTCCATCAGGCAGAGTAGAGTCACTATGGAATGCTTATACATAAAAGAAGGGTAGTGGGTCGGTCTTAACTTTTCCATAGAAGAAGTAGATAACTTTTTTACTCCTGGATTCTTCTCACGCTTTCCATCAGGCAGAGTAGACTCACTATGGAATGCTTATACATAAAATAAGGGTGGTGGGTCAGTATTGACTTTTCTATAGGGGGAATATATAACTTTTACTCTTGGATTCTATATTAACAATTATTTTTACGGGAATTAACGCGATCACTTATTAAAAGGTATTACATACCTCTGATTTGCCTGACGGTTCGACCAGGTTGCACTGGCCGTGGTCACAGGCTGACTCATTCTCATTAAAAAAAAAAAACTTGGGTTCTACTCATGTTTTCCATCAGGCATAGTAGAGCCACGATGGAATGCTCATAAAGAAGAGTAATGGGTCCGTCTTGACTTTATCTATACATCATAAACAAAGGCTTTTTATATAAACAAAGTTCTATAAGGGAACGTATCTATACTACTTAATCCATTCAAAATAAAACGGGGTTTCTTCATAGTATGATGTTTGGTCATACGACAAGTACCTAATTTTAATAGTTACATGGTATATTCTGTGAGTTTCATGGACTTTTCTATGGAAGTTATGTCAACACTGTGGATAACAGCTTTTTTATAGAGGGATTAACATAACAGTGGTTCGAGTACAACCTAGTTTTACATACAGATGGTTAAAGTCTGTGAAGAAAAGTTAGCATAAGTTTACCTAAACAAAAACAATGTAGGTGTCATATTTTTTAAACAATGAATAATTTATACAGTGTTATTCCCGAAGTTTCTTCGTAGATATATGATTTACTCTATTTGCTTATAAATGGTGTGGGGACGTCAAAAGTTGACCTGCTAACTACCAGTGGGATTTTGCATTGGTGCCATAATATTTAAATGATATAATCTGCTTCGCTTTGAGCAAGATTCGTATTGGGTAGTCGTTCTAAATAGTAATATCTTTATAGTTCTTAAAATATAGATTGATCTTTGTGATAAATGGCGGAACCGACGAAGTAGCTTTGAACCAGCGATTTTATTTTGTATCACATATATTTTCATCATTCTTTATGTGCCAGTTTTATCATAAACAAAGTGCAATACATAAAAATATAAAAAATCACACCTAAAATCCACCTAGTAGTTCTAAAATGTCACTATTGACAACAGAGAATATGCATTTTTTTTGTTTAACAATATTTTGCTACATTCTTTATTGTCTGTACAATATACTTAAAAGATTATATTTTTATTTGGTGATTATTGTATATTATATATATGTAAGTTTGAATTTCCCTCCCTTAATTTTCATTGTTTATTTAATATATTCGAAACGAAATGTGACGTTGATGTTTACTTCATCGAAATTATAGGCGTCGAAATTCATACTGTGTTATTAGTGTTTGTGAGAAGAAATAACTTCTTCCATGATTTTTGTAGCAATTAAAACTGTAACTAAGTATGAAGTAACTAAAACACTGAATAGTAAACAAACACGAAATGACAATGATGTCATTGGACGTGTCAAATGTTAATTTGAGTGTTTTCAAGCCTATTTATATATATTCCATGTTATAGATACCTAAATGATCAGATGAAGAAATAAAAAAAAAGACGTGCATATTCCCCACTGTGGGGAGAGAATGGCTCAAGGCATAAGTCCACCTTTGTACAATATTTGCAATAAGTATTAAGTAAATAAACGTTATAGAGATAAAGCTATATTTTAAGAATTATAGCATATTGTTAATGTAAGTAACGCAAGTGTAACCTCCCCCCCCCCTCCCCCGGCCCGCAGGTGCACGCCTCGCCCCCCCCGCAGCACGCGCACGCGGCCCCGCCGCCGCAGCATGCACAGCAGGTAACCGCTTCACCTCTTCGGTTAAACGTTCAATATGCAGTTATAGCTAGGGATGCGACGGTCCGATCTGATCTTGTTGACAATCGGATCACAGGCTTAAGATTAATATTGATTTTCGATTAACGTTCGATCCGATGCAAATCTATAAAATATCGGATCACGATCCAAACATTGTGGTTTTCTCAAAATATTATTGTATGTACAATAATGTAGATAAAATTTTAATTTACGTATGTTAATATGGGGCGATCAATCAAAGTATACCTGAAATGTTAATGCTACTTTTAATTTCAATTTGCTATTGTCAACGATGTGTAGGAAAATGACATGAAATAAACTGGTGGTGGTGGACGGGACGGTTTAGAGCATTAAACGCATGCAATCTGATCCCCGGATCGGAATTAGACGTAACGATCCACAAAATCGAATCAAGCTTAGAAAAAGCGCATCCCTAGTTATACGATCCTTGCAAAAAGTTACAACAATAGCAATAGTAAAGTCCCGAAAATAAAAAATAAAAATTTGACCTTGAATAATTTTGTTTTGCAGACAAGGGACTTTTCAGAATTTCATTAGAGTGATAAACTAAAGTTTCTGTAAATTTATTGGTTGGTAATTAATGTAAGGGCACCTCTATTATTTGGACTAATTTAACCGGGCTGGTGGTAAACTTTGTTCTTACACAGCATACTGTTGTACAATACTAACTAATCCGTGCAATTTTGTCTGCGTCACTCTATAGA
This sequence comes from Spilosoma lubricipeda, assembly GCA_905220595.1. Classification (NCBI taxonomy): domain Eukaryota; kingdom Metazoa; phylum Arthropoda; class Insecta; order Lepidoptera; family Erebidae; genus Spilosoma; species Spilosoma lubricipeda. The sequence goes on from HG992297.1 coordinate 11,288,675, forward strand.
AATAAATTTACCCTAATTTTTTGGTAGTAGTTTTTACAATTGGTGGTAGCTTGAAACTTCAAGCATCATATATAGCAATTAAATATAGTCTTAGTACAGGATCCTACTGCTCGATTCTGCAGGTATATGTTTTTTGATGAAATTAATTTTAAATGAAAGTTGAGGAATTCTTCAATGTATTAGTGATAGGTTTCCTATAAAAAAAATAGCCGCAATTACCTAAATTTAATTTTAATTACTAAGTTTAATTTTTGTAAAATAAAAGCTATGTGTTTTTTTAACCAATTTTACATTTATTATTCTCTCAGTCAGTCACAACGCTAAGGTTGCCAGGTGTAAGTAGGTATACTATTGTTACTTTTTTACAGTCACCTGTTTTTTAGAAAATTTTAATACAAAATGACAGTAAAAAATGGCCGCAAGGGACTACCATGCTTTCAATCAACGGTTCAGCTAAGTGTGAGTGTGTTTATTCGATTTTTTTTAAAAAAAGTGACTACGTGACCAATTCCTTGTTGGAAATCATTAAAACAGAAAATGTTGATGACCATTTTATAAATTGTATGTGGCAAAATGCAACTAAGCCATCTTGGGTCAAAATTTATGTAGAAGAGTATTTCGCGCAGTGGGATCTTAGACTATAGCCTTCCTTAATAATGTATTAAACCATCCCACACTCAATGAATTTCTCAATTCGTTTTCTGCTTTTTATATGTATTAGTGTAGATTTCCTTCTACAGTAAGTACATATTGATCGTTTTGGTTATTACAGGTGAGGCTGGGCATCTTGGAACAGCAGCAGCTGGCCGCTGTCTCGCACCAGCACCACAACATGCACAATTTACCACAAGCTCACACTATTGGTAAGTTTTTATTATATTTTTATTCGACTAATGTGTATTTCTCGCTCAACGTAACATTTTAGAATTATTCAAACAGATGAAACCCACTTTATATGTGTGAAAATTTTATTCGACTGCAGGAGGTTTATCTACATTTATTTGTTACGCTCAACAGTAGAACAGATTGAAACATAGTATGAAAGATTGGTGCTAATTCTTAATTTTAGCCATGCTTCGGCGTGAATGGGCCGGCTCGACCGGAGTGATACCACGACCTCACAGAAAACCGGTGTGAAATAGCGCTTGCGCTGTTTCACCGAGTGAGTGAGGATACCGGAAGCCCATACCCCAACCCATTCCCACACCCCTTTCCCCATCCCCTAAAGGTCGGCAACGCACTTGTGACGCCTCTAGTGTTGCGGGTGTCTATGGGCGTAATAAAATTTACGTTGGCATAGCCAAAATTTGTTAAATTACTCAACTTAAACTATAATTTTTCATTTGCTATTCTTGTCGTAAAACTAGACTTACAACTTAGACGTCGTCTAAATACATGCCGACTAAACTAAACTCTAAATGTTAAAATTAAAAGTAATAATAATTATGTAAGTAATGTAGTCTCGGCGTCTAAAGATTATAGCCTAAGTTGAGTAATTCTAATTGTGGTTATGCCAAAGTAAATTTTACTTTCACAAGAAATTAACAAGCGTGTATCTCTGATTAACGTTTATTTGATACTGAACTAAACACATTGTCAGCTAATATTTGACATATCAATAAATGGACTGTAAACGATTTTCATGAAATTTGGTATGCCGTGGGTTTCGGGGGCGATAAATCTATCTAACTGGATTTTTTTTTATAAAATAAAAAGAAAACTGGGTAAATTTCAGTCATCCAGGTACTATAGATTAAATTACTTAGTGAAATTTACTGTCAATAAATTACACAGGTCAGTTACAACCAACACAAGCATATGCACCTCCAGCGATGATGCCCGCTCAGTACATGCAAGTAAGTAACTATATAATTACGCTAACTAAGCTTATTTGGGGCTTTTATGGTGAGGTTTCATAAACATATAAACTAACTTGTCCTTACTAATTCAACAACGCAGAGCCTAAACCGCTGCGGTTAGTAAACTGACATTTCGGCAGCTCATGCTTTTTGTTTTGTAAGCACTAAGGCCCGTATTTTAAAAGGCGTCTCAGTCGTGAATCTAGTTTTAAAACTAGTTTTAAGAAGAGATTTTATTATTGAACATCTCTTAAGTTAAAATTCACTGATCGTAAATCAAGTGAGTAAAGATCAATGAATGTCTGTTCAGACCTTATTTTAGAACGACGCTTATGTCAAAATATCCTCTCAGGAATAGATCTTGAGAGATGTGATCTCTGTTCAGTTGAGACAAGCTCAATCTAGTCTCAAGTGGTAATTTCTAAGGCCTTTTAAGGACAGTTTACGCATTTTATGATGTTTCTAGATTACAACGAAATATTTAATAATAATAAATATTTCGGACATCTAACACACAACGCCATCTAGTCCCAAGCTAAGCAGAGCTTGTGTTATGGGTACTAGACAACTGATATAAATACATATATACTTTTTTTTTGTACATACATACATATTATACATAGAAAACACCCAAACTCCGAAACAAATATTTGTAGATCATACAAACATTTGGCCCGACCCGGGAATCGAACCTGAGACCTCGTGATCAGCAGTCGGACACGCCAACCGCTAGACCAAGGAGGCAGTCAAACCTTTACTTTACCTTACTTTATTTACAAAAGAATTACTTATCACACACATTTCAATTCACTTTAATTCACAATAAATTGAAATTCAATTCACATAAAATACACATTCAACCATTTGTTTCAATTAATATCACCCACAAGCTTTTGGTTTCTGACAAAAACATAACATTAATTTATCTAAAAAACAAAAACATTTGATAATTCGACATGACAAGTATTGATAACAATTTGAACGTTCCGTTATAGGTCCGGTTCCGGAATATATAGTAATTTTTATTTTAATATTTATAATATTTAATTTAGGGCGAGTTGCTTCTTATGATCATGTCTACATTGATACAGTAGTCAATAGTGTTTTAAATATAAACTAATAACTAATAATTTATAAATTATGTTTGTTACTTATATTTTATTTAATATAATTTGATGCGTGACACGGAACAATAATTTCGATAATGCAGAAACGTAATTGAGAACAGACTGTTGAGTTGAGATTGGTTACTGAGACTAGTTTTAGCAGAGTAGAACTTAAAACTCATTCTATAATAAGAGCGACGCTTGAGATTTGATTTGTACTTAAAACTAGTTTCAGCTGATCAGAGAGCAACGGATACTTGAGGCCTTTTAAAATACGGGCCTGAGAGATTTCGCCTCTAAAAAAGGTGAACGTTGTGTGTATGGAAATTCGTCATTTTCAGAGTTAAAATTAAAGTCACAAAGAATAGTTTGTAATGTTAGAAAGCGTATAGAGTTTTAATGTATGAAAGTCTTATGACGATGATCTTAAACTAAGGGCATTATATTCATAAACGGTATTTAACTTTAAGTAACGGTTCTGTGCTATTTTCAACTTTCGAAATGACAGAAAACGGCTGCTTGATATTGAATAACGGTTATAAAAGTGGTAAAGTTAAGTTTTATTAAGCTCAGTTAAGTTTTTACCTAACATAGTTACACTGCGTTCAGTATTTAACGATTTATAAATACATTTTAAAAATAATGTAAAATTCTTTTGTTCGACAACTCGACTAAAAATCCCTAAAAATGAATTTTGGTCTGTCAAACGACTTTCTAAATGTCAAAGATTAACTAAAATTGGATACGTCCCTATAAAAATATTTTTTTTACAAAAATTAGATATGTCACATTAAAAATAGTTTCTTTACTTAAATTAATTATTAATATCATTGAAACCGTTGGATTTATTAAAACATCAAGCATTATTATTTTCAAAACTATCGTTTAAGATTATAAAATAAGCAAATAAAATTAATAATAAGAAAGAAAAAAATAACTAGACTTGGTTTGGTTAACATATGATTTCAAGATAGTCTATAATAGAAGTTCAATTGTGTTGTTTTTTTTTTTTCAATTTGCTTTTTCTCACAATAAGTAATGAAATCGTAATATTAGTCATACTCTATATCTCACAGACACGGACTTATTATCTTCCTGTTTTAATGATCCGCTTTTACTATCAGTAATATGGTAGATTTCTAGGTTAGATGAATATACATTTAAGTGCAAAAATATAAGAAAACATATTTTGCACTTAAATGAATAATTTGACAAACTGACTATGACGTCACATCTTAGTATTTTAAACAATAACGTAATATGTCAATTGTTTAACATTTCATAAAAAGTTACTGATTTTTGACAGTCATTTAATCCATTATTATAAATATATACTTTAACAAGAATCAAGTAAGTTTGTTGTGACTCTGACTGTAACTCTTCAATGAGTGTGATTATTTCAATAATTGGAACGACTTCAAATAACTGACCATATCACGCATACAGATTCTGGTACACCGTAATTCTACAACGAAATTTACGCTACTAATTGCATTGGTTGCGGTATGCAAACGACACTTTTCACTATAGAATATGCTCACGTAACCACGCAAGCTAATAGAAGTTGGTTGGGTGTTGTAGCAAAGCGGTAGCGGAGCAGTGTTCGGTGGTGCGATGTTCACTGCCGCGCAGCACGCGCCTCTCGCCACGCACGCGCCTCTCGTCACGCACGCGCCTCTCGCCACGCACGCGCCCCACGCCACGCACGCGCCTCTCGCCACGCACGCGCCTCTCGCCGCGCACGCGCCACACGCCACGCACGCGCCACACGCGCCACACGCGCCACACGCCACGCACGCGCCCCACGCACAGCACGCGCCGCACGCCACCTACCAACATCCGATCTACCCTCATCATAACTACGTAAGTATATCGTCGATTTCAAGTCCTAGTGTAAGCGAGATCGTTTGACGTTGTGATTGGCGGAGCGCCAAGCTTGGCGCTCCTCCAATCGCCGCTCCGCTCCGCACCGCTCTACAAATGGGCCAATTTGACTGGTGCGATTTCACAGATGATGATGAAAGTCAGTGTGAAGCAATTTTTTGTTACTTTTCATCGAGTGAGTGAGGTTACCGTAGCCTAACTCTAACTGAGTGACTTTAATAATTCTGGTGGGGGAACTTAGTTGTAACCCAATTATGACTTAAGTTTGCTAATATGAGCGACTATATTATCAGGTAACCTGTCAGATTTAAACCCCTCCCCCATATACCATAAAAGTGAAGTAAATTTAAAAGTTGTGTATTTTTATAATACCATTACGAGATTGAGGCGATCATAGCTTAACTTTAAAGCATAACTTTGAAGTTTGGACAACTGACTTTGTGACTCGATTTTGACTGTTATGTTGTGTTTTCATTGTTTTGTTTAGTTATTAGTGTATATCTTTTTTTTGCATATTAATATTGTTATTGCTATTTTTTGTTTAAACAAACATTTTATTTTTGGTTTGCTATCTTTTTCTTTTATATATACTTACAAATATTTTTAATATTTTTTGTATAAGTTGTGTATATGTGGAGGCTTGTCATAAACAATTTATTTCATTTATGTATTTATGTTAATGGTATTATTAATCTGTAAGCTTTCTGTAAAATAAAGTAAATAAATAAATAGCTCAATTGCACTCGGTGATTGCAAACAATCACTGAGGGTAAGCAACGACGGCACGGTCCATACCTGGATGGGTGACCGCTAGTGGCATGTTACCATGAGCGTCTCCGTGATTCGGAGGTCACGTTAAGCAGTCGGTCCCAGCTGTTATCGTATGATAACAGTCGTGAAGCATAGTTGGAGGCCTATCGGGACGTATGGCCTTAACCCTCTCCTGAGAGGAGACCCGAGCCCAGCAGTGGGACGTAATGGGTTGTTGATGAATTATCAGATTGACAGCTTTTAACAGTCCACTGCTGGATATAGCCCTCTCCTTAAGATAGGAGGTTGTAACCTACAGTACCACACTGTCCAGAATGGTTGATATTATCAAGTTGTTGGATTTGTTTCAAGTTTTCTTTGTCTTCGTAGTGATGTTACAAATCCGAGAAAACAGTTTTCGGAAAGTAAGTAGTGAAGGAAGTAACAAGTACGTATGACGTGTGTGCAGGCGACACAGGCGGGCGGCGTGACGTACTACAACTGCGCGGAGCAGGAGCCGCCGCCGCCGCAGCCGCGGGCGCAGCGCCGCCCCACCGCCGCCATACCCATCGTCAGCCCGCACCACACCGACAGGTACTCGCGCTACCCACCGCTCTCACTGACCACCACTCACACTACCCACCATTCACTATACCCACCACTCTCACTACCCACCGCTCTCACTACCCACCATTCACTATACCCACCACTCTCACTACCCACCGCTCTCACTACCCACCGCTCTCACTACCCACCATTCACTATACCCACCACTCTCACTACCCACCGCTCTCACTACCCACCATTCACTATACCCACCACTCTCACTACCCACCGCTCTCACTACCCACCGCTCTCACTACCCACCGCTCTCACTACCCACCATTCACTATACCCACCACTCTCACTACCCACCGCTCTCACTACCCACCATTCACTATACCCACCACTCTCACTACCCACCGCTCTCACCACCCACCATTCACTATACCCACCACTCTCACTACCTACCGCTCTCACTACCCACCGCTCTCACTACCCACCGCTTAAACTACCCACCATTCACTCTACCCATCACTACCAACACTCGCACTACCCATCGCTCTCACTACCAACACTCGCACTACCCACCACTCTCACTACACACCGCTCTCACTACCCACCACTGACACTACTCACCGATCCCACTACCCACCGCTTAAACTACCCACCATTCCCTCTACCCACCATTCTCATTACACACTAAGAACACTCTCACCAGTCTGAATTAACCTTAAAGAGTATTTTTGTTCTTTTGACACATTGACCTTGCATTTCAATGAAAGTATTGAATCAATCATGTTGAAATAATTATATGGACTTTCTCCAGTTTTAACTAAAACGCCAGTTAAAAGTATACCTGCTTTTATACTCCGGTATCTGATTGCAACACATTTTTATGTTTCTGCTACTAACCGATCGATCCAAATTTCGGTTTCAGTTTAGATTTAATTACAGTTTCTGAAACCTGAACGTTCATGAATTATTCGTTTATTAGTAGTTTACGAACTTGACATCTAATTTTATCGAACATAATATTAGTAATATAATACATTAAGCATATTCAGACTTTGTCTCTGCTTTAAGTATTCTGTGACATTTGTTTTTGTTGGCCGATCTACCTGGCTGATTTACCAGTCGTTAACTAGACTCTTGATAAAATTTATTTAAAGTAAAATAGCATTGAAACATACGTTTTCTGTACTATTTGCAGGCCAGCCAACTCTACAGAGAAGGATAACATTGACAGGATCGTGGAGAATATGTTTGTTCGGAAACCCTGGCCGGCGACACATGGAGCCGGTAAAAATTCTTTTATTACCTCATTAAGTAACTTATCTTATTTTTCTGATAATAATCTGTTACTAGAAAAAAACGCCGTGTCTCTTTTTAAGTTTGGCCCTTCCAAAATGACTCTACTCTGCGTGATGGAAAGCATAAGTAGAATCCAAGAGTGGTGGTCACCATACTGCAAATGCAGACAATGCAACAATGCAGCATGGTGACACACCATGGCACTCTAGTGATGCTCCTGCGTAATTGGGCCTCCGGTCTCGCACTCACCAACGAAACACGACAGCACGAACTCTGTCATTTTACGTTGATCTTCTGTGCTCAGGTAGTACCGCCCCGGTCGAGCCGGCCCGTTCGTGCTGAAATCAGCGTGGCTCTACTACCTTGGTTTTAAAGTAGTAGAATATATGACATTTTTATTTTGACAATTATAGGATGACTAGCAGACCCACGCAACCTCGTTTGCGTCTCCTATTGCCCGTCGCGTGATAATATTCCCCCGTTTCTGAAACATTTTTCATTGGTTCTCCTCTCCTATTGGTCTTAGCGTGATGATATATAGCCTATAGCCTTCCTCGATAAATGGGCTATCTAACAGCGAAAGAATTTTTCAAATCGGACCAGTAGTTCCTGAGATTAGCGTGTTCAAACACACAAACAAAGAAGTAAACAAACTCTTCAGCTTTATATATTAGTATAGATTTCCACCCAAAGGACAGGAACTTGACTTGAGCATTACTTGGACGGATTTTCTGCCTTGCACAAAAACTGATAGCACTAACATTATCTGATATTACTCAAATAATTAAAGGCCTCTGTTTTAGAACAGACATTTTGCAGTTATTATTGTAAAGACTTGAATTAATTCCCAAGGCATGCTGCATTAAGTAAATCAAATACCTAATGGTGATAATTCTGAGTAGATGCTTCACTAAACTGAAATGTCTCAATTTGTGTATTTGGATGAGGTCTATTTTATTGTGATATATCTATAAGTCCATATTTGATATTTAGAACGTCGTTTGGCATGATAAAACTCGTTTTTAGTGATTTTTAGTTTAGTGAGTGTTCAAACAATAGAATTAGCACCAATGACTCATTATAACAAAACAAGGGCAATAAAACACTTAAAAGAATAGCAAATAAATTGTATTATGTATGCCCATGTCCACATGATTGTTTGCCGTTTACCAAGTGTATCGGAGTTTGTAGAGATTTCACCTCAATATAAATCTAAAATAAATTTCCAAAACACATTGCGTTGGTACCTTTAAACACTGTGGTAGTTGCCATATCTTAAAAAACATATATACATTTGTTTTATTTTTGTTTTAGATAAAATTACGTAATCAATCTCAAAATATTACTGTTATTATTATTTTAACCAAAAAATTGTTATTTTTATATTTTTATTATCTCAGAGCTCCACGTTTATTAATCATTTTGGAATTAAAATAGTATACTTCCCATTTTATTAAATTTTAAAACGAAGATTCAAAGTATCAGCAAAAACAACTGTATAGTTTATTAAAATAATAACTTTATTAGGTGCATGGAAATTTATTCACGAGTTTAAATAACAGTGTCCATTGTTGAATAAATCATCAAATAAGAAACTCCTAATCATTCTCCTTGCCCCCAAAGATTTGCTCTGGGCGAAATTGTCTCTACAAGCGTGGCTGCATTCTAGAATGCAATAGAAGCAACAAGATATATAAAGAAGACGACTTTACTATTGGGATAGAAGATTCCTATTTTGAGTTTATTTTACGTTCCTTTTATGTGTTAGTACTTATTATTTCTGTAGTTGTTATTAGTCCTCATCATCATCATCATCATCATCTTTAATAGTAGACTTCTGGACTTAATAACCTCCACTATGCAGGAGATATTTATAGTGCACAAGTGTGTACGCAAACACAGGTGCACTCTCTGTTCCCTCTATCTTAGAATAGTTAACCGACACGTCCGGAGAGAGATTAGGACCGACAGCTTTACGTGATTTCAGAGGCACCGGAGTTCAGACCCCACCTTCCAAATTCCTAGCTGTTATTATGTATTTCTATAATCAGAAAAACTTTTGGCCCGATGATTCGAACCCGAGACCTCTTGATCGGCAGTCGCTTACGTCAACCGCAAGACCAACGACCAACTCCTGGACTTAGGCCTCTCAGTACCTAGGTGGTTTTGTTCTACTATACCAGACTTGCCAGAAGGATTAGCGTAGGCCTCTCAGTACCTAGGTGGTTTTGTTCTACTATACCAGACTTGCCAGAAGGATTAGCGTAGGTTTTGTTTAAACTTTTCCTTCTCTTTGAATAGCTGTTGTCCTTCGTAGTTTGCTCCTTCAATCGGATCTTACAACTGTTTAGATATATCATCGCATTACTATTCTAAAAAGGAGAACTCAACTCTCAACGTCTTTTTTGTAGGTAGAATTAGTTTGGTCATTACTTTTTAGTTATTTCACTAAGTAGGATCACGATAATAATTAGATAATCATATAAGCATGCATAACTTATGTCCATTCGATCAATATCTTTAAATGAACCCAATTCCACAGATTCAAAAGATAAACAACCGGACAATCGTAATTCACAAGAACCACAGAGCAAAGAATCATCACAACCGAACAGCCCCACCTCCAGTTCCATCTCAACTGATTCCAAACCTTCAGAAAGCAGAGAAGAGAAAACAGAAGAAGTTAAAGAAGAGGAGAAGAAGGAACCGGAGCCCGAAGCGAAGATTGTTCAAGAGAGTATAGCAACGGATGCCTGACTGGTAAGGATCAAGTTGTACGAATGCTATCAAGCAAAGTACTATAGCAAAAGATAATTATTATTATATATATCAGACGGTCATACTTATAGGATTTGGCCTTAATACGGTCATTTAGGTCATAAGGGCGTGAATCACGTGGTCTTCCGAGGCCACAACATGTAAATATATTTTGGTTTAGGAATTATGCATTAGCTTTACCTGTGACAATACTTTGATGCAAATATGAGATCGTAGGCTCTCAATCGAGTTCTAAAATGACGTTAGTATAACTATATCGTATGGTGTTTCGATTACTTATAATTAAAACTTGTAAATGAAATCGTCTTAATTGAAATTATATAATCGTAGTTTATACGTGAACAAATATTATCTAATATCTGTATTTTTAAAAAAGTCTACATATCCAAGGCCACAATAATTGAAAAGATTCCAGGCCAATGCCTGGATATGACGAATATCCAAAATGGATACGAAAATGTATCGTGGCCTAGCTAATCACTGTCGAGACCTTCTAGTGAATGTTAAATGTAGTTTTATTTTTATTATAGTGTGACCGTCTGAGTAATCTAAATTTTAGGGTTTTCGAATTAATATACTTTGGCTGTGTTTTGAGCTCTGTGCGGTTGTAAAAATAATATCTCCAAAACTATTGATAGCTAAAATTTAACATGATTCTTGTATATTATAAGAAATCGATACGTACATTTATTATTGTTGAACTTAATTTTGTATAGCTAAAGATAAAAGTTTAGTCGATTCACCTATTTGGTCGTGTTCTAGTATACAATATACCAACAGATTGACATGACCTTTTTTGAAAGAAACATGTCCCATCTATAATCAAGTTCGTTTATTTGAGTTCTAAATATTACGTTTAGTTTCGTTTCTATGCTATGCTCAAGCATTACTTTTATAAAATATTTCAAGTAGGTTAAAAATGTTTAAATATATCTCTTTTTCCAAGAGATCTCAAATCGTCGACTAAAAAGATACAAGATATCATACTTTGGCGTTGTATATTAGCTTATATCCTTCTAGAAAATATAGGCGTCCGTAGGGCCTAAATAAAAATGTGTGTTGAATAAATTTTTAACTTAATAAAGTAGACGAATTCTCTGTCGAACTTCTTATGAATAGACTTGAAGTAGATTAAATATAGTATATTTAAAATACTGTTACATTATATGCCAATTTCTATAGTTTCTTATCTCTGCAAGGCCAAGTCCTGTAAAACATACAAATAAATTTATAAAAAAACCTACGTAAGTGTTCTTAGTATAATTTTTACAACCAAACAGAAAAAAAAACTTAATAAGAATAAAACTAGAGTCCCTAAATACCTATCATATCTTCGTGTTAACTCATTGTTCGATTTTATAAGATAATAGATATTTATTGGGTATTGAAATATAAATAAGACTTTTGAATTAGACGCTAGGATACCAATATAAGTTCTTTATACCTAATATAAATACGTGACAATCGTCAAAAACTAATCTGAACCTTATTGTACTTGGTTTTAAGATCAAATTCATAAATTGTATATCAACAGTGACATACACAATTCAACAGACTACTGCAATATTATTTTAGTTGTACCTATATCTGAGTATGTCTGGACTTATCCGCGATAAATTTATTTAACGGTGACCAAGCTGTATAACCTGTTTCAAATGTCGGAGCAATAGAAGTTATTGTAACTTTTTAAGTAGTTTTATCGCAAATAAGTCCCACTATATAACAAAATTATTAATGTAGTCGCGTAAGTCTAAAACAGTATTCCTGTTTTAGTCCCATTTCCACATAAGTCCAAGTTTATTTACGTTGGAATCTGTCGGTATCCTATCGTCTAATGAAAAAATCTAAATGTATGTTTGTCAGTTGTATGGGAACATGCCTGTTGAAGTTGATATCCAATAGTGTAAAGATGAATAAATTATTTTATATTTCAGTGATAATGTTATTTGTAGGTTGTTATCTAATAGTCTTTAAGAGTGGTTGGCTTGAAAGGGCATATCTTTCTTCAAACATGACGACTATTAAAGAAAATACGAATATAAAAATTCGTAAGCTACCTACTGCCTTTTGGCCTTCGAAATTCTAAATACCATTAATTGCTAGATATTCAGAACATGTCCACAATTTTCCAGGCCACGCCCTGGATACAAATAAATGCTAAGGTATATCACAACGGCTAATTTTTTTTTTTTGCGATCTCAATGCTTCGTATGTTGTATTCGCATTTGTAAGTTTAAAATTACGTAACGCAATTTTGTTGACGATTGGCAACAATTCATATTGAAATCATTATTGCGTACCAATATAATCGTTGTTTTAATTGTCATTTCAAAATACTCTTGAATATTTTTAGACCACGGTATAATTAGAAAATTTTATATCAATGCTAATTCACATTTAGTCATAAACCTATATCAAAAGTATAGATAATCATTTCTCAATATTTTTTCGAAAAATAATAACTGTTCACAAAAAAAAATTGTAAAGGGTGACTATTAATAATATACTACACAAACACATGTACATAATATGTTAATGGTATGAAATAAATATATTTTTATTTTATTTTTCTTTTAATTAGTAACCAAATACTTCCGAGTTCCCGAAGGGGGAAAAGCAGGGACATATTGAAATGCCCACATATTGTTATTTCGTCTAACCCCATGTACGGGATAACCCTATTTATTACTAAATATGACATCAAGGAAACGAATTTATGCAATAATATCGTTGTTTGTTTTGTTCTTCTTTGCTTTTGCTATTTAAAATGTGAAAGTACAAAAATTAAGATAACAACGCATCCATCGGCGAAACAACTATTTTGAACTGTCCTCAAAGTACATGGACAAATAGAACTTTGCATTTCTAACTGCCTTTTTTAAATCCAAACAAGATACTAAGTTACTAGTAAAAAATATTTGTTTTTATCATTAACGTTATGTATTGTGGTAATTTTATTAGTCGCCCTTACGAAGAATGATAAATAATTAGGTTTATTAAATTGATTAAGGATTTAAATACATCACATTGTTGCCTTATGTTACTCAGAAGTTGACAAGATACAGATTAAAGAATTATATCAGAGATTACATACGAAAGTAATTAGATAATTACATATATTTTTAACACTATTGATGTTTTTATTGTTTTTCTTTATTTCAACACTGTCTTAACATGTTATTAATAATAACGCTTTTAATGATTCATGTGCATTTTGTAAATACGCGACAGAATTTGTTACCTCAATATCTAGTTTATGACAAAATACGTCATTTTGACGTCAAATTCTAAATTTTTAAACTTGTAATTCAGACGCATCGGTCTGACAGATGGAATAATATACTGGTTCAGGTCCAGTTTCACAAGTTCCTGACAAAGTTTCAGATAGTTAACTACCATATAACACTATTTCACAGATAAATATATGTACATCTGTCACATTTGTCTCTATCCAAGACTTGTGAAACGGTAATCTGTTGTTATTTGACAGATAAGTTGAAATTAGGGCTCCCACACATAACTGCGAATGCAATATCAATGTAACGCATAGCAAATAACTGCGAGCTTGCACGAATGCACTGCAAGAACTTCACGCCGCATTGCATCGCAGTTATGTGTGGGAGCCCTTAGTCCGTCAGGGACTTTATTCCCATAAACTTCTTGTTAGATCGTAAATTTAGTTAATATTAACATTTGAGCCTACATGTCTTAAAATTATAAATCGTGGGTTAACAAAGAAACATTTTGAAATAAATCTGCAGTTGCTTAAAAATTTAAAAGGTTTTTGTATTTCGGGGATTCCCTACAGATATTTTTATCGCATGATGTTCTACCGTCTGTCTCATCAATAGCTTTTAAAAATCCATTGCTAAAAATAAACCTATCTCTCGCCTTAACTTAATCCGTTTCCGTGATACCGTGATCGAAAAGTGTGTGCAAAATTATGTCCTCTAAAAGAAATGAAATAATTATAATATTACTAGCTGTGCCCGCTACTTCTTACACGTGACATTTGGATTTTCAAGTTGTTTTTTTATTTTTCACGGTTTATACCTTCCCTGGACTACGACAAAAATTTTGAAATCAAAATCAGCTAAATCGGCCTCGCCGTTCTCGAGTTTTAGCGAGTAAAACGAACAGCAATTGATTTTTATATATAAGAAGATATTGTGTAATTGATGGTAATAAGGAATTGGATTAAATTGTGTCTCATCATCTCCCTACCCTTTTTCCAAATTTATTTGGTGGTGGTGCAATGAGTTTTCCTCCTCCATTCTTCTCTATCACTCGTTAGTTCACTGCTTACTTCCTTCCTGGCCTCTTTTATGTAGTCCATCCATTTTTCCTTTGGTCGTCCTCTCTTATATCTGTCGACTTCCATTCTTAACACTTTCTTAACTACATTTTGCTCATCTCTACGCATCACATGTCCATACCAGGCTAACTTGTTGCTTCTCAACTTTTCATTCACTGGCGCTACCTCCCCTCCCATCCCTTTAATGTATTCATTCTTCACCTTATCCATTCTAGTCACACCACACATGCATCTCATCATTCGTATTTCAGCTACATGCAGGCGTCTCTTAAATCAAATTGGATTAAATTGTGTCTATAATTGCAAAATACTTTTTACTGAAATACAAAACCTTCAAGATACAAGAGAGAATGACCTCTGAAGCTTCTTTTTGATGAGTTGATTGTCATGTATGTGAGATGTGAGGCTCATAACGATAACAATATATAAAACAACTTAATTCTCACTTCAAACACAATATTGGCTGGTACTAACTCATCGTATGTAAACACGTTTTATTTTATACGAATATTGTTTTAATTTCATCTATAATATAATTGTATAATTGAATTTTTATGTGATCTGAAATTAAATCTTACCTAAGCGATATATTTGGGTTCATATATTTAGTACACCACTCTTCCAATAAAGGTAGTCGTGCACTAGGTTGTAACATTTCATTCAAAGGTGAAAGAACACTTAAAATAGTGCAGCTTTATGATAGGTGTAGAACCATATAAGCCTTAATGACGCACTCGTCAAATACACATTTAGTTTATTTAAAAGGGGGTAAAAATAAAGTAGTAGCGAGTGGCTCGTATTAGTACGTATTTGAAAATACCATTGTATGTATGTATCAAAGTATACAATATTAATTCGTAAACACATTACTAGGCAATAGCAACGGTCGCGTTGAGAAAATCTGGTTAGGAAAATGTAATTGCCCGTGATGTTACTTAATCGTTGAAGTTTTACGTTGATGTCGATTTAACAATTATCGACTTGACCATCGATTGTGATTCTCAAGATCTTTCTGTTTTAATACGATTGACTTAAACCTTTTCAAATGATGTAATAGGTGTGACTCTGTGGTTTTTGGGTAAAGTTAAAATAAAGTTCACGCAATGTGGACGAATATTAGCCTAGCATAGAACTTGTAATGGTCCCTTATATGTTCCTACATATACCTATCTATTTAAGTAAGATTAATTTATGGTATTGTTTATTATTTTATTTTTAATAAAGAAAGTTACGCCCTAGTGTGCGACAACCATGCTCCTGCAATGTATAATACATATAGTTTTAAATAATGTTGTATGCTACTAGTCTTTTTTATAAGTAAATAAAACTTAAGTCGTATGCAAGAATATCGAAAATAATACGTAAAACTATATTTTCTTTTTAAAACAGCAGATACTCGCAAATACACTAAGTAGTAATTATTTTTATATAAATAGAAAAATCACAAAAAAAATGTATAAAAATCTGGCAATAACCGAGTTTCAAACAATATTTTTTTTAAAAACTATTGCGAAAATTGTATAAAAATTGCTTTTGTAAACTAAGCTGGTTATTTATTATGATAAGTAAATCTTCTGAAACTGATATTCTGTTTTATTTCAATGTTTTCAATTGACTCTTATCCTTAGACCTAAATGATGCTGATCAAGATTTTAAATCTGATTTCAACGGTCGCTTTTCCAAACATACAATCGCATCAACAAACTCGCATATGATAAAAAAATAACTTCTCATATCTCACACATGGTCTGTCTGGTCTGAAACTAGGCAGAACCTGTGCCCTGGTAACCATTTTAGTAAATCTTCGAGAACAGGACATACCTAATTAAGTTTTTGTGATTATTAGACAAAAGATTTCGAACAACAGAATCAGCACTATCTATAAATTACATGCAGACATCGAAATGATCCTCATTACAAAGTCATTGGTCCTGGGTGGATCAAAACTGTTGTACGAAAGAGGATATTTGTTGAAATTTTCTTTGGAAAAAATATTAATCTATTCACTAGAGTTAAATTTCAATGCAAAAAATATTATAAAGTTGTTTTTTATGGTAGTAAGTGACGCTATATTGTAAAAGGAACGTGACAACTAAAGGTGGTCACGATTGGTTGCCAATTCAAGGCAGTTTACATCGAGAAAATATCCTAGACCAATTAATGTCATTCATAGTGAATTTACTATTCTTATTACGAATTCTGCATGTGACCGTGACCCATACTATGGAGGGCTTGTGAGATGCTTTTTAACGCCCCGCTTAAAGGATCCGGGATTATTATATTAGGAGACACGTACGCTGGTATTGAGTACAAGGTTTTTACTGACTGGCACAGGAAGGAAGAGCCAAACCGTTTGGTTCGAGAGCGTATGTCTACCACTCTCAAACGGTGACTTCCAAGGCCAGCAGCACATGTTTTCCTGAAGACGAACACTCTCCATAGTAATGGCGATAGAGGACTGCCATAGAAGCGATATCTTTTCGCAACTGCAGTGGCTCTAGGAACTCGATATTTCATATTGAGATGTTACACTCTTCATAGTAGTTTTTAATGAGTAGAATCCAATAATGGTGGATATCGATAGACACCTATAGCTAAGAGATGATGATCAGAGTATATTAGGTGTCTTTTAGTTTCAGATAAAGGCATTTTTATGGCCGTTTTCACACCCTTGAGTGACCCCTCTTCACGGTCTGATTAAGTTTGGGCTTCCGAGCATGCAGCGTGAGCACTCAACACAATCGCACACTCGTGCACTCTTTTGAGAGCTTAACGGAAAAATTGGGGTTCCCACAGAGGAGAGTACCGACCACCTTCAAGCCCGTAGGTGGCCCAAGATACGTCTGGATTTCAAAAGAAACAAAAAAGGGGAAGTTTGGTTTCGGTAAATGATAGATAAATGAAAGAAATGTAAGTACAATTATAAATTATGTATTGTCATTTCAGTAGAATTACATAAGACTGACTACATGTAATGTGGTGACTAGTAATATACAATGTGTCTTAATAATATTATCGATATGGCAACTTGATACATGGTGACATGCTTATAGTCCATTCACTTAAATACGGTCACCTTGATAGTGCCGCCGTCCTACATGCGGCAATCCGCCACAAAATCTAATCTAATGATTTGTCAGTTTACGCCGTCGTATGTGCACCGACACTTATCTAAACGAATGGACTATACCAGATTTTTTTGTAAATGGCGATTCTATACGAGAATCAAAAAAAAATACCATCGTTTGACGTAATATTGCGAGATCTTATTGTTTGGACACCAAAGAGTTGTTACTTAGGTAACCAATATCAGCTTTAAACAGGTACTGTTACAAAAAATATTTATATACCTACATTTTATTAAAACACTCAATATCCTATTCTCATTTTCTTTAAAACATACGGTCATAATTTATTCTTGTTATATTAAAAAACTGTAATAGATTTAGGGCCCTACCCAATTGACACTCAACACATTATTTGTCGTCGATTGCCAAGAACTATATATGGCTTCACTGTGCATCTTCTACAGCATTTACCGTGGGGAGTGCTCCAAGGAACATTATTCGGACTGATTCCTGCCGCCTCTTTCCGCTATCGTCCTACGCGACAGAAGTTTCATTCCCATCATCTAGATGGTTGGTAGTCCACAACTGTACGCAACAAAACTGTGGAATGAAACTCTGTTCAAAATTTCATGAAAAAAGCGTACTCTTCCATAAAAGGCCAGCAACGCACTTGTGACGCCTCTCGTGTTGCGGGTGTCCATGGGTGGCGGTAATCGCTTATCATCAGGCGAAACACCGGCTCGCCAATACAATAAAAAAAATGTGGGTTTACTAGAATTCGTCGAAGATTTAGCTTGATTTATTTTTGTTCCAACCAACGCAAAATTTGCGATGAGGTATACCTACTTGCTTTGAGAAACTAACCTAGTTTGGCAGTCAACAGAAATTCTAAACCCAAAGCTAGCGAAAACTTTCGCTATGAAGCATCAAACAATCTTAAATCAGTACATATGAATATCGATGATCTGTATAGGTACACAGTATACCCACAAATCTTACACTTATAACTAGTTTTACTGCTATTCCGCTTTTGTACTTTCTAAATTAAATTAATTACGTCCTACACATTAATTTAGAAACCTACAAACCTATTCTCGTAACACAATTGCATGTTTTGCCCGCCATATTAAAATCCAAATGAATAGTATGAATTCATATTATCCAAATGAATCCATATTTAAAAAAAAATCTACTGCCGTTAACGACAGCTCACAATTAACATTTAAACATAATTAGTATCGACGATTTTAACTTCTTTTTTCCCTCGTTTTCTTCCTTCTAAGTCTGCGTAGATGTCTTCTAGATTTCGCATTTTGGTCTCTGGTACGTAGAATATGATGTAGAATACATTTATGAGACATATACCACTGAACATCCAGAAAGTGAAATGGTAACCTAACCAGGTGTTAAGTGGCGCGAAGAGCTTAAGGAGAGCAAAGTCGGTGCCGAGGGAAATCGCCATAATGAGGGTCGCTACTGTTCCTCGGAGCTGTCAAAGAAAGAAAACCAGTTAAGTCCACATGTTTTCCTGTTGATAAATTAAGCCGATAATGATTCTTAGGTTTATAGAGATTGTAATGTTTATTTGGAGGGAAAATTCCTTGATATTTGAAAATTATGTTTAATCGATGATTTTGAACAGTAAGTTTGAATTTGCTAACCTGGAAACTAAACATTTCTGTCATGATAACATAAGGTAGCGGCTGCAAGCCTAATCCGTCAGCGAAGATGCTAACACACATTGCCACGATGGGCACCCAGCCGGGCAAGAAGATTTCAATGCTCTGGAGGTAGAACCAAACGCCAAGGAGACACATACTGAAACCAGCTACCACACTCGTCACCGCTAGCAGAGGCTGGAATAAGAAGAATAAAAACAAATTTTACTACGGAAATTAATATTTATAGACAAAGATTTAAGTAAATAAATGGGGCTGACAGTTTATCTACCTATCTACTGGAAAAAGATGCCGAAACAAAATCAAGTAGGACGCTTCTTGAGGTGATATTTGCAAGGAATTATGCATCTTGGGTTTTTAATATCAATGTTCTTGATCATTAATGTAGGGTTTTTGTATATCAATGATCAAGAACATATCAAGAATAAAGTTTTTGTTTCGAAAACATTACTTACTAGAAAAGTTTAAAAAAGGTCTTGAATATGAATATCTATTATTAGTTATCTCATTTGAATCAATCAATACTTTATCGTTACCTACGAAAACCGTTGAAATTACTTTAAATAGGTATATTAACACTGCCTTGTAAAAATATTAACTTAACAATAACTTAGGAAAATCTACCTATAGTTTTTATATTAAAATAACCTAATATAGCATTTCTCACCTTTCTACCCGCTCTGTCGACAAGCTGAGACGCCAAAAATGGTCCCAAAACCTGGACTACAGCAAGTAATATAGACTGTTTGTTTGGTGATAGGGAGATGCTGGTGTTTGGGTCTTTGCCGGCCTCAGCAAAGATGTGACTGGCGTAAACCAATACTGATATACAGCCACAGAACTCTCTGGCCAAATTTACAATAAGGCTCACCCAGAAAGCCTTTACTGCGGTTTTGTCGGCAACTGAAAAGATATTTTAAATAAGATTATAAGTCTGTTGTGTTCTTGACTCGTCTGTATAGCAATTTGAAATAACAGTCTTAATATGTAGCTTGATGTCTGCAACAGATGGCTACGAAGCTGACGGAGTAACTTTTTATGTACAAGCTACATGATATACCAAAATGACTACTCTGTCTGATGGAAAGCATGATCAGAATCCAAAAGTTGTGGTTACCATTCTCAATGCAAACGTGGACAATGCAGGATTGTGACTCGTTTAAAGGGCCCGGGATAATATCGGGAGGGAAACACGTGCGGTGATAGTGAGTTCCATGTTTTAATAGCTCGGCACACGAAAGAAGAAACCGAAACGTTGCTTTCGAGAGCGTAGGTATATCTAACACTCTAAAAGGGTGACTTCGAAGGCCAGCACGTATTATCCTGTAGAGGAAGGGAGCACGGGGGACCAGTTAGAAGAGTTCATCGGAACACTCCAAATGATACAGGCGATAGTTTCAGTTTTATCATAAACTAGCAGACCCACGCAACCTCGTTTGCGTCTTCTATTGCCCGTCGCGTGATAGTTTTCCCCCGTTTTTGAAATATTTTTCATTGGTGCTCCCCTCTTTTGGCCTTAGCGTGATGATATATAGCCTATAGTCTTCCTCGATAAATGGGCTATCTAACACTGAAAGAATTTTTCAAATCGGACCAGTAGTTCCTGAGATTGGCGTGTTCAAACAAACAAACAAACTCTTCAGCTTTATATATTAGTGTAGATAAAAAGCAAGTCCTAAAATTATAATAGTGAAAACAGTGAAAGATATCAAGCCCTATGTAATATATATAAGGGACGATAGTACTTTTTCTCTATACTAAGATATTTAAAGTTTTTGTTAGACTTAATCTTGAACGTTTGTTTTGCATCGGTACTCAACAAGCACAACAAATTAAGCAGAGCATGTACTACTTAAGCCGATTGGCTCTACATTTGAACAAGAAATCTCGTTATATAGCCCTATCAAACTCTCAAATGCGTAATTAATGCTAATTAAATCAATTTGTGTTGACATTAGCACATTCTCGAAGTTGCCGTACCATCCTGTGCCAAACATCGTTCTTTATATAACGTTGCCTCGGAGAGCACGTTAAGCTGTCGGTCCTGCGCCTGATCTCTCCCCGATCGTGTCGGTTAACCGTCCCATCGGATTATGAGAGTGAGGGAACAGAGAGTGCACCTGTGTTTGCGCACACACTTGTGCACTATAATATCTCCTGCGTAGTTGGTTGGTCTCTGTTGAGACTGGCCGCCGTGGCCGTAATCGGCTAGGAGAACATCATATAACGTTATAAGAGAAGATACTTTTTTTGTCGTTTCTCAGCCGTTGCTCAGTGTCGTGAGAAAACCCTACTTCGGTATAAATGCGTCAAACAACAGTTTTAAAGAAAACTAGTGCTTGTTTTTACCGATCGAGGCTATCGAGTAAAGTAACTTATAGTCTACTCAATAAAGCTAACTTATATCATAAAAAATTATTGCTAAATTTATGTATTATTCTGTCAAATATCGTTCTTATGATGTCTTGATTTGATGATTCTCTGCTATTTGGTATTTCTGATAATGTAAAATTAAATGCAAAAATTCAAGTTGATCGGTTGTTTACAGTTTCATAAATGTTCAATTTTGTTGCATTACATGGAGTAAGTGAAGTTATCGAAGGCGCATGTCTAATTCCTGAGATCACTTAACAACATCACGTTAAATAATACAATATTATTTCAATTTTGACTGCCTCGTTGGTCTCGCGGTTGGCATATGCGACTGCTGATCGTGAAGTCTCGGGTTCGATTCTCGGGTCGGACCAAATGTTTGTATGATCTACAAATATTTGTTTCGCAGTTTGGGTGTTTTCTATGTATAATATGTATGTATTTACAAAAAAAAAGTATATATATGTATTTGTATCAGTTGTCTAGTACCCATAACACAAGCTCTGCTTAGTTTGGGACTAGATGGCGTTGTGTGATAGATGTCCAAAATATTTATTTATTATTTGTATATTTACTATTTCAATTCAAATCAGTACTTTTAACCTAACAAACACACACACACAAAACAGCTTTAAAATACATTTACTTTGATAAATAAATATGTTAATAAATACATTGATGAAGAAACCATCCATCATGACTTGAATCTGTTATGAATTTAAAGTTTTTTTTTTTTACATTCCTATATTTACTAGTTTTACAACAAAAAGGTTGATGCGGTCGATAAATATATGTCGTATGTACAACCAGTACAACTAATGATTACCTATATTCAAACCGGTTCTGAGCAACTTTGAATAAAATAATTCTGTAGTATCATTCAATAATGATTATTCTCCGTTTAATTTTGCTTGAATGGATCCGTCAACATGTATTGAGTGTTTTTTTAAGCTTCAAAGCACTTCAATCTTATTAATATTCTGTTTATTAAAGTTATTATAGTTTTTGATGTTATTATGTTATCAATCGACTATATATTTTATTGTAAAACGAGCCTTTACTCTTTTCAACCTATTGTTTCCAATATTTGCTTGGTCCATTGTTATCAATTCTCACTGCTGTGCTCGAGATTAGGTTCCCAACCTGGTCTAATAATTGTGATGATGACCTCAATAACTTGTTCTGTATCTATCTGGGTGTAATTTATCTATACAAATAAATAACATAAGGGTGTCTGTTTGTAATATTAAAATAACCGCTTTTTACTAAATTCATATGTGTATACACAGTACATATACCAGAAATGTGAAACCTGGTACTCGCGGTACGACGATAACCGCGGGTAACACCGCGGGGTTCAGCTAGTCTTCAATATAATATATTATGTGTACTTTATTTTCAATATATTTATCTATCTAATTGGTCTTCAATACCAGACATATATTGTGTATATAAATGTTAACTTCATTTTTGTATACTTCAAGAACTCAAAATACCAATACTGTGCAGTACCTATTAGTATTTTCAGTTTTGTAAGTAAGTTGAACTCAGATTTAATCTCGATAAATAACACGCTTCGAAGAGGATTTTATGCAGTGTCCCCTAGTGAAGTAGGATTGGGTATTGTTAGTAGTTCATATTTTAAATACTATTTGTTTCAATATATCCTTAGAAAAATGTGTTAATTTTATTTACTATGTATCCCGTCCAAGACAATATTTTAACATTATTCATGAATGTAAATTCAGTTTACGTAATATATAATACTTAACGTTTTATTGCAAATGGATACCAGTATTTGTGATTCAGATTTTAAATTGATTGAATATATACATTGACGTATAATCCATGAATATTATTAAACAGGCAGTATTTCCCAGTAATTACACAATTCTCTACTGCTTGATGTATTTGCACGGTCGTTTAGTCATAAATGAACTTAATAGGGACCAGCAGCTTCATTGAACTCAGACTTTCATCATCATCGTCTTAGCGTTATTCCTGGTTGCTTAAATTCTGGAACCCGGGGTCCGCTTTCCTACTATTTCTTCTCCACTTTGCCCTTTATACTTTAGTAGACTTACATGTGACTAATCCCGCCCACACGCCCTCTACTATAAATTCTGTGCACTCGGGAAGTCCCAGGAAAAAATATTATTTAACCCGCAACGAAATTATTCAGAAGAAAACTGGAGGAGTCGGAAATATAAGAAGTCCACTTTCTTAGTAAAGCGGGAGACAAAATGAAATTAAAATAGGCAGACACTTTTTCAAAACCGGGGAGTACTACGGATAAAAATATTGAACACAGACTGTAGCAAACCTTCGAAGTGAATTTATTTAAGGCTGAGCTTATTTGTTCTATCTTCAGAGTGGCTAATTTTGTGGTCTGAACACTGCATTAATATTTTTTACTTCAAAACCCATGAGTGATATCGCAGAATGAAGAATTTCAGAGTATGGATCGCAGCAAAATCTCTCAAAAAGGGTGCTCTCTCACCTTGCGAGGCCTCATTTTCAACCTTGGGCAGAGTAATTTCCTCATCATAAAAAAAATCTAATAGCTGTGATGAACGCTCTCAAATCTATAACAAGTTTGGTAACAAACAACTATAATAATAAGGAAATGAATGAAAATAATCCTTACTAGGTAATATAAATTCGAAAGTAAGTCTGTCAGTTGCGCTTTTACTGCTGAACCGATTTGGACGAAATTTTCGATTGAGATTCTTTAGCAATTTTGTTTCATTAGGCAATTTTAGGTTTCTCAATTCGACCGTATATATATATTTATGTGTGTTCGGGGATAACTTCGTCGTTTATAAACCGATTTTGATGATTCTTTTTTTAATAGAAAGGAAATGTCCCAATAGTACCATGATAAGGACATTAATATCTGATGATGGTCCAAGAGAAATCGAGTCGAACCTTGAAGTCGGTTTTATTTTTGTTAAAATTGTACTTGTTTATTCACTATTCCAGACACGTACACTATTCCAGATCAAAAAGCGAGCAAGTTTATTTGAAATCGTATCTTTCGCATTATTCCACTTATTCAAAAACTCTGAAATCGGTTTGATTTTTTGATTACACGACTTTGATTATGATATCAAGAGATGGACTCCAAGAACATATGAAAACTGTTGTATTAAATTACAGTAAATAGAAGTATTTTGAATGGAACTAGAAAATAATATATTAAATAAAAATAATATACGACCTTACAATAAAAAAAATCGTAATCGTGTAACTTGGAGGAAAAGCTGTTGCCTCTGGCTTTGCTCGCGTATTACTTCTTATTTCCTAGTTTTAAATAAATTTATAAAAATATGAACTACTGTACAACTGTTCATAGCGTTCCTCTCTTATTTTATCGTTTAGGGATTTTAAATCCTTTCTTCTTGGGATTACAATATTAAAAACATCAGTTTCCAAAATCGCTTAACTCTGTGGCGATGAGTCATTCAGTCAGAGCAATCAATTTTACGTGTACAGATTTTTTAATCACGTTTATATTTTAATGTGAGTTCTTATGCGTGTTCAATAAAAAAAAAACTTGTTTCTCTACTTAAAATTGGAAAACAAGAAATGGAATGGTACCTACGCAAATATATGAATAGGAACGTGAATATTAGATACGTTGCTATTCGAAAAGGGGACGGTAATTTTAGATGTTGAAATAACTAGAGGTCAGCAATTTCTTCGTCTTATCACAATTAGTTTTTAATCTTTCTTTGTCTTTTCATCAATCAGATATAGAGGATAGAAACTTGAGAAGCCATGTACTTACAGACATTTTTCTCAACACAAGATTTTACGTCTGTATGCCCTGTGTCGTGAGCGATTTGTGGATTACAAAAAGTGTTGTCCCATGTGGAATGTGAATCCACAATACATGGCGCAGTAGAAAGAAAGCTTTCGCTTTCGCTTTCAACCATGCAATTAAGTCAAGTCAGCAAGCAATGACTTGACTGAAAAAAATATTGTGGAGTGAGTTATAATAGAGTTTCATATAGAAATAGATGTGACAAAAAAAATGGCAAGAAAGGGAGAGGTATATAATCTGGTTTCGACTACAACCGGTTTAAGGCGCAGTGGTGGCGAGATTGCTGTGCTTGAGGTCTCGAGTTCGACTCCTGGGTCGGATCAAATGTTTGTATGATCTACAAATATTTGTTTCGGAGTTTGGGTGTTTGTATTTACAAAAAAAGTATATATGTATTTATATCAGTTGTCTAGTATTCATAACACAAGTTCTGCTTAGCTTGGGACTAGATGGCGTTGTGTGTTAAATGTCCGGAATATTTATTATTTTTATTGTCTTTCACATCATAAGTACTGTGAGTTAAATAATAGTCTAGCCATTTTATTGGACCTTTAATATACTCTTACTCCTGAAATATTGTTCGACCTATTATAGAAACTAAAACCGATAATAACGATACAAACTTGAGGTCTTTCACCTCTCAACGTAACACACTACTCCTGTTGAATGAAAGCAAGTAATATCAAAGAAATCTATATTATGTAATCGTTATAAAACACATGCAAATTCAATAGAATTTGTTTATGAATAAGTAGTTAAATATTTATTTTTAGGTGGCGCCAAGTCAATCAAATTGACCTGGCGTGATAAGAAGGTGGGAAAGGAGTAACTACTTTCATTTGTTTTTACTCAACTACGGCAAACTCAAAACGAAGGGTATTAGTTTTGGTAGTCTTTGTATCTTTATATGTTTACTGTAGTGCCTAAATTGCTGAACCGAATTTCATGGGGTCAGGTATCAATGGACTCGTAATCCGGAATTAATAACAGGCCTACTGGGCCCAACCCAGTGACGTGCCTGTAGTTGCAAGCGGCGCGGAATACCGCTTGAACCCTTCAGACCTGGAAAAGTTATACTGAGGCCCTAGACTCTAGGGTCTAGAGGCTTAGAAAAATCACCAGAGGGAATCGTAATAATGGCCTGGATGACATAAGCTATATACATTTCATGAAAGTTTTTCGTACTCAGATTATAGTTTTTAAACTTTTTCTTGTTAATTTTTGCATTATTCATTTTCGTAAATATTATTAAATCTCGTAGCAATAATTATAATGATTGACAACGCTCATAGCCCTCATAGCCCAGTTGTACTCGGTGATTAGAAAAAATCACCGAGGGTAAGTAATGACGCCGCGGTCGTAACCTGGATGGGTGACCGCTAGTGGCATGTTACCATGAGCCTTTCCGTGATTCGGAGGTCACGTTAAGCAGTCGGTCCCGGTTGTTATCATAGGGTAACAATCGTGAAGCTTAGTTGGAGGCTTTTGGGCGGCTTAAGAACATCCAACGGATATTCTTGTCCAAAGTACTTAAGCAAGTGAATACTTATTCAACTAAATTACTATCTACTATAACGCACTCCCCAAAATTATATATATCAATACAAATAAATAAAATTGGAGCGTCTGTTTGTAATATTAAAATAACCGATTTTTGCTAAATGTATATTTATGTATACACGGTACATATACCAAAAATGTTTTTTTACAATGTTTGTCTGTCTGCTTGTTACGGGTAATCTCTCTAGATCTAGACCGATCTTTAAATCTAGACCGATTTTGACGGAACTTTTAATGAGAGGTAGCTGATGATATAGGGAGTAACTTAGACTAGCTTTGTCCCGCGGCGTTACTCGCGTACGACGATAACCGCGGGTGACACCGTGGGGTTCAGCTAGTAGTCAATATAAGTATACCCCTATGTCTACCCCTTCTATTATACTACCTTTTTACCATGGTTCCACACTTATGTAAGCTGTTTATCACGGTAAAGAGTTATCACCATTTTCATTAAATTCGTTTCAGCAGTTTAGACATCAAAGCGTAACAGACAGGCAGATAGTTACTTTCGATTTTTTTATATTAGTATGAATTACGTCAGTGTTGGAATCTGTTTATAGTTATATCTTAAAGTTATATCTTAGCAAACAAATATAATACTCACATAACAATTTCGGAGAGAACTTGGGTTCACTGGTATTTTGTTCAATGATCAGCCTGTCTACCTCATCAGCGATGGATTCGTCGTCAGCTGGTAAAGACCGGAGCATACCAAGAACCTTGGCAGCTTCCTGTAGCAGAATAATGTTCTTTAATAATACTATGTTCAAATATAAATATTGCATTTGCAGCTAAATTAAAGGCGTTTTGTTCTTCAGGTACATGCTTTTTAGGTACAATAAATTCCATCATATCATTTTTTTTCTATGAGTCTCTCCAAGTGACGTTACTATACCTAATGAAAACCAGAATCCAAGAGTGATGGTCACATACATTGCGAATGCAGACAATATAACAATGCAGCATGGGGACCGACACTTTGTCGCCCCCTTCAAATGTTACTGGATCATTGGACCTCCAGTCTCGCACAGACTCGCACTCACCAACGAAACACGACCTGCCAGTGCCAAGCGGTCAAAATCTGGAACTCACTAACTAGCGCACGTGTTTCCGTCCCACTACTATGATCCCGGGTCCTAGGGGTGTGAAAAAGCATCTCACTAGGCCGCCAAAGTGCGGGTCATCATGCTGCATTGTCCTTATTCGCAATGAGGATGGTGACCACCACTCTTGGATTCTGCTAATGCTTTCCATCAGGTAGAGCAAGACGCGCGAATGCTGTCATTTTAGGTTTGTCTTCTTGTCAGTAGAGCCGGCCCATTCGTGCTGAAATTTCTATGGCCCTACTACCTTGAGTAGTATTAAATGTTGATAGGTTCATGTTTTGTTGAGTGTATACATATCGAATATTATTAAGATAAGTAAGCATATAATTATAATAAATTACAGTGTAAATATTAATCTTTATTCACACATATACCCAAATAAAATAACTCTTAATATATACGCAGAGGACTCCATCAAAGTTTCTAGAGATTCAGAATTTTCTGACTTTTCTAAATTTTATGCTTAAGAGTCAATAGTAGACATTCATTGTATCTGTAAAAGCATTGGCAGCTTTATTTTATTGGCAGAAGAGACATTGTATAAATGATTAGGATTCTTGGCCTTCTGACTACTGATACCAGCTACCTGACTTGCTTTTTTAACTAACTGAAGTGGTATCAATGTGTAGACCAAAAAATTTTGACTGAGAGATCGTTACTTAATCCTATCAAAAAGGTCTCTCATGCGGCTTGAATCTAGTTGAGTTTATCGTGAGTATAAAGCTCGTATAAAGAGCTATAAAACGCCCGTCTTAACAAATATTTATTTCAATGATTGGTTCTCTAAATACCGTATGTGTTCAGAGAATCAATCTATGATATTTGAATACGTTCAAGAGTCTAGCTTCTTTGTTTAAGTACAAAAAATAAGAATTTTAGATTACCTTCTTAACGTTGTAATATAATTTTCCTTATAGTTTTTTAACTACTACACGAAAGTAGTAGAAGCTGTTATTATTTAGATATTTCTATTTGAAACACATGTTTCTAACAAATGTTAGTGATCGATTCGATGACGACTGCTCATATTTTTGTTTATATAGGGAAAGCTATTTGATTTGTGTTTTGAGATGTTGTTTAACGTTAAACCTACTGCTCCTATATTCGAAATACCAACTTGATATGCCGTCAAAACCTTACTTTGATACATCTAATACTCTAATACATTTTTTGTATCTTTAATGTTTATTTTTTGGATATTTCTGTTTTCACATTCACAGGTATCTGTTGTACATTTGTAAAATATTTCCTTTTATACTTTTATAAAATACTAGCAGACCCACACAACCTCGTTTGCGTCTCCTATTGCCCGTAGCCTGATAATTTTCTCCCGTTATTGAAACATTTTTCATTGGTGCTCCGCTCCTATTGGTCCGGTCTTAGCGTAATGATATATAACCTATAACCTTCCTCGATAAATGTACCTACTATCCAAAACACTGAAATAATTTTTCAAATCGGACTAGCGGTTCCTGAGATTAGCGCGTTCAAACAAACAAACTCTTCAGCTTTATATATTAGTATAGATTATATATATATATCTATATCTTTTAAATATTTCAGTTTAATAAAAGTACCTGGATGACACAGTTGTGCTCAATATTTTTCTTTTGGTAAATTATCTAAAAATGAATCCTTGTTTTCCTGATAACTGAAATGTTGTTTATTTTAGCGGCTGAAAATTTCTCTTAATAAGGCCTTTATGTCATCAATTAATTATTACCGTAAATGAAATCGTTTTCAAATTATCAATTGAGGTAGAAAAATGTATAAAACGTTAGAGCTTAGGTAAGATATAGGTATCAGAACTGTCGAACGGGAAAACGGCAAGATTACTGGCAAAGTAGCATTTTCGAAGACTTCATTATTGGCCATCAACTTTCCTGTTCATTTTCAAATCCTCATACCTCATTGCCGAAATCTTATTTATTTATTTATTTATTTATTTAAACTTTATGCACACATGTACAACGGCGGACTTAATGCCCAAGGCATTCTCTACCAGCCAACCTTTGGGTGATGTAGAAATTTTGTGAGGTAGGTGCATCATGGTGGAAGTCGGAGGTTATAATTGCCATCAAAATAATTTGGTACTGACATAATCTAACATAATACGACTACAAATATACATTATAAAACATACACATACATAAATACACATACACATCAATATCTAAACCTAACATACGTACACTGTAAGTAGGTACTAAATTGTTAACTAATGTTTTCCTGCCATTTCGTCAAGAGGTAGCTTTTGACGTTCTTTTTGAATGAGACTCGACTTGTTGACATCCTGATTTCTAGTGGGAGCGTGTTCCATAGCAGTACAGCTTGCACAAAGAACGAAGAGTTCATGAAGTCGGAACTGTGAGAGGGACACAAGAGAAGCAAATTGTTAGATGAGCGAAGATTTCTATCATGATTCGAGGATAAGAAACGGAGGTATGGTTCAAGGTAAGTAGGTGAAAATGGGGAGTTGAGGAACGAAAAGAGATAGTTCAAGGCTCGCTGACTGCGGCGCTGGCGAATAGGTAACCATTGCAATTGAGAACGGAAGGTAGACACGTGGTCATACTTGCGGAGATTGAATATGAATCGAATGCAGTTATTAAGAAGACGATCAAGTTTATTAAGGAGGTCTGCATTCAGGTCGAAATAACACACATCACCATAGTCGATTAAGGGGATAATGAGGGACTGTGTGAGTGAGAGTTTTGTTTTAGGCGGCAAGAAGTTCTTAAGTCGGTAGAGTGTTCGTAAGTTACCTGTTACTTTCTGGCTCACATGAGTAATCTGGGCTCGCCAATCAAGAGTTGAGTCGATGAACAAGCCAAGGTCCTTGACTACGTGGCTCCAAGGTATGACTAAGCCGTTGAAGATGACCGGCGAGATTGACGTGATATCCAATCGATTTATCATGATCTTACTACCAACTAATATTGCTTGGCATTTCGTAGGGTTAACTGACAACCCAAATCTCATTGACCAAGATTTTATGAATTCCAGGTCCCTGTTGATGCTGTTGATGGCTTGCGATATGTCCTCCACCCTTGCCTGTGAATACAGCTGCAGATCATCGGCATACAGGTGATACGAACATCGAAGGTGATCAGTAATGAGGTTGATAAAAATAGAAAATAGAAGAGGAGATAAAATTCCGCCTTGAGGGACACCAGTGTAAAGATTGCGCCAGTTCGATGTCGCGTCTTGAACACAAACACACTGCTGACGTCCCTGAAGATAGGTAGAGAACCATTCCAGTGCCTCAGGGGACACCCTAAGATACCCAAGGATTGATAGTAGTATTTCGTGACCGACGGTATTGAAGGCATTAGAAAAATCCACTAAGACCAGAACGGTAATTTTGGTGTCATCCATGCCCTTTCTAATATCGCCGGTCACTTTGAGGAGAGCGGTAACAGTGCTATGATTGGGCCTGAAACCGGACTGCAGAGGACTTAGCAATTTGTGTCGGTATACAAATTCAGAAAGCTGCTTGTATACGCAGGCCTCGAGCACTTTAGATAAGAAGGGGAGGATGGAAATTGGTCGAAAGTGTTCAGGTAGTGAAGGATTACTTTTTTTAGGAAGAGGAATGATGAAAGCTTTACGCCAAAGAGAGGGAAAGGTTCCGGAGTCAAGAGAGTAGTTTATTAGGTGAGTTATTGCCGAGAGCGTATAGTCTAAGATGGTTATGATCATGCGTCGGCTAATGCCATCGCATCCTAAAGCATTGGAGCGGATAGATAGTATGATCTTCTTGATGTCCCCAGAAGGCACCGGAGAAAAATCGAAAGAGTCGATGTTGGGGCTGGTAAGACCAGATAGGTAATTCAGCGTTTGGCACTTGGTTTGAGGATCCAGCGTTGTTGTGGATGAGAAATGATTATTGATGTCGTTCAAGCCAATGGTGTTTTTAAACTCTGGAAGTTGCTTATTGCCAATACCTAACGTTCCAAGAAACTTCCAGATACTGGAAGAAGAAGATGACTCTATATTTTGCAGAATATGTTTTATTTATTACACGCTCTCTTATAGAAATAATATACATACCTCATTCTTGCCTCGCTTTATTAGGTACGAAGGTGTTTCTGGCATTTTCAGTATTATACAGAAGTGGATTACGGGAATTGCAAGCAGGGTCCATAGTACCGCGTAATACGACAGAAAATCCCCGAGGACGAACACCAAGAGATTACCCAAAGTCTGAGGACAAGATAATAAATTATATGTAGATTATATTTATAGTGACAGGATTTATTTTATTTTATTTTAGTTTATCAGGAAAAAACAGATACAAATAGATAACAATAATATACAAGTATTTTACACATAATCCAGAACAGTTTCCTCAAATCAATTGAACACTTTGCGCCAAACCAAAAAGATAAATAAAAATAAAGAAAATTGAAACAAGTTTAAATGTTGTTCTTAAATACAATCTTGAGTCCCGCAAATAGATAAATTTCACAAAAACAAATGAAATTATTTATATTTAAGTTAATCCTTTTGACTTACTTGTCAAGTATTCTGGAACTTAAGTGCTACTTGCCGATAAAGTTCTTTATAGACTAAGGTAAACGGTTTCACCAGAAAAATCACAGATTTCGGTTTTACAGGCCTTGAATAGAGACAAATATATCAGATATACATAATTATATCAGTATCTTGTACCTGTTAAATTTATTTATTTATTTAATCTTGATGCACATTTTGAACAAAGGCGTACTTAATGTCATGTGGCATTAAATAATGCTACATGTCAGATAATTGTCTGCAAATTTATATATAAACTAGCTGAACTTTTTTGTATCATCTTGAGCAACGTGGAGATTAACGCGAGTAGATTCCTTGGATAGTCAGAGGTCAGGACGAATCTAGAGTTGAGAAGAATAAAATAGAATGTACTAACCTAACATAGACTAGCTAATTTCAGGAAAAAAAAATAATTTACCGTCTTTGTTTTAAACGGTTATTTGCCGAAGATTTCAACCGTTACCTACCTCTTTGCATGTATATGTTAAAAGGCCTGGCATTTTAAAAAATCTGAGAATTGTGCAGGTATCCGTATTTTTCTAGCAGCTTGTCTATTATTCTACTCAAGAACATATCAGTTTATAATTTGATAAATGATCATCAGATGAACTGAATTTACTCTAGCTTTCATAGTATTTCGATCAAAACTTCATTATACGGTCAATATATCAGTTATTGTTATTATAGTTCTAGTACCTAGCCAAAAATCGATCGGTTCAATAAATGAATAATTACCCATGTTTATTTCTCTCGCTTACCTGAGCAAACACAATGAACGTCCCCGTCATTCCTCTGATGCTATCTTCGCTAATCTCCTTCACGTAGAGAGGGCAAACCACGAAACCACCGCCCATGCCGAATCCAATCAGTGCTCGAGCTCCTATCAATGCTATTGGATGAGCAGACATTAGTTTAACTGCCCATCCGAGCTGTTGGTAAATTTTACAATAATTAAATACAAATAAAATATCAAAGTTCGGCAAGAGACGTCTCAGTCTATGACTAACCACAGATCGATACACCTATTGCAATTACTGGCATATCCCGTGTGGGAAAAAAATCTATTTCAGTGATAAAATGTAGAAAATCTTTTTTCTAACTTAAATCCCTGCAGATTCCTTTCTACAATTTTCCCGTGATAAATTAATTTAATGACTGGCTAAAATTTCATGGGACTCTCATAAAATTGTCAAGAAGAAACATTAGTTTGTCTCACCGTCATAGGTATAGCTACGCACAACAAAGTCTTTTTCCGGCCAAACTTGTCAGTTGCTACTCCATAGATGAACACAGCAATTGGCGCGAGTATGAAAATAATAGATGCCATCCATGAAACTTCTTCCTCTGATATGGGTGAGCCTGATGGTGAGTCGTTGCTCATGAGTAAGGCCTTGTGTGGAGAGATCCATCCCGTGGCTGTCCCGTAGATGAAGATTGGTACACATACTAAAAGGATAAACGCAAAATATGAATTAGCAGTAATGACAAATAGATCTACCAAAGTTTTAAGAAAAACGACGATTTTAAGGAAATAGGTACATGAAAAATAAAGTAATACACCTAAAAAGAAAACAAGAATAATATCGAACAAGTGAGAGTATTGTCTGGCTTTAGTACCTACCGAGGGTTTCCTATAAACCAATTTTTGATTTGTTTTGTTTTGAGATTTTATTTAATTTTACAAAAGCTTGTCTTTAAAATCCTACCGTTGAATGTATAATATAATATGTACATAGAAAGAATAGTAAATTTTACAAATGTAAAGTACATATAAGTTTAAAATCTCATTTTATGCGGTATAATGACCCTCTGATTTTTCCCTTTGTATGGGTGTGTGTCTGACATTTTGGTTCTCAAATATTATCATTATTCTAGGAATCAGTGGTAGATTTACCACTAGGCTAAGGAGGCTGCAGCCTATGGCGGCAAATTTAACGGGGCGGCAAGTTTAGATGACTCTTTTTTCACACATAGAAAAAAACATTATAATTTAGTTATAAGCTTATGCCCTCTCTGATTTGTCTTTATATTTTTATTTAAGTTTTATAATATTTTTAAGTTCATATTGTTTTTTCCCTTCTTGACTGTTATTGCGTTTTATTATTTCTAGCTCTGCCTACCTGTAAGTGGCGAAATACTTGGTTCTGAGGAACGTATTTTTTTGTAATTTCATTGCAATAGTGTACGAGCCGTTGTTGGCCTAATAAATAAATAAATAAACATGTCCGTTTCAACTGGTGGCGGCGAATTACGTTTGAGTAGAAATTTTTATCCCTCTTCCTTTCCACCGCCTCTTTCTGCGCGATGTTCAGAAGGAGGTTTAGCATCTGCCGCTACCGACCATGGTACGTAAAACTTTTGGCAGCGGGAGTAGCTCTCCGATAACTGCAATGACTATCCAACGCTGCGATGCCCAAGCACTGGCACAGCGAATCGGTTCAGTACACCGGACAGGCGGAATTCAACACACCAGAAAGGCGGAATTCAACTCACTTCTAGTAACCACATACAGGCAACTAAACCCCTTGCCCGGAAAGAACCTGCGCTACCGAACACATGGAAATTTCGGTGCACCAGCTTTTGAGCAAGTTGTCAGAAGTCCTCGTGACAGAGACGCTCATAGTACCATGCCACCAGTGGTCTCCCATCCAGATACAAACACCGAGTGCAACTGGGCTATGAGAGCCTTAATGGCAACATTGACATCACGTAACAAGGCTGTCCATTATGCAATTTCATTTCCGCTCGCAATCCTAAGAAAATAATTAGTTAATTCTTATTTGTATTAATTAACTACTTGTTTTGAATATCATACATAAAATATCCAACTTGTTAATTAAGTAAAATTAACTTAACAAGTTAAATCAATAGGTTTATTTATTACTAGCTACTTATTTAATAACAACTTAAAAGTCAGTATACTATACAATACTACATCTTTGCCAAGTTATGAACGATTTATGTCTTAATCTTAGTGACTCATTGGTGAATACGATTTTAATTAGATAAGTAAAAACTAGTTTTATTGATAAACGTCGTTTATGTTAATAAAGTCTCGCATAATACGGTAGTTGACAATTATTTGAAATTGAAATGTATTTATTAAATGTGCTAGCAGTCAGAGGCATATTTTTTATGAAAACTGTTTTTCATAAGCGGCGTACGAACAAAAATCTTCGACACTCGATATGTTTTTGGAATATACGTACCGTGTATACGTATTTGCGTTATGTATCTTTGTGTAGTAAAAATAAATATATTTTACGGTTTTTAAAATGGTTTTCTGAAATTGATAGATGGTCTACATGCTATATTCCATTCGGTTTTAAGTCAAATACATGTTTCTGAGGTTTTTCATTCGGTCCTATAGAATCCAAAATCCTATAGAATACATATTTGTGCCTTTAAACTACCTCAAGATAAATATTTACCAGTTTACTGATTAAATTAATAAGCTAATAAACAAATGAAATATCCCTATGTGAGCTCAGTTGAGCGAACGATATTTTCGCATATTGGGTAATGTAACAAATGAATCACCCGCCAATAAGTGATCATGGTCATCCAGGTACTTAAATTATAATAAAAATCAAACTTCTAAGCCAACGAAATCAAAAGATATCGCCGTTTATGCTGCAAATTTTCGACATTCGCAAGGGAATCAAAACCTACACCCATGAACTCAGAATCTTGAAATTTGGTACGAACTAACGTCATATAGCATAGATAAAAAAAGTTGCGAAATTGTAAATATGGTATGGTAATATGTTTTTACAGTATAGCATTAACCTATGTTTGTATAACATCACACATTTTTTTACATCTTTTTATCGAGCATTTTATTTAAAGAGTAGAGAGGTTCATGTCAGGTGAGCTTGAATAACTGCTTGTCTATAGTTTTGAGTTTTCACTTCAGTCCTCATGGCTGCTTTGTGTTTTTTTGTTAACGGCAACTGTGAGCCCTCTACTTAGTATAGATCTAATGTTTACCATTTACATCAAAAACATTTAAAATTGGGTCACACAGTGTTTATGTTATTATTTATCTTCTTCAATTCGGGTTGGACCCTTCTAGTTCTTTTTAGAAGATTAATGTATTCTGCACATTTCTTCGTTTGCCTGTTGTTTTTAACCGACTTCAAAAAAAGGAGGAGGTTTCTGAATTCGACCGTATATATATATTTCTTTTTTTTATGTGTGTTCGCGGATAACTTCGTCGGCTATGAACCGATTTTGATGATTCTTTTTTAATGGTAATTTAAACAATGTTAAAATTGTACTTGTTATTGTCCTAATATTATCTGTTATTATCAAATCTATCGTGTGTATTATTATTTTCTGGTTGAGTATTATTTTAAACTAAAACACACGATTTATTCCACGTGTAATTCAATAAAAAAAATATAATAATATTATATGTGTTTCGAAATATATATAAAATTGTATTTAATCACAAATTAAATTATATTATATTTTGCTCGCAACTTGTAGTTGAGCGAGAGTTTGATGCTTATGTAATAGAGTTTTACACATGCAAACTCGAGTAGTGTTCCTTAATACGACGGATTACTGTGAATATAGAAACAATTTTAACAAATATAAAACCGACTTCAAGGTTCAACTCGATTTCTCTTGGATGTCATCATCAGATATTAATGTCCTTATCATGGTACCACCGTTGAGACATCTCCTTTCCATTATAAAAAGAATCATCAAAATCAGTTCATAAACGACGAAGTTATCCGCGAACACACATAAAAAAAAGTAAAAAATATATATATATACGGTCGAATTGAGAAACTTCCTCCGTTTTTTGAAGTCGGTTAAAAATCCATGCTTAGCATGCAATTTTCTCAACGCTTTAAAGGGCTTCAACACAATTGTATGTCTTCAAGGTTTTGTAGTCATTCCAGTTGAATTAGATTTTGTACAGCTAAGAAAATAAATGATGCTATCACGTATTCTTGTAATAGGTACTGTTATACTTTGTCGTCAACCTTCGATATTTTGGGGAATTTAGTTTCAAATAATGTGTTAATTCATTGCTAAGGTTGACGTATTCATCATCTTTGTATAACCTCTAAACTACAGTTTATGTTTGTTTAATTTTTATATAAGTATTTCTAATTCATTTTTATCTAACTATTGCCCGCGGCTTCGTTGGTTTTAATCTAAAATGTATAAAATTGGAGTGTCTGTTTGTAATGTTAAAAAACTGCTTTTTACTCAATTCATATGTATGTATATGTTATTATACATGGTACATTATACTAAAAAAACATTTTTTGCAATTTTAGTCTGTCTGTTTGTTCCGGCAAATCTCTGGAACGGCTGGACCGATTTTGATGGAATTTCCACTGGCAGATAGCTGATGGTATAAGGAGAAACTTAGGCCACTTTTTTGACCAGCTCTGCCCCGCGGAACAACAACAACCGCGGGTAAGGCTCAGCTAATATTTCTTATATTGTGTTTATTACTCAAAAAAAGATGAACTTTTATAAATTGCTTTTGGCAATAAGGCCGCCCGTTGTACATTACCCATCGGTCATTTTATGTATTCTAATTTAACTCTGCAATATAGTATGCAAATAAAGAGTTTTCTATCTAGATAGATATATTTTTTATATATATAGATTTATATATTAAAAAACCTTCTTTAGATAGATATCTAAAGAAGGTTTTTTAATAATAACACCATAACCACACCGCAAACCACACCGCACAAGCTTTCGACATCAAAAGCATCAACTACCAAAATAATTTGTAGCCTCAGTCTTAGACTCTGTATAAGTTTATATTTGTTTAAAAGACCCGATGCTTGTATAACTTAGAAACCACTTTTACATTCTATTACTTAACTATAGATGTGACAGCCAAGACTCTCTCTCATTGACGATCTCGATCAATGAATATTAACATTTCTAATTAATTATATATATATATATATATATATTACTAGTTTTTGTCTGCAGCTCCGTCTGCGCAAAAATCGGTTATCAAGGTGATTCTTCAAATTGGTATAACTTTTTTTTTTCGATTGAAATGAAACAAACACTAAATGTTAAGTGGAGCAAACTGCAATGTACTATTAAAAAAAAAACAATAAAATTAACAGTTAAGCTGTTTCTGAAATTAGCGTACACAAACGTACAGAGATAGAGACAAAAATTCTAAAAATCATTGTTTTTGGGTTCTATTGCGTTCATAAAGCAATACAATAATATATTTACAATTATTTTTACGGGAATTAACGCGATCACTTATTCAAAGATATTACATACATCTGATTTGCCTTATAATTCCCGTAAAAATAATTGTTAATATATCATGGAACGCGAAAGTTTAAAAGTTAGAATATACCTTATACAGACAGATTAGTAATAATTGTTTTTATTAAGGATTATTTTACTCACCAATAATGGACATTATAATCTGATTATGTTTGCTGCCAATCTTCTGTTCTTTCCCAGGGCTCACTTTGTACACTCTATACACCATTTTGAAAAAAAAAACTGTCCGAAATTCGAAAATCAAATATTGTTTGAATAATGTAATAAGTTGAACTTTTATCGAATGTTTTTCAAATTATTAAAAAAGGGAAAACATAATTCAATAATTTTAAAATTTATCACAGTAATATTTAAAAAAAAAATTAATTGATTGGTGACACGAACGCGTTCGGCCGCTTTTTGCCGCACCACAGCCACTGCGTGTGCGCAGTAAGATCGATCTATCAATATCCACTTCTTTTATATAAAACGTGTAATAAGTGATTCCCATTAGTTTGTAATCATTATTTCAAACAATAGTCATATGGTTGATATTAGCACGTATCGATGTTTCTATCTTTAAATTAACAAACTTTTATACCGTCTTAGGAGGGAAATTCTTTTAATAGTCAGTGTTTACAACTTAAAAAGCATGAGCTGCTCAAATTTAAATTTTATATCCCCAGCGGCTTAGACTCAGCATTGGTGAGTTAGTCAGTCAGGGTAAGTAATTTTTTATACTAACCAGTGGATTTTGGTGAATTGAAATCATTAGTTAAGTAAAAATAGTGTGATATTGACATCTAAAAGTGTTGTTAGTGTTCCCAAGTTCTAATAGTAGTCATCATTTTTGGAGTTGGAGGATAATTCTTTCAATTTCATACATAAATATAGATCTATGGTTGAATCAAATACACGAATAGAGCCTTAGTTGTATTCTTTTAAGTTGTTTAGGTGATCTGACAGGTAAGGTTAGAAAGTAGACGAAACTAAGATACCGATCTAATAACTAGTAGTTATGCAAAGCTATTAAACAGACTTTAAAATAGCATCCAAAGAATACTCCCTGCCTAGAAAGACTATAAAGCGAAAAATAAATAAAAAACTTCGTTAAAAAAACCGACTTCAAAAACTAAAAAAGTATGAAATAACTAAAAAATCTTTATTAGGAATAAAGATTTAATTATATACACCTTATATGCAAACCTTTAATATTGATGAAACACTATTATTTACATGTGCTACCTATTCATAGGTTTGAAGTTGGTGCCAAGCCAAAATGTAATAGTAGGTACCCTCGTAAGTAAACTCGCCGCGCGTGACCTTGAGTAAATTACGTAAGTAACAAAACAACGCAGGCTGACGTCGTTGGCGGTCGTCTCGAAATATACTAAATATAGCGAGCGTGGTAGGTACCACTATTACATTTGGCTTAGCACCGACTTCAAACCTATGAATAGATAGCATGCAAATGATAGTGTTTCATAAATATTAAAGGTTTGCATATGAGGTATAAATCTTTATTAAGTTATTTTGTACTTTTTAGTATATGAAGTCCGTTTTTTTTTATTAAACTACAGGTCTAGTTTAATTTCTAAGTTAGTCAACTTTATTTTGATAAACTAGGACGACGATTTTAAGGTGACTCACGGTAATTACTATAATCAAATTAATTACGTAGGTTTATATATAAGTTCAAGATCCCAATCAGTCCATACTTTCGTCATTTTAGGAAAGATGAAATTTGACTCTGGCAGGACGGACTTTTTGAATATTTAACTGCCTCGTTGGTCTCACGGTTGGCGTGTGCTACTGCTGATCATGAGGTCTCGGATTCGATTCCCGGTTCGGATCAAATGTTTGTATGATCTACAAATATCTGTTTCGGAGTTTGGGTGTTTTCTATGTATAATATGTGCGTATTTATAAAAAAAGTACGTATTTACATAATATCTATTTATACTAGTTGTCTAGTACCCCTAACACAAGCTCTGCTTAGCTCGTTACAAGACGGCGCTGTGTAAAAACAAGTGATAGTTTTTTACTGTCAGAGTGTTCTTTTCTTTTTGTGAATATCTATTTTTGTTATAGGAATGAAACTTCCTAGGTTGATTGGTGTCTTTTTAATATAAAACGCTTCTAACCACTAAGAATATCATTAGGCATAATATATTATACATTTTTTGCCAAAAAGCCAGACTAATAAATATAACGAGCATTATTCTTCCCAGATTCATTTTAGGTTTATTGAAACAAACGCCTCTGCTATATTTAAGGCAGACATACACATCATGTGTATTGCTAGATAAGTTAGTGTAGGCGTTGCTACTTCTCTACAATTTAGACCAAATACTAATACCACAATAATTTAAAGCTATTTTTAAATATTTCCCAATAAGCCATACAAATCCGTTAACAGATCCACTGTGCAGGAAAGCGCGAGAACTTTAGAACATTATTTGAACGCATAAGCATAGGCGAGATGCACTTTGACTTTGATATGGGTTCTTGATATTATCAGTTTACTGATTTCTTCTTCTACTTGGGAAGTTAAATCATCTTCCAAGCTTTTATTATTCCGAAAGTTATTTGGTGTCGGTTACTAGTTCAACCGGTTTTACTTGAATATAGTTTTTACATGGAGCGTCTGGCATCAGACCTCCGCAGCCCTGAGGGTGTAACTGAATTCGATGGTTGAACTAGTTGTCAATATATTTGTGGGCACTGACTTTCACAGTAACGGTTGCCATATATGTTCATAATAACCGTGACCGATGGCTAAACGGGAAACACCACCATCTTATGTATACTCCGGGCTGCTATTATGATTTTTTTAAAACGGACTACTGGTCCGATCCGTGTATCGAACCTGAGATCGCTTGATCTGCTGTCGCTTACGCTAGTCACTAAACCAACGAAGTTCTTGTCAGTTCTCGGTAAGTTAAATATCAAGTTAAATTGGTCGTGAAGCTAATTTTCTATTCAAAAAACTTTGTCGAGAATATTTATTATATAAATAACATAAGCTTATCTGTTTTGAATGGCATAAATATGAAATATTAAAAAGCTGCCTCTGATTTTTAAACATTAAAATTAAAATCTACCAAAAAGGGGATTGCATAAAGAAAAAACAAAAAGTTATCCTAAAATAGTTTAATATTTATCACATAGAGTTCAAAACATTTTACATATCAAGGTAGTAGAGCCACGCTGATTTCAGCACGAATGGGCCAACTCAACCGGAGCGGTACTACCCTCGCACAGAAAATCATCGTAAAATGACAGCGATCATGCTGTCGTGTTTCGTTGGTAAGTGCGAGACCGGAGGCTCAATGATGCAGAATCATCACTAGTCCGCCATGGTGTGGGTCACCATCCTGCATTGTTGCATTGTCTGCATTCGCAGTATGGTGACCAACACTCTTGGATTCTGCTTATGCTTTCCATCAGGCAGAGTAGAGTCATTTTGGCAGAGCCAAACTTAAAAAAAATGTATTAATGGCCTCACAGTCGAAATCTAAATAATATTGATATGCAAATAAAAAAAAAATATTCATTTAAATTTCCAACTAATTTACCCTCCAAATCTTTATCCTGCTAAATTT
The DNA here is from genome assembly GCA_905220595.1 of Spilosoma lubricipeda. NCBI lineage: Eukaryota > Metazoa > Arthropoda > Insecta > Lepidoptera > Erebidae > Spilosoma > Spilosoma lubricipeda. Next base: position 11,331,244 of record HG992297.1, read on the forward strand.
CTTACATTTACTGTTTGTTTTAACTATCACGAAGCTTACCCCTTTATTTATAAACTTTAAGCAACAGTTAAGCCTGTAAGTTTTAAGTTAAAAGCAACAACAACAGAACCGTTGCTTAAAATTGAATAACGTTTATGAGTAAGGGTGTAAGTTGGTTTATAATTTACAATTGCCGAACTTTAGGGATTATTCTTGGCTGTTAAAGGCATATGATTTCTTCTTTTGCCTCTTTTATTCTGTTGTGGTATTGAGAATTAAAATTAATATTTGTTAATTGAAAATTATTTCTCCTTTACTTACATTTAATCAATCTAAGTCATGGATATCTCCTACTTCGCTACATATTATTAAACAAAGTCCTCCGCCGCGTCTGTCTGTCTGTCTATTCACGAGAAAGTCTAAAGCTACTGTACGAATTTTGATGCGGCTTATATTAGTAGATAGGGTGATTTTTGAGGAAAGTTTATGTTTATAACTTGTTAAATTTATGAGTATATTTTCTAAAATGTTAAGAAATATGTTGGAGACGTTGGCAACAACAACCCTTTTTCGGAGTAACATAGACTACTTTAATATATATTTTCCGTAAAGAGTCCGTGCAAAGCCGGGGCAGGTTGCTAGTTTTCAATAAAGGGCAAGAACCGATCTACAAACTTAAAACTGGTAATCAGAGTACTGTACAGTTATTTTATGAGTGGCTAGTTTGTCATACACAAAGCATTTATTCAATAATTATAATTTCATTATATAATATTTTACCCTCATAATGGTGAAATGATAGTAAAGTATTATTCCAGAATAACTATAATTATTCATCATAGTTAATTTGACATCAAGATCTTCACAAAACCCAAAGCATAATATATTTAAATAGATGAAATTCTTTTTCTTGAAAGGTACTTTCTCGGCTAATTTAAGCTCATACAGAAAACCAATAACAACGACTTAACCCAAAAAATTTAAAGTACAATTAACGACTTGTATTATATATATATATGTATATAATGTGGTCCTAAATTAAATTATAATACAAACTAACATAAACTACTAAAATTTGTATTATAAAATATCAAACTTATTGATAATGTTTTCATGGAAAACTTTTTAAATATCATCATACTATTTACACTGCTATTACACCTAGTACTAGCATTATTTTAGTTATACATGATTAGTTTCAACTATTTCCACATTTTTCTTTTTTCTTCTTCTGCCTTCTAAGTCTGCGTAGATGTCTTCAAGGTTTCGCATTTTTGTCTCGGGAACGAAGAAAATGAGGTAGAACACATTCGCGAGGCATATGAAACTGAAGATCCAGAAGGTTGAATGATAACCTATCCAAGAGTTGAGTGGTGCGAAGAGTTTGAGGAGAGCGAAGTCTGTGCCAAGGGAAATCGCCATGATGAGAGTAGCTACTGTTCCTCGCAGCTGTGAAAGAGATTGAGAAAAATGAGCAAGTAGTAAATCATTATTTCGGTTTAAGAATGAAAAATTGATGGTTTTTTAAATCTTTGCTACTATCAGTGTTTTAAGTTTAAAGTTCGGAATTAGAATTGGGCGACCTGTCGGACGCTGGTGGTGGGGTGCATCGAGGCGTTGGGCTTACGATCTACAATCTACGACTCATCGAGGTCCTGGACAAGATGGAGGCCCTATTCTGCCATATGCCCCATCGTGGTCTACCCGCCGACGCCCCCATCGAAGTCAATTCGGTCCTCGTACCGGTTCCGGCTCAGATGAAGTAGTATCTGGGTCTGATCCTAGAAGGTCCTCCTCTGCCCTTGGCGGCTTTTGCTTATTATTATATTACAATTATATTATAAGTAGCAGCAAACCCCGTGGTAGCAACTTACCTGGAAATTAAACATTTCCGTCATGATAACGAAAGGTAGTGGCTGGAGGCCTGAAGCGTCAGCAAATATGCAGATACACAGCGCTACGATTGGCATCCAACCAGGTAAAAATACTTCAATACTCTGAAGGTAGAACCATATGCCGAGGAAACACATGCTGAAGCCAGCGAACACACTTGTCACAGCTAGGAGAGGCTGAAATAATAAAAAAGTTAATAAATTTTTATTTCAACTGCATCTGATCTACTTTAGTTCTTTACTGCCTTGACGCCAAGGGTTTGTACCTTGTACCTTCCTCATGAAAAAAAGAAATGTCGCTCAGCGTGTTATGGAGATGGATCGCATCAGGAATGAGCTGATCGCATCAGGTCATCGACATAGCCCAAAGGATTAGCAAGCTGAAGAGGCAGTGGGCTGGCCATATTAGCCGCAGAACTGATTACCGTTGAGATAAACGGGTTCTTGAGTGGAGACCACGTCTCGGCAAACGTAGTGTGGGACGTCCACAGGTCAGGTGGAGTGATGATCTGAGCAAGATGGCTAACAGGAGCTAAATGCGAGAAGCTCAGGATCGAAGCAAGTGGCGTGAAATTGGAGAGACATATTTCCAGCAGTGGACTGCGATAAGCTGATGATGATAGTCATAGTAGTGAGAATAGTTTTGTGTAATTAGATAAAATGAAACTTACTTTTCTTCCCGCCCGATCAACTAGCTGACACGCCAAAAATGACCCAACAATCTGTACAGCGGCGAGCAATATGGATTGCTTGTTTGGTGTCAGCGCTATGCTGGTGTTTGGATCTTTACCGGCTTCTGCGAAGATATGGCTGGCGTAGACCAAGACTGCTATACAGCCGCAGAATTCTCTGGTCAAGTTCACGATGAGGGCCACCCAGAACGCCTTCACTGTCGTTTTGTCGGAGACTGGAAGGAAAGTGTATAGGTAGTTTTCCAATTATAGCACTAGAGCGCATTATGCGGCATAATGCTTAACGTTGAATGTTTCAACTACAGCAACGCTTCGCACAGTCGAGCACTCTCAAAAGTAGTGTTTTCGCTTGATGCGTGCAATGGATACTAACTCAGTGACAGAAAATTAACAAGTGTTTTTTCTTTAAGTTGACATTGATCGGAATGTTTTATTTATATTATCTTTAGTAATATTATTTATTGTTGACAAAATTTTAAACCTTTCATTGCGTTGTAGGTTTTTGAAAATAATCAAAGTTAATGCAACCTGTGTTACAAAAAATAATATAAATATGGATGAAGGTACAAGCATTGTTTTTTTTATATTCCACATTTAAAATATGAATACAATTTCATTTTAGTTTTTTCTTTTCAATACTGTACTTAGCGCACTCTACTGGTGCATTTGAAAACTAATTCACGTTCCAATTAAGATTCAGCATAATTCAGCATTGTGCGCCACTGAGTCGCACTATGCTTTGTAATTGGAAAACTACCATAATAAGGTTTTAAGGAGGCCTAACTTCTGCTCAAACTTGAGCGTTATAACAGAATTATTAACATCTAATCTACTAGCCGACCCACGCAATACGCTATTGCCCGTAGCGTGATAATTTTCCCCCGTTTTTGTAACATTCCTTATTGGTGCTCCGCTCCTGTACGTCTTAGCGTGATGATATATAGCCTATAGCGTTCCTCGATAAATGGGCTGTCTAACACTGAAAGAATTTTTCAAATCGAACCAGAGATTAGCGCGTTCAAATAAACAAACAAACAAACTCTTCAGCTTTATATATTAGTATAGACATAAGGAAGAAGACAAATCTTTCCTAGCCTTCTCGAGAAGTGACTATGTTTGATTATAGCAGGTATTTACAAAAAAATAAATCTTTTATTTAATTGATGATAATAATTATTTTGTAATTATCTAATAAACTTTCAAAGTTAATTAATTTGTAATCAATATGTATTTTAATGTTATTAAAAAATGTATTAATTTCACCAACCTGACGGAATTTATTTTTTAAATTTTTAAATAAATTAATTTAAACGTATATTACTTGTAAAGTTCTTAGCAAACCTAACAGATACAAATATGAGGTTCTGTGTTTGTAATGCATTCACATCTTAATTACCTAAACGATTATCTTAACATTAGGTACATGCCTCGATTCGCAATTTCATGTCAATACATTCAGAAAAAAAATACCATTTCCCCAGACTAGTCGTATTAATTGACAAAAAAATTATTAACGTATAAAAACCCTAAGCAAAAGTGGATGAATAACAATGTCTCGAAAATTCAAAGCTAATATGTATAAATGTGTTTTGATTCCACTTCCTCAAGTAGCCAAACAAAAACAGACGATACCATTAAACAGATCAATTGGCAACGTTCGAATATGTCCTTGATATGTGACCAGTGGTCATCATTTTCAATTCTGCCATTCATCTAATTTGCCTGCGACTGTTTGCATATGTCAAATGTTAAAAGAGTCAATTGAACACTTTGTGGTCAACTGTTTGGTGTCAACTTCTTATACATTTATTTGTTCCTAGTACTTCTAATTGTTTTGTGATGGTTGGGTGTTAATGTTAAATTTAGTCGGCCCAATTTAGTTTTATTGGGTCTTGACATCACCGTGTGACGTTGTGATTATGCTTCTGTATAATCTTATAAATAAAAATTAATTGCTGTTCGTTTGTCTTGCTAAAACTCGAGAGCGGCTGGGTCGATTTAGCTGATTTTGATTTTGAAATGTTTGTCGTAGTCCAGGGAAGGTTGAAACGGAGAAAAAATAAAAATAATTTGGAAATCAAAATTTAACGTGTACGAATCGTATCGGGCACAGCTAGTCTATTATATTCCGTATATAACTATCGTGTTACGTGGTTGTTTACGATGAACTCCGAAACTTATGATTGATTTTCATGTTTTTTTTTAATGTGTTTTGTTGGCGTGCCTAAGATAGGATGGTTAATATCACACTTAGACCGATAGAAAGATGACCATGATTGAAAAAAGACGCCGAGGAAGTTGTACTCCTAAAGATACCAATACTGGGCTATATCAGAAAATACTCTCATCCTTATTAAAGTTTCAAATAAAAAAAAATACTGACATCATAACATCTTCCCTAGACCTATATTTGAAAGATCAATATTATTTTTAAGCATAGAATGCCGCGGGACAAAGCTAGTCAAAGAAAAGTAGCCTACGTTACTCTTTATATCATTAGCTACCTATCAGTGAAAGTCTCGTTAAAATCGGTCCAGCCGTTCCAGATATTAGCCAAACAACAGAACAAACAGACAGACAGACAAAAATTATAAAAATTGTTATTTTAGTATATGTACCGTGTATCCATACGTATGCATTAGTAAAAAGTGGTTATTTTAATATTACAAAGAGACACTCCAATGTTATTTATTTGTATAGATGTATAGACTAGCTGGGTCCCGCGGTGCTACCCACGGTTATTATTGTATCATTACAACCGTGGCTCACACCACCACCTAAGTTATTCCTTACATGTTACATCAGCTATCTGCCAGTGAAAATCGCGGCAAAATCGGTCCAGCCGTTCCAGAGATTAGCCGGAACAAACAGACAGACGGACAGACGACAAAAAAAGTGAAAAATGATATTTTTATAGATGTATTATTACACTTACATAAGAGTGTAGGAGAAAACTTAGTTTCGCTGGTTGTTTGTTCAATAGTAAGTCTGTCCACTTCCTCGATAATGGACTTATCATTCGCTGGCAAAGAACGAAGCCAGCCCAGAACTTTGGCACTATCCTGAAACAATTTTGTTTTAGAAATTAATACTCTCGATTGTTGGCACTTAATGGAAATTGTTGAAATACATCCTAGAATTCGAATCACTTGTATTCGCTTAGATACGGTCACCTTGATCGCCGTCGCACGTGCGGTAAACCGCTACACAATCTAAATTCCCGCCTGCGGCGTACAAACACAAGCAAGTATTGTCAGTTTACGCCTTTGTATGAATTAATATATTCGTATTTCACAACAATTGCGTGCGAGTGCACCGACACGATCTAGACGAATTGACTATACTAGTTTCATTATTTTAATTAACTTTAATCCTGACCGGTTTCGCCCTATAGCATTATCAAGGTGCAAGTGAGTTTAATTTTAAAATATTTTTGGCATCAAAAAAGGCCTAAGTTAACACTCCCAATATAAGTATAGAATTGTATACTACAAATAATATAATTTGATTATCACAACGGAAAATAAAGGTAACAAGGCAACATTTTTAAAACATAGAAAAACCGATTCCTGACTATTAGATTTTTCCTTCACTAATGCTATGGATTGAAGATTTTCTGTGAAACCATTACAAAACTCAGTATTAACACATAAACCTATTTTTGTATATACGAAGTAAAAACATTATACGGCATATATAGCCAAATTGGACCAGGTAATAAAAGAGAAGTTAAAGTATTAATTTGAGACTGTGTGGAAGAACTCTGGATCTCAAGAGACGCTATCGTGGCGACGCAGTAGCCAAGAATATGTGGTGGCTTACTAAAAAGCATCCGACGTCCAGGCTAAGAAGACTGTCAGAGAGGACACCTTCTATGTTATTTCAATGTTCTCACCAAGGTCAGCGACACTTGTAACTCTCTCTTTGTAAATCACGACATGTGTACTTTAACTTATTTTTTTTATGTTCGGCCTTTTCAAAATGACTCTACTCAGCCTACTACACCTACTACATACCTACTACATAGGTCAGCCTGATGGAAAGCATAAGCAGAATCCAAGAGTGGTGGTCACCATACTGCAATGCAGACAATGCAACAATGCAGCATACCATGGTGGGCTAGTGATGCTTCTGCATGAATGTCATCTTTACATTATGCCAGTAAATCCTTGACGAAATTTGTCTTCGTTCAAACTATATATACGAAGATATTTTGAATCGGGGAAATACATATGTTAATCTTTACAGTGATAACCGACATGCAAGTAGGCAACTTTAATGCTTGAGCATACAGGCTACTCTAACTACTACAGGCTGCTCCGCTCTTATTGATCTGGGCGTGATGATACAGCCTATGGCCTTTCTCGATAAATGGGCTATCTAACACTGAAAGAATTTATCAAATCGGACCGGTAGTTTCTGAGATTAGCGCGGTTAAGCAAACAAACTAATTAGCTTTATATATTAGTATAATATAGATTTAATAATGCTTTCCTTTAAAGTGAAACTTGAATGATAAATCGATATCTAGAACATGATACATTTCAATACATCTCATTTAGATGGTTTGCTTAGAGAAAAAAAATAACATACCTCGTTTCTACCACACTTGATCAAATATGAAGGCGTTTCAGGCAGTCGGAGTAATATACAGAAGTGTATAAGAGGAATCGCAAGAAGAATCCAGAGTACTGTGTGGAAGGGTAAGAGGTCTCCCAAAATGAACACTAAGAGATTCCCGGCTGTCTGTTAACAAAATGAAATAATACAAATAAATTAATACTCAAAATTAAAAAATAAAACTTTTCGAGCGTTTAAAAATGTCAGACACAAATGGCGGTACCATTTGACCATTATACTTAAGTATTACATACAACTTCAAACTAAGAATGTAATGAACAAACATGATTATGAATTACAAGAAAGAAAAGATGCAATGCATAATTCGGAGAAACAATTATGCTGAATCTAAGAGGAAAATCGAAAACTAATAGATAGGGGAATACGTGATTTCTTATGTAATGTTTGCTTAATATTGTGCTAACAAATTCAATGTAAGTGATTACATTAAATGCACATAAGTAGACTGATTTTTTTGGTGTGTTGTCTCTTTTCTGTACAGTGTAAAAATGATTTAGTGAGAAGAGACGACAGTGTGTAACAGGAAGCTGGGGAAACGTGCAATATTTTATTTGACCAGTGAGTGCTTGCGGTATAAGGGTTGACCGTTGGTAGTTTTTTTTATTATTTTTATTAAGTTGTTGGCAAAAGAGCATACTTATGCCTGATGGTAAGCGATTACCGCCTCCCATGGACACCCGCAACACCAGAGGCGTCACAAGTGCGTTGCCAGCCTTTTAAGAAGGAATACTTTTACATATCGATACCTACCAAGGTAAGATGTGAGTGTCTTATATCATACAAATCTATTTTAATCTAGATATCGTCCAAAAATCCCTCGTTGGTCTAGCGGTTAGCGCAAGCGACTGACAATCAAGAGGTCCCGATCCCAAAGGTTCGATTCCCGTGTCGGACTGCTGTTGGGTTTTTCTTATAATAAATTCTTAACAGCAGCCCGGAGTATAGAATATGGCGGTGTTTCCCGCCCGTGCCTCGGAGAAAACGTTAAGCCATTGGTCCGGTTGTCATGAACACCATTGACAATCATTATTGGAAAGTCAGTGTGCAAAAATATACTGATGACTAGTTCAATCTTCGAATTCAGTTCACCCTCAGGGTTTCGGAGGTCTGATGCCAGTCAGAAAAACCGATTGAACTGATTAGCCGACCCAAATTAATATAAGGAATAATAAAGGCTAGCTTTTACGGTACATGCCGTCAGATTATGGAACTCCTTACCTATATCCATTAGACGGGCCCAAACACTGATGGCATTTAAAAATATGGTTAGAGAACATTACTTGGAGACATAATCCTAATCTCAGTGGCTGTACATGACTAAATGCTGTCTATATATGGATATGTATTGTGTTTATTTGTAATGTGTATGCGTTTGTGTATATGTGTATGTATGTATGTTTATGTATGTATTTTATAGCTGAACACCATCATAGCTTGAAAACACCTACACTACCCTTTATTACGTTTATTTCTTTCTACAGTCAATATATCCATCCAAAGGTTGCCTGGAAGAGATTGCTTTTGGCAATAAGGCCGCCCATTGTACACATCTTCTTGAATTTTATAAGTGTAACAATTTGTAATTGGTGTACAATAAAGTATATTCTATTCTATTCTATTCTAAAGGCTAGGAAGATGATTACGATTTTAATTATCAAAATGTATTTTTTGACACCTATACTCCGAGTTCTTAATTAAATTTTAGTAACAACGATCATACATGTGTCTATATTAAATACAGATATGTTAAGTTATAAATAAAATATTAAGTTAGTTGCTGTAAACATTTTTAAATTATCTACCTGTTCAGCTTAGATTTTGAACTTATATAAAACAGCTGCTTTATTTTTTAATAGAACCACAAAGTACCATAGCTAAATGAGGCAAAATACAATTAGTAACTTTCGAAAAAAAAGTACTACAAAATAACTGACCTGGGAGAATATAACAAAGGTTCCCGTCATTCCTCTGATGCTGTCTTCACTGATTTCTTTCACGTAGAGAGGACACACTACGAAGCCGCCTCCTGAACCGAAGCCAATCAGCGCCCGGGCACCAATCAAAGCGATCGGATGGGCGCATATTAGTTTTACAGCCCAGCCGAGCTAAAGATAGTAGATAAGATAAGATAAGATAGTAGTAGTATTTTCAAGGTAGTAGAGCCACGCTGATTTCAGCACGAACGGGCCGGCTCGACCGGGGCGGTACTACCCTCGCACAGAAAATCATGCTGTCGTGTTTCGTTGGTGAGTGCGAGACCGGAGGCCCAATGATGCGGAAGCATCACTAGCCCGCCATGGTGTGGGTCACCATGCTGCATTGTTGCATTGTCTGCATTCGCAGTATGGTGACCACCACTCTTGGATTCTACTCATGCTTTCCATCAGGCAGAGTAGAGTCATTTCGGCAGGGTCAAACATAAAAAAAAAAAAAAAAAAAAAAAAAAAAAAAAGATGGAAAAAAGAACCAGTAATTAATTTGTTTCTTAATCAAACTCCTGTAACAGCATACCTTGATTTCCTATTTACGCATTCCCAATAATATTTTTCCAAAATTTAGGGAAATTATGGGAAAGTATAGACTATTGGGATACATCTTAAAAAGGGAAACTAAATAATAAGAAGAAAGGTAAGAAAAGGGCCGACTTGATACTTTGGGTGTTTGGTTCGAACTCTATAAAAAATATCTCCAAGATTCTTCAAAATATTTGCTACTTACCGAAATAGGTACAGATGCGAAAAGCAATGCATTTTTTCTCCCAAACTTATCAGCGGCCATCCCAAATACGAACACAGCAATTGGTGCAAATATAAACATGATAGATGCCATCCATGAAACATCTTCCTCTGATAAGGGTGAACCTGATGGCGAATCTTCACTCATGAGTATTGCTTTGTTTGGAGAGATCCAACCCATAGCTGTCCCGTAAGCGAAAATTGGTAGACACACTGAAAACACAAGGCTATATGAATATAGTTGAACATTTGAAAACAGAAGGTTAAATTTATTAAAACCTTCTTTGTATATAGTATGTAAAATATACAGGTGCAAGTACAAGTGTTTCGACTCTCTGGTCACAGACCAAGTTACCCTCTTTTTGTATTGATTTCTAAAATATATAAACCAAATACACTACTACTTTTTATTCGATTGACATAATTCTATAGTTAGCTTGTTTTTGCTAGCGGCTCCATGTTATCAAGAATGTATCTTTATGTCAAATTTCAATCAAATTTCAATGAAATTCGGCATGGGGATAGTTCATGAAGATTAAACTGGTTAGGAGTACAACATAATAAATATATCCATACACACCATTTAAAACAAAAATACTTGTGTAATAGTCACACATCATGAGTGTTGGCGAAATTTAAAATATAACGTACGTGGTAGCGCCAACTGGCTTGGCCAAAGAATTAGTGAGCGCTAACACATAAGGCGGGAGCGAGTATAACTTCAGTGACTATGCACTGCCTGAAAACTATGTGGGCTGAGTACTTTGCGGCTGCCGGATAGGTTAGGTGGGTGGGAGAATATGGAAGCACGCTTACCTTTGGTGATCTTGAGCTGCAGTCCAGACCTGGCGGCCTGATCAGGCGACCTGGCTCCTCGTACCGTCGTGTGGCTTGCTAATCACGATGGCGACGCGTGTTCGGTGTGGAATAAAAACGTCCCTAGCTTGCCGGCAAGGCACGATTGCACTCAGCGAATAATGCGGGTTCGTTATTAAAGTATTTTACAGCGGTTCTATTGTCTATATAAGACGCGGGGGCGGAGTCCACAACTGGTGTAGAACTCGACGAGCGGTGAACCAAGCGTCCGGGCGTCACTTCGCGAACTTGACTCCTTCTTCTTGCGGTGTGCGTGCGGTGCGGGAATAATGATCAAGGATGCGGGTAGAAATAGGTGCCGACAGCCTCACCTAGCGGAACTTTTAACAAACTAACAGTGTTCCTGTCATCATCGACAGGTGGCGTTACCATTCCCCCCGCCCTTAAAGGGTAACCTTTAAAAAAAATACTAAAACGCGGTGCTATTTCGGAAAAACCATGAAAAGTGCGGAATATATGCGGAAAAGTTGCGGTAAATGTTTATACTTCTATATAACTTACTCTTAAGCCTACTTAAACTATTTGTGGTAATTTAAACAATATATATTACTGACTAGGCAATGGGCACAATCGGACCACTGGGCGCACAAAGCTCCCTTTACTAGTTCTAACGGTGACCACTCGCGTAGTTCCATCTTTCGAAGGATGGACGGCTTCTATAACCCCGAGCGGCCACGATAGCGGCGGTGCGTTATCGACGATGATGACCACTACTGTTCCCAGCTGGATCGGTGTAGTGGGTGTGGTCCACTTGGCTCGAGTCTGCAACTTATGCAGATACTCGACTCTCCATCGCTGCCAAAACGATTGAACCAGCTTGTCTAGGAGAGAGTGTCTCTCGAGAAGGTTAGCTGATTCCACGTGCGGTGCGGGTAGCGAAAATAGCGGTGCGGTGTGAAGAAAATGAGCCGGCGTCAGCGCCGACGGCTCAGCGGGATCGCTGCTTAGAGCGGTAAGCGGGCGTGAATTAATAAGTGCCTCGACCTGAGCAAGCACAGTTAAGAGCTCTTCGTAAGTGAGTAGCTGTTGACCTATCACCTTGAAGAGATGAGTCTTAACGACCTTCACCATCGACTCCCAGCATCCACCCCAATGCGGGCTAGCAGGCGGGATATGTTTGAAATCGATGCGACTCTCAGCTAGCTCGTGTTCGAGGTGCGGGCGAAATTCGTCAAGAAATTTATAAACATCGCGTAAGTATGAGCGGCAACCAACAAAATTGGTTCCGTTGTCAGTATAAAGGCACTGTACCGGTCCGCGGCGAGAAAGAAAACGCTTGAGCGCGGCGAGAAAGCTGACTGTACTTAGCTCCGTAGCTACTTCTATGTGTATACAGCGGGTAGTAAGGCACGTAAAGATGCATAGCCATGCTTTACGGCTCTTAACGCCCCTACCTCTCATGGGAGTGAACTGTATAGGACCGGCATAGTCGCACCCACAGTGGGCATATGCCTTTACAGACGGGTTTACGCGGGAGCGCTGCAAGTCCGACATCATCGGAAACGATGGACGCGGCCTTGCTCTGAAACAGGTGTTGCACTTGTGTATGCGGTGACGGATAACACGTCGTGCGGAGAGTATCCAATAATTATGCCTGAGTAAGGACATCAGATGCTCGGGACCGGCGTGTAAATGCGTTCTATGATAAGAATCAATTAATATATCGACCACATGATCGTGGCGCGGGAGCACACACGGATGCATTTGCGAATAGTCGATATCGGCGTTTGACAGCCGGCCACCGACGCGAAGAAGACCATTTTCACCTAAAAATGGTTTCAATCTCTGTAAGGCGGGTGAGCAGATTTGACCTTCTCTTATTTTATTAATGTCGTCGCGGAAGTGAACCTGTTGTAATGCAAGTAATATTTTAGTTTCAGCGAATTCGAGATCTGAGCGGGTGACTGAAGGTCTGCGCGGTAACAATTTTGAGAATCGGAAAATGAAAACAACAATATGTAATAACTTCGACCACGAGGATATACGTTGAGCAAGCGTGTAAATAAGCGATTCATTAGCGGGCACGGTCACAGTATGGGCGAGCGGTTTCATGTCCGGAATCTCACCGACGGCATCACTATTAAACTCTGTGATTGGCCAATCTGATGGATTTTCAGATGCCCACGGCGGTCCCTCAAACCACAAAGGATGGTTGATTAGCGAAGCGGGAGAGAGGCCGCGCGATAGACAATCAGCGGGGTTTTCAACACCCGGTATATGATGGAAACAGCTGGCAGGCAAGTTATCAACGACCTGGACAACCCTGTTCGCGACAAACGTCTGCCAGCGGTGCGGGGACGAGTTGATCCAACAAAGAACGACTTTTGAGTCGGTGAAGGCGAATACGTTTGAGATTTTGTAGCGCGGTTCAAAAATGTCAAGCACCTTACGCATCAACTTCGACAGAAGTACTGTGGCACACAACTCTAACCTAGCGATAGAAACGGTTTTGAGTGGCGACACCTTAGACTTCGAGCACACGAGCCTAACAAACCTAACAGAATCAACGGCGACCTGTAGGTATAACACGCAACCGTAGGCGCGTTCGCTTGCATCAGCAAAGCCTAAAAGGTTAGCTATGCACCCCTGAACTACTCCTAAATGTCGAGGAATGCGGATAGTGTTGAGCGCAGGTAATTCACTACAAAATTGAGACCAGAGGGTTACAATGCGTTGAGGAGGCGTGTCATCCCAGTCACATTTCAATAGCCATAACTCCTGAATGAGGAGCTTAGCGTGCAAAATGACGGGAGCCACTAATCCCAAATTGTCCCATAAGCGTGCGATGACGGACAGAATAATTCGTTTTGTGCATCCTGACTCAGGTGTGGTGACCTTGAAATTAAATTCATCGTTGGACCTATCCCAATGCGTGCCTAATATTTTATGTGGCGTGCCACCTCTGTCTAGTTCAAGATCTGAGGAGGCGCGGTGCGATGCGGGAATGGCGCGCAGAACAGCGGGTGAGTTACTAGTCCACTTTACAAGGTCGAACTGACCACACTTGAACATGTCAATGAGTTCCGTACAAGCGGCAACAGCAGCGGCTTCATCAGAGCGCGATGAGTCATTTGACATTATGCTGAAACACACGTCATCCATGTACGTGGAACTGGATGCGATAGCGGCGGCGGTAGGAAACCTATGTTTTTCATCAGCGATTAGCTGCTGAACGACGCGTACAGCGTGATACACGCTAGACTTCATCCCGAAACAAACTCGATTAAATTCAAGAATTACTAATTGGTCTTGCGGCGAAAATCTAAAAAGAATTCGTTGAAAATTGCGATCGGCTTCGTGCATACCAATCTGCAAAAACATTTGACGACAGTCAGCGGATATAGCGATTTTAAATAAGCGGAAATTTAAAAGTATGCAATTTAAATCACCCTGTAGGTTAGGGCCGGAGTGTAAAACTTCGTTAAGTGACAACCCTGTGCTGGTTTTACAACTGGCATCTAGCACCATTCGAACCTTGGTAGTCGTTTTATCAAAACGTTGTACACAAAAATGCGGCACGAAATAAGAATTGGCGGGAGTTATTTTATCAATAGATCCTATGTCAGTAATATAGCCCTTATTAATGTATTCGCGTATTATATCATTATAGGCCGTGCGTAGCGTAATTGATGATTCCAATTTTCGTTCCAAACACATGAAGCGTCTTTTAGCGGCGGCGAGGGAATCCCCTAATTTATAAACATCGTCCCTAAACGGTAACGAAACGGTATACCTACCACTAGCATCGCGCGTAGTGGTGGCGCGGAAATGATTCTCACATTCAAGGTCATCTTGACTGTGGGCGGGCGGAGCGGAGACCTCTTCAAGTTCCCAAAACCTTTTGAGAATGCGCTCCAGCGACTGTTCGAGAACAGTACAACAAGCAGTTGTATTTTTAATTTCGTGTTTAGACAATAATGCGGGAGCCGAACCCATGATTATATATCCTAGAACACTTTCTATAGCGGGCGGTATTCCTACAACATTACTATGTACCACGCCTGGTAGCAGTAAGTGTGGAAAATAATTCGCGCCGAGGAGAACATGCACCTCGGCGGGCGAGGCGAACATACTGTCCGCGAGCGGTAGCGAGTTCAAGTGAGAAAACGCTGATAAATCAACGGGCACCGTAGGCAGGTTATCCGTTATGCGGTCGACAATAAATGCGGATACGTCAAAATGAACGTTATTATATAAACGCGAAAATATTCGAAATTCCGTGGAACCTCTAATAGATTTTTCGGAACCACCAAAACCTCGAACAATCGTCCTCGCATTTCTATCACAATCTAAACCTAAACGAGCGCAACATTCACTTGTAATAAAACTGATTTGCGATCCCGTGTCTAAAAGAACTCTAATGACATGGGCGCGTCCAGTTCTATCGTAAACAATAACCTGAGCGGTTGACAGCAGTACCGTTATGGGTTGTGTACATTGCGCACTCTGAACATTATTGTTCGCGGCGTTCGGTACGGGCGCGGCAATGGACGCATGCAGCGCTGATACGTTCACCTCGCGCGTTGAGCTGATCTGTGAAGTAACAGACGGCGGCTGCGCTGGCGGCGGCGGCGATGATTGAGTGCGGCACGTAGTGCGCGCGGTGGCTACGGTCCCCGGTTCGATTCCCGGGGCGGCCATTCGTTTGTCAGGCTTTTGTTGTGAAACCCGACTGCGAGCGTTATCGAAGTGCAGCAGCGTGTGATGCCTCTGACCACAGCTACGGCAGCTTATGTTCGAATGACAATCACGTGCTTTGTGTTTCAAACCAAGGCAATTAATGCAAGCATTGCGCTCTTTAACGCAATTAAATCGTGCGGAAGGCGTTAACTTATTAAACGATGGACATTTAAATAAGTGGTCATGTATGAAGTTGTCACAAAGACATTTCTGGTGCGGCGTAGACACTGCTACATAAGCGTGCGGGTTAGGTACATGACGTCGCGGTTTATTTTGTGTAGAATGCGAAGCAGAAGTACTTGCGGTAGGGCGTATGTTATTATATATTTTGTACTGTCCCTTAATAAATTCCGTCAGCTGACCGAAAGTAGGTACCTTCGTATCGCGATACTGAGACTCGAACGCGCGGATCGTTTCCTCGTCCAACTTCTTTAAAGCGAGATTAAGCAGTATGAAATCACTTAAATTATCGATCTTTAGATTTTTTAATGCGTTTGCGGCAGTGACAAACTGATCAATGAATGCCTGAAATTTGGACGCAGAAGCGGGGCCGTTCAACTTAACATTTAACATCTGATCTATGTAGGTATATCCGAGCGTGCGTTTGTCTTCATACCTGTCTATAAGACATTGTAATATCGTGTCATAATTTTCAGCAGATGGCGTGATGCCTGAGAAGACGGTCTGAGCGTTACTTGAGAGCTTCCCTATTAAATAGTACAACCTCTCAGAGTTAGTCAGCCTAGGATTATCGTGTACGGTTGACTTAAACCCAGCGTAAAAAAGCGGCCAGTTTCGAATGTCGCCGTCAAAACACATTATCTCGATCGGCGGCAAGGAAGGCAATCTATATTTCAAACCTAAGCGCTCGGTCGAACCATCCTGATAACGATCAGTGTCCTTCGTGGACGGTTGTGGTTCAACACTTTTCAATATGCGTTTTATATGACAGTACAGCTGTTCGAACGAGTTTAAAGACTTATAATTAGGTTTATATGCGGGATTATTTTTAAGTGAAGCGCGATTGTGCTCATTGACTATTTCCCTAAACTCAGAGCGAATATCTTCAATAGTTCCTACAGAACTAAGGAACTCCTCCATACATTCTACACTTTCATGAACTTTTTTTGAATTGTCGTAAATAATTTGAACAAATTCGAATAGCGTATCTCGTCTACTTTCTAAAAGAATAATCTCATTGTCTTGTTTAGTCTCGAAAGACTCAGGATCCCCTTTCTTGGGCATTGTCGGCGCCATAATAGTAACCGACAAGGCACAATGAATAGAACACAGCTAGCAAATAAAATAATATTATATGTAACTATACGTTTACATTTACTAGCCGGGCGAGCGGTGCAGCGATGCGATATTAATACAATGTGGGTATTATTTTTTACAAACGAGATATCTAATTGTTAACTTTGCGGTTGAAATAAATGCTTATACGTAAGTTAGCTACACGTAATTGACTAATCAATCAAGTTATCGTATGACGTTAAAGTAAATTTAATAATTTAAGTAAGTAGGTAACTCTTTTAAGGCGCGGAAGAATGGAAGCGAATATTGTACGTAGGTAATATTTACCTAGGTAGGAAATTATGTTTAATTTTGATTATAAATAAACGGTGGGTCAAAGGGACCCTTAAAGGATGATTCTTAAGGCTAAGGGATCACTTAGCCGAGATCCGTCTCGAAGGACCATATTATATGGTAGCGCCAACTGGCTTGGCCAAAGAATTAGTGAGCGCTAACACATAAGGCGGGAGCGAGTATAACTTCAGTGACTATGCACTGCCTGAAAACTATGTGGGCTGAGTACTTTGCGGCTGCCGGATAGGTTAGGTGGGTGGGAGAATATGGAAGCACGCTTACCTTTGGTGATCTTGAGCTGCAGTCCAGACCTGGCGGCCTGATCAGGCGACCTGGCTCCTCGTACCGTCGTGTGGCTTGCTAATCACGATGGCGACGCGTGTTCGGTGTGGAATAAAAACGTCCCTAGCTTGCCGGCAAGGCACGATTGCACTCAGCGAATAATGCGGGTTCGTTATTAAAGTATTTTACAGCGGTTCTATTGTCTATATAAGACGCGGGGGCGGAGTCCACAACTGGTGTAGAACTCGACGAGCGGTGAACCAAGCGTCCGGGCGTCACTTCGCGAACTTGACTCCTTCTTCTTGCGGTGTGCGTGCGGTGCGGGAATAATGATCAAGGATGCGGGTAGAAATAGGTGCCGACAGCCTCACCTAGCGGAACTTTTAACAAACTAACAGTGTTCCTGTCATCATCGACAGGTGGCGTTACCAGTACGCATTATAATTACATTTATATAAGTACATTATAAATTATTTTAACACATGTACCGTAGAACATGTGTTAAAATAATTATATTTTAGTGTCAATCTATACTAATATATAAAGCTGAAGAGTTTGTTTGTTTGAACACGCTAATCTCAGGAACCGCTGGTCCGATTTGAATAATTCTTTCAGTGTTAGATAGCCCATTTATCGAGAAAGGCTATAGGCTATATATCATCACGCTAAGACCTACAGGAGCGGAGTAACAATGAAGAATGTTACAAAAACGGGAGAAAATTATCACGCTACGGGCAATAGGAGACGCAAACGAGGTTGCGTGGGTCAGCTAGTTCACTATAATTGTGCATTTATTATTAGGTTTATTTTTATTACATTTTTTCCTGTATACAAATAAAATGTAATGACTAATTATATTTTTTTGTTTTGAGTGTGTATAGCAAAACGATTGTTTTTTATGACATAAATAGTGACAGGCCATGATTAAGGAAACCACTTAGCCCAAGCCCTTGACCCTGTTGCTCTAAATTAATATTAGTCTTTTTTTAAATATATAGAAAATAATAGGGAACCCGTCTTGGACGAGTCCGCCTCGCACTTGGCTGATTTTTAAATACATGGACAGAAATAACTAAATTTACATACCGAATCAGTTGGCTAACAAATTTCTAACATAGTATCATCGCTACGAATGTTAGATACTGCCACGTGTAAAATATCTTGGCAGCAGCTTGAATCATCATTCAGAATTCATCAAAGTAAAACACTATTGACAGACAAGAACGTAGCTCTCTTTATCTGATTAAATACTCATTATGGACTCTTAAACCTGATTGAACAAATTTAATTATTTTCATTCCATATAGTTTTATCTTTTTTTTTTGAGAACGGGTCTCTAAATCCAAGATAATATCTATAATAGACTTAAATCCCTTTGGATCTCCTGCTCCTTAGAGATACAGGAACCAGGAGTATGTGGTAATTTCAATAAAAATCCCCCGATGACCAGCTTTAGGTACTATACTCTGGGAAGACCCGAACCATGCCATTTTAAGTCTGCCCAGAATCTGCGTCATTTCAAAGTTAGTGTGTATATCTGCCATAAATATAGTCGAGGCGTTTGTTCCTATAAACTTTAAACGAGTCTGGGGAGGTCAAAGCCCCCTCAGATCGTGTCTGGTTGATTGGAATATATTTATAAAATTCAGGCTTCCTAAAATGACGTGTGTTAGCATTGTTTTTTTCCACCTTTGATACCTGCTAACTGTAAAATGGCCCACTTTCAGCCTAGTGAGTATTCATTCCTTTCTGATTATACGTTAGACTACGGAGCCTAAAACTTTCATCTCTCCTAAAAGAACGTAAGTCTGGGCTGACTGGGATCTTACACTATTTTAATATTATACCGAAAATATGTAGGGAGACCGAAAAGACGATGGGCTGACGATATAACGGAACTAGTGGGAAGGGACTGGCAAACTATGTGGAAAAGACTGGAGGAGGCCTTCACTCGAGGAGGGGTCCATATCCAATAGTAAAAACTAACTTACTAACATTTAGATAATAAGCAAAACATAAATAACTCAATAAACACTAACAAACACATTTGAAATGGAAATTAAGGATAAGGAAATACAGGCTTTTTTATTTTTTTTATTTTTATTTATTAATCTTTAGTATTCATTCATCATCGACTGTAAACTCCCCCGCGACATAGTACGTTTATTCATAACTAGCTGAACCCCGCGGTGTTACCCGTGGTTATTGTCGTATCGCGAGTAACGCCGCGGGACAAAGTTATCTTAAAAAAATAGCCTTAGTTACTCCCTGGATCATCAGCTACCTGCCAGTGTAAGTCCTGTCGAAATCCGTTTTTCGTTTAAAGAGATTTTTTTTAACCACATTTTTGTTATATGTACTGTGTATACATACATATGCATTTAGTAAAAAGTGGTTATTTTAATATTACATACAGACACTCCACTTTTATTTATTGTTATAGATGTGGGACTCGTCTTTCAAAAAAAGTTACTCTTGGTTTCGACGTCTACCGCGAAGTATTTTCAATATGTTTTAATAACGCATATATAAAATTACGATACTCTATAATAGTACTAGAAATATAAATCCTGTGTCACGGGAGACTTTACAAACAGACATGAAACGGACACATTGAACACCCAGACTCATAACAACAGTTTCTGAATCACACAAAGTGTTGTCCAATGTAATATTTGAATCCACAACACTTGTTGCAGTAGAAAACGACGTGGAGACTGCTAAAAGCACTAAACCAAGTCTGACTTTGAGACTTTTAGTACCTGTTAATATGTACAGAAATGTTATCTAAGAATATCTGTTATCTTCTATTTATCTGCAGCTAGGTCTATGACATGTTGACTTTGATTTTAATCTCAACCAAGTTTACATTGCGTTTAATTTTATCTATATTATTATGAAACTATTATACCACAACTAGCATAATTATGATCAAATGTAATTAGTTCAGGTTTTTTTATGTTTGTGCCTGCTAAAGTGACTCTGCTCTGCCTGATACCAGAATCCAAGAGTGGTGGTCACCATACTTATTGCGAATGCAGACAATTGTTACGTTGTAACAAGATTGGGGTCGGTTGTAACGGGGTGGTACCACCGACCCCTTCCTCGTTAAAGAGGAACGGGTAGCCGATTTATTGTCATCTGGCTCCTCTGGGTAATCAAATACCATCTCCGATTACCCAAACATAACGCGATATTGCACAGTGGGTACCACCACCAAATTAATTCTTCAACCTTTTGTGTTGCACAGAGCGTTGTTGCATATTCACAAAAAAAATATACAATATTTTGTGTTGTTTTTTTTTTATAATATTGCATTCAGTTTAGTTTAAATTTTATGTTCTTTTTACACTTGATATTTTGCATTGTGTTGTGCTTAACTGACATACCCTTTCAGAGATTTGTTTTGGTGCATTTGTTGCATTAATTTTTTTTATTGTTGCAAATCAATTATTGTTTTGTAATTTTATTTTTATGCTCTTAAAGGATAATGACGGTTACGTACATTATTTAACATCGTTCTTAATAATTTTTAACATTGTCTACAATCTTGTCTAAAGGTTTAAATATTTCATTTTTAAAAATGATCCGTACAATTATTTATATGTCTTTAATAAATAAAGATGTCTTTGACGTTACCACACATGTTTAATAATATTAACATGCTGTAAATATTATATGCCTTGAGGGGCCTATTAGCTGAAAAGAGATAGAGCAACTATCCCTCTCGGGTTTAATAATTACCTCATGGGTAAGGTCGTCAGTTCATCACTCGTATTGCGGATTTTGTAAATTGTTTATACTTGACTAAATCGGAACTCACATAAGAAGTGGCCATACGCGGCTTAGAACCTAAAGAAAGTGTTGAGGACCTTAGAGTTCAAATAAATAAAATCATTTCGAAATACTCTGCGGACGCGATCTTTGAATCATACCAAGGTAGGTTGGATAAAATGGTAGATTTACAGTGGCTCTTAATTTTAATAAATTACCTCCTAACGATCCTCGTCCATATGTTACGGTTTCAATTGCTAACTATAGTTAGCAATTATACACAATATAGTTAGTTATATATAATAGTATACTAAGTTAAAATATTTAGATTTTTCTGTAGTATGTTGTCTAGAATATATTGGTGTTTTTGTGTTTATGTTTGTCTTTGGCGAATTAAAACAAGCCTACACGAATTTGATGTTTTGATAGGGAGTTTCAATTGGTGTTGTAAGACTTCTTTATAGATCTACACACGTTTGTGTTAATTGCGTTTTGCAATTTTTTTAGCGGGGTATCATAGTTCTTGGTACAAGACTACCCGACTGCTGTTTTCTTTTCGTTACAGCGGTTCGTGACTGAAAGAAATTCGCTAAAGACTAGACATACTCGTTACGCAAGTTAATTTACTAAGTTAATTAAAAAGAAACTTCCCGCGCAAGGAACTCACATCCTATTATTTTTTATTTTTTTTATTAAAGTTTTTTTTCCGAAATAAACTATTAGTATGTATCTGTAGTTGTGTGTGTTATTTGTGCCCGTCGTCAGGCTGTGGTAACACAATGCAACAATGCAGCATGGTTACCACCGCTATGGCGGTCTGCTGAGATACTTCTTCATTATTGGGCATTTGATTGGCATATTTTCATAATCTAAACGGGTATAAAATATTAATTTGAGTCGCTTTGTGCTGTTAAACTACAGAACTATTAAAAATTTGATAGGCTTTTTATATGTTTAGATATAACATTGATAAACAGGTTGGAATCAATAAAAAAACAAGGGCAATTGCCTCTGTAATAAATTATTTCAGTAGCTGTTTATTAGTTCAACATTTATTGTGGACCAGCTGAACCCCGCGGTCATCATTGTACCGCGGGTAACGCCGCCGACAAAGCTAGTCTAAAAAAAGTAGCATAAGCTTAGGTTACTTTTTTATGTAATGTGTTTTATACGACTTTCACTGGCAGGTAGCTGATGATCCAGGGAGTCCTGGATCATCAGCTACTTGCCAGTGAAAGTCCCTTCAAAATCGGTCCAGCCGTTCCAGAGATTACCGGGAACAAACAGACAAACAAAAGTTTAAAATAATGATATTTTGGTACATGTTTCGTGTTTACATACATGTGCATTTATTAAAAAGCGGTTATTAACCGACTTCCAAAAGGAGGAGTTTCGCAATTTGATTGTTTTTTATGTGTGTACACTGAGTACTCCGTCAATTGTTGACCGAATTTCATAATTATTTTTTTATTATTTAAAACAGACACTCCAATTTTATTTATTTGTATAGATAAAAGTTTCAAATGTTCACTAATATAGTACCTAGTAAGAATACGTTTTGTCACCATCGCCCTATTCATGCCATCTTTGTTGTGAGAGCCGGCTAAGAAAGCCTAACTACTCAGAAGAAAATAACTGCAATCTTCAATCTTCTTATGTTGATGTGTGTGATATTATGTTTAAAAGTGTCTTAAATAAAACTTACATTGTAGCCTTATTGCGCACATTATATATCAATATTAATAATAGTTGAATTCGTTCATTTCATTCATTCATCATTAAAATTTTCTTTTTTTTATGGTATACGAGGCAAACGAGCAGACGTATCACCTGATGGTAAGCGATTACCGTCGCCCATAGACACCCGCAACACGCACGTCACAAGTGCGTTGCCGACCTTTGCGGGATGGGGAAAGGGATGTGGGCATCGGTATGGGCCTCTGGTATCCTCACTCACTCGGTAAAACACAGCGCAAGCGCTATTTCACACTGATTTTCTGTGAGGCCGTGATATCACTACAGTTAAGCCGGGCCATTTATTTATATATATTTATATTTATATTTTGGACATCTAACACACAACGCTATTTAGTCCCAAACTAAGCAGAGCTTGTATTGTGGGTACTAGACAACTGATATGAATACTTATTTACTTTTTTTTTGTAAATACATACATATTATACATAGGAAACACCCAAACTCCGAAACAAATATTTGCAGATCATACAAACATTTGTTCCGACCCGGGAATCGAACCCGAGACCTCAAGAACAGCAGTCGCGTACGCTACCACTGCGCCACCGAGCCATTCATGCCGAAGCTTGGCTCTCCTACGATATATTACGGTAATTAAGTAATACTAATTATATTTACTTCAGTGTAAACGTCAATAAAGCGAGTTTCAGAATTCTTTAAGATAGTCTTAGATAAATGGGCTTCTTGGTTAGATTATATTTTTCTAATAGTCTTTTGACGAAGAACATTTTCGTAGCATTTCATGACAATAGAGCCGGTATTTGATCATCTACCTAAATAGGGAGCTTCAGGGTTCATAAATCAGTATTTGTTTTAGGTGTTCTGATCGAATCTAAGGAAACTTAATAAAATGTTTCATTAAGACAAGTCCCGCATTTGGAATATACATTCATGTGTTGCGGGGAACTGTACAAACATACATGTAGCAGACACAAAGAACACCCAGAATCAGGAAAACCATTTGTGGATCACAGAAAGTATTGTGCCATGTGGGATTTGAACACAGGACGTTTGGCGCAGTACTTATCCCCCAAGTTCAACCGACAGTCAAAGGATATAGTAGGAGACTGTAGTCTAGGAATAGTAGATAAATTGTTTTATTAAATACTACTAAAAATATGGAAATTTTTAATTTCCTAGATTTATTAATACTATAATATTGTTGTAAGTCCAACGTTATATTCATTAGTTTTAAATTAATTAAGTTTTACGTGAGTAATAATAAGTCCAACCTTTTAAAGACAGGAATTAGAGTCAAATTTATACACACTAAAGGTATGTTTATATCATGCACAAACTATATAAGACTGAAATACAAGACGAATGAAGTTGCCAGAACACGAAATTTTTATATATCTTTTTATTATATCTTTATTTATACGTATATATTATGTTTAAGTTATGTAACTAGTCATAAAATAGGATTATAGTAAATCATTTCTGATACTATTGAGAAATGAAAAAAAAATATGGCAAAAAAATTGAAAATATTAGTCGTGTGTATTCTGATTTATGCGGTGGTTGCTGTTTCTTACTATTCCACGGGAGAACTATATTTTTATAGGAATAATATACCCTATGTGCTATTTCAGATTATACGCTATCTTTTTGCTAAATTTCATCCTGATTGGTTCTGCCATTTTTCGTGAAAGTTTTCAAACAAATTTTGGCATTCGTAATATTAAGTAAGATGTAAGATTACATTTATAATTAAACTTACCGACTATAGACATCAATATCTGATTATGTTTACTTCCCATTTTCTTTTCTTTAACAGAACTTACTTTGTACACTTTATTCACCATTTTATAAAATAAAAACAAAGTCACAACACACTGAAGGAACACAATTAGAACTGATTTTATTTTACAATTAAGTACTTAATAAAGTTAATTTCATGCTTATAAAAATTGCACCGAATTGTTTTTTATTAAAAAAAATTTTTCGAGTCGGATTTCAAAGTTGCATTATTTTTTATATGAGTGCGCTTGGCCACGTTTTTCACGACTATACGGAACAGCGTGTGCACAATGTTAGTACGCTATCAATATCATCATCTTTTATATATACATGATCATGTTCTCTCATGATCTGATTAGTTTGTTTTGTGTGATATTTAAATCTTGAAAATTCATTTTTGATGCCTGATATATTGTGAGTCGGTTCATGTCGCTCAAAATTTATTTTTTGAAATGTGTTAGACAATTTACGAAATTGATTCAGTAGATTCAGAGATTACCCCCTACATGCAAACAAACTTTACCGCTTTATAATATTAGTATAGATATATGTTTTAAAATAATATAAGCATTTTTATTCAAAACTCTATGTGCCTAGTTCATGATACTAGATTTGCCGACTAATAAGTAAGTTGCATTGCAAAAAAAGATGGCAAAATGGTAATATTGCTCTCTTGTACTTTATAATACATAGTAAATAATTCCTTCTAAATAAACTGACAGAAATATTTGATCCATAGCACACCTCATATTTCTTCTTCTTCATTTAATGAAATGGCAACAGCTGGATCTCTCGGATCAGCTATTTCTGTCAATGTCAAGTGTCAA
Source organism: Spilosoma lubricipeda (assembly GCA_905220595.1). NCBI lineage: Eukaryota > Metazoa > Arthropoda > Insecta > Lepidoptera > Erebidae > Spilosoma > Spilosoma lubricipeda. The sequence goes on from HG992297.1 coordinate 11,356,707, forward strand.
TAGTCTTCAAATTTTAAGTCTTTAAATCTTCATCGTGATGAAATTAGCGATAAAAATATCAAAAAATGTGGATGAAATGGGTCTGTGGACCGTCTTCCGAATAAACAAAAAACGATCTCCATTTCGGTATTCATGGTGTATAGATGTGATATATAAGTGTATGTTTATATATAATGTATTTTTTTATGGGATAGGGGGCAAACGAGCAGACGTATCAACTGATGGTAAGCGATTACCGTTGCCAATGGACACCCGCAACATTAGAGGCGTCACAAGTGCGTTGTGCATCTACCTCACACTACTACACCACCCGAAGGTTGACTGGAAGATAATGCCCTGGACAGTAAGCCCACCGATGTACACATTTAGTGCATAAAGTTTATAAATAAAAACCTAATACCTACCTGAATATTTCGAATATCTGACTTTCAAAGGGTAGTTTGAGGATAGATACCCTCAAACTACCAGAATAAGCAGAGCTTGTACTGTGGGTACTAGAACAACTGATATGAATACATAATTTATTTTTGTAAAAAAATACATATAGAAATAACCCAAACTCCGAAACAAATGTTTGTAGATGATAAAATCATTTGATTTGATCCATGAATCGACCCGGACCTCTCGACCATCGAGGCAGTCATGGTTACGCTCTTAGTCTACCTCTATAAGGGTATAATACATAAGTAGGCATAATTTGGAAGGTAAGCCACAGACAGACTGTCTGTCTGTCCGTCCTCGGCTGTCACAGGCAATGAAAATATAAAGGTTCCAAGACGTGAACTACGGAATCCTACAAAAAGTATAAAATGCCAAAATTACAAATTTGTAGTTTATAAAAGTTAGACTCCGCGTTTATAAATCAGTCGCTGCATATTTGGTCAAGCGGTTAGCGTATGCGACTGCCAATCAAAAGGTCTCAGGTGCAATTCCGGGGTAGGGCTGAAAGTGTTGTCTGGGCTGAAATTCTTAATGATAGCCCGGGGTATGTTTTTACGCTTGTGCCTCAGAGCGCACTTCAAGCAGTCGGTCCCGGTTATGATGAACACCTATGGCAATTGTTACTGGGTAACAACTATGTAACAACTATCCAAGACAATTAATATTTTTTCCTGGGACTTCCCGAGTGTCATAACTCGGTGTGTTCGTGGGTCACTGCTGTTGATCCTGGTGTACAGGAGTTACAGCGGTGGGCGTGTGGGTGGGATTAGTCCCATAACAACTATGTAGTAAATTCTTCGAACCTTTAGTTTACTCTCAGAGTTAAGGAGGTCCAATGCTAGTTGCTCCGTTGAAAAACTGATGTTCAGGTTAAACCGGTTGAACTATTAATCGACTCCAAATAATCTTGGAAATAGTAAAGACTAGGGAGAAGTTTATAAATAAGTCAGGGCAAGATATTTTATACGTAACTAACCGACCCACGCAACCTCGTTTGCGTCTCTTAGTGCCCGTAGCGTGATAATTTTCCCCCGTTTTTGTAACACTCTTCATGGTTGCTCTGCTCCAGTAGGTCTTAGCGTGATGATATATAACCTTCCTTGATAAATGGGCTATCTAACATTGAAAGAATTTTTCAAATCGGACCAGCGGTTCCTGAGATTAGCGTGTGAAACAAACAAACTCTTCAGCTCCATATTTTAGTATAGGTTTTAATGTGAGTGCAAACCAAACATTAATCTTAATCTAATCTAATGAATTTCATTGAAGTAATACGCTAATAGTTCAGTTTAGATAATTTCGTTTTTCAACTAACGGGACTCCGGGAATTCCAGCACAATCAGAAACGATATACCATTACAGGTCAGGCGGATCACCTGATAAAATAAATGATAATGGGGATTCCTTTTTCTTACTTATATACCCATTCAGAAAATATAAGCATAAATATTAACGTGAAATCTATGCGGTTTGCATACAATGCTCAGTGTCAGTCAGATTACTAAATTGATGGAAAGTGGTGTTAATTCTATTGTTGTTATCACTAAACTAAAAATCACTTAAATTTGTTGTTGGATTATATACTTTTCTCTCACATGCTTACAGTCCATTTGTGGATATCTCACATCTCTGCTTTCACTATATTTAATTCAGTACTAACTAAAAGTTGATCAGAAGTACACGCTTTAAAAAAACTAAACTAAACTCTAAATGTAAAAGTTATAAGATATAATTACGTAATTAATTTAGTCGTCGAGTATTTAAATGACGTCTTAATTTTAGCGCGACCTGTCAAGTTTTACATCGCACTGTTACACGATACCGTGCAGATAGCTTTTTAAAAAGAAAACTATTTGATTTATTGAAGATTATATTTAATTAATAATACATGGATTTAGAAATACAAATGAAATAGAAATAAACTAGAGATCCGACCCGAACCGAGTTTGAAAGTAGACTGACTTTCCTTGGCGTTCATGTCCTACCTGAGGATTAATTATGCTGGCTCAGCAAACGAGAGATTGTTAGTCAGGTCGACTGCTTACATTAGTGGGGTGTAACAACCCCCCGCGGAAAACTGAAGTTCGGGAAAAATCGAAGTTCAGGGAATCATTAGTAATTAGGCGACTTCTCTCAATCGCGGCAATGGTATGGGAGAATCTCTATGTATTTGTGAATTATTATCATCGTCGGTAGAGGTCGGATTATTTGAAGATGAAATGTTAAACTTAGTCTTATATCTATTAACAATTTTCACTAATCTAAACATTATATAAGTAATAACAATAAGAGAAATTATTGAAGTAAATGCGAAATAGTGAGTACCGTATTTTAGGATAAAAGGTTTTTTGTCGATAATCTTATTTAGTTCTGAGAACAGGTTATCATTGTTATTTTTTATAGTTAAATGATCTAAATCAACATTATTTAACTTAATTGGAATCACATTATTTGGTAATCCACTAGTTACATTATCTAATCTACAACATGAATCATTAATTATACTAAAATCTAAATTAGGAATAGGAATACTTATATTAATGGGGTTAATAGGTGAAATAAGTCTTGCACTTTTCGTATATACTATGCACTGGTTAGGGGTTTGTAGAATTCCGGTACCGATCACTGTTATTTCTCTTAGTTCCGAGACACCACACTCTATAGTGATCTTATTTGGTCGCGATTGTATAAAGATCCAACGATTATTGGTAATCGGTTTCCAAATATCGAGTTCACCGGATATCGTTTTTGTTTTGCACTGCACAGGAACAACATTGTTTGTTTTAATTAGCAGCTCACTTTCACATGAAGGGTTGCTACTCGTCAGCAACACCGTAGGTATTTCACAGAGGTAAAACTCAAAGCTCACAACTTTACATTTATTTAAATTTTCTAAATTACAGGTAATTAACTTATCTCTAGAAATAGCAATAAAAGGGGTTGAAGGAGTTATAAGACTAAAAGTATTGGAGTTGTCTACTCCGTGCGGAGTAGGCAAGGCTATGCTATGGTACAAGTTAAAATCATCATTAGTTACTAAAGGAATTTGTAATACAAAAACTAACTTATTATTATAATAAAAACATGCAACATTGGATATACTTAATATTATATGTATGTTATCTAGACTTAAAGGTATAGGGATTCCGGTGTCCGCAGGTAGATATCTATCATTATTAACGAGTTCGTTATATAATTGAGCCGGAGTTAGAATGTTTGAGTGTAGGATGTTTTGGCTACTCAAAATTATTGCATTGATCAAGTCCTCTAACTGGAACGACAATGTTAGTAAAGAACTCTCGAGGTTGGCAAGTATGGAATGAACTTTATTTTGAATTAATAAAGTATTGGTTACTTCAGTGAGATTATGTATGTCTATCAAAATATTATTTAATGACTCGCTTAGAATTACTTCATTATTTCTTATCGCATTAATTATTTGTTTATAGGATTCTAGTGTGGAAGTAGTAATTAAAATATTTTCTTTCATCAGTTCGGCGATTTTCTTTTGGTCTTGTTGGACAATTTCGATAGCGGAGTCGTATTTTAAAGCATCATCTTCGTCAAGAGTGCCGAATACATGTTTAAATAGGGTGCCTATACCTCCAAACCATGCCGATCGTTTATTTCGTTTAGAAATTAAATGAGAAATAGAATCGTATTCGCGTTGAATATCTTTAAAACGCACCGTCAACGGAGATAGTATGTTTTTACATTCAGGGTTATCGGTCTTTTGACACATAAATCTTAATGATCCTATAATTTCGTTTAGGTTAATTAAGTGCGGATTAACATAAGAAATATCTACATAACTGACTATATTTAATTCACCTTTTATGATTTTAAGTTTGCCTATGCTGTCGAAGAAGATGCCGGAATTAGAAGGATATGGCTTGATAAAGTCCGGATGCGCATTAGTTGTGGCGCTGAAAGGAAAATAAAATAAATGAATATTTTCCTTTTCAAAGTTTTAGTTAGTAAGTGTGGAAGTAGAAGGTTGTGAAATTTCTGTAGGCTTGATTTCGTCAAAATGGTGTCTTACGTGTCTTCGATTAATTAGGAGTGTGACAGTGTTGTTGTTGTGAACTTTTATTATTTTATACGGGCCTTTCCAGATGGGAGACAAGGCTTTTCTGAGTCTTAAATGATTTTTAAGATAAACGAAATCTCCAACTTTGTATCGTGGCGGTCTCTTAGTGCGAGAGTCGTAGTAAGTTTTCGAAGTTTGTTTGGATTTTAGTATGTTTTCAAGGGCTTTTTCCCTTGTGTGTTTGAATTTGTGTTGTAGCATTCGGATATAGTCAGAGTAAGTAGTACTAGTGCTACTCTCATATACTGAACTAGGTATTAAGGGCTTATGTCCGAAAACTAACTCATATGGGCTGAATTTTGTGGTAGAGTGTATTGTTGTATTGTATGTAAGTATAGCAGTGTACACGTATGTCGGCCAATTGTCTTGATTTTCGTTTACGAAAGATTTTAGATATTCCTTTAAAGTAGAGTGGCTCCGCTCCAAAGCACCCTGGGTTTGTGGATGATAAGGAGATGCCCATAGTTGTTTAATTTTTAAGAATTGACACGTAGTTTTAAAGAGGTCTGAAGTGAAATTAGTGCCTTGGTCGGTAAGGATGGACTTAGGAATGCCGAAGAGGGAAATGAAATGAATTAAGCAGTCCGCTGATTCTTCTGCAGTGGTGCTACGTAAAGGGTAAGCTATAGAGTATTTGGTAAGGTCATCTTGTAAGGTCATGATGTATTTAAGTTTACCAGTGCCGGATTCGGGTAAAGGGCCTACTATGTCTAATGCAATTCTTTGGAATGGAGCAGTTGAAGTAGTAGTGATTTCCATAGGTGCTCTGTTAAGTCTTCTTAATGCTTTATTTTCTTGACACATTTTGCATTTCTTGACGTAATCTTCTACGTCTCCCCTCATTCCTTTCCAATAAAACTGTTCTCTTATCCTATTGTACATGCGTGCCGAACCTAAATGACCTGCTACAGGGATGTCATGATTCTCTCGTAGGATTTTAGGTCTTTCACTAAGAGTTGGGTAAATTGTTTTATTAAGGTAAATATGTATGCAGATTTTGGAACTATGAAATACGTAAGTAAGTATGTTGTAAATTTTTGTATATGAATGTTGATCGAAGGGATTTTTAAAATCTGAAATTGCAATATTTGCTACGGGTCTCGATTGTAAAATGTTGTCTCTTACTCGTTTCAAACTATCGTATATAACAGGGTAAGATGATTCGTCAAAATGGTGAACTTTGGTAAACAACACTCAGTAACCTCAAGAATATCTCAATCTGTGTTCGATCTTTGAACAATAATAGGTAACAAAACATCAAATTTAAGTTAAGTCTATACAGTAGTAGTCATCGACGATAATATTTTCAAATCTACATAGACAATTAATAATTTTTGTGTCTTACCAATGTTAACTTTCCCGTACGAAGTCCCTCAGGAGCTGTGAGCCTAAGGTTAATTTGTTCTCCGGGATTTGTTTAGATATGTTCCTAAGTTCAATAAACGAAGAGCGTGAATTTCTTTCCAATACCTGCAGCGAAGCTTACTCTCAAGCGAAACAATTTTGAGTCCGTAGGCCCTTTTCTTAGTGAGTAACTTTTTCCAAGACTTCATCATACTCTGGAGGGACGGGTGTATGTCCCTCCAACACAAAGGAAGGATCCTCCGACCAGGCGAGGTGATCATGCCTGGCGGGCCACTGCCCAACGGTTGACGTTGGGATGTTGTATATATGTTAATCGGCGCGAGAACTTCTATTGCGCGATGCAGGATTGATAGTTCCTTCGTATACTACATTACTCCGTTGTTTGGTGTGTATCCGGTAGATGGCGCGGTAATGTGTTTTCTGTTTGTGTTGTATGTGGAAGTCGCCACAATACTTTACGGATAGAAACTCAACGCTTTTTTGTATCTCAGTATTCTGTCTTATAATAACCTGCATAGGCCACAGCCAGATCTTCAGTTACTCCGTGATCATGGCACTTGCAACAGCGCCGAAATATCGGACACTCACAAACAAAAAGTAACAATCCCGCAGATTCCTATTTTAATGTGACTGACCATGAAAGTTTAAAACAATAAACCATGTGTTGGTTCAGTAAGGGACAAGACGGGTCCATAAGTATAATAGGAGTGTAAGAGAAACAAAAAAACACTACCTTATACATATTAATAATGCTATTTAGATAACATAGACATAAATTCATATTTATTAACCGAATTCAAGACAGGAGGAGGTTATCAATTCGACTGTTTTTTTATCACCTCATAAGTTTTGACTGGGTGAACCGATTTTCATGATTCTTTTTTTTATTTGAAAGATGGTGCTTTATGTGTGGTCCCATTTGAATTTATTTATTTATTATAAAAATATTATTATATATTATTTTAATTTATTCCAGTTTTTGCAGTTGGTTTAGATTGTTAACATTTTATATAATTTACATACATATATGATCTTCCTTCCATATATTATAAAAATAAATATTTTCCTACTCGGATAAGGCAAACTGAATCAGAACGATAGTGTAGCTGGTGATGAGACTTAATAAAGTCAACGGCAGTGCAGCATCAATGTAGAACAAGCCACAAGCTGACATCTTCTTGAATGATGATCTATACAGGCGCTGTACGTTCTTTAACATTTTTAGTTCTAAATCTGTAAATAAATTTTCATTGTCATTACGATTGTTGAAGTAAAATCACTGTACAAACATTAATTCATAAATTTGAAAAAAGAGTACGGAAATAACGATTATAATACATAAGGTACTTTTATATAATAATAAAATGTGACTAATTTGTACCTGGGCGTCTTGATTGGGAAATATAAGTCAGAGCGCAGGAGCTTTTGCTATTTTCCAAAGCAATATAAAACTTTTCACAACATAAACAAAGTATTATTGTGAATGAGAAGGTTTTTATTAGCCAAAAGCTCACCATGATAGCGGATGGCGTGACAATATTCTGCAAAATAGTTTTTCTTTTGGAATTTTATGTTTAAAAATAACAGCTTTCAAATAGACGTAATTAATATTTAAATACTTACTTTTTCAATTTGGCTCGACAGCTTAAAGAGGCGAATTATTATTTCTACATAAATTAATGCATGAGAAAATAAATCCAGTACATAAAAGAAAATCTGAAATTATTAATTATTTAAATATTATTTATGTGCGGGGCCCGCCAAAGTGTCTCTACCTGATGGAAAGCATAAATATAATACAAGAGTGGTGGTTACCAGACTCATTGCGTATACAATGCAACAATGCAGCATGGTGACCCACACCATGCATGCATGCTTCTGCATCATTTGGCCTCCGGTCTCGCACTCACCAACGAGACACAACAGCACGAACGCTGTCATTTTACGCTGATCGTCTGTATGAGGGTAGTACCGCCACGGTCGAGACGGCCCGTTCGTGCTGAATTCAGCGAGGCTCTACTACTTACCAGTACTTATTGAATAAATGGACAAAAATTTGACAGCTACTTCAACAGTGTATATTACTATGTGCTTCACTCTACCAGAACCTTATTAACTGCCTAGACTTAGACCTACATTTAATTTAGTGTATTTCACTGCACGGACAAAACTCGGGATGACGTTTTAGTTGGCTTCCTTCATTTATTAGGATACACATTACGATTATTACGACCAATAAGGTTCAAAAAAATTGTCCAGTAAATGTTTTACAGATTTTATTTTCATTGATAAGAAAGTACTAGTAAGGAGGAGTAATATTAATTATTGACCTAATGATATTTAATTTTCTAAGCCATTATGTGTCAGAGTAGTTACTTACAAAGTACTTGAAGAGCAATTTAAAGGTGTCATAGCCCCGTAGTATATCAGCGTACGTATGAAACATTGTTTTGCAGTAGTCGTTCATGTCCATATCTCTCTTTAACTGAGGACGTAAAACTTCTGCATTCCACAAATCAAGCATATCTTTTAGAAATGTCACACACCGTGTAGCGTAAAATACATTAACGTCAAAGAATATTGTATTGAAGATTAGTAAAGCATGAGATATTGAATCATAACATATATAAATGATTACAAAATAACTAACAAAAATCCACAAAATTAAAAACCAGTTAACTAAGGTATAAGACCGAAGACATGTTATATTGAAAAATCTATGAATGCTCTGAATGGTCAGAACGAAATCTATATTTTTATGGACATGAACAATAGTTAAGAAGCTATTCAAAACATATCCAATGGAATGAAAGCAGAAATCGTAATACGCAGCAATATAAACGAAGCTTAAGTATTGTCTGATTATGTCATTAAAATGTAATTGAAACAAACGATTCAAAGGAATAGCGATGAAGTATATGGTCACGCAGATAGATATTATAATTGATAATTGGCTCTTTGGATGTATAACGCTGTTTTTGATACGGTATTTCGGGCAAAACCCTATAGCTTGCAACATGTTTAAAGGCCGAAGCATGAGTTGAATGTCTTTGTCGACCGTTTTACTGTACATTATATTAAGATGACGCTTTTTAGTACTTTTACCAATGATTATAGCGTGCATGATTATATTTTTTACATAAACAATGACTCAAAAGGACTACTGCTTTGGAACCGGCTTCTATTTTCACTGGGACTTTGAGATATCTGAGTTTATTTTTCGGTAGGGGCAAAATTTCGAAGTTTGTATCCAGTAATTGAATGGAGTATTTCTTTCTGTTTCTGTTTATCTTGTCACTTATGTCAATCATACAATTGATATAAGTAGTTATACTACAAGTGATTGAGTTGTTTTTTTATTTTGCATTCATGTGCCTACGTTAATGGTTCAATCTACTAGAATTATTAGTGCTACAGCTTTTTCCGTTCTACTAAATCTCATATACAGAGTACGATTACAACCACCTGGGTAAAGTTTGGGATCTCTCAGAATTTGTTATACTACTATACGGAGATCAAAATCAGGTATTACAGTAGGCGGTAGTTTCGCTCACGGCGATCTCTTCCAGCAAATCTTAGTTCTTTTTTTTTCATAAAAATGAAAATGAATGTGGTTGAAATCGTGAAAATAATAACAAAATTTAAGACATGAGGCTACTCTTACTATGCGTCACTATTGAATGGATATGGATAGATACGTACTCTGTGTGTTATTTTGATGTAAAACATCTATAGGCGCGGGTAAACCTAATTTTTGGCGTGACGAAAATTTACACTTCGCCGCAAAGCAACGAAGCATCGCCGTCCTGAATTTTGGTTTCAAACTTATATACTTCTATTGTAAATTAATGTGGTCTACCTACATTATAAGAATAAATATTATAAACGTTTTAAATAAGCTGATATTCAATATGTTTCATTATAGCCATTAAGAAGCTCTGAGGCGAAACCGGTCAGGTTAATCAAATAAATATTGTGGAATAGTACAAGTGACTAAATTGAATATGTGTAGCAAGGTCCAACAATCAGCAGTAAACAGGCCACAAGGGTTAATTAAGTGGAAATGTAGTGTGGCTTGGCAGTAAGATCACAACGCTAGTACCTGTGTGTATATTTTATCAAATTGAAGTCGTCTGTAACCAATGTCAAAACCATCCCAGGTTCCGAATGCGGGTCCAATCACAATCTACTCGTTGCCAACTTTACTCTTCATTTGAAGGCTCCTACCGCTATAAAGCCGCCAGTTGTACAACTTTTTTGTTCTGTTTTCTATTGTAATTTTACAAACACAAATTGTATCTTTTTTCTTTTTTTTTATGATTGTCTCTGCCAAAATGACTCTACTCTGCCTGATGGAAAGCATAAGCAGAATCCAAGAGTGGTGGTCACCATATTGCGAATGCAGACAATGCAACAACGCAGCATGGTGACCACACCATGGCGGGCTAGTAATACTTCTCTCTTCTCTCTCGCACTCACCAACAAACACGACAGCATGATCGCTGTCATTTTACTGTGCGTTTCTTTGTGTTACTGTACAATAAAGAGTTATCTATCTATTTCCTATAACGCAGTGTTAACCTAGACCTAAATAACTTTAAAGGACACATCCACAAATGCATTGAAGGTAGCCACAAGAACTCGGCCGACAATCGCCAAAAAATCCTTGAGGAGGCTCATCTTGGAGAGGAAGGACTCAATATTGAGAGGCTCAACGACACCACTCTCTGTAAAGTCATAAAAATGCCGCAGACAAGAACAACTTCATTGAACCTATCTGCACAGATCTGGAGAAGCACTCGTTCTAAGCTCACGCTGCTGACCTCTCCAAAAAAATTGACATTCTGTCTAAAATTCTAGTCGAAAACGCAAAATGATAGCCAGATGATGAAAGCCAGCCCACATAACCTGGAAGACGTTGCGAAATGATGGTCTTGTTACATTTATCAGTATAGATAGTTCTAGAAGATAACATTATTACATCTAATTTATTTTTATTTACTAATTTGGGAAGTCCTAGTTTCAGAACCGATTTAATATCTATAAGTTCTTAAATATAAGCGACTGTTATATGATAAGGTGAAGTTTTCTTATTAATTGAATGGAATGCTTCTGTCCCTGTTTACCTTGTCACTTATATCAATCAAAAGAGAATTTACATTAGTAAAATATTTATGACATTGAGCTAAGTTATTAATATTTATTCTATTTGCCGGTCGACCACTAATAAATTGTCTATGAGTTACCCACAAATAATATATCTCTTAGCATTTTTTCAAGGTAGTAGAGCCACGCTGATTTCAGCACGAACGGGCTGGCTCGACCGGGGCGGTACTACTCTCGTACTACCCCTACCCCTACTACCAACGTAAAATGACAGCGTTCGTGCTTGAGTGTTTCGTTGATGAGTGCTAGACCGGAGGCCCAACGATGCGAAAGCATCATAAGGCCACCATGGTGTGAGTCACCATGCTGCATAGTTGCATTGTCTGCATTCGCAATGAGTATGATGACCACCACTCAGGGATGCTGCTTTTGCTTTCCACCAGGCGGAGTAGCATCATTTTGGCTGGCCCAAAAATTATAAAAAAAAAATTGTACTGACTAATATTACTAATTTTTGTTTATTTGAATATTGTTTTCGGGTTTAGTTTAATTTTGAATTACTTATTAATTTATTTCTGAAAGTAACTGAACACTGTGTAGGTGTTCCTAAACAAAAGAAATAAAATACAAAGATCACAATACCTACCTAACATTACTTATCAAATATTGATAATTGAATTGATGGCAGCCTATCGGCGTCAAATCGACTGCTATGGTGGGTACTAAAAATCAGAACCGGGATGGGTTGAGTCCGTCTCAGTATACGCTGAGAGTCCGCCTTTTTAAACGACTTAAAAAAAGGAGGAGGTTTCTCAATTCGACCGTTTATATTTTTGACCTTTTTTTTATGTGTGTTCGCGGATAACTTCGTCGTTTATAAACCGATTTTGATGATTCTTTTTTAATGGAAAGGAGATGTCCCAACCATGATAAGAATAATAATATCTGATGATGGCATCCAAGAGAAATCGAGTCGAACCTTGAAGTCGGTTTTATTTTTGTTAACTTGTTGTAAGTCAGTCACGGCGTACAAACCCCGTAGTTATGATTATTATTCCGTTTAGGAGGCTTGATTTGTTACGTACAAGTTACGTGTAGTTTATTGTTCGTCGTCTGAACTTTTCAGAAAATCCATAAATTAAGCATGGATGTAATTATGCAAATTATTACACGTCATCAATGCCACGTAATTTGGTTTTGATTGATATTTAAAATGTTACAAACCTCAAAAAAAATATTGTTATCTTATTTTTTTTTAATTGCTGTTTTTTTTTAATTTTAATTAATTTATTTTTTTAATTTAATGAATTTTTAAATAAAGTTTATTATTTTAACTTACTAGCTGAGTCCCGCGGTGTTACCCACTCTTATTGTCGTACCGCGGGTGACGCCGCGTGACGAAACTAGTCTAAAAGAAGGAGCCTAAGTTACTCCTTGTATCAACAGCTACCTATCTGTGAAAGTTCCTTCAAAATCGGTCCTTATTCACTCGGTGAAACACAGCGCAGGCGCTATTTCACACTGGTTTTCCGTGTGGCCGTGGTATCACTCCAGTCGAACCGGCCCATTCATGCCGAAGCGTGACTCTCCCACGGTTTATTTGTATAGATAGACTCCTAGCACCAATTTCGTCAACATCACAGGTTCGCACAGCAGCGAAAATATATCGGTCGCTACTGGCTATAAACCGTGTGCCAGTTGTGATGTTTGCAGCGATTGTCACCCAAATAGAGCAACATACCAAATATTGAACCGAGTGTTTGGTACATACTTCTCGGAAGCAGCCGTGACTAAAAAAGTCTTTAGTCAACTTTTTTCTTTTCATTTCAGCAATTTTTATGTTTCCGGGGATCCCGAAGGTCCCGAAGATGTTTTGCCATTAATATCAACCTTTTGAACTCTTTGATTCAAATACGACGTTAATATATTTAGAGCATTATTCTTTATTCCGTAGTGTTTTAACTTTCTGATGAGTGTAAGATGAGGGACATAATCGAAGGCCTTAGAAAAGTCACAGAACATACCAAACGCATCTTGTGAATCCTCTCAGGTGCCATATATGTGTTTAAGCAATACCACGCCCGCGTCCGTAGTTAAACGACCTTTAGTAAAACCAAATTGCTTTTGATGAAGCAAGTTGTGCTGAATAAAATGTTGTAACATTTGGTTTAAAAGCAATTTTGCAAAAAAATAACTCAATGTTTGAAGAATTGAGATAGGTCGGAAGTTTGATAAATCTGAACTGCTACCAGATTTGAACAATGGAATCACTTTACTTTGTTTCATCAGATCAGGAAACACACCACATGCAATACAAGAATTGAAAACAGTTGCTAAATATGGGGATATCATATAAATTATTGCAGATATAGTATGTACTAAATGTTACCATAAATCAGTTTTCTTAACATTTATACTTTTAAAAGCCTTGATAACATCATTACCACTAATAACTGAAAATTCAAAATCTCTATCACACCGGTTTACACTATTTTTTAATAAAAACAAGCAGAGGCAGAGGATGACGAGAAGAGTCTCATACATGAAAAATCTGCATTAACTTTAAACTTTTTAAAACTCATATTAAGCCCATCCCACTGAAATGGCGAGTCATAATGATAATGACGATTTGCTTCAAAGAAAACTTTCATTCAGCAGCTTTAATTCTCTTGAACTTGACACCAATATTTAACACCTGTATAATTACTTTAAATTAGTTCACCTGTTGCAATGTTATTGTTTATTTTCTATTTAGAAATTGAAATTCATTAATTGTTTTCAACTCTGAAATCTATTTACTTAGAAATTTACTTAAAGTAATTGCTTTACATTTTCTTCATCGTTTCTCAGATATACATTGCTATAAGTCGTTACAATGAGTACTTTGAAGAACTTTAGAATTAAAAAAATAACAAATAAAATTATCAGAAAAGACGTACAGTTAATGCTTTGGCCATTGAATTTAGTACAAAATGTTTTATTCTGTCCTAAGTACATGATAAACGATGACGTTATCTCACCAAACACCAAGAAATCCTTGTTAATTTCATTTTTTTCAGTTCTAGTTATTATTGCTATTTATTTTTTCCGGAATTACATCATATTTTTCACTGATGGTTTTTCAAAATATTCGGACAATACCCGCATATTTATATGTATTTTTGAATCGTTCTTTTATTCAGCCGGGTTTTTTACAAACGCCATTGTCACTGTCACTCAAACGAAGAACAATGTAGCTTTAGTGCTGACCATTCAAAAAGTGCATAACACTTTCGAAGAAAACTTAAAAATATATGCGTTATGCAATTGGATGAGTATTATAATTCTCCTCATTTATTACTTGATGTATATATTTTATGGCTACCTACATCATAAACTTAATTCCTCTTTTGTTGCTTACACCTTAATTTTTCAAATGAGCTACGATATAAACTTCTTGTATGCTATTATGATACTAAATTTTGTTAAACGAAAAGTTGTTCTTTGGAATGAAGCAATTTTAAACTTACACGACTTACCTCATGAAAATGGTTGTCGTACTTTATTTAGAGCTTATGAAAGAATTTTAAAATGTTACGAACTCTTTAAAGATACTTTTCAGATTTTGGTAAGTTACATTTGATTTCAGTAAGATTGGTTCTGCAACGTCGTGAAATAGAAAATATCGTTACCTTTTAAATAGATTTCAACAATTTAATAATAGAAAATATTAAAAACACACCCAAAATTTCCTTAAATTAAAGGATAGAGATGAATCACATATTAATTTTAAGTTGTAGTGTAAAAATTGTAAGTAATTACAATTTTTTTTTCAGATTCTTTACAACATCGTAAATAATTTCTTTCACGAACTATTGTATATCAAAATACTCTTCGAATTCTTAAAGGACCACTTGTCCAACGACGTAAGTGCAATCAAAGACACAACTTGTTGACATTACTACTTGCTACCATTACCACAATCCACATTACCAGTCCCACAGAAGATGACTATTATTCTTTTGTTCTGTGACCAGTCCCCAAAGGTCGGCAACGAACTTGTGACGCTGTGTTGCGGGTGTCCATGGGTAATTGGTAATTGCTTACCATCAGGTGATACGTCTGCTCGTTTGCCCTCTACTCCACACACAAAAAAACACATCTAAAATTAGTTGCGTACCTCCAAAATATATCAATAATAGTGACTATTTTTTACCGTGGTAGAGTCACGCTTGATGAATGAATAGGCCGGCTCGACCGGAGTGATACCACGGCCTCATAGAAACCGGTGTGAAATAGTGCTTGCGCTGTGTTTTACCAAGTGAGTAAGGGTACCAGAAACCCACACCCATATCCCAAACCCCTCCCCCTCTTCTTCCTCACCCCCCTCTCTATTACATAAGAAACATAGGTAACTAACTGTCTACCTATAATAATTTATTTTAAAAACGAAAGTTTTTATTTTGCTAGATCCTGAAAAATAAAGGTATAGATGTAATGGTTAGTTAGCTGACTGCTTAACCAGATTCACTAAGGCTTAATTGAGTCAGGAATATTATTAATGTTTATTATTATTTCTTGAAATCATTTATTCTATCACCGTCCACTGCTGGACATAGGCCTCTCCAATCACGCCAGTTGGTTCGATCCTCGGCTTCTCGCATCCAGCTCCTAACAGCCGTCTTGGGCAGATCATCACTCCACCTGGCCTGTGGACGTCTTACACTACGTTTGCCTAGACATGGTCTCCACTCAAGAATCCGTTTGCCCCAATTGTAATCAGTTCTGCTGTTAATATGGCCAGCCCACTGCCACTTCAGCTTGCTTATCCTTTGGGCTATGTCAATGACCTTGGTTCTCTGCCAAAATACCTCATTCCTGATGCGATCCCTTAGAGAAATATAGCCGAGCTGAGCATAGCCCTCTCCATGAGCGATTTTGAACTTGTGGACCGGCCGCGCTGTAAGTGTCCACGTTTCGGCTCAGTATGTCATGACGGGTAGGATGTACTGATTGAAGACTTTCGTCTTAAGGCACTGTGGGATCGACGATAAAAGACCCGACGAAGACTGGACAGCAATAGGCTGATGATGATGATGATTTATTCTATATTTAGTTACAATTTACTCATTGTATATGTTACCGTCAGGTTGTCAAAACCGTTAGATTGTAATATATCTCGTTAGATTGTAAACTGTCCGAAAATTGTAAACCGTAACATATTGCTTACAATTTAAGCTTTTGTTTTTAGTTAGATTATAAATTAGCGAAGTGAAATTTTGATATCATAATATTAATAAATAATATCATAATATTAATAATATAGTAAAACCATAATATGCCTACTACAGGTATTTGTATTCGTTTGTTTGCATGCAAAGAATTATATTTTTAAAATTGTTAATTGTTTTATGTTGAAAATGTCTTACAACTTTATAATTAGTTATATAAAATTAACGTGGCAGTAAAATGAATTTTTGATAAATAAAGAAGTTCTAACGTAACCCAACTCCATCGCCATAGGACGGCATAATGTAAGACCAATCAGGGACAGTTGACAAGTTGATTGTGATTTTGCAGTTTTACTCCGATACGTTGACAATCTTTTGACAGTTTACAATCTCGCTAGGTAGATTATAAAATCTTACGGTGACATATATAATTATTTTATCACGTTATCGCTCACGGTGAACTTCGGAACTATTTTACTGATTAATCAGGTTTTTAATGTGTTTTGGAGGCGTGCGGTGCCTAACCATTTATTTTCGAGTTGGTTCCACTGATCGAATGATGTGCACATTTTTTCCATGTTTTTCCAAACGATTCATACAAGTTTTATTTTTTAATTTTCAATTGATTAATGAATCGGACTATGATAAGCGGAGTGCATTTTAAAGATTGCAAATAGCCTAAATCTTTATTTTATAACTAAATGGTAAATGATAGGATAGCTGAATGACTCAAGAGAGACGCAGACGGATTTACTTAGGACTGATATATTAAATTTAGTTTAAAACCTTCTTTCTAAGTGAATGACCATCAATGCATTATTGAATGATGATGATGTTAAAAATTAAATTAAAAAAAATTGAGAATAAAAACAGGGGAGACTCAAATGAAACACACTTAAAACACAACAGCCACAAAATTTTATATAATAATACTTCCAGGAAGAAAGTATTCAAAGAGCAGTTTTAATCATCGTATGGTACATGAAAAATTTGATGTTACATATCGGATTATCCATTCAATCTGAATCATTTTTCATTGCAATTGTCAACGGACAAGAGATCGTTCAATCAATGCCATTATGTAAAGCATCAGGTATGATAATATTCTTAATTTTTTTTTTTTTAAAGGCAAATAGGGGATGCAATGTACTGCTATGTTATTAGAAACGTCTAGCAAATCAGAGGTATATAATACCTTTAAATAAGTGATCACGTTAATTTTCTGAAATTCTAAGCAAGGAATTTTCGAAATTCCAGCTCTAAGGGGGTAAATCAGGGGATAAAAGTTTTGCACGCGGCTTCGAGTACGCAAACTTTTATCCCCTGATTTACCCCCTTAGAGCTTGAATTTCAAAAATTCCTTTCGTAGTGCTCACTTACGTTACATAAAGAAATTATATGCAAAATTTCAGAATTCTAGGCTCAACGGTTTGGGCTGTGCGTTGATCTACGGGTATGTCAGTCAGTTAGTCAGTCAGTCATTCACCTTCCTCTTTTACATATATAGATGACTGGAGCCAAATGTACTAGTGCCGATCACTGTTAATCAAAGTATTTGAAATAAAATAAAAGTAGATAGAATGTCTCATAATATGCCTACTTCTTTTAAACTATTTGTTCCAACTTATTTACGTATAATTTATACTATACTATACAATACTATACTATACAATAAATTTACTGATGTACTCAATACTATTTTAAATAGATCAATGAACACAATACTGATTTTTTTTTTGGAAGTTTTATTGTCGTGATATGGGAGATCAGGACGGAAAATCAAGTCTCTTAAATCATTAATAACTAAAATTAATAATAAAACATTAACTCAAAAGTTAAAATAAATTGCAACTTAAAAAAAGTTTTGCAATGTCTCATGTACTTGATAAAGGAACAACAAAATTAACATTTCGTCCTCACAGTTTTTATAATTATAGTGTGTAGATAGGGTTACAGGGTATGTCGACCTATTCCCATTAAAAGCCTGTAGTTGACATAGTTTCTGACTGATTTCACTAAAACACCTTATCCTAAATCTAATCGTTTTTGAGATATCTTAATTTAATTGTTTCTACAAAAAATGCCCGATTTTCGGCTGTTAGCTTAGATAATATTTTAAAATGTGTAGGTGTTATTATAACTATTATTTGATTTTTACATGTAAAATAAGATGCTTTATGACCTTAACATTATACGCAATGTGAATTAATAAGTTGTTGTGGACGATTTAATTATAACCCTATATATACATTGATTCATTAAACACTGCAATAAAATTGAAATTGAATCTAATCAGTAACACATTTTTTCAAATTCAGTTGTTTGGAAACTATCTAAAGTAACCTGAAAATCAATAAAAATTATGTTTGTTCCATCAAACGAAGATATAAATTTCAAAAATTTATAATAAAAATAGACGTGATTTAAATACAAACATACAAAAATAGATTTTGAAAATCGCTTCACCAAAAGAAGGCGATTTAGTGTTGCAATATCATAATGAATACCATTAGTTATAAAATAATTATTAAATTTTTAATTATTCATGCTCCACAGTCGAAGAGAAAAAGCTATTGAAAAATATCCAACGGCTTCACAATGCTGCGTTTACCAAGATGACAGTTTGTGGTCTATTTAGTTTAGACGCTGAGATGTGTGTGGGACTTCTACAGTTATTCACTCAACACATTATTGTTCTACTACAGTTCACTCTATTGTAAAGTAATTTTATCATAATAGCCATTATATTTTGAGTTTAATAAATGCAAGTTTGAATTTTTCTCCATATCCAATAGGTAACTAAAAAACATCAAGCCGTTTTTCATGTCAAAGGTCGGCAACGGACTTGTTACTATTTAATGTAGGAATCACTACAACATGCTATGTATGTATGTTCATTTGTTCCCTCATAGCTTCTCAACTACTTATTAAAACTGGGCAAATGAGGTATCGTTAGAAGCGTATTGATTATCCGCTGGTTGCAAGCTATATGACTTGTCGCAAAACCTAATGTGGCGCCCTCTAGCGGTCATAAAGTACTGTTTTGAAAAATAAATTTGAGATAAGTATGCCGTGATTGGTACTATCGGAAAGGGCGTTACTTGTACATTTCAATATATATATAATTAGCACTTGCTCGTGTCTTTGTCCGTATTTATTCGATAATTGCGATATATAAATTATAACGGCAGCAAAACAGTTCAAATAAAAAAAGTAATAACTACGAGTAAAACCCAACTACGATAAAAAACGACATACATAGATTACATAAAAACGTACCATAACACTTAACGCGTAACTACGGCTTTTCCAACTTGTTTCATACTTTTTCAGCGTCGTTGTTTGTCGTAGTTGGGTTTTAGTTATTATTTTTTATAGAATTTTAGCAAGCAATAATTTTTTTGTTAATAATAAACGATTGTAAGTTACGAATACCTTATATATATTTACGTTATACATACATGAATCAGAATAACCACATTAGCATTAAAGTTTTTGATCAGATCCCTGGAAAAAATTATAGCACTTGTACTGATCAATTAGTTCGCCAATTTTTTTATAATTATTTTCTGATGGAGGTTTATGGAGCTGAGAGTATACATATAGAAAATATTATTGAGTACTTAGATGCGGTTGTTACCTCTACAAAAGTCATCAATCAAGCAAGAACAACTCACTATACTAATAATAATAATAAATATTTCGGACATCTAAACACACAACGCCATCTAGTCCCAAGATAAGCAGAGCTTGTGTTATGGGGTACTAGACAACTCATACAAATACAAATATACTTTTTTTTTTTGTAAATACATACATATTATAGATAGAACACACCCAAACTCCGAAACAAAGATTTGTAGATCATACAAACATTTGGTCCGACCCGGGAATCGAACCCGAGACCTCATGATCAGCAGTCGCTCACGCCAACCGCGAGACCAACGAGGCAGTCATCGGTAAGGATATTAAGTATGATGTTCTTGAATGCGTTGCCGTAAGTCGGACATGCCCCTGGTCAGATCGGAATTATGTGAAAAAAGTGCTTCTTTAAAAGTAGCTGAAGTCAGAAAGCGGCTATGAAAGGCCTGCTTAATATAGAAGAGATTCGAGTTGTACCTCAGGATTACAGGAAAAGGGTGTAACGGTCGTGTTAGCAACACTGTTCAAGACGCTCAGTTTTTTTTTTTATCACAGTTTGAATAAAAAATGTGAAGTGGATATTCTATTTATAAGTCTACAAGTTAGGTATTGGAGGAATAATATCCTACTAATATTATAAATGCGAAAGTTTGTAAGGATGGATGGATGTTTGGATGTTTGTTACTCTTTCACGCAAAAACTACTGAACGGATTTGGATGAAAGTTTACAGTAATATAGCTTATACATCAGAATAACACATAGGCTACTATTTGCCGCGATAGCCGACATATACGCGGGCGGAGCCGCGGGCAACAACTAGTGTGTAATATAATTGTTATACCTGAATATCTTTTTAGTTTAATTACGGTATTTCAATTATAAACTGACAGAATAAAAAATAAATTAGAGTGCATATATCTGATGTGACTCCAAAAGGGTATCTGTACAACCTACGTACCTCAGATAGGATAAGGCATTCTTATTCAATAGAAATTTGATCGAAAATATATTTGATATGCAGTGCTACCAGTAGTTGATATTCATCATTTTACTATTAATCACCCTCAGAAAATAAAGATAAGAAAGTTATTTCAAACTCATTATTACTCAACCATGTTAACTAATAAATATAATGCATTAGTATAATAAATTTAAACAAATAGCAATCAATATAGATTCAACAGTATTTTCCATTAGTCGTAGGTATTTATGTACTTATGTTCGTTCGACTTGGTTCAACTATGGCCCTTTATTTTTAACTAATCATATTTGTAATGCTACTCTCATCATGCAATCCGCACAGTTAAGAATTTATAAGATTGAGGTTTTGTTAAATAATTTTGTGGAAAAAGATATGCAAGCCATACTGAGGCCCTTGAATGTGATACCAACAATGTTCATCGCCGCTAAATATCAAATTTGTAACAATTTTATCACTTCTAACACTTATTTCTACAATATTTGTACATGTTTGGCTTCAGTTCTGTGTATATTTGTTTATACTTTACGTGTATATCAGTTACCATACGATTACTATAAAGATGTGATTATCACTATTTTGTACTGTAACTGTATATGTGATTTCATGATGTATTTCTTTGGTTTCACGTTGAATACGTGTACAAACATATTTTCGAGTAAGATTAATGTGTTTTCAGTTTTAAAACTACAACGAGCTTACAAGTTACTGAATATTAATAAAAAAATAATTAAAGAAATCATTTTTTTTAATTGGGCATGCGTCATTTCTTTACTTACTTTTCATATTTTATGGATGATTTTAGTATTTTGTGTTACAATGCAGTTTAGTTTCCAAGGATTTATTACGCAGATAATAATAATTTGTTTTGACTTTAATGTTTTGTATGCTAGTAGACTAGTACACTTGGTACAAAATGTTTTGAAAGTTTCGATGGAAACGATCATATCGTCAGGAAGATCAGAAGGAACGGTGGGAGGAAGTTTCTGGACTACTATGTTTGAAGTGTATGATGAAGTATTGCAGGTGTACCATATAATTGAAAAAACTTTTAAAGGGCAGGTAAGTTTTGTAGTATTCTACAGGTGAACAAGATTCTGACTAATATTGATTTGTGTTCATGATGACTAAGGTTCGTATGCCGTCTGTATGGACAGAACGACTCAAAAAAGGTCAACTCAGATCCTATAGTCTTTTTAAAGATTTTTCACGAACTTAAAAGAAAAACACTTTTGCTAATTGTGTTGGCGTTTTTTCCCAGAGTAAGTCTTAGGAAACATAAAAAAATGTCTGTAAAGATTTATTTACAAATGTAAATTCCTTTCTTGTTTATCTTTTACTTTATATCCAACAATGCCGATGTAATCTCTTATTTAGAATTAAAATAGGAATTTAGCTCCTACAAGAGGGTTTAAGATAGACTGCTTCACAGTTTGATCCTTCTCTGCGCCAATCTTAGCACTACACAATAACTTACAAATCCCAGCTTTCATTTGGAAATTCGCCGACTTGAAGAAGACAGATTAACTTGAGCATACTTTATAGAATAGTGAAATTAGGGTAAACAAGCAATCACAAAGCTAATGAAACCCGGGATCTTGGCCACTAAACTGCCATTGTTAATTAATTAATTAAAACAATAGAAGTTTAATCTTTTTGTTCAAATAAAAGAGGAACGATAGACTTAGATATTGAATTTAATATTTACAACTATTAACTGGAATTTTTAAACAAATGTCATATTTTATTTGCTATTCCAGATTATTTTCTATACAATATTAATATTTGTGCGCTCTCTGTTTAATGTACTACTTTTAGTATATTTGAAACCAGTGGTTGAAGGTGTAAGTAAATTTAACAATATACTGCCTTTCCTTAAAACGTTCTATTTGCTCATACAAATTTTATTCACATTTTTCAGTTTCCTCTATACTTATCACTGAATATGATAGGCTTATGTAAAGACGTAGTCACACAAACATACCTGAGTTATAAATGTGAGAATGTGTATTTAATAATGGAAGATCTGAAGTCAGTATGTCTACTGCGTATGAATGAAAGAGGAGCATCAAGTAAGTGTATTATGAAAATAATGATACCATTTTCTATACTGACTATTGACTGTACACTTTACCACGAATGTCGTTTCAAATTTTCAATTTGTTTAAAAAGTGGCTACTATATTCAAAACTTTATTTACGTTGCAAGTGACGTGAACATAAGTAATATAGCTTTAAATTTGTAGTGGGTAACGTTCTCAACTACTCAGTTGATAAATGTAACCTCAAGGATGAGTAACTACTTAACTACTATTTGCAAAGTGATTTTTGCCTCGCTTGTGATTAATATAAATGACATTTAAAAATAGTAAAGCCTAAACTCAAATCCCCATGATCCATACCTAAATTTGCCAACACATAACTTTTTCATGAAATATCTTTAATTGATTTCAGCTACGCAAAGAAGAATATGCAAGAATATTCAGCGCCTTCAAGCGGTTTCATTCAAGAAAATAAACGCATGTGGTGTCTACGTCGTGGATGCTGCACTACTCTTAAAATTGTTACATCTTCTTACTTCATACATTATTATTATTTTACAGTTTGCACTGTTGTAATGTTAATTCTTGGCTTGTCATTGTTGTCGCAATAAAGTAGTATGCACAGGTGTATTAGGTTTAGCATAAATCCATTCTAACATAAAAACTTTTTATAAAATAAAAACGACTCCCAAAAAGCATCCAACGAAAACTCCCTGGCAAAAAATACTAAAAAGCTTAAAATAAACTGGCTCTTCATAAATTGCTATGCCAATTCTTGTCTATACCTAATTCTTTGTTCATTTAAATAGTAGTATTATTATGTGTGCTAGGTACCTAAAACCTGTTTGAAGTCGGCGCCCAGCCAAATGTAATAGTAGGTATCACACTTTCTGGTTCTGCTTGAGCTTACCATCAGGCTGAGCAGAGGTACTTTGGCAGGTTATTTATAAAAAAAATGTAAAGGGGTCAAATCTTATTTGTTTCTTTCATTTAAAAATGCCACTTTTCTCACCGACGTTAATAGAGATGTTTAAGCTACATCGTTAACATATCATAATAGTGGTTTGACACTAAGAGTCATGAATATGATAATTAATAAATCAATGTATACTTCTAAATATAATACTAATTAAAGTAATTGAATTGTTATTGATTTCTCGTAGAACATTATGGGATACATCGTTTTGAATCAGTAAGTTATTGGTCCTTCAATATATCTTTCCATTTTAAAACAAAGTGCTATAATAAATAGGATATTTATGAATTTAAAAACATAATTAGAAACTATCATCCAACATAACAACATCATACATTCAGCTATGTTACCATATGATTTCTTTCTAGATAATTATATTTCAGATAATATCGTCAGCATTTTTTATTACATGATCTTCACTTTGTCTATTTTATTCGCAGCTAAATATACTATTCAAGATAACTTTATAACTCCTACTGGAAACAAATATAACAGATTTGTGTATTTGGTTTTTGGATTCAGAAATATTTTAAAAATTTATACAATATATTTCCAAGAGCGTTTAAATAAAACGATTATACTAGAAGCAGTTTTATTTTACCGTTTTATTTACTACTTCTTTAGTCTCATCACGCTTTACTATGTCAATGTGACTAGATCGAATACTAATATCTCGCTCATGTTAAAAATACAAAAAATCAATAACACAATTTTCGAAAATAAAAATGTTGACAACACCACTCTCTGGAATGTTCTATTCTTTTTATTCATTTCCGTTGATTCATTTCAGAAAGTGGACAGTTTAAGAATTACGATAACTATAATGTGGACATTAAAATACTTTGTTATGGAAGTCATATTCTGTCTGCACTGTGAAAACTTTTACATATGTATAGAGGAGACAAAATTAAAATGTCTAGGAAATATGGTGAAGGTCCAATGTTCAGGTACTCGTATTATATATTTACACTTACTTGTCTTTCTCATATCTTAAAAATCTGCAGTTTCGACCCTACAGTGTTAACAATGACACAATTGTATACGTCTGTAGAGAATTCAATATTCATATGACTGATAAATATTGTATTCTTCACATAAAGAAGGTGGCAATGAGACTGACGACAGTAACAAAAAGACTATGTCAAGATCTTGATAGTGAACTAGCAGATAATATTTTTAGCATTAGGTCTGCCTTTTTTACAATATGCATCCCTTGAGAATTTCAGCCATGATGACTGATTAAGTTGAGCATCCAAGTTTCGGGCGTGCGCTCTGGTGTGGCTTACGTACCCTATCTTGGCACTGATGGAACGTGTGCAGTGAGGACAAGTAAGCACCCCATTTAGATAATTGTACTTTAATTGGCGGGTGGTTTGTTTTTGAGATGATCTCGTTTTAAATCCAGACCATATCTCCTTTGATCCTCAAAGTTATAAACACTCTGGTGAACCATCCACCTCCAACCAGGTCTATCCCTAGCCAAATCCTCCCAGCGAGAGGTGTCCATATTGCATCTCTTCGCGTGTCTCTTCTGAACATCCTTGTGTCTGAGGAACTGGCTGTTGCGTTTCCGCTTTTTACAATATTTAATAATTGTGTAGGATAAGATTCGAAAGATCTCTAGAAGTGGAACGAGAAAATATAGTAATACATCCTTCATGTTGATTTTTCTAATTAGAATTGTAGATACTCCTTAACGAAGGACCTCTTATGCATTATCGCTAGAATTTTTACTAAAAAGGCTACAAAATGAGATGTAAAATATTACTAGTGACCAGAACCGACGAGTTCCACATATAAATCCTCTTTCCCAAAAGTCAAAGTCAGAAATTGAATTGTACATAAAGTTTCCTAAATAACTTTACATGTAGTAGTATTTTTTAAATCTAAATTATACCTTTTCTTTTCAGTTTACAGATAGTCAAAAACGCCTTTACAAAAATGTCATACGGTATAGTCGCTCGACATTTTACAAGATGACTTTATGTGGACTTTTTGAAATAGATGCAGCTCTATCAATATCTCTAATAGCCTACTCAACTAACTATATCATTGTTATATTACAATTTAAAATAATTTAACTTTCAATGTGCAAATAAATTGATTTGTAATATTAGCAATATTATGTTCTTTTGATTTACAGATATAAAACTTAGTCGGTGGCCTAGCCAGTTCGTTAGTCGAAAGGATGATGTCCTCACGCCTGTCCAGTAATATGACGAATTTACGAGATCTCCTCTAGAATTGATCTCTTCACATTAGGTTCATTGCCCTTTTAGTTTTCTTATTTCAATTGAATTTACCTTAATGTAGGACAACGTAAACATGGCTAGCACGCAACGCAGTACTTAGATCGCAGTTGTTACCTCTACAAAAGTCATTAATCAGCCAAGAACAACTCACTATCGGTGAGAATTTTGAGTATGATATTCTTGCACGCGTTGCCGTAAGTCGGACATGCCCCTGGTCAGATCGGAATTATGTGAAAAAAGTGATTCTTCAAAAGTAGCTGTTGTCGGTAAGCGTCTATGAAAGGCCTGCTTAATATAGAAGAGATTCGAGTTGTACCTCAGGATTACAGGAAAAGGGTGTAGCGGTCGTGTTAGCAACACTGTTCAAGACGCTCAGTTTTTTTTATCACAGTTTGAATAAAAAATGTGAAGTGGATATTCTATTTATAAGTCTACAAGTTAGGTATTGGAGGAATAATATGTGTAATATAATTGTTATACCTGAATATCTTTTTAGTTTAATTACGATATTTCTATTATAAACTGACAGAATAAAAAATAAATTAGAGTGCGTATATCTGATGTGACTGCAAAAGGGTATCTGTACAACCTATGTACCTCAGATAGGATAAGGCATTCTTATTCAATAGAAATTTGATCGAAAATATATTTGATATGCAGTGCTACCCTACATTATTAATTACCCTCAGAAAATAAAGATAAGAAAGTTATTTCAAATTCATTATTATTCAACCATGTTAACTAATAAATATAATGCATTAGTATAATAAATTTAAACAAATAGCAATCAATATAGATTCAACAGTATTTTCCATTTTTCGTTGGTACTTATGTACGTTCGACTTGTTTCAACTATGACCTTTTATTTATATTTGTAATGCTAATCTCATCATGCAATCCGCACAGTTAAGAACTTATAACATTGAGGTTTTGTTAAATAATTTTGTGGATAAAGATATGCAAGCCATACTGAGGCCCTTGAATGTGATACCAACAATGTTCATCGCCGCTAAATATCAAATTTGTAACAATTTTATCACTTCTAACACTTATTTCTACAATATTTGTACATGTTTGGCTTCAGTTCTGTGTTCTTTTGTTTATATCTTACGTGTATATCAATTACTACAGGATTACAATAAAAATATGTTTATCACTATTTTGTACTGGAACAGTATATGTGATTTCATTATGTATTTCTTTGGATTCATGTTGAATATGTATACAAACATATTTTTCAGTAAGATTAATGTGTTTTTGGTGTTGAAACTACAACGAGCTTACAAATTACTGAATATCAATAAAAATAAAATCAAAGAAATCATTTTTTTTAACTGGGCATGCATTATATCTTTAGTTACTTTTCATATTTTGTGGATAATTTTATTATTTACTATTGTTACTAGAAACTTCAGTTTCCAAGGATTAATTATGTGCATAATATTAATTTGTTTTGACTTCAATGTTTTGTATGCTAGTAGACTATTGCACTTAGTACAAAGTGCTTTGAAAGTTTGGATTGAAACTATAATATCGTCAGGAAGGTCAGAAGGAACGGTGGGTGAAAGTTTCTGGACTACTATGTTTGAAGTATATGATGAAATATTGCAGGTGTACCATATAATTGAAAAAACTTTTGAAGGGCAGGTAAGTATTGTAGTATTCCACAGGTAAACAAGATTCTGACTAATATTGATTTGTGTTAATGATGACTAAGGCTCGTATGCCGTCTGTATGGACAGAACGACCCAAAAAAGGCCAACTCAGACCCTATATTGTATCTGCATAGTTTTCTTAAAGATTATTCACGAACTCAAGATAACAAAATTTTAACAAAAAGAAACGACTTTATGAACAGTCCCAAATTAAAATGGGACACACTGAAATCACCGCCTTTAAAAAAAACATCAAAATCGGTTGGTAACAAACAGGAAAAATATCTTCGGTCTTTGGGGTATGCGGGGGATAGGGAGAGGGATGGGGGAGGGGTTGGGGTATAGGCCTCCGGTATCCTTACTCACTCGGTGAAACACAGCGCAGGTGCTGTTTCACACCGGTTTTTGTGAGACCGTGGTATCACTCCAGTCGAGCCGGCCCAATGCATGTCGAAGCGTGACTCTGCCACGGTAAGCTCTTATTTTTTGAAGTCGGTTAAAAATACCTTTGTCGTTTGTATTGGCGAGTCGAGTCTTAGAACATGCAAACAAAATGTCTGTAACGATTTATTTACAAAAATAAATCCCTTTCTTTTTTATCCTATACCTTATATTCAACAATGTCGTTTACCGAGGTCACCGCTAACATAGAACTTGAATAGACATTTAGCTCCAACAAACGGGTTCGAGGTGAGCTTCTTCACAGTTTGATCCTTCTCTGCGCCGCTCTTTACACTACTTAATAGCTTACGATTCCCAGCCTTTATTTGGAAAGTTTCGTTGAACTTGAAAGAGACAGCTTAACTTGAGCAGACTTCATAAAATTATTGAATTTAGGTTAAGCCAAGTAATCACAGAGTTAATGAGAGCCGGGACCTTTGCCACTAAACTGCCATTATTAATTAATTAGTCGAAACAATAAAAGTTAAAATTTTTCGTAAAAAATGAAAGTGCAATGATAGGCTTAGATATTAGATTTAATGTTTTTAGCAATTAACCGGTTTTTTTTAATTTATGTAACATCTTAATTGCAATTTCAGATTATTTGCTATACAATATTAATATTTGTGCGCTCTCTGTTTAATGTACTAATTCTAGTATATTTGAAACCAGTGGTTAAGGGTGTAAGTAAATTTAACAATATATTGCCTTTCTTTAAAACGTTCTATTTTCTCAAACGAATTTTATGCACACTTTTCAGTTTCCTCTATACTTAACACTGGATATAATCCGCTTATGCAAAGACGTAGTCACACAAATATACCTCAGTAATAAATGTGAGAATGTGTATTTAATAATGGAAGATCTGAAGTCAGTATGCATACTGCGTATGAATGAAAGAGGAGCATCAAGTAAGTGTGACTATTGACTGTACACTTTACTACGAGTATCGTTTCAAATTTTCAATTTGGTCAAAAAGTGGCTACTATATTCAAAATTCCTTTATTTACGTTGCAAGTGACGTGAACATAAGTAATATAACTTTAAATTTGTAGTGTGTAACGTTCTCAACTACTCAGTTGATAAATGTAACCTCAAGGATGAGTAACTACTGCTTGCAAAGTGATTTTTGACTCGTTTGTGATTAAAATCATTGAATTTTAATCATAGTAAAGCCTAAACTCAAATCCCCATGATCCATACCAAAATTTGCCAACAGATAACTTTTTCATGAAATATTTTTAATTGATTACAGCTACGCAAAGAAGAATATGCAAGAATATTCAACGTCTACAAGCGGTTTCATTCAAGAAAATAAACGCATGTGGTGTCTACGTCGTGGATGCTGCACTACCCTTAAAATTGTTACATCTTCTTACTTCAAATATTATTATTATTTTACAGTTTGCACTGTTGTAATTTTAACTCTTGGCTTGTTATTGTTGTCGAAATAAAGTAGTATGCACAAGTGTCTCAGGTTTATGCAATGTTTTTGGCCAATTTTTTTACTTCTTTGCAGCACAAATCCGTTCTAACAAAACTGATATAGTAGTTTGTACCTATATCCTAATAACCTCTTTTTATGGAGGGTATCAAGAATAAAAGAGCAGTCATTTGATGGTAAGTATCTACCGCAGACCATGGACAACTATAATTCAAGAGTCACGAGAATGTTGCCGTCCTTTGAGTTATCTCCTTTGAGCGACTCCCTGTGAGACCGGGTTTTTTCGCCTTTCACAATGGGGTGATAAGTATCTGGTCGAGTTTAATTCTAAGAAAACAGGTGTGCGTGTTCTCTAGCACAAACTTTTCATTTCTTCTCGTCCCCACTTTTCAGACAACTCAACTGCCACTACGGAATAATCTCGATGTAACGAGCATGGATATTTGCCGGGACCTCAACCCGTGGGAGTACATCGAGAGAATCACTAAGGCGGCCTCCTCGCGGAAACTTAGCGTACTAAAGAAAATGAGACGGTTCTTCGCGCCCGAGCATTTGTGTCTTGTTCGAGGTTCGCTTGTGCGTCGAGTACTTGAGGCTTGAGGCTCTCGATTAGTTGCAGCGGCGAGCAGTTCGTATTATCAACAGTCTCGATGCCACTGAGTCCCTTGAGCCTTTGCAGTTGCGGAGATATATCACTTTTATGGCAGTCCTCTACTGCCTTTACCATGTAGAGTGCTCTAATGAGCTCTTCCTATTGATCCCACCTTCTCCCTTCCTCTACAGACATGCACGTGCTGGTCTTTGAAGTCACAGCCATAAAGGCGGAGAAATACGTTCTCGAACCAAATGGTTAGGTTCTTCCTTCCTGTGCTGAGTAGTCAAAAACTGGCACTTACTACATGTAGTACACGTATTTCCCGCCACTTTTCTCACCTATGGTAATAGAAACGTATTAAAATGAAACTTATGTTTAAGTTACATCGTTTATCATATATCATAATAGCGGTTTGACACTAACAGTCATGAATATAATAATTAATTAATAAATGTATACTTCTAAATATAATAATAATTAAAGTAATTGAATTGTTATTGATTTCTCGTAGAACATTATAGGATACATCGTTTTGAATCAGTAAGTTATTGGTCCTTCAATATATCTTTTCGTTTTAAAACAAAGTGCTACAATAATTAGGATATTTATTAATATAAAAACATAATGAGAAATTAACATCCAACATAACAACGTCAGACATTCAGCTATGTTACCATATGATTTTTTCCTAGACAATTATATTTCAGATAATGTCGTTAGAATTTTTTATTACATGAACTTCACTTTGTCTATTTTATTCGCAGCTAAATATACTATTCAAGATAACTTTATAACTCCTACTGGAAACAAATATAACAGATTTGTGTATTTGGTTTTTGGATTCGGAATTATCTCAAAAATTTGTACAACATATTTCCAAGAGCGATTAAATGAAACAATTATACTAGAAGCAGTTTTTTTTTACCGTTTAATTTACTACTTCTTTAGTCTCATCGCGCTTTACTATGTCAATGTGACTAGATCGAATACTAATATCTCGCTCGTGTTAAAAATACAAAAAATCAATAACACAATTTTCGAAAATGAAAATATTGACAACACCACGCTCTGGAATGTTCTATTCTTTTTATTCATTTTAATTCGTGTACTTATGATGGTTTTTACTTACGTATTGACACCTAATTATAACGTATCAGATGTTGGAAGTACCCTTCTCTTTTTAAGTTTTGATGCCAATTATTTTTATTCTATTCGTGTTTTAAATTTACTAAGAAAATATCTTAAAGCATGGAATAATGCTGTCGAAAAACCGTATGATGAGCTTGGATGTGATAAGTATTGCAAGGAATTGTTTGAAGTATTCCAAAATATTTTAAAATCATTTAAGCTGTTCAAAAATGCCTTTCAATTATTGGTTATTTTTTTCTCAATATTTATCGTATTTTGAGATTTTACCGTCTTTTTCATTTCTTTATTTTTTTTAACTATTTCAGATACTAATATCTCTATGTCACATTTTCTCTTACATTTTGCTTTATTTGATAATGTTTCTGGAACTGTATGGATCACAAGTTCAGGTAACGACACAACTAACTCTTTTCTACATTTCAATTCAACCGCGTGACTATTATTAGAATTGTCTTCTGCCTAGACTACTTGTGATTTAATTATATCCACTTCATTGTGCTGGAATTTTTCCTTGTGTCTTATAAATATTTAATGCAGCAATGTGTGCAGAGAGAATCTGGAAAGAAGATCTCCAATCATACTAAAAGCATTGGTAACCTGCGGAGATGTGTCCCATGCTACCCTAAGTGTGGTTACAGATAGATGGAACTCGCAATCGCCATAGTAGTCAGAAGCAAACAGGCGTTAACTTGGTCTGTGACTAAATGAGATTTTTACCAGAGCGATACCAGTGCTGTTTTGGGCAGACGGTAGTCTTAACGTAACGTGTATTTCATTCAGTTCCGTCATACTGCCTTAAACCCTGGTAAGATACTGGCATCAACAGGTTTTTTCACGCAAGAAAAATGTTACTTGATTGAGTCATTGACGTCTGAAAGTTTGATTCCGTCCGAGTTATCCATCTTTCTATAAAATATTATCTCTATTACGGGTACGAGTCTTGAAGCGTTAAACCAGACGATACTGTTTGTTACCCGTTGTTGTTTATTACCACGTTTTAATTGTTATTAAGTTTAATTTAAGTAACACATGCATTTTATTTTTATCTTAATTTTGAACTAATAGCATTCGTTGATTCATTTCAGAAAGTGAACAGTTTAAGAATTACGATAACTATAATGTGGACATTGAAATACTTTATAATGGAAGTCATATTATGTCTGCACTGTGAAAACTTTTACATATGTATAGAGGAGACAAAATTAAAATGTCTAGGAAATATGGTGAAGGTCCAATATTCAGGTACTCGTATTATATATGTACTTTTACTTGTCCTTGTCATATCTTAAAAATCTGCAGTTTCGACCCTACATTTTTAACAATGACACAATTGTATACGTCTGTAGAGAATTTAATATTCATATGACTGATGAATATTGTATTCTCTATATGAAGAAGGCGAAAATGAGACTGACTACAGTAACAAAGAGACTATTTCAAGATCTTGATAGTGAACTAGCAGATAATATATTTAGCACTAGCTGCCCCGGCAAACATCGTTTTGCCATAAATTTTTTTTAAGGATGGATGACTTTTACCATTTAGGGGGATGAAAAATAGATGTTGTTCGATTCTCATACCTACTCAATATGCTCACAAAATTTCATGAGAATCGGTCAAGCCGTTTCGGAGGAGTTTGGCTACTAAAACTGTGACACGAGAATTTCATATATTAGATTAGGTCTGCCTTTTTACAATATTTAATAAATGTGTAGGATAAGATTCGAAAGATCTCTAGAAGTGGACCTAGAAAATATAGTACGACATCTTTGGTGTTGATTTTTCTAATTAGAATTGTGGAAACTCCTTAACGAAGCAAAACAGCACTTGCTTTGGCTTCTGTTTGTGTCGATCTATGATTTTTAACTGCAGTACTAACCGATACAAAAGGCGAAAGCATATTCAATATATTGGAAAAGTTTTGTGATGAGAAAGTGAATAAATGATTTTGAATTTGAATTTGAAGGATCTTCGTAGAAAAAAGAAAGAATTTCTAGTAAAAAGACAACAAAATTAGATGTAAAACATTACTAGTAACCAAAACCGATGAGTTCCACATTTAAATCCTCTTGCCCAAAACTCAAAGTCAGAAATTGAATTCTACATAATGTTTCCTAAATAATGTAACATATAGTGGTATTTTTTTTTAATCTAAATAAAACCTTTTCTTTTCATTTTTCAGAAAGTCAAAAACGCCTTTACAAAAATGTGATACGGTATAGTCGCTCGACATTTTACAAGATGACTTTATGTGGGCTTTTTGAAATAGATGCAGCTCTATCAATATCTCTAATAGCCTACTTAACTAATTATGTCATTGTTATATTACAATTTAAAATAATTTAACTTTCAGTATGCAAATAAATTGTGTTGTAATATGAGCAATATTATGAGCTTTTGATTTACAAAAACCTATAAAATTTATTCGGTAGCAATCACTGCAAGTATCTTCTTAATTTTCTAATATAAGAAAAATGTGTATTGATTTGAAAAATATCCGTTTGTAACTTCTTTCAAACATAATAATTTAAGTGTATAAGTATTACACCGCATCTTTGAATTGTGTAAAGATATATAAAGATATCTGAGGTTATTATAGGATCATTCATAATCGAAAGATACACCGTCTGCAATAACAGCTGATTGACATCACTAGCGACTAATCTTTCATCATAAAATTTCACTTATTTAATAAAATACACTAGAATAGGAATCAGCGGGATTGCTACCATGTACCTTTTTGTTTGTAAGTATCTGATATTTCGGCGCTGTTGCAAGCGCCATGATCACGGAGTTACTCCGTGCAATCCCGCATATTCCTATTTTAATGTTACTGACCATGAAAGTTTAAAACAATATAAAATAAACTAGATATTTTTCCGTGCTGTTTTCTGTTTATTACTCTAGTCTAGCCAGTTCTTTAGTGCGAAAGGATGATTTTCTCACGCCTGTCCAGTACTATGACGAATTTACAAGATCCCGGTCTAGAATTGATCTCTTTACATTGGATTCATCGCCCTTTCAATTTTCTTTATTTCAATTGAATTCACTTTAATTTAGGACAACGTAAACATGGCTAGCATGCCATTGGTCCATTTTATGCTGAGCGACAACTAAAGGTCCAGTCATAAGGTGAGTTTTGACGTCTCGGCTCCATTTATTATTACGAATAGCACGCACTGGTTAATGGCCTCGGTTTTAGGGATAGCAGAATCGGTGACACAATACGGTTTCCCAACCGAAGTTGTGCCGAACGAGTTCTTGTCAAGTACAAAAACTAATCGCTGGGAATCATTATGTCTTCGTAAAGACCTCTGTTGCAGAGATCACGTGAATACCTTGTGCTGTTCTATGATTGGACATGTGACAACCGAAGACTGACCGTGTTCCGTCCTACTAGTCTGGACATACCTTTTGAATAAGGAATGCGATGAATAATTACTACTTGTAGTCTTCCAAGGAATTGTTTAACATAATTAAAATGTTATTGATTTTACTTTAAAAAAAAATTAAACGTTATAAATCAGTTACTGGCTTTTCGGCGTAGCTGGACATTTCAAAATAAAGGAGAATGAAAGCGCTCTATACATTCTTGGGCCCACGTGTTAACTCAATAAAAGTGTTTAAAACATGATATAATTACAAGACTAAACTGAAAATTTGGTAAAATTTGGCTATCCAGGAACCAAGATATATGAAAATCAAAAATATAGGAAAAGTGAGGTTATGGCTCAATATGGTAGTTTTCTTTAGGTTACTTTCTAAATATTTTTAAAGTCTTATGCCGAGAAATTGAGTTATAAACCATAAATGTTAATGTTGGGGGATGTTTACACTCCCAGAAACCTTAATTAGTATTACAGCAAGCCGTATTTATAAGTTTTCGATTGCATTTTTCTGTCTGCCGCCGCACGGCTGTATTATAGATACTTTTCAGCTATCATCATCTCATATATAAGTTGATAATAGCAATTGTTGTAAATAAGCAATTATTATGATTATAATTATGATTAAAGATGATTATAATTAGCTATTTATGTCGTATGTATGTGCCATAATTTATTCTTACCTTCCATTAAGGCAAAAAGGGAGATGTGAAAGAAAAATAAAACACCAATGCATCATGTCTACAACATGTTTTATTCGTCTTCAATAATTAATAATATATTATCTAAAAACTGTGCAGGGGGTAAAATATTCTCTTGGTATCTTGCCCAACTAAGGTACCATATAATGCACATTACATGGGCGCAGCAGCCTACTGTTCTCTTACCAACAATGCAATTACAACAGTATTCTAATATTGAATTTCGTCCTCTGCAACTACTGTCAACCAAAATGACAAATAACGGCTAATATCGCCTCGTCATCCAAGATTCTTCTGCCAATAGAAATATTGCGACTAGTCGCAATGGCTCAATTCACACAGCAATCCATGTCGTCAATATCCAATCGATAGGCGTAATCGGTAATCCAAAATAGCAATCAGTCGTATAGTCCGTTATAAAGCCGAAATTATTAGAAATTGAGAATAAAGAATAAACGCAGCGCACTCCGAACCAGAAAAAACGAACGAGTGTTGTTTTGAATTTTGACACACCTGACATCGATGATCAGTGTTGACAGGTGTAAAAATCAAAAATCTTGATTCACGGTATATAATCGATTGTGAAACACAATTTGGATGTTTATACGATGTTTTTAATTCTTAGGTTCTTCGTTATAATATAATTAATCTACCTCAAAATATTATGCATCACAGGAAACTATTTAAAAATATAATAATGAAATACCAATTTAGTGAATTTCTTCTTCTTCTCCTTAAACTTTTTAGCATTTTACAAATTTTTTGAAACTCGATGATTAGGAAATCGAATATGGTATTTATCGATTCTATATTTTGAAAAACTAAAATGTTAATTACTCGTTTTCTAGATAGAAAAATGCTGCTATATTTTGTAATTTCAATTACAAAAATATAATGTATTTTTACATACATATTTCAACTAGTTAACTGTTGGGCCCAGAACTTTCCTTCTTCTTTCTGCAACTTATGAAATTCTAATACATACTAACATATATAGAAATAAAACAACATCCAGAATCCAACTATAATATCTTGAGATTATATATCTGACCATTTCATTCCCTGGCTGTGACAACAACCCCAACAATGAGTCTGCAGTATACTTTAGTTTTTTTAGTTAGGTAGTCAAGTTTTTCAAGTAGGTTCGAAAGGGTATGCTTCCAAATGTTCCATTACCATTGTATTAGGATCTAAAAAAAAAATTAAAATATTTCGGACATCTCATCGTCATCGGACACAACGCCATCTAGTCCCAAGCTAAGCAGAGCTTGTGTTATGGGTACTAGACAACTGATAAAAATACATATATACTTTTTTTTTGTAAATACATACATATTATACATAGAAAACAGCCAAACTGCGAAACAAATATTTGTAGATCATACAAACATTTGGTCAGACCCGAGAATCGAACCCGAGACCTCACGATCAGCAGTCGCACACGCCAACCGCGAGACCAACGAGGCAGTCATCTGGTGATGGGATCCCAGGGAAATAGAGGGACTCCCTCATTTTTTAGGAACGTACTATATTTGTTGTAGATTTTATGAAGTTTCTCGATATTTGCGTCTGGTAGTCATCATTTCATGATGATGAGCTGAGGATTTAAGATGCAACTCCTTAACGGTTAGGAGTTAAAGGATAAATCTTTAAATGTCATATATATGTATGTCACCTTTAGCCGTATTTTTTCAAGTTATTTAGGTAAGCTGATGATGGAAGGTACAACACCTCAACGGTTAGGAGTTATAGGATAATTCTTTCAACTTAATGTTTCTATAGACCTTTAGTTGTATATTTTTAAGTTATTTAGGTGAGCTGATGATATAAGGTCAAACTCTTCAATAGTTAAGTATAAGAGAATGATTTTAATATTACACGTACGTTCTATACGTACGTGTACTTAACCTTAACGTGAATTTTTTCAGTTAACCACGTGAGTTGATGAAAGAAAGTAAGACGATTGGGAGTTCGAAGATGATTTTTAAAATACCATGTAAACTAATAGGGCCTTAGTTGTATTCTTTCAAGTTGTTTAGGTGACAGATAAGGTAAGGAGGTAGATGATACTTTGCGATCCCCAGCTAGTAACTAGTCGTCTGTAGGAAAGAAAAGACATGTAGGTTCATTTCATTATAGACAAATAGATAGAAAACTCTTTATTTGTACACCGTATCATACATTTAATAGTAGGTACTGCACTTGCTGCTGCCGGATAGCTGCTCTTCGTGTAGAACAAAACAACCCAAGCTGGCAGACACGCGTGGGCAAAAACACACACAAAAGTCCAATTAATTAAAGGTAATTGAGGCTATTTTTCATATCATTTCATTCTGTCGCTAATCCATTGAATACTACCTGCAGAATCGAGCAGTGGGATCTTAGGCTATTACGGCTTCGCAGAAAAAAAATGCAGCTTGATAGAGACCTTTGTTTTAGAGGACACGGTAATAGCTTGTGATGTCTTCCATTTGGACATGTAACTGTGGGAGACCTTATTGGATCGTAACCCCGTAGAAACATGGTAGGAAATGAAACACACGTCCAAGCGAGGATAATTTTAATTGATGTAAACGGCATTAATACAATGATCCGTGGTTCTTAACATAGCGATACAGAAAATCGATATAACGCCATCTATCGAGCTCAAACGAAATCAATGCACATTATTTACATTGAACACTTATTCTTGGTTAAGATTTATGAACTTCTATTTCTAACAATTAGATTTTTAATCCCACTAATAAATAATCGATTGTCTAAAGTCTCGTCTCACTACCCACCACATACCTTTTAAATTAAAGAATGTGTTGGTTCATTTTCAAAATGAATAATTTAAAGTAATTGGATTGTTATTGATTTCTTCTACAATAAGATATTATTTAAAGTTGTGTAGTTAGTTATCAGGTCTTCAATGTACCTTTACATTTTAAAATAACCCGTTTATTTTACAATAATTTTAAAATTACTAAAAATAAAATTTCCAATTATGTTACCTTGGGATTTTTTTCTAGATAATTATATATCTGATCACATCGTCAGAATTTTTTACTACATGAACTTCACTTTGACTATTTTATTCGCAGCCAAGTACAATATTAAAGATAATTTCATAACTCCAACGGGGAATAAATACAACATAATTGTGTATTTTGTTTTTGGATCAGGAATTGTATTTAAAATTTATACGGAATTTTTTGGAGGGCATTCAAATAGAACGAATGCTCTACTAGAAGCAGTATTTATCTACCGTTTTATTTTCTACTGCTTTAGTCTCATTACGCTTTGCTATGTCAATGTCACTAAATCACATACCAATATTTTGCTCGTTTTAAAAATACAAAAAATAAATGACATAATTTGCAAAAATAAAGTTATGGGTAACACTACCTTCTGGAATTTTCTTTTCTATCTAGTTGTATTCATTCGTGCACTTATGATGATTGTTACATACTTGTTGACTCCTTACGATAATGTATTAAATATTGGAAGCACCCTACTGCTTTTGAGTTTTGATGCTAACTGGTTTTACTCTATTCGTATCTTAAATTTATTAAAAAAAATTCTTCAAACGTGGGCTGATACGGTCAATGAAACGAATGATGAGCTTGAATACGAGAAATTGTTTGAAGTGTATCAAAATATTATAAAATCATTTAAACTATTCAAAGACGCTTTTCAACTACTGGTAACTTTTTTTAATAGTCATCGCATTTTACTTTTTACACTTTGTTTTTTTCATTTTTAACTATTTCAGATGCTGATTTGGTTGTTTCACATTTTCAGTCACATTTTACTTTATTTGATAATGTTTTTGGAATTATATGAGTCACAGATTCAGGTTAGTACATAATTAACATTTTTTGCATCTTAATGTTATTGAGTGATATCCTAAGGTCAAATGCGCCTCCAGGTATCTCACAAGGCTATGAGTGTGACTATTGATGGATGGCACAGAGTGATTCTTCCCACCTTTAAATATAATCATTACCACTACTATGGGTAAGAGTTTCGAGACGATAAACCAGAAATAATATTGGGTTAATATTGATTTATTACACTTTATATTTCATGGTTATCTTCAGCCTAATAGTCACGTATTATATTTACATAAAATTCGAACTAACAGTGTTCTATGATGTATTTCAGAAAATGGACAGTTTCAGAATTTCGATGACTTTAATGTATATGGTAAAGTATTTAGTACAGCAAGTCATATTTTGTTTACACTGCGAAATATTTTACATATCTGTAGAGGAGACAAAGTTAAAGTGTCTGGGGAATATGGTGAAGAACCAATGTTCAGGTAATCATATAATACCCTTGCTTGTTGTTTTTTTATGGAATAGTTGGAAAATGAGCATGATGATGGTAAGCGATTACCGCCGCCCATGGACACCCGCAACACCAGAGGCGTCATAAATGCGTTGCCGACCTTTGGGGG
Organism: Spilosoma lubricipeda; assembly: GCA_905220595.1. Lineage (NCBI taxonomy): Eukaryota > Metazoa > Arthropoda > Insecta > Lepidoptera > Erebidae > Spilosoma > Spilosoma lubricipeda. The sequence continues at coordinate 11,396,625 of HG992297.1, forward strand.
ATAGGGAGAGGGACGTGGGGAGGGATTGGGGGAGGGTCCTCCGGTATCCTCACTCATTCGGTAAAACACAACGCGAGCGCTATTTCACACCGGTTTTCTGTGAGGCCATGGTATCATTCCGGTCGAGCCCATTCATGCCGAAGCGTAGCTCTCCCACGGTAACTCTCGTTTTCGTAGTCTAGCAATGTAATCCTACGAAGTATCGCTTAAAAAAAAATCTGAATAACGTAAAATGTCTTAGCCTAATATGACTTGGTATAACATTTGCAAATAATTTTTGATTCTAAATTAAAAAAAGATCATTCGTTTTTTCAGAAAGCAAAAAACGCCTTTACAAAAATATCATACGGTATACTCGCTCAACATTTCGCAAGATAACTTTATGTGGACTATTTGAAGCAGATGCAGCTCTATCAGTATCTCTAATGATCTACTTCACTAACTATGTCGTTGTATTATTACAATTCAAAATTCTTTGAATTATATCATCCAATTTAATTGTATTTTTACCCGACTACAGCAAAACCAAAGAGGGTTATGATTTTAACAGGCTATGTATGTATGTATGTATGTTCATTTGTTCCCTCATCTCATTAGAACTGGACAAATGAATGTTGTCGTTAGAAGCGTCATGATCGTCTGCTGGTTATAGGCTATATGACGTGCCACTGAATTTAATGTGGCGCCCTCTAGCCGACATAAAATACTGTATTAAAAAATAAATTTTAGATATATATGTCGTGTTTGATATCATTGGAAAGGGCGTTTCTTGTATATTTCAAAAATATATATATTATTAGCATTTTTTCGTGACATTGTCCGTATTTATTCGCTAATTTTGATACTTCTATGGTACCTATTTAAAATACACTTTGCAAAGAAATTAATATTATAGAGACACCAAAACATTTTAAATAAAAAAAAGTAAAAACTAAAACCCAACTACGACAAAAAACGACGCTGAAAAAGCATGAAACAAGTTTCAAAAACCGTCGAATTGAGAACCAGAAGATTCTCTCTGTTTTCTCATGTATCTTTTTTTTAAGTGTGTATGCGGATAACTTCGTCGTTTATTAACCGATTCTCATGATTATTATATATATATATATATATATATATATATATATATATATATATATATATATATATGGAAACAGATATCCCAAAGGTAGTAACATGATAAGGTCACTAAGATCTGATGATGGCATCCAAGAAAATGCGATCGATTTGGTCGTTCTTGAAGCCGGTTTTTTATTTTGTTAAAATTTTACTTGTTCTTATCGTCTATTGTCTTCTTGTACTTGATGGCGTATCGCTACGGTTTTGTAAACACATGTTAGAAGCCTTACTTTGACAGGCCTGTCAAAAAGGAATGTGTTAGTTATTGTGTTATTCCAAATCAACTTATTAGAGTAATTGAACTTTTATTTGTTTCACGTACAACAACATGGTTAACAACATTAGAGATCAGTAACACTTTTACAATGCAAAATTGACAGCTAATATGTGTTAAATAAGTTTAAATTTACAAAAAATATTATAAATTGAGCAACATCAAACCCTTCAATCATGTTACCATACGATTTTTGTCAGATCACATCGTTAGATTTTTTAATATAAAGTTCATTTTGAATTTTTATTCGCAGCTAAATATACTATTCAAGACAATTTGAAATAACTCTTACTGGGAATATATTTATGTAATAATATATAATAATAAAATAAATAAAATAAACTTTATTGTACACCAATTGATACAGTTATATTTAAAAACTAAACAATATAATAACCATGTACAAATGGCGGCCTTATCGCTAAAAAGAATTTCTTACAGGCAACCTTTGGATGGACAAATCAACTGTAGAAACACAAATTCATGGGTAGTTTGGTGTTTAAAATAAATAAGGAAACAAATGAACTTCTTTCAGATAAAATATCATAAATAGAAATATAGAGATTTTAATACAAACAAATAAAACATATAAAATAGTGCACAATATCCACACTTTTATAATAAAGAATAGTGAGTGATGAAATATCTTTAACAGGTAATAAATTACGGAGATAAGAAATGTTCTTTGACCATTTTTTTAAATATAGGCAGAGATTTGGCACGCTTTACAGCTATTGGCAAAGCATTCCATAGTCGGACAGCCTGTACAGTAAACGACTTATCGTAAAATCTGGTACAATGCGTTGGTACTGCCAATTCCAGAGATTCGGATGACCTCAAGGATCTTGAATGTGTGTCACTGTGTGTAATATATTGTTTTTGGATCAGTATATTTAAAATTCATATGGAGTTTTTTGAAAGGCGACCAATAAGAACGAATGATCTACTAGAAGCAGTTTTTTCTTCTGCTTTATTTACTAATGCTTCAGTATCATGATGATTTGCTATATCAAGCTGACTAAATGTAATTCCAATATCTTGCTCTTGCTAAAAAGAAAACAAAAAAATATGACGTAATTTGTAGCAGCAAAAGTGTAGATAAATTCAGCCATTGGAACTTTCTTTCTTATGCAGTGTGAACTTATCGTATGCCTATGATCTTCACTGCTTACTTGTTGACTCTTTATTGAATGTTTTACACATTGGGAGCACCCTATTGCTTTTAAGCTTTGACGCCATTTACTTTTATTCTATTCATATCCTAAATTTATTAAGAAAACTAGCTGAACCCCGCGGTGTTACCCGCGGTTATTGTTGTACCGCGAGTATCGCCGCGGGACAAAGTTAGTCTAAAAAAAGTAGCCTAAGTTATTCCTTACATCATCAGCTACCTGCCAGCCCAGCCGTTCCAGAGATTACCCGAACAAACAGACAGACAGACGGACAAAAAAAAAATTACACTTTTGGTTTATGTACAGTGTATACATACATATGCATTTATTAAAAAGCAGTTATTTTAATATTACAAACAGGCACTCTAATTGTATTTATTTGTACAGATATTTTGAAGTATGAAATACTTTTGTAAAGGATATTAATAAACAGCATGTATATGATGCATATTATAAGAAATTATTTAAAGAGTATCAAAATAATCTGAAATGATTAAAATAAACTATTGAAAGACGCTTTCCAACCGTTGATTTCCGAACGTCGTTGGTTAGTTTACCTCTTTATTTAGTTTTTAGATTTTAATGGTTTCATAATAAATTATTGCAGATATTTATATGGTTCATCAATCATATTTGGTTTCATCACAAGTTCATGAAGTGTCACTTATTCATCTAATCTAATCCTTGTACATATTTCACTATAGTCACTATTTCTTGTTTCTCAAAGATATTAGAATTTTCCTCCGTCTTAGTTTACTTCTTGCTGAGGAAATGTTTCTACTTAAATAGTTTAAGATCATAGTCTTATACTCATAGTGGCATGATAGTAATCACATTTTTCTCTGTGATCGTAGTTGAGGCTTGAACTTCATTAATTTCGTGATGGAGAGAAACACCATCACTGTGCACAGTGTACAGTGCTCAAATTAGTGGTACCCTCCCAAAAATATTTTGAAGACTAGCAATATAATCTTGCGCCAATAGTAAACTTTTAAAATCATAAATTATAGAATTAACTTCAAGCGGAGATAAAATAATGGACACAGTATCTTCATATCTGCAACAATTTTCGGTATATTATAAAGCTAGTTTTTTATCGTAATCACTGTTTACTTTGTCTTCGATAAGCCACTTTCAATGTATCATTTTTTTTGGACATCTAACACATAACGCCACCTAGTCCCAATACTAACTTTTAAACTTTCGCGTTCCATTATATATTAACATGGCGCAGTGGTAGCGTACGCGACTGCTGTTCTTGAGGTCTCGGGTTCGATTCCCGGGTCGGATCAAATGTTTGTATGATCTGCAAATATTTGTTTCGGAGTTTGGGTGTTTTCTATCTATAATATGTATGTATTTACAAAAAAAAAGTATATATGTATTTGTATCAGTTGTCTAGTACCCCATAACACAAGCTCTGCTTATCTTGGGACTAGATGGCGTTGTGTGTTTAGATGTCCGAAATATTTATTTTATTTATTTAATTATTTTTACGGGAACTAACGCGTTCACTTATTAAAAGGTATTACATACCTCTGATTTGCCTGACGTTTCGACCAGGTTGCACTGGCCGTGGTCACAGGCTGACTCATGGCATGTAATACCTTTAATAAGTGATCGCGTTAATTCCCGTAAAAATAATGGTTAATAAACCTAGTCCCAAGTTTAGCAGAGTTTATGATATGGGTACTAGACAACTAATACAAATACATATATTCTTTTTTTGTAGATACATACATATTAAACATAACACCCAACCTCCGAAACAAATATTTGCAGATCATACAAACTTTTGGTCTGACCGGGGAATCGAACCCGAGACCTCAAGCACAGTAGTCACATACACTACCACTGCGCTACAGAGTCAGTCATAAACGTGGAAAGCTATGAAAAGTTATTTATAACATTCGCGATGTCTTTTGAGAAAGTAGTTAGTCCGTCCACCTTCGTTTCCTCAAGCAGGAGGAATCCTTGTTACTAGTCTATACGGCCTATAGATAGAAGCTAAATAATCGAAGACCGATCACTGGTGCTCGGAGGTCAACTTGAGGTGCTTCAACTCGCTCCATACCATATAAAGAAAATTACTCACGGATGGGACAGTAGAGAATTCTTCATTATTCGCTGCGGAGAGGTGCGCACCTTGTCGAATCACGCAGATCATATCACACACCACCATAGACTTACAAATGCAATTACACTCCTACGAGTTTATACAATCAAAGCTCATCAACTAGTGGCGGAACTATTCACACTGAAGTTTCGATTCGCAATCAATTACTTATTACCAATTAATAATCTAAATTAATTTATTTATAATATACCGACGCAACGTGACCGTCCGAGACCAAAGTTCACGTTCACTTTACTTTTCCAATAACAGGCCCCCGTAGGCACCACAAAGCTATCAGACCCCCTGTAAGTACCACAAAGTTGGCCCGCGTCAAGATCTTCAACAAGACACCGACCGAACGTTGATATTACACTTTTTCGACTCGTCTCCAGAGAGTTCCGTTAACCGAGTCATGAGATATCAACATAATCTAAAATATAACTACAAGTTACATTTACCTTAGAGCATACAATAACAAAGGGGACACATCTTTAGAGCTTTTAATTTTCCTCACAAATTCCAAATATTCGATTTGGTATCGAAAAAAACATCCTAATAGTTATCCATATCTACTGCAACGTAATTATTACTCTCAGTTCAGTGGTAAATAGCCTGAAAATAGTAAACATCTGTCGACTCTACACTTGATTTGTGGTATAATTAAATAAGCCAGAAAGTCAAGACGAAATAAATACTTGCTTTAATTCAATATTTAGTATGTAGTGTATAATAAATGAACATAGTTCTAAGCCTTAAATTGCAACCTTAATATATGGAATATGCACTGCATCAAAAAACAATTAATATAATAAAGACTTTTTAAAACAATATTATAATAAAGCAAACTGTAGAAGAACAATAATGTGCTGTATAAACCATCCAAATATTTTCATAGGTAGCACAGCGTCTACATAAAATAGACCACATATATTCATCTTGTTAAATGTAGCGTTGTGTAGACGTTGGACGTTCTTGAACAGCTTTTTCTCTTCTGCTGTGAAATATTAAAATATAACTTTACCAATAAAGCAGCCTAAAGATGACTTATGGGAAGTGTCTTAACCTTGCATGAAGTAGCAGCTTTGAAACCAAAACATTAATTCAACTATGAGATTGTCCATAGAAACTCAAAGCGAATCGAATCAGCAATTTTACCTAATAATTATTCCCGCTAGTTATGTTGCGACTATGAAATTTGAAGAAAATTGTATGCTAAGATTTTTAATGAAAAGATTCAATAAAATCTTCAAGCTTCGCTATGTTTAAACAACTAGCTAAGAAACTGATCGTTACTTCTCGTGACCAGATAGCCGGCGTTTTTCTAGCACAGAGAGTTAGCATTGCCATTTAACTAAGCAATGCCTAATCGCCTACTGGCGATGATACGGAAGAATTTTTAGACGCTTGTATGTAATTGTTTTTTTTTTATGTGTGGCCTCTCAAAATGACTCTACTATGCCTGATGAAAAGCACAAGGAGAATCTAAGAGTGGTGGTACAATACTCGTTGCAGACTGCAGACAATGTGACAGTGCAGCATGGTGACCAACACTATGGTGGCCTAGTGATGCTTCTGCATCATTGGGCCTCTAAATATTGATGTTTCTTTTTGGTATTATTATTTCCTAGTATTATAATTTAATTTTAAGATAACGTGTCATAGTTTAAAAAAAAAGTAAAATTATTATACTATGAATAAAACATCTTCAAAAGATTTGGAAATTATAATATTTATAAAACATTAATGAGGAAGCCAAGTTCGTCACTGGGCTTATCGCGCTGATGCTTAGATAACTACCGGGACTTTACAAGTGAATACTATATACATACCTGATATATTCGTCTTAGTTGATAACTTACAAATATCTTGTCCCATACTGATGGAATCGTAGAACGATTGACATTGTAGAGACAATACTCCATGCAGTACAAAATTCTTAGAGATCCAAATAGCAAGAAAAATGCTTTTCCAAATACTGCGGTACTAAAAATAAAATTGATTTGCAGTCTTATTCCCTTTACATTATTTCATCACTAACGTCTGTTGCAGTTAATATACTGACTTACTACTTAACATACTTAGTTACTATAAAATAATTATAAGTACTCACCTTATACACTTTTTGACTCTCTAATAACATATCAAAACTGATTTTGACGTACAGTAACATATGCAAAAAACTTTCAACCATATGATACAGGATCTGAAAAATGGAGCAGTAAGAACTCAGTCTCATAGTCATCTAACAATAACAAGACTGATAATTACCAAAACTCCAAAATTACGATTACAGATAGTGTAGCACTTCAGTATTTGATTGTATGTTTTAAACAACTTTCGACACATGTGCGGATCACGAGTACCTTCAGAGCTTATAACGAAATTATTCCAAGAAACCATAGTTCTTTGAAGTAGATTCACTGAGCTAATAGCATATGTTATATTAACATCAAAACTGAACAACAAAAGATAACTCCACGAATACATATATTCGATTCCAAACAAAACAAAGCAGAATATGGTAAAAGCTATGAAGAAAACAGAGATGAGGATCACACAAATCAAATTAAAAGTCGTGTACGTTTTAAAATTAAATTTGAACGAAATAACAACTTCTTGAATGAAAAGGATGAAATCAATATTGTCATCAGTTTGAGTCATAGTAGCTATTGTATTTATGAAAAACCCGACTGAATAGAAGGTTACTTCAAGCACGAATAACACAAGGCTATATATTTCAGAGTAAACAGCTGTATATTTGTCAAAGTACAGATTAAAAATGAGACAAGTTAAAGTAAGCATGCATGCAAGTGATGCTAGAAATGAAAGTAGGGCGGCTCGAAGATTATTTGGAGAGATGTAGTTATTCTTAATAGCATATTTAGGATACAATAATATACTCTGCAGCAGGTTTAACGGCCTAATCATTGCCTGTACTTCTGTGGTGACCAAATGCTTCATTAGAAAGGCTGTTAGAACTATAACACAAAATCGAATTTTCTGCTATATTTGAACTGAAGTATGCATTAATGTCGACGTATTCAGAGAACCTAATATGTTTGTTGATTGATATTCATTAAGTTAATTAAATTTAGTCATTACAAGAAATTACTTTTATGTTTTACTTTTGATCCATAAATTTAATCCTGGTAAGAAATTAATTTTATGTGTTACTTATGATAAATTAAAGTAATCGTTCTAATGTTAATCACATGTTCGAGCTATTGTTTACACCAAGTAATTATATATTTCTTCTACTATTTTCCCTTTAAAGCTTCCTTGCCATTGCTTTATGCTCGCAAATTTTATACCTGTTATAACACAGAACAGAGAATATAGGTAGAAATGTTATGTAGGCGGGGCAGGCACGCCGTACACATATAAATATATATCTATACTTATAAAATAGTAAGCCCTGACTGACTGACTGACTGACTGATTCATCATCGCCGAGCGTAAACTATGATAGTTAGGGCTATGAAATTTGGTGAGTAGGATCCTTTTATTGAGTAGACACGCACTAAGAAAGGAATTTTGGAATTTCTACCCCTAAGGGGGTGAAATAGGGGTTGAAAGTTTGTATGGAAGTCCGTCATTTTTTAAGTTAGAAACCTGAAACTTTACTTTTGGGCTGCTGATTAAAAATGAGTAAACACGTATTTCAGTGTTTTTTGAATATTCAACCCCTAAGGGGTGAAATAGGGGTTGACATTTCGTACATAGGTTAGTCTGGAAGCCCGTCATTTTTGAAGTCTGAAACATGAATTTTTATTTATGTGTAACTAATTTAAAAAGAGTAGAGACGTATTTGAACGTTTCTGAATATTCTACCCCTAAGGGGTGAAATAGGGTTTAAAAGTTTATATGGAAGTTCGTCATTTTTTAAGTTAGAAACATGTTACCTTATTCATGTGCTAAGGACTAAAAATGAGTTAATACGTATTTAAGCGTTTCTTGGTATTCTACCCCTAAGGGGGTAAAATAGGGGTTGAAAGTTTGTATGGAAGTTCGTCATTTTTTAAGTAAGAAGCATGAAACTTTATTTTTGGGCTACTGTTTAAAAATGAGTAGATACCTATTTAAGCGTTTATGAATATTCTACCACTAATGGGTGAAATAGAGGTTGACATTTCGCATATAGGTTAGTCTGGAAGTCTGTCATTTTTGAAGTTCGAAACATAAAACTTTGTGTTTGGGCTACTGATTAAAAATGAGTAGATACCTATTTAAGCGTTTCTGGATATTCTACCCCTAAGGGATGAAATAGGGGTTGAAAGTTTGTATGGAAGTTTGTCATTTTTTAAGTCAAAAACATGAAACTTTATTCATGTACTATTGATTAAAAAAGAGTAAAGACGTATTTAAGCGTTTCTGGATATTCTACCCCTAAAGGGGTGAAATAGGGGTTGAAAGTTTGTATGGAAGTCCGTTATTTTTTAAATTAGTACCATGAAAATTTAATTTTGGGCTACTGATTAAAAGTAACTAGATATCTATTTAGTGTTTCTGCATATTTACCAATAAGAGGGTGAAATAGGGGTTAATGTTTTTTTATGAAAATCCGTCATATTTAACTTAGAAACCTGAAACTTTCCTTTTGGGTTGCTGATTGAAAATGAGTAAATACGTATTTCAGCGTGTCTGAATATTCTATCCCTAAGGGGTGAAATAGGGGTTGACATTTCGTGCATAGGTTAGTCTGGAATTCCGTCATTTTTGAAGTTTGAAACATAAAACTTAATTTATATGCTACTGATTAAAAAAGTGTAGAGACGTATTTAAGCGTTTTTGGTTATTCTACCCTTAAGGGGGTGAAATAGGGGTTGCAAGATTGCATGGAAGTCTGTCATTTTTTGAGTTAAAAACATAAAATATTATTTTTGGGTTACTAATTAAAAACGAGAATATGGATATTTAAGCGTTTCTGGATATTCTACCCCTAAGGGGAGAAATAGTCATTGGCATTTCATGTATTGGTTAGTTTGGAAATCCGTCATTTTTTTTAATTTAGCAACCTAACAACTTTCGTTTTCATGTTTCTGATTTCAAATAGATGAATACTTATATCAGTATTTATGCGAATTCTGCTCCTAAAGGGGTTGAATGTTTGTATGAAAGTTCTTTTAAATGGGATAATGATCAAAAATAAATAAATAGATACGTTTAAAACATGAATAAACTACTGATACATTATTTTACACAGTTTTAATTAAATGCATATGATCAACTTCCACGTGAGCAAAGCCGCGGGCAACAGCTAGTATATATATATATAAATAGGTCCAAATACCTCTATTTTGTCTGCCAGAATTAACTGAACAGTCGCATTCGCGTTTTACTTTCAACGGGACAAAATAATAAAATAATCATACATTGCGTATTAAATTTGATTACTGACTACATTGTTTTCACAAGAGTACGAAATGAACTGCATCCTGCTTGAATATTTCGCCCGAACAGATTTAGTGGAAGGCATAGAGGTGTGCCCAGTTATTTATAATGCAGTCGATACCGCGAAATTGTAGATGTCGATGATATTGGTTTATGTTTCTCTTAAGTAGAAAGAGTTGATTTCTTTTTTATTATGATTTTTAACCGACTGCAAAATATAATTAATTTGAACTTTTTTTGGAAAGAATTTTGATGAAATGGAATAGAAATAAAATAAATATATGTATTTTTTTAACTTAGAACATATTTTGAAGATTAACAATTAACATTTTCGAGCCGTCTGGCTACTCCAACGTTATACTCGCAGTCCATCTAATCGAAGAGCTAGCGTATGACACTTCTGCCAGATTAAAGAATATGAGACATATAAAAAAACGTCAGTCTGTTGTATATATTTTTGTTTTTTGCATTAAATTTAAAAACAAAGAATGTACATCGTGTAATAAAATAAAAAAAAAACCTCATAATTACTGTTAGTTACAGGGTTCTATAGAAAAAACATTGAGATTATGTGTGTTACGTCTATAGAAAGTTGTATCGTGTTGATAAGTATGAAACGTCAAACTCTTAAATTAGATGTACAATATGTACTTATGACTTATACATATTAAAGACATTTTATTATTACTTATAATAAAACTGTAGAGAGATCAATTCTGTACATTGAATATATATTCAAAAATAATATTGGGGGATGAATAATTATCGATACTGATGCCAAAAATGCAATCAGTAGATTTTTGTCTGTCTGTCTGTCTTTTTGTCTGTATGTGCACGCATGGGTCAAAAACTACTGAAGGGATTTTAACCAAACTTGGTACGATTATAGTCCATACTCCTGGGCAGGTTATAGGCTATATAACATAACGCCTATCAAAAGATCTGCAAAAAAGTCCTGAATAGTATATTTCTATCTTTTATAAGTTAGCCACAATAACGTGTTTAATCGTTAGGCATTTCTTCAAAGTGTATTAAATACATAAATATATTGTATTTCACATGGATATATCCTTATCACTATACACTTTAATATCTATTTAAAAAATATACAAATCGGTTAATAAACACATAAGATATAGATGAAATAAAACTTTCAAATCTCGCCGCACCAGTATGGGTACGGCTGTACGGTTGAATTTTGTTTAATACGCGAAACGGCCATCCGCTGCATCTATAAAAAGGCGGGGGCGCTCACGCGCTGACTTCACTCACATAATGCGAACGAACGTGGTTCTTATTGACTCGTCTCGGAATAAGCACGCTTTAGATTTAAAAATACATAGATACGTTGTTTTTAGATATAAGTTTAAAGTAGGTATTAAATGATAATATAATTAGTTTGTTCAGTGTTTTTGTTTGTTTCTCCTTTTTTTCTTTATATAGATTTTATTCTTTATAGTTAAGTAAAAAATTCAATTAAGTAAATTTATGAAATGACAATTAATAAATCTCAGGGTCAAACTTTCCGCGTTGCTGGAGTAGATCTTAGTCTCAGTTGTTTTCACGTGGGCAGTTGTACGTCGCTCTTTCCCGGGTCAGTAGTTCCACAAATCTTTATGTATACGTACATGAAGGGTCCACTTTGAACATAGTTTATCCGTAAGCTTTACGATAAAATTATGTATTTTTTATATTAAATAACATTTTATTTTAGATTTGCTTTACTGTCTTCTGAGAAATACAAAGAAAGTTTTGCAAAAAAAACCTTTCTTCATAAGAGTGCAACGGATCACAGCGTTGCTTAATACTAAACAAATGAACGTTTACACCCTAGCCACTGACTGAATTTTAGTTTCGCAGTTTATGCGGCTTGGCTGAAGTAGTTTTTCCAGATAACATTTCAATTAGACACAGGCACACTTTTATCGATTTTAACACAGTAATTTCAGTATTTTTTTCACTTTTTACTATTTTGCGAGATTTTTATACTCGGAACTGTTGTTTACGTGATGACTAGCAACAAATATATTATATACTAGCTGAACCCCGCGGTGTTACCCGCGGTTATTGTTGTACCGCGAGTAACGCCGCGGGACATAGTTAGTCTAAAAAAAAGTAGCCTAAGTTACTCCCTGAATCATCAGCTACCTGCCAGTGAAAGTCCCGTCAAAATCCGTCCAGTCGTTCCAGGGTAATCTCTGGAAAGGCTGGACAGCCGACAACAAACAAACAGACAGACAGACAGACAGACAGACCGACAGACAGACAGACCGACAGACAGACAGACAAACTTAACTTAAAACTTTTTTAACTACTGTTTTGGTATATGTACCGTGTATACATACATACGCATTTAGTAAAGAGCGGTTTTTTAATATTACAAACAGACACTCCACTTTTATTTATTTGTATAGATTAAATTATACATGGTATTATGTTTTTGTTTGTTAAACCGTTTTTATCATCAATTACACTAACATTATAAAGGCGAAAGTTTGTAAGTGTGTATCATATGTTAGTTACTCTTTCACGCAAAAACTACTAAACGGATTTGGATGAAACTTTACAGTGAAATAACACATAGGCTACTATTTGTCACGATAACCGACATACACGCGGGCGGAGCCGTGGGCAGCAGCTAGTATTAAATAAAATATTTTGACATTCCAATCTAATCAATTAGGAGTAAGTCATGAAGTCATTAGTTTATGTAATGACAAGTAATTTAAATTATGATACGACAATCAATAAATATATTAGATTCTCTGTTCATGCCAGCACTACTACTACTATTACAAAACTAAAACTATTAAGTAAAAAAATACTATTCAATTAGATTTACTCCCGAAGTCTTTCTAATGAATCAATTTATCACAGCAGATTTACTGGCAATGCTTCGACCCCTAAATCTTATACCAAACATAACATTTTGTCCTAAATATGTCATTAGGAATAACTATATATCGCCAAATAACTTTCAATCCGGCTTAATTTCGGTGCTAGCTGCAGCTTTGTTTATAGTTATATTCATTTGTCGAAATTGTAGTCTCTACTTTTATTACGATACGAGTGTTATTGGTGTATATGCTATTTTCGTACTCATTTTTGAAGCACTCTTCTATTCAGTTGGGTTTTTGATGAATGCAATAGTTGCTGTGACTCAAACAAATGATAATATTGAATCCATAATTATCATTCAAGAAGTTTTTATTATGTTCAAATGTAGTTTTGATAAATACACAATATACAATTGGATTAGTGTGATTATGTTTTTAGTTTTCTATGTAACTTTTATCATATGCAGCTATTTGCTAATTGCAAGTAAAGACACTCCATTGTCGTGGAGTCTTATTTTGTTATTGAGCTTTGATATGAATGTAGTATATATAATCCTTTTAGTAAATCTCCTTGAAAAAAATATAACGCTTTGGAATAATGTTATTAGGAACTCTAGTGGTTCTCGTGATCGGCACATGTGCCGAAAGTTATTTCAAACATATGATCAAATATTGAACTGTTACTATATCTGTAATCGTACTTTTGGAGTTTTGGTAAGTATTAGAGTATTTGTGTCAATACCATTACACGATTGAAGATTCTTAAAGTTTTTTTTCAGATTCTGTACCACATGGTTGAAAGCTTTTTGCATGTGTTTTTATACATTCAAATATGTATGGATTTCTTACTCTACGAGGTAAATAATTAGAAGTCCAAAAAATATGAAGATATTGTGGATAATACTATAATATAGGCTGATTTATAACAAATTCTTTTTAGCATGAAACACTTTCAAAATCGGTAATGCTCATAATTTGGTTTTCCAAAAACTTTACATTGCATGGAGTGTTTTCTTTACAATGTCAATCGTTCTATGATTCTGTCAATACAGGACAAGATATTTGTAAATTATTATCTCGGTCGAACCTATCAGGTACGTCGATACAATACTGACCTGTGTAATAAGTAGTTATTTATTCACTTTACAAAACTGACATTTCAGTATCCAAATAATTTCGAATATTTTTAACGTGTAGTCTGTCAAGTCTTTCTGAAACAAAGAAGTAGGCTTACAATTTTCTTTAATATCATTTTATAAAAAAAAAGTAAAAACTAAAACCCAACTACGACAAAAAACGACGTTGAAAAAGCATGAAACAAGTATCAAAAGCCGTAGTCACGCGTTGTTAAAGTGTCATGGACTATGGTTCATTACTAAGTTTCAAAAACCGTCGTCCATGTAGTATAATGTACCATAGTTCATAACACTTGAACAACGCGTGACTACGACTTTTGAAACTTGTTTCATGCTTTTTCAACGTCGTTTTTTGTCGTAGTTGGGTTTTAGTTTTTACTTTTTTTTTATTTAAAATGTTTTGGTGCCTCTATGATATTAATTTCTTTGCATAGTATATTTTAAATAGGTACTATAAAAAATTTACAATTATCGAATAAATACAGACAAAGTCACGAGAAAATGCTTATAATATATTTATTTTTGAAAGGTACAAGTAACGCCCTTTCGTATGATACTAAACACGGCATATTTCTCTCAAATTAATTTTTTGAAACAGTACTTTACGTCGGCTAGAGGGCGCCACATTAGATTAAATGGCACGTTGTATAACCTATAACCAGCGGACAATCAAGACGCTTCTAACGATATCTCATTTGTCTTATTTTGACTAGTAGTTAAGAAAGGAGGGAACAAACGAGCATACCATAGAAATTCCACACTCATCGAATAAATACGGACAAAGTCACGAGCAAATGCTAATAATATATATATTTTTGAAGTGTGCAAGTAACGCCCTTTCCAATGATACCAAACACGACATATTTATCTAAAATTTATTTTTTAATGCAGTACTTTATGTTGGCTAGAGGGCGCCACATTACATTCAGTGACATTTCATATAGCCTATAACCAGAAGACAATCATGACGCTTCTAACGACACCTCAATTGTCCAGTTCTAATGAGTAGTTAAGGAGCTATGAGGGAACAAATGAACATACATACATACATACATACATACATACATACATACATACATACATACATACATACATACATACATACATACATACATACATAGCCTGTCAAAATCATAACCCTCCTTTGGCTTTGCCGTAGTCGGGTAAAAATAGATAAAGATCTGGGAAAATATTCAAGTTTAATTGTTCATAAATTATTTTATATTGATTTCATAACTTTTAAGTAAAACTGAAATATAATGTTTTGTTGTTAAACCTTCTATTTTCTGTAGGATACTGCCCAATTATTCACTTACAATTTGATGCTTTATCTGTATTTTTTGACATTCCACAGCAGAAGAAAGAGTACTCTTCAAGAACGTCCAACGACTTCACAACGCTACATTTAACAAGATGAATATCTGTGGTCTATTTTACGTAGACGCTAAGCTACCGGCAAAATTATTTAGCTGGGTTATTCAACATGTTATTGTACTTCTACAGTTTGCTTTATTGTAATGTTTATAATCATAATTAAATAAATAAATAATAAATAAATATTTCGGACATCCAACACACAACGCCATCTAGTCCTTAGCTAAGCAGAGCTTGTGTTATGAGTACTAGACAACTGATACAAATACATATACACTTATTTTTTGTAAATACATACATTTTATACATAGATAACACCCAAACTCCGAAACAAATATTTGCAGGTCATACAAACATTTGGTCCGACCCGGGAATCGAACCTGAGATCTCATAATCAGCAGTCGCACACGCCAACCGCGAGACCAACGAGGCAGTCAAATATTATTAACATTATTATCAGATTCTTTGCTGAAAAAAAAATTGTTTCCTAAACTATCTCCTTTAACAGTACTTTATAAACCCACAAACACTTGTAGGTTGATGAAGTACTATTTTTATCCAACAACGGCAAAGCCAAAGGAGGGTTATGGTTTTGACAGGCTATGTATGTATGTATGTTCATTTGTTTCCTCATAGCTCTTTAACTACTTATTAGAACTGGACAAATGAGATACCGTTAGTAGCGTCTTGACCATCCGCTGGTTATATATGACGTGTCACTGAATCTAATGTTGCCATATAACGGCACTAAAACATTTTAAATAAAAAATTAGTAAAATCTAAAACCCAACTACGACAAAAACGACGCTGAAAAAGTATGAAACAATTTTGAAAAGACGTAGTTACGCATTGTTAAGTGTTATGGTGCGTTTCTATGTAACGTGTGACTACGGTTTTTCAAACTTGTTTCATACTTTTTCAGCGTCGTATTTTGTTGTTGTTGGATTTTAGTTTTTACTTATTTTTTTCAAACAAAATGTGATTGTGTTTGTAATAGTATCACGTATCAGTGATTAGAAACTACTGTCATTAAATACTCGTGTTCTAATCCGTTTTTATTTAATGAAATGGTTAAAAGACAACTAACACAGAGTAAAATTCAACGTCTCCTTGTTGAAATAACATTTTTGTGCGTGAACCCGGTAGCGATGATGAGAATTGTAGGTAGTAGAGCCATAAACGGGCTGGCTCGACCGGGCCGGTACTACCCTCGCACAGAAAATCAACGCAAAATGACAGCATTCGTGCTGTCCTGTTTTGTTGGTGAGTGCGAGACCGGAGGCCCAACGATGCAAAAGCAGGCATTGCCGCCATAGTGTGCATCACCATGTTGCATTGTCTGCATTCGCAATGAGTATGGTGGCCACCACTCTTGGATTTGCTTTTAATTTCCATCAGGCGGAGTAGAGTCATCTTGGCAGGCTTAAATAAAAAAAAAGTTTTGGCAGCTATTCTGAGAGTGAAATTAATGTGTAACCAGTATCTGTTAACGATGAAATGTGTAACGTGGTAGAAATCATTAGACAATAATTTATAAATAGTCGATTAGAAGAAGAAGGTTTATATGTGTACATATAAACCTTCTTCTTGAATCAATCTTTCTATTACAGAAAACTGCATTAAAATCTGTTAAGTAGTGGTAAGATTTAAGCGAACAGACAGGCACCCGTACTTTCACGAGCACGATACCTAGGAGTTCTATAGTCAGGGGATTAATGTACCTGAAATTTAGGAAATAACACGACTAAACGTATCACACGTTTTTACTGCAAGATAAGAGTTTTACAATATAGGAATACATTTATTTATATTTAACTGCTAGGAGGTCTTGACTCCGTGACCGAATAATGAAATTCTCGACATGAGGAATGTGGCATCCGATAGTCATAACTGTTTACGGACGGATACCTTAAGAAACTGACATTAGAAGGTTGGATCATGAATTTGATATATGAATGATATGACGATAGCGGTTCTCCTTAGCATGGCTAATTTACTAAGAAAATTGTCTATGTTATTGTCTTTAGGTTCTTAATCACCGGTATCTTGGTACCTATATCCATCCGAAGTAAGATTCTGTTCAGGAAGCTTTACAATATTTAATTAACCCTTAACTACCCAGTATGCTTTTGTAACGTAACTGACTAATAGTGTCCGATAGATTCAATTTATAAATATAAAGTATAATAAAAGATGGAAAGTTATTTTGAATGAAAGACTCAGTATAATATTTTTCAGTAATGTATTTTTTACACTTACAACGCAGCCAAGCTAAAGCTGAAAATTCATAATTTTGAATTTCATTAAATATCTAATATATAAAATTCTCGTGTCACAGTTTTAGTTGCCAAACTCCTCCGAAACGGCTTGACCGATTCTCATGAAATTTTGTGAGCATATTGAGTAGGTCTGAGAATCGGCCAACATCTATTTTTCATCGCCCTAAATGGTAAGGGTCAGCCATCCTTAAAAAAAAATTATGGCAAAACGACGTTTGCCGGGACAGCTAGTAAGTAAATAAATATTTCGGACATCTCACACACAACGCCATCTAGTCCCAAACTAAGCAGAGCTTGTATTATGGGTACTAGAGAACTGATATAAATACTTATATATATTTTTTTTGTAAATAACATACATATTTTAGATAGAAAACACCCAAAATCCGAAATAAATATTTGTAGATCATACAAACATTTGATCCGACCCGGGAATCGAACCCGAGACCTCAAGAACAGCAGTCACGTACGCTACCACTGCGCCACCGAGGCAGTCATTAAATTCTTAAGATTCTTAAGATCGTTGGAATATTTCCAGCTAAGAGTAACTAGCCACACTACTATATTCTATATCATTTTTTTTTGCGATAAAGGTAGATCATGGAACAGCCTGCCGATATTCATTACATATACTCAAATACTGACAGCATTTAATATTAGGAGAATGGTCGAAGATCGTTACTTATGTTCCCAGGCACTCCTTGCTCACAATAGCTGTACCGACATGACTTCATGATTTTATAGTTATTTTTATGTATTAGTATGTGTATAAAAAATGTCTACATCCGTTTTATTTGCCGTTCACGTAACTTAGCAGTGTACAGCAATATATTGGCTAGCTTCTTTGACTTTTCGTCATATGGCTATTTCCACGAGGTTATAATCATATATGTCTGTAGAGAACGTAATGTTAATATGTCTGTTGCTCACTTAGTAGATTTGGGTAATAAGTAAAATTTTAACAAAATAAAAACCGACTTCAATAACGACGAAATCGATCGATTTCTCTTAGATGCCTTCATCAGATCTTAGTGTACTTATCACCGTACTGTCACTGGAATATTCCCTTTCCATTAAAAAATGAATCATCAAAATCGGTTCCTAAACGACGAAGTTATCCGCGACCATAAACGAACGAACACACGCATTAAAAAAAAATGGTCGAATTGAGAAACTCCTCCTTTTTTGAAATCGGTTAAAAAGACAATGTCAAAATTTTATTAAACAAAGAGATAATAGATTGTGTTTAAAATAATCAAACTAATATATAAAGGCGAAAGTTTGTGAGTGTGTATGTTTGTTACTTCTTTACGCGCAAACGGCAGAACCAATTTGGATGAAGCTTTACAGTAATATGACTTATACATTAGAATAAAACACCAATGATACAACCCATGACCCATGATCTTTAATAAACAAATCATGAGATGACGTACAACGATTGTTAACACAACCCAGGATTGATGACACTACATCAATTGATACACATTAACCTATCGATAAAGGGTTAGAATGTAAAAAGTCCTGGTTGACCATTTTTTTTTTTTTTTTTTTTTATTTATTTATTCATGTATAACAAAAATTTACAAAAGTGCTTATAGTTGACGCAATCACAATCTCATTAGAGATTTTCCGTGCATCAAGGTCATCGATTTCAATAAATAAATTATACAATCACTTTACACAAACGCATTTCGTGGGTAGATTGCTAAACAAAAACCCACATCAAATACATAGGCGCGTGCAACGCTCACTGTCCGCACTGGCCACTTTTGTTAAGAGAATTACCTTCTTGTGAGGGTACGATTAGAAAAAAGTAAGATAGAACCAAACAAAACAAAAAAAAAATACTGCGATACAGGTTGTTTCCTGTATTAAACACGTTAGTATTTAACATTTTAATTCACCTTTTTAGGATGTACAGCTTAAATGGTCTTGTTTTTGTTATGGTAAGAAGTGTTGCCTTAATTTGTTCTTTATATTATTTTTAGTTATTGTGTCTCTTAGAGATATTGGTAGCTGATTGATAAGGTGTGGGATTATGTATTGTAGTGTCCTCTTGCCGTGTAGATTGTTATATTTCGGGATTAATAATTTAGAGTTTGTAACGCTACGTGTCCTAATTTCATTATCTTTAATTATTTTGGTTATTTTGAGGCTTTCGTTAAAGAATTCTTCCGTCAACAATACAAGCTTAGTTTTGTCATGTATGGGTATGATTTTACAAAAATTGAACAACTTGTGGTAGTTATGTTCGTACTTAGTTTTGATGTTGTTCGGAACAATGGTTTTCAAGATACGCAGTTGAAGTGTGTAAATTTGATCAAGGTGAGTTTTAAACGTCCTACCGTAGCTAGACAGTCCATAGGATACGGTTGATTCAACCAGAGATTTATAAAGAAGTAAAAGTATATGAAATGGAAGTTTTTGTTTAATTATGGAAAATTTTGCCAGTATACCCCTTAATTTATCACATATTTCATTTATATGTTCCTTCCAATTAAGGTGGTTGTCTATAGTTAGGCCTAGGTATTTTTGTTTATCAACTAGTTCTATCGCATCACAGCTACATAACAAGGATTCATATTGTTTGCTATGCAAACACTTATGAGAATGTGCTTTTAATTTAGGTACTATGGTACTTCTATTTCGACTGGAGCTAATATACATTAATTTGGTCTTACTCGCATTTAGCACTAGGCCCGCATCGTGTGACCATTTACAAAGAAGATCAAAGTCGTGTTGAAGCAAATCTTGAACTTGCTCGACATTTTTCCCGGCTGTCAAAAGGCAGGTATCGTCAGCGAATTGGTAAGTCTCGCTGTTTTTGATCATGTTTACGAGGCTATTGACGTACGTAAGATAGTGCAGTGGTCCAAGGACTGAACCCTGTGCCGTACCCTCAGTTACGTCAACTGCTTCACTAGTCACACCACCAACTTGTACCATGTACTTTCTACCATTCAGGTAGTCCTTACACCACTCCAGCAAATTTCCTCCTACTCCACTGTCGAGAAGGCACTCTAGTAAGGTTTCGTGACGAAGCGTATCAAAAGCCTTACTATAGTCGATAAAGAGCACCAATACGTGTTGTTTTTTATCTAGATGCTTATGTATGCTGTCTGTAAATGCTGATAACAATTGTGTGGTATTCTTTTTTGGTTGAAAACCGTATTGATGTTCGTTAAGTATTTTATTTTTGCTATAAAATTCGTATATTTGATTACTAACATAATTCGTATATTTGATTACTAACATAACCAAGCTTAGCTTATGGGTAAACTCAACTAGAATAAAATTCAAGTCCAGTCACGTGCAAGTTAAAAGCATAGGAAGCATACAGATGTTAAGTAGGCAGGAAATGACGCAGATCCTACCAGTTGTTCATGTCTACAGCAACGTAATAATTACTCTCAGTCCAGTGGTAAAAATAACCTGAAAATAGGAAATATCTATCGACTGGTTTATGATCGAAATAAATCCTTGCTTAAATACAATATTTTTTATGTAATGTAGTTTAAATAAATAAGGTAAAACAATTGATATTACAAAGACTTTTTTAAACAATCCTACTAGTATTATAAAATGCGAAAGTTCGTAAGTATGGATGGATGTTTGTTAATCGTTTACGCAAAAACCACTGAACGGATTTGGATGAAACTATACAGTAATATAGCTTATACATAAGAAAAACACATAGGCTTCTATTTGTTGCGATAACTGACATACACGTGGGTGGAGCCACGGGCAACAACTAGTTTTATAGTAAAGCAAACTGTAGAATAACAATAATGTGCTGTATAAACCACCCAAATATTTTCATCGGTAACACAGCGTCTACATAAAATAGACCACATATATTCATCTTGTTGAATGTAGCGTTGTGTAGACGTTGGACGTTCTTGAACAGTTTCTTCTCTTCTGCTGTAAAATTTAAAAATATAATTTTAACAATAAAAAAATTAAAATTTCCTGTCTTTCGTGCCGTCCGTCAATTGAACGTATCTCAACCTTACAGAAATTATCAACCTTGAAATCAAAACATAAATTCAACTATATGATTGTCCATTGAAACTCAAACCGAAAATCAGCTACCTATAAATTTTCCCAGATTATAAAATTGTATACTAATAGGAAAAAAAAATCACAATTTTCACAACAAACACACAGTCCTACAAATTGCGTGGTACGTTCAGAAGTAGTACGTCCAGTCCCGGTCCTACGCTCAGAAATTGTTTTTCCCTGCTAGCTCTGTTAGCTTTTAGATTTTTGTAAGGTGAAAGGTGGGCTCCCGATCAAAATGCAGCCACTCACGAAAAATTTGCTTGATAGTAATAACTTGTAAATTTTTTTCCAGGGATTCCAGACTATAAGGTTTATTTATGGAAAAAAGGTAAAAGAATCTTCAAAATATATGGAAATCATGAAATTTTGGTAAAACCTTCACGAGGTGGCGAATTTTGCTGCAACAAAATATTGCAGTGGAGCTTAAATAACTACCGGGACTTTACAAGTGAATACCAAATACATACCTGATATATTCGACTTAGTTGATAATTTACAAATATCTTGTCCCGTACTGATAGAATCGTAGAATGATTGACATTGTAAAGACAACACTCCATGCAGTACAGCATTCTTGGAGATCCAAATGGCAAGGGTAATGCCATGCCAAGAAATTTTATTCTGAAAAAAAAATTGATTGTCAGTCTTTTTCCCTTTACAATATTTTATGAATAATTTATACTACAGTTTATATCTTTAAACTCTTTAAGTATCTACTTATTAGTTGAAATGTTCAATTTTAGCTAACAACATCTATGCATAAGGAAATTTTAAATTCTACTGCATTAATTAAATAAACACAGAGACAGAAAACTACAAATACTCAAACAGGCTTTTATATTAGTTTAGTTTGATTACTATGAAACTTGTATTAATTTTATTTTATACTAGCTGAGCCCCACGTTACCACCGCGGGGCTCAACTAATCTAAAAAAAGTAACTTAAGTTACTCCTTATCATCATCATCACCAGCCTATCGCAGTCCACTGCTGGACATAGGCCTCTCCAATTTCCCGCCACTCCTTATATCATCAGCTATCTGCTCGTGGAAATCCAATTTTGTGATGTCTGTTATTGTTTGGAAAGTTTTAATTTGGAAATATTAATATGACATGGAAAATTTTGTCTTAGTCGCCGCCACACTAGCCTCGAGCTTAGTGCGGAAACCGTTTTTTATGTTCAAATCTGTAATTTACAACGAAAACCGCGGGCAACGCCCCGGCGTAAAGCTAGTCCAAAAAAAAGTTCTCATATCTTTAGCTATCTGCTCGTGAAAATACCGTCCAAATCAGTTAAGCCATTCCAGTGATTAGCCGGAACAAATAGACAAACAGACAGACAAAAATTGTAAGAAAATGTTACTTTGTAAATGTACCATGTCTACATTTATACTAAAGACATACATATAAATGTATGTATGTCTTTAGTAAAAAGCGGTTATTTTAATATTAGAAACAGACACTCTAATTTTATTTATTTGTATAGATAAATAAATAAGTACGCACCTCATGCACTATCTGGATCTCTGTTAACATATCAAAATTGATTTTGACGTACAGTAACATATAGACTTACTACTTAATATACTTAGTTACTATAAAATAATTATAAGTACTCACCTTATACACTTTGTGACTCTCTAATAACATATCAAAACTGATTTTGACGTACAGTAACATATGCAGAAAGCTTTCAACCATATGATAGAGGATCTGAAAAACCGGAGCAGTTAGAAGTCAGTCTCATAGTCATCTAACAATAACAAGACTGATACTTACCAAAACTGCAAAAGTACGATTATAGATATTGTAGCACTTCAGTATCTGATTGTATGCTTTAAACAACTTTCGACACATGTGCTGATCACGAGTACCATCAGAGTACAAAATTAAATGATTCCAAGAAACAATAGTTCTTTGAAGGAGACTCACTATACTAATAGCATACGTTATATTAACATCAAAATTTAACAACAAAAGAAAACTCCAGCAGTATATAGCATATTTATTTTCGTATAACACAAAGCTGGAAATGGTAAAAGCTACGCAGAAAACTGAGATGAGAATTACACAAATCCAATTAAAAGTCGTGTACTTTTTAAAACTAAATTTGGATAAAATGACAACTTCTTGAATGAAAAGGACGAAATCAATATTGTCATTCGTTTGAGTCACAGTAGCCATTGTATTTATGAAATACCCGACTGAATAGAAGGTTACTTCAAACACGAATAAGACAAAGCTATATGTATCAGAATAAACAGCTGTATCTTTGTTAAAGTACATATTAAAAATGAGATAAGCGAAAATAAGCATGTATGCAAGTGATGCTAGTACTGAAAGTAGGGCGGCTCGAAGATTATTTGGAGAGATGTGGTTATTCTTAATAGCATATTTAGGATACAATAATATACTCTGCAGCAGGTTTAACGGCCTAATCATTGCCTGTACTTCTGCGGTGACCAAATGCTTCATTAGAAAGGCTGTTAGAACTATAACACAAGATCGAATTTTCTGCTATATTTGAACTGAAGTATGCATTAATGTCGACGTATTCAGAGAACCTAATATTTTTGTTGATTGATATTCATTAAGTTAATTAAATTTAGTCATTACAAGAAATTACTTTTATGTATTACTTATGATCAATAAATTTAAGCCTGGTAATGTTGATTACATGTTCGAGCTATTGTTTACACCTAAGTAATTATGTCTTTTTTTCTGTTACTTTCCCTTTATAGCTTATGGTATATAAATATAAAATAATGGTATATAAAAAGTGATAGGAAATTTGGGATGACAAAGTAATGACTTTGTCATCCCAAAGTTCCTATCACATATTATCAAAGTACTCCAATAACAATGAACTTCTTGACAATCAGCTTGGACCATGTTTCCTGGATAAATTTTAGCTTTCTACTCGATAATAAAATTGACCGAAAAATATATAATCAGACCCATCATCATATCACTTGTTCACCAGTGAACGTAATTTTTAGCTTCTGTACCCAAAAAAAGCCTTAGAGCTACTTAATGCTACTAAAACTACTTAAAAGGTAACCTCATATCACTATCACTTGTAAAATATAACAAAATTCGTCTTCTTCTGAGTTCAAAGAAGTTCCTAAAATTTTTCATTGTTTGTCATGTTTCATATAACGGATGGATCTATACTTCAACAGAATATTATCACCCTTTTTAAAAAAAGGCTTTTCTGAATTCAAAAACCTTATATTCAAGAATGTCTCTAGGATGAGCTCAACCAATCGCTTAAAGGAAATCAGCAATTCATTGAGCTGGACATGGAACAACCACAAAGTGTTGAAAGAAATTCCTTGTAGTGAATAAAATATACAACGATCAATAAATATTCAATTTCAGAAAATTTGAAATTATATAAATTGATAAAAAGTCAGTCTTTTAACGTTTTAAAATGTAAATGCAAATGAAATGTTGAAGATTTCAGATTTCGGACGGACATTTCGGACATCTAACACACAACGCCATCTAGTCCCAAACTAAGCAGAGCTTGTATTATGGGTACTAGACAACTGATACAAATACTTATTACTTTTTTTTGTAAATACATACATATTATATATAGAAAACTCCGAAACAAATATTTGTAGATCATACAAACAATTGGTCCGACACGGGAATCGAACCCAAGAGCCCGAGAGCTCATAAGATATGATGATGATAATTTGTTCAGTAAGTTGGGGAATTTTTTATGAACACTGGAGTTAAATTAATGAAATAAATATATTTAAAGACTATTAATTTTCAAACATCGTTTAAAGCAAAACTAGCTAGATTCCACAGATTCACCAGCATTGATGATGAAAAAGGGTTTCAAAGTTCCACTTTGGATATTTAAACAAACAAACAATCAAACGAAAACTATTCAGCTTTATTAAATTAAGTTTAATTTCAAAAACAGTAGTGTTGTTATGTATTAAACTTTATGCACACATAATAAACAGAGTAGTTTTTTGTTTCTCAAAGTTCAAAAATCTATTAATAGTGCGATGGACACCTTATACAAATATACTTTAAACTATCTATTTTTCTTACAGTCCACACTAACGGTCATACAAATATTGTAAATTTGACATTAACTCTGTATCAGGGTGTGTGTGTGTCTACATAAAGTAACTAATATCCTTCTCCTAGTTCCAATCTATCTCTATATTCATCAAAATCGATGAACAGCGGTTTAGCTATGAAAGCGTAACAGACAAAAGCAACTCCTAAATTTATAATATTAACATTAGTATGGATAGAGCATTAAAATGTACTCAAGAAATAAGTGCTTAACCCTAAAAACATTTTCCAGTCAATAAATCAAAACAAAGCAAACTGTAGAATCACAATGATATGCATTGTGACCCACTCGATTGATTTTAATGGTAGCATTGCGTCTATATAAAATAGACCACAAATGTTGAACTTGCTAAATGTACAGTTGTGCAGCCGTTGGACGTTCTTGATAAGTCTTTTCTCTTCTGCTGTGGGACATAAAGAGTAAGTGTTAACAAAGTTGAAATTGGCAAAACAGATTTCAGTTTTATTCCAAGAAGAGTACATACATCACACATCAAGAGCATTGAATAAAATAAATAAATAAATAAATATTTCGGACATCTAACACACAACGCCATCTAGTCCCAAGCTAAGCAGAGCTTGTGTTGTGGGTACTAGACAACTGACATAAATACATTTATACTTTTTTTTGTAAATACATACATATTATACATAGAAAACACCCAAACTCCGAAACAAATATTTATAGATCATACAAACATTCGGTCCGACCCGGGAATCGAACCCGAGACCTCATGATCAGCAGTCGCACTCGCCAACCGCTAGACCAACGAGGCAATTGAATAGTTCACTACTGCATATTGGTCTTTAGCGGGAAATGAGAGTTAGGCCTACTGTACTTCGATGACTAGACCTGTTGGTGTTGGGTCTGTTCAAAGCTTTTCTTCTCTTTGCAGTGATGTTGTGGTTCCTCAGTCGTTTCTTGTGATATCCTTACAATGGATAGGGGTAGTGATACTCAGTATTCTTAGTCTGTTACTATACGGTTATTAATATGTATTAACTGAAGCGAAATTTTACTAAGCATAGCATAGTGTTTGAAGCATAAGCTTCCCTTTTTACCCGACTGTGAAAAAAGAAGGGTTATGTTTTGAAGGTTACATATAAATGTATATTTCATTGGCACGACCTAGAGCCTAAGCGGCTTCGTCGTATTTTGATGTGAGTGGTGTCAATAGATTCGTCTTAATCGTGAGAGTGACACTGGGTACATAAAAATAAAAAAAAAAAACAGACCTGAATTTAATAAAGATGATAGATACTGAAGCAGTCAGATTTTTAAAACCATTTGGACTTGTTTACAGATCAATTAAGTATTGACGTACCTGATAGCTTCGTCCCAGTTAATATTTTACAAATTTCTTGTCCTTTACTGACAGAATCGTAGAATGATTGACATTGTAGGGATAATATTGAATGTAAACTAAAGTTTTTGGAAAACCAAACAATAAGTGCAATCGTGTGATTAATTTTTGCTCTCTACAAAAGAAATATTTTACTTTAAAATCATTTTAATTGAAAGAATCTCAATCGGAAAGGAATCTCACTAAATCTCTTCATTACTTATTAACGTTAACATACCTTATTCAATAGGTTAGTTTTATTTATTACGAAGTCTATGTATATTTGAATGAGTAATAATATATGCAAAAAACTTTCAACCATGTGGTACAGGATCTGAAAATAGAGAACATTGAAGATTTCAAACCACAATCGTCTATTGATAACAAGACAGATACTTACCAAATATCCAAAAATACGGCTACAAATATTGGAACACTTCAGTATTCTATCATATGTCTGGAACAGCTTTCGGCGCATGTATGGGTCACGGGTAGTACCAGGGGTCATAATTACATTATTCCAAAGAATAACATTTGTTGCTAGTAGATTTATTGATCTTATAGCATATAATATATTTATATCAAAACTCAAGAACAAAATTAATGTGCATAAAAATGAAGTATATATCTTTTCCAATAGCAAACAACAGCACGTGACATAAGCTATATTAGAAATTGGGAACAGAATGACAGAAATCCAGTTGCCAATTGTGTACTTTTTAAAACTATATTTGAACATACTGACAACTTTTTGAACGGTAATGATGAAATTGATGTTGTCATTCGTATGTGCCGCGGCAACTATTGCATTCGTCAGAAACCCTAGTGAATAGAACATTAATTCCAAAACGAATATCCAAACACGAAATTTAAATGAATAAAATGCATCACGCCCAAAATAAATGTTATAAGTAAGACAAGCGAATGTGATTATGAACGCAACTGCTGCTAGCACTGAAATGAGTACGGATCGCATGGTATTAGGCGAAACGCGGTTATTTGTAATAACGTATTTCGGACAAAACATTATATACTGCATCAGATT
The DNA here is from genome assembly GCA_905220595.1 of Spilosoma lubricipeda. Lineage (NCBI taxonomy): Eukaryota > Metazoa > Arthropoda > Insecta > Lepidoptera > Erebidae > Spilosoma > Spilosoma lubricipeda. Next base: position 11,424,879 of record HG992297.1, read on the forward strand.
TAATGGCCGAAGCATTGCCAGTATATCTGCAGTAACAAACTGGTTCATTGTAAGGGAAATTGATAGAAAAGTTCTCCGTTATTGATATTTTATTAAAACTGAAATGTGTAGTAGTTTCGATTTAAATAGAGAATCAATTTACTGATGTCGATGAAGTAAATTAATTAATTTAACATTTACTTGTAATAAACTTACATGTCTAACTTGTAATTAAAATTGTATGATTTAATAATAATGGTAGTTCTACCAACGCGTAATTAAAACGTAATATTATTGTTACTTCTGTTCAACTGGAAAAATATATTTTTAGACTTAGAGTATACATGAGTTTATAGTTATATAGTTTATAGTTATATTATATAGTTTAAAGGTTCTATGGCGCAAAAACTGTTAACAATAATAAGCAGATTTTTTGATCGAGCCTTGTGGAATTGTAAACAAAATACTTATTACGTTGTTAACACCAATTCCTTAAAGGGCTCTCTACAAGGTTTTAGCTACCTCAATTCTATGTTAAACATTAAATAAGTGATTGAACGGTCAGGGATTCAGGGTTGGATTCAAATTTGCCTGAGTTTGGCCTATTGGTTATACACTTCCATGAGCTCCATCTGTGTGTAATAAGTACCTATTGAAATGTTGCTCTAAGTTGGCTGGCACTGACTCCTCAAATAGCAATAATTGTAGACTTTGTTATAGTTTTTCTTCTTTCTTTTTATAAGTCTTTATATGGTCTTACCTAAATGGTACTACTCTGCCTGATGGAAACTTTATTTGTTTCAGAATATTTTGTTTTATTTCATTTTATTCAGAAATTCGTCATTCATTCGTCATTCGTCACATGAATTTCATTATGTAATTTTATCTGTTTAAATACGGGTAGTACTACAAAATTTTTTGTTCATATGAGACAGCGCTGCCGTTCTATTTAGAAAAATGAAGAATGGAAGCACCATCCATTGATATAAATTTATGTCCAAGGTAATTCAACCCAAAGTCAGCCTATCTCTAAATAGGAAATTCAACTCTAGGGCCATTTCAAAAAAGATTTGTGAAGAGTGTTAGGTTACAAAGATAGATTATTTTCTACAAAGCTAACTTATTTAAAAATATACCGTGAATAATCTGCTCTGTGTTGGAATTCTGGTGCCCAATTATTGTCAGATAAGGGTTGTTGGGTAGCAGAGGACCGTATACTTAAGCGAAGATATGTATATATATATACATAGATATAGTCTATATATATATATTGTCCTCCACTCGGCAATTGTTGATCAGGCCGAGATACGCTATAATTGTTGATCCACCTTCTTGGCACTATTTCTAAGATAGTATCCAGTGTATCGTCTTATACACGCAATATAAGTATTATACGCCTTGCGACGCTGTGCTTAAGCCTACGGCAAATACTCTAGCTCGTCATCAATTTACACGGCAATTGCAGCTCTAATAACGGTCAACTTTATCATACTTGATGATGCTTTGTTGATCAATATACACAACGTTTTGATCAACATATGCCGTGTACACTAGCATTTTAAAACGCGGGGGCCGGAGCAGCAACCTTGGTAGAAAGTAACAAGTATATATTATTGTTATAATAAAGCTCCTAAAAATAATGTGCGATAGCTCATTCGATTCGTAATGAGTGTCATGACGTCTAGAAAAATGTTTTTAAGGATTTATTAGCGCATAAAAAATTGCGATTGTTATTAACAAAATAAAAAAAGGAAAGCAAGATATTTAGTTTTTCGTTAAAAACTTCTAAAATACTAATATTTAAGGAATTGTTGAAACTAGATACTGAAAAACAAGGAAATTTCCAATGAACAAGTCTTAACTCTTGAAACGATATCACCTAAAATTTTATTTTTTGTAGTTTTAAATTACAATTAAAAAAAATTTAATAAATTATAGTGTAATCTAGACACTTGATCGAAAAGAACCATGAAGGAAAAAAACATTTCTGCTGATTTTTCAGAAAGTTACACCATTGTCACTATATGTATAACAATCTAACAGTAACTGTATTTATAATTAATTGACGTTTTTGTTTGTGACATTATAAATTAAATTAACCAAATTTAATTCTACTTGCTGTATTTGTAACCCCGTAAAATAACAATAACCACCACCAAAATTTGCACACCTGAGAAAGGTATAAATTAACGCAACTCTTATAATAAGTATGTATCAGGCACTCAGCAGTCAGTATCACTAACCACAAGAGCAAGAGGCCTAGCAATGTTAAAACTTATCGTTTAAAAAAATCATACAAAATGTAACAAATTTACTAAATTTAGTGTAGAATAAATCGACATCCGGATACTTATAGTCATGCAAAAATAATTAATTAAAGCTTATTATTTTCTTAATCATATTTTTTAAACTAACAGAAAATGAAATTTCAAAAAAAATGTTTTTATTAATATCTTATCACTGCTGTTTTTAACCGACTTCTAAAAAGGAGGAGGTTCTATGTTCCATTGTATGTACTTTATTTTTATGTATGTTCACCGATTACTCCGTCAATTGTAGACCAATTTTAAAAATGATTTTTGTTTTCGAAAAGGTATGCTCATTTTTTGTAGGCACGTACTATGTTTGCGTACTGATATTTGCGTCTGGTAGTCATCATTTCATGATGATGAGCTGATGATGTAAAGTATAACTCCTCAACGGTTAGGAGTTGGAGGATATCCTTCGATTTCACATGCATCTATAGACCTTTAGTTGTGTAGTTTCAAGTAATTTAGGTGAACTTATGGTAGAAGGTTAAACTCTTCAAGAGTTAGGGATTAGAGGGTGATTTTAATGCTACACGTACGTGTAGACCTTAATTTGTATTCTTGTGGAGTTAGAGGCTGATTCTATAAATACCATATATAGAAATAGGAATTTTGAAATTTCTACTCCTAAGAGGGTGAAATAGGGTTTGAAAGTTTGTACGAAAGTCCGTCATTTTTTAAGTTAGAAACATGAATCTTTATTTTTGAGCCACTGATTAAAAATGATTAGATACGTAATTAAGCGTATTCTGTCCCAAATGAGGTGAAATAGGGGTTGAAAGTTTGTCCGTCATTTTAAGTTAGGAACATGAAACTTTATCTTTAGGCTACTGATTAAAAATAAGTTAATACGTATTTAAGAGTTTCCGAAGATTCTAACCCTAAGGGGTGTAATAGGGGTTCATATTTCGTATATAGACTCTCGAAGTCTCGAGACTTAGATTACAAATAAAAAAAAAAGACGTAGACTTTTGATTACAAATAAATGAATACTTATATCACAGCATTTATGGAATGAGCATGATGGGAATTCTACTCCTAGAGGGGTAACATAAAGGTCGAAAGTTTGTGTGAAAGTCAATTTTTTAAGGTATATAAATGAAACTTTATTTCCTAGACCAACAAAACAATTAAAAAAAACTTTTTCAAGTAGGTAGTTTTAGGAGGGTTTACAATGCGAAAGTGGTTCCACGTTTAAAAAAAAATCCCAACCAGAATGAGTATTGAAATTCTGCTCTGACTACTTAGTGTATACCACGCTGTTTTAGAATATTAGTCCCCGTGGCATATGTTAATCAAACGTTGTGTATATTGATCAACAAAGTATCATCAAGTATGAAAAAAGTGATCAACAAAGAATCATATGTGAAAAAGATGACGGTTATTAGAGCTGCAATTGCCGAGTCAATAGATCTAGAGATTTTGCCGTAGACTTAAGCACAACGATGCAAGCCGAATAATACTATATTGCGCCTATAAGACGATACACTGGACACTTCCTTAGAAATAGTAGCAAAAAGGTGGATCAACAATTATTGCATATTTCGGCCTGATCAACAATTGGCGAGTAGAGGACAATACATATATTATATATAAAAATTTTCAAACCCTGTTTCACCCCCTTAGTGGTGGAATATTCAGAAACGCTTAAATATGTAACCAATAATTTTTAATCAGTAGCCGTGAAATAAAGTTTCCTCTTTCTAACTTAAAAAAGGACGTACTTTGATACAAACTTTCAACCCTTATTTCACGCCCTTAGGGGTAGAATATCCAGAAACCACTTAAATACGCGTCTAGTTATTTTACTCAGTAGCCCGAAGATAAAGTTTCAGGTTCTAATTAAAAAAAATTGACAAACTTCCATACAATCTTTAAACCCCTATCTCACCCCCTTAGGGTAGAATATCCAGAAACGTTTAAATACGTGTCTAGTTATTTTTCATCAGTAGCCCAAAGATAAAGTTTCATGTTCTAACTTAAAAAATGACAAATTTTCATACAATCTTTAAACCCCTATCTCACCCCCTTAGGGGTAGAATATCCAGAAACGCTTAAATACGAATCTAGTAATTTTTAATCAGTAGCCCAAAGATAAAGTTTCATGTTCTAACTTAAAAAATGACAAATTTTCATACAATCTTTAAACCCCTATCTCACCCCCTTAGGGGTAGAATATCCAGAAACGCTTAAATACGAATCTAGTAATTTTTAATCAGTAGCCCAAAGATAAAGTTTCATGTTCTAACTTAAAAAATGACAAATTTTCATACAATCTTTAAACCCCTATCTCACCCCTTTAGGGGTAGAATATCCAGAAACGCTTAAATACGAATCTAGTAATTTTTAATCAGTAGCCCAAAGATAAAGTTTCATGTTCTAACTTAAAAAATTACAAACTTGCATACAATCTTTAATCCCCTATCTCACCCCCTTAGGGGTAGAATGTCCAGAAACGCTTAAATACGTATCTAGTCATTTTTAATCAGTAGCCCAAAGATAAAGTTTTATGTTCTAACTTAAAAATGACAAACTTTCATACAATCTTTAAACCCCTATTTCACCCCCTTAGGGGTAGACTATACAGAAAGGCTTATATACGCATCAACTCATTTTTTTACTTTTGGTAAAATTAAATAGTACCTAAATATATCTGATTACGTACCTTTTTTGTTTGAAGGCTCCAGGTAATAATACGTTACGCATTAATTCGTTAATTCATTCTGAAGCAAAGTGGAAACAGTATACCATAGAAAAGACCCAATCGTGGAGAAGGTGGCCTCTCATTGGTCCATTTGAATCGGATCAACAATAGCTGGTGTGGATTTGTATAAAAATGATGTAAATAGTTCGTAATTCTGCCAGCAGAGGGGTTGCAATTGTTGATCCAGAGCGGAGCCACATTAGTATGCCGGAATATACATTAGATCAACAAAACCTGTTGCTGATCAACAATCGCCAACAGATCAACAATTAACTGACGCCACGTCGCGTCAGATCAACAAGGGCCGAAAAGAGATATCTATATATATATATGTATATATATATATATATATATATATATATATATATATATATATATATATATATATATATATATATATATATATATATATATATATATTATTATATATTAAATATTATATTTTAAAATATATTAAAGTTTTTATTTCTACATTTATGACTCGCTTTCAATATGTGTTTAATGATCGCTAAATGACTGTCTTATAGAGATGACTGCAAACATCTGTGTGTAGGGTACAGGCATGATGTTTTATTGTGTGATTGTGTAAACAATACAAAAGTATGGAATCGCAGCAATTCCGACAGATTGTCTCTCATTTATTGAAGAGTTTTTTTTTTTATGTAATAGGCGGGCAAACGAGCAGACGCATCGCCTGATGGTAAGCGATTACCGCCGCCCATGGACACCTGCATACACCTGAGGCGTCACAAGTGCGTTGCCGGCCTTTGGGGGATGGGGAGGGGCGATAGGGGAATCACTCCGGTCGAGCCTGCCCGTTCATGCCGAAGCGTGGCTCTCCCACGATATGTTTCTCCTAAGTTACAACACCAAAATAGGAAGAGCCACCTCGAAATTCTATGATACTCTCCTAAATCTTGAATCATAGTATGCAGTTTTTTTAATTATTTCATACGTCGAAAACATAATTAATAAGAGTTGTTTTTTTTTCAAAAACCTGCTTTTATAAATTAACCAAACCAAAAAGTAAAAAAAAAAAAAGTAAAAAAACCGTGGGACGACATTATTGAAATATTTTCGTAAAGCACCTTTACTATTATTAAACATTTTTTTAAGTCTTTTTTTTTCAAATTATTGTATTGTCATCGGTCCTCAATAAGTTTACGAAGGTTAAATGAAATCTGGCCGTAAGATGTGGGTCAAAATCAAGTCCAAAGAAGTCGGTTACAAACATACAGGTGAAGCTAATAAAAGCGTGTAAAAACATCAGAAACTGGCCTTAACTACACATACCAATTGCCAGCCTCATGCATGCACATGACTGCCTCGGTGGCGCAAGTGGTAGCGGAAGCAACTGGTGTGCTAGAGGTCCCGGGTTCGACTTCCGGGTCGGACCAAATATTTGTATGATCTGCAAATGTTTGGTTCGGCGTTCGGGTATGTTTGTTTTGTACGTACGTTTTCTATGTATAACATGTGTGTGTTTTTCCTAAATGTGTTGCGGTGGATACTGTGGAGGTTGCTGCGGTGGCTGTTGTTGCCCCTGCATAACCATCTACACCTGTTGCACCAAGATCTGCACCAACATCAAACTGCTCTAGTCGCTGGCTCAATTTTGGCAAGCCAAGCTTTGAAGTGCTTCAAGATGAGTCAACGATCTCTGTTTTCTATGTGGTCCTTTTCCGTGCCGTTTTGTGGAAATATATTTCTGCTTCTATACATCTTTGTATTTACAAAAAAGGTATCTATATATTTATATCAGTTATTTAATACCCATAACACAAGCTCTGCTCAGCTTGGGACTAGATACCGTTGAGTTAGATGTTCAAAAATATTTATTATTATAAAAAAGTAAGTCAATTCTTACGGGAAACTTAAATCCTACTCTTCAGATTTCATTTAAATTCAAATGGGACCACACGACGAGCACCAACTACCGACTACAAGAATGATCATTAAAATCAGTACACCTATTAAAAAAATATGAGGTAACTCAAAAAAAAAACAGTTGAATTGAAAGTCTATTAATAATCATAAGTATGGTTTATCATAATTAAAATATAAAATTTTTATAAGACACATGAAAGCAATTTATCGAAGTGATAAAAATTATTTTACGTTATCACAATACAATCAATAAATACATTAGTTCCCTGCAAACTCTATACGTCGACACTTTCTATACCCTCGTGTTTATTAAAATTTTAATCAGTTTACAAGATAATTTCATTCAACTTAACTCTTTAAAATACTCTTTTACCCGTAATGAACCATTTCGTCACTGCAGACATACAGGCAATGTTTTTGCCATTAAATCTCATGCAAAATTTACTATTTTGTCCTAAATATATTATTAGAAATAACTATATTTTTCCAAATAATTTACAATCAGCTCTAATTTCAGTGCTAGCAGCAGTTTCGTTCATAGGAACATATGTTTTTCGTTATTCTAAACTCTACTTTAATGAGAAAATAGCTTTTTACTCTAATGCAAATCGTGCATTTATGTATGTTTTTGAAGTGATCTTCTACTCAGTGGGGTTTTTAATGAATACCATAGCTGTTGTGGCTCAAACGAATGATCATATTGATTTCATCATTTTTATCAGAGAAGTGGTCATTATGTTTAATTATTATAGTTTTAAAAAATACACAATTTGCAATTGGATTGTTGTAACTACTATCTTAGTTTTCTATGTCATTTTTATCACATGCGGCTATGTGGTTTACGAAGGCATTTATGCTTATATGTTCTGGAGTGTTATTTTGTTATTGAGTTTTGATATACATCTAATATATACTATCCGCTCGGTAAATTTTCTTCAAAATAATATTATTCTCTGGAATAAAGTCATTTTAAGTTCTGGCGGTATTCGTGATCAACACATGTGTCGAAAATTGTTTAACGCATATAATCAAATACTGAAGTGCTACAGTATATGTAATAGCACTTTTGGAATTTTAGTTAGTATTTGTCTGTCTGATATCAATATAATGAATAGACCATTGTGAATTGGTGTTTTAATTGTTCTCTTTTTCAGATCCTGTACCACATGATTGAAAGCTTTTTGCATATATTAATATATATCAAAGGAACTTTAGACTCGTTAATGGTTGAAATATATGAGGTGGGTACTTAAAAGGCATATTAAAAAAATACAAATTAATGACACCAATAAAGACACTTAAGAAGACTTCTAACAATCTTTGTTTTTAGGAGGAAAGCATTTCTCAACTCATTATGCTTCTTTTTTGGCTCTCCAAAAATTTTACATTGCACGGAGCGTTGTCCATACAATGTCAATCATTCTACGATTCGGTTGGTAAAGGGCAAGATATTTGTAAATTATTGATTCAATCAAACCTATCAGGTATGTCAATAATTATATTATTGAAGTAATCTATACCAATATCTATACTATTATATAAAGTTGAAGAGTTTGTTTGTTTGAACGCGCTAATCTCAGGAAGTACTGGTCCGATTTGAAAATATCTTGTTAGATGGCCCATTTATCGGGAAAGGCTATAGGCTATATATCATTACGCTAAGACTATAAGAACCGAAGCACCAATGGAGAATGTTTCGAAAACGAGGGAAAATTAACACGCTACGGGCAATAGGAGATGCAAGCAAGGTTGCGTCTGTAGGCTAGTCTCTTATATAAAACGCATGCTAGGCGCAAAGATAGAATATTTCTATCACACCGTCGCAAAAGACTCTGATGCGGCGTAGGTGCAGAAATGGGGCAACCAAGTTGCAGAGTTTGGGCGGAAATTGAAAGCCGGTAGCTTGGAGAGAAACGAACGATGCCAAACCCTAGTTAAGATTCTTTCCAAACATCCATAAATAATTTAAACAGTAATTTTATTAAGGTACTCTATGTGTATATTTTTTAACATTTCACAGCGGAAGAAAAAATACTATTCAAGAACGTTCAACGTCTACACAACGCTAGATTTGGCAAGATGAATATATGTGGTTTGTTTTATATAGATGCTATGCTGCCGTTAAAAATATTTAGCTGGATCATAGAACATATTGTTGTTCTTCTTCAATTTTCTTTATTGTGATGTTTCTTCCGAAATATTGGTTAGTGAAAATGAAATTTATTTTTGGCACACAATTTATATTTTATAGATATATATATATATATATATATATATATATATATATATATATATCTGGCATCCAAAATAGATCATCAGGTACATGGGGATGAGGGATGTAAATCTGAGTGTGTTTGTCCATACTCTATGAATATCTTCGATACAGATTATGATGAGATTGAACGTATTATTGTCAGCCTCAAGTTGAATTCTGCTGCAGATTGGGATGGTATATCAGCTACTCTGGTATCATCACCCATGTGTTCAACCTTGCTGCGGGGAACACTCCTGAACCCAAGTTCAGGAGTGTTCCCCGCAGTTTTTAAGAAAGCCCTTGTTCACCCCATCCATAAGGGCGGGGACAGAGGCAGTGGTTATAACTACATAACTACATATAATATTTAGAAAACGACTCTTAAGTTACCTCAACTCTAATAAATTGCTAGCCACAAATCAATACGGTTTCAGAGCTAGTAAAAACACTCAAGATGCTGTCCTGGCTTTGTTAAGTAATATTGCTGAAAATTGAAATAAACCCTTCAAGACTTTAGCTATCTTTCTTGACCTTTCCAAAGCTTTTGACACTGTCTCTGTTCCGCACTTAATTAAAATACTAGATTCGATCGGTATTCGTGGCCTTGCGCTTGATATTGTCAAGAGTTGCTTAAGTGATCGTTCCCTTATTGTTAAAATAGATGACTTTAGCTGCAAAGAAATGTTTCTTAGTTATGGGGTTCCGCAGGGTAGTATGCTTGGGCCTACGCTTTTCTTACAATACATCAACGATTTCTGTGGGCTCAGTCTGCCCAACGCCAATATTATTACGTACGCTGATGATACTGTTATAGTTGTCCGGGGTGGTGATTGGCAAAGAAAAGAAGAATAGAACCGTTAAAGATGATTACTATGATAAATTTACGCAGAATTGATCTAAACGAAATTAAAAACTAAGTAAATTAACTTGCGTAACGAGTATGTCTAGTCTTTAGCAAATTTGTTACAGTCACGACTCGCTGTAACGAAAAGAAAACAGCAGTCGGGTAGACTTGTACTGTCATACCCGCTAAAAGATTGCAAAACGCAATTAAAACAAACGTGTGTAGATCTATAAAGAAGTCTTACAACACAAATTAAAACTCTCTATCAAAGCATCAAATTCGTGTAGGCTTGTTTTAATTCGCCAAAGACAAATATAATCACTTACTACAAAAACACCAATATACTCTAGACAACATACTACAGAAAAATCTTCTACGAAGAAGAGGAGTGTAGCTTAAAATCCTTTATGTGCCAGTTCCCTAAATTATTTTCCGAATGGCTTCGATGGTGTAGACTAATAGAGAGCGCTGGATACTATTTTACATTTCACGAATTTAAGAGCGAGTTTTTTCGCGAAGTGAGCATCCTTATAGCTTTAGAAATAGCATCGCTTCCGTACTTTGTCTCCAACATACAAATCGTAGACTTTACTACGATTTTCCTGCGTAGGTCGCGAGCTTTTGACGTGGGAAAGTTGCAGTTTATCGAATATTTTTGTCAGACATCCGAGGTTTTCCACGTATTTACACACACAGTGTTTACTTGGGGCGTATATTTAGGCGTGAATTGGACTTTTAGAATTTTATAATAATCGTACAGCTTAGCCAATCCACGATTAATGTCGTGGATTGGCATGCAAAACCATCTGTGGGATGCCATGCACAAGGAAAACACCTTCCTCCAAACATTTGGCGAGATTTGCTGCCCGTAGCTCTCCTTAGCGGGTATAATAAACAATATTTCGAAAAACAACAGGAAACTACCTACTAAATATATGGAAATCATTTGAAATGGTCTGCTACAATCCTTAGACCTACCTAGTGGTCCAAGGGTATTACGGGTAGGAGATTTATACGCAGTGCATGGGTCACAAATTTAGCAGTATCACCGTACATACCTGGCAAATAATACGGTAACTTGAGCCTTTGGTAAGTTTTGAAAATTCCCATATGTCCCGCAGAGGGATCATGATGGTTGTTTTTAATATCGATTCACGATGCTCCTTAGGAACGACCTCCTTCCATTCGAATTCGGATGTAAGTGGGCTGTTTCCCTTCGAGAAACGATACAATTTCTCATTCGTTACCACATAGTTCGGAAAACTAGTAGACGAGCTTACACAACAGTTAAGGACGCTAAGATACCAGTCGTCCTTGGTAATTTAACTTCGATCACTTGTGGCACTAATTTCTGCTACTGGCACTGCTCTAAATAATGCATCTGGAATTATGTTATCCTTCCCTTTACGGAGCTTCTCTATTTCTCTCTCTCTCTTTCTCTCTCTCTAGCTTGGAGACTGTCTGTTGCGCAGTATGGGGTCGCGCGTTGTCGCTTGTGCGCTGCAAGAGCTGGGGTTGGAAGCTCTCCCTCATCCGCCATACTCACCAGACCTTGCACCTACCGACTATTACTTTTTCCAAAATTTAGACAACTTTTTAGTGGGTAAAAAATTAAATTCCCGAGAGGCAGTACAAAATGCCTTTGAAGAGTTTGTTGCCTCCCGTCCACCAGATTTTTACAAGAAGGGCATCAATAAACTGCCAATGCGTTGGCAAAGATGCGTCGATTGCATGGGTGATTACTTCGAATAACAGAAATAAAAAAGTTTGAGTACTTTCACTTATTGCATACAAAACGTCAATTTCATAGGTAAAGACCTATTAGAAACCGCACCCCGAAAAAAATGAATACGGCGCGTTTAGTGCTGTATTAACTTTATTTAGCGTATAACTCGCTTAAGCGCCTGGTTATTTCGATGGCTACTTTTATAACATTAGCTAATGCAGACACTTTGATCAATATGTCTTTGATTCAATAAACTTAATCAATTTTCATACTAAAATTATAAATTCGTAAGTAACACTATCTCTCCCTGTCTGTCTGTTACGCTTTTACGGCTAAACCACTAAACCGATTTTGGATAAATTTCGGGATGGAGATAGATTTAACCTTGTAGAAGGACATAGACTGCTAATTTATTAGATACTAGCTGAATCCCGCAGGGCAAAGCTAGTTTTAAAACATAACCTTAGTACTTGTTATATCATCAGCTACCACTCAGTGAAAGTCTCGTCAAAATCGGTAGAGCCGTTCGAAAATGAAATTCAGCCATCTTTGCATACGTTTTCACTCAATTTTGTTTGCAAAGTGCGTTAAGAAAACAATTAGAAATGGGGAAGTAAAAACTTACAAAATAAATGAAACTATCATCATCTTCCTAGCCTTTATTATTTCCAAGATTTAGGGTTGGCTACTAGTTCAACCGGTTTTACCTAAATATCAGTTTTTACACGGAGCGACTGGCATCTGACCTCACCAACCTGAGGGTAAATTGAATTCGAAGGTTGAACTAGTTGTGTATTTGAGGGCACTGATTTCCCAATAACGAATGCCATAGATGTTCGTGACAAACGGGACCGACGACTTAACGTGCTTTCCGAGGCACGGGCGGGAAACACCGCCACGTTCCATTCTCCGGGCTGCTATAAAAAAATCTTGAAAGAAAGACCCAACAACAGTCCGACCCGGGAAACAAATCCAAGACCTCTTGATCAACAGTCGCTTACGCTAACCACTAGACCAACGAGACAGTTGTAAAATAAATAAAATTATAATGTTGGATATTAATTTGCTGTTGTTATTAAAAAAAATATTTAACACCGAGTGTAACTACCTACTACTAACTACTACTACTGTACTGTGTGTGTGTGTGTGTACTAATACTTCGAATAACGTCCTTAATAAATAGTCTCAAGCGCATTGATCTTTTAAGCGATTGCAAATGTCGCTTCTTCTCATATAATCCCAAATTTAGTTGTAATGTTGCTCAAGTGATTGCCTTGTCCTCTCTGTTATCCAATATTGGGGCGATCAGACTCCATAAATTCTAAATTGGATCTAAGTCCGGGGATCTAGACGGCCTGGGAATCAAAATAACTCTTGGATGCTGGGTAATTCAGACAACTCTGGTCGTATACACACTACACTTATCGTGAACGTAACAAAAGCTTGGAACTTTTTCGTGTGGAGAAGGTTTTCCCAAAAAACAAATCATACTTTATAGCACTTTGTCGACGTTGTAAATACACACATACATGCAATGTTTCATATTTCTAGCACTATTCTTTTGAAAGGTAAGGTAAGCCAAGAACAGACGGATATGATGAAATTATAAAAGTTCCGGAACGTGAACTACGGAAAGTAAAAGGATAGTAAAGAATGTTTTGGTTTAGTTTACACCCTACTACGGAAAAAATTATTCCGCACATCTTAGAGAAACATAGGCTAGATTATATTTTATTTTATGAACCCGTACGAAACCGGGACAGATTGTTATTTCTATATAATCTATACTTATATTATAAATGCGAAAGTAACTCTGTCTGTATGTCTGTCCTGCTTTCACGACCAAGCTGCTGCATTCGAGAATTTCTAAGGAATTTCATTCGAAACCGGGGTTGATCGCTAGTTATCAATAAGTCTTGGAAAGAGTAGCAAGTCATTTCAATTCGATTATTTTAACGATGGTACAATTTAATAATTAAATGTACGATACCAATAATTGAAGTTATAACTTGACTAGGTTTAATCAAATAATTACCAACTGTATTAATACAGAAACAGTATTTTTCAGAAGAGGAATCTACTCTAATCTGTTTAAATATGGCATTTAATTTAAAAAAAAAGAATATTTCCAGTACAGATGTTATCATTCAACCAAAGCGACTAAGGGCTAATAATATTGAGATTTTATTGAATAATTTTGTGGAAAAAGATATTCAAGCTATGTTGAGGCCCTTAAACGTCATACCAATAATGTACATCACCGCTAAATATCAAATTTGTGATAATTTTATCACTTCAAACACTGTATTTTACCATACTTGTACATGTTTAGCTACTATTCTGTGTGTCTCCGTTTTTTTCCTCCGTGCTTTTTTCATAGTATACGACGAAAAACACGCTTATGACATAGTGCGGTACTGGTATTGCGTTACTGATTTCATTATGTATTTCTTCGGGTACATGTGGAATATATGCACAAACATAACTACTGCTAACATTAATGTGATTTTAGTTTTGAGACTACAGCGTGCTTACAAGTTACTTAATATCAACCAGAATGAAATTAAAAATATAACTTTTTTTAATTTGGCATACACCACTTGTTTACTTACGAGTTATATTATAAAGGCCATTTTATGTTGGATTTATAATCTTGCGCCTAGTATTTATGACCTAATTATAGTCTTAATAGTTATATGTTTTGACTACTGTATATTGTATCTTAGTAGATTATTGCATTTAGTACAAACTGGTACGAAAGTATTGATCGAGAATATTAAATTTCCCGAAAATTCAGAAGAAATGATAGTAGAAAGTTACTGCACTACCATTTTTGAAGCATATAATGAAATATTGAAGGTGTACGATATAATTGAAGAAAGTTTTAAAGGACAAGTAAGTTTTGTTACATGTAAGGAATTAGTTGACATTCGAAATCGTAATGTTTCATAATAATCGCCTTTCCAGATTGTTTATTTTGCAGTAGCAACATTTGTGCGCACTATGTTCAATGTTCTAGTTCTGGTTCATTTAAAAAACCTCACGATCACTGGTGTAAGTACATAAATTGAATAGGTTACAGTGTGTTTTATAAATGTTCTTATGATTCCATGTACTTTGCAGTTTTCCCTAATGCTAGCTGTCAACTTGGTATGGCTAGGCAAAGATGTAGTCATACAAGTATATCTCAGTAAGAAGTGTGAGAATGTTTACTTGACAATGGAAGATCTGAAGTCTGTGTGTCTCCAGCGTATGAGTGAAAGAGGAGCCTCAAGTAAGCGAATTTATAAAGTTAGGTGTATCCTGCCAAACTTCGCTGAGGCACGTTTTTGTTGTATTGTTGAGAAATGATAACAGAACTGACGCAAAAAATATTTATAAAGAATTTTAGAAGCGTATTGTTTTAGTACCAAAAATAAACCTAACATTATATTTTGTGATGAGGTGCGACCGATCAGTACTTGCGTTAAAAATCTAGGAGTTCTGATTGATAGCTCGTAATCTTGAAACCCTCATTTACGTTGCTGCATTAGCAGGCTCTTTGCGAAGACTTAGTAACTTTCTATCTAAGGTTACTAAAGTTGCGCTAGCTAAGTCTCTGCTCCTAACTATATTTGACTACCCTCGATATTTCTAAAAAGCAACTTGATAAACTTGAGCTCCTTAAAACTTCTACACAAAATTTATAATGGTTGACACAAATATGAAATGTGTGCATGCGAATACTCTCAATTCGACTTTACTGAATTTCTGATATTTTTTCTATACTTTATAGCATTAAATTCAATTAAATCCATTTACCTCACCTTATTTAAAGGAACGTTAGAGTGTCTCTTAATCAGACATCTATAACGAACGGCAGGCAAACGAGCAAACGTATCGCCTGATGGTAAGCGATTACCGCCGCCCATGGACACCTGCAAACACCAGAGGCGTCACAAGTGCGTTGCCGGCCTTTGGGGGATAAGGAGGGGAGATAGGGGGAGGGGGTTTGGGTTATGGGCCTCCGGTATCCTCACTCACTCGGTGAAATACAGCGCAAGCATTATTTCACACCGGTTTTCTGTGAGGCCATGGTATCACTCCGGTCGAGCCGGCCCATCCATGCCGAAGCGTGGCTCTCCGCGGTAAATTACATTATTACATTCTATATTAAATCTTTCACGGTATAGGCAGATCATGGAATGCCTTGCCGATATTCATTAGATGTATCCAAATACTGACAGTTGAAGATCATTACTTAGATTCACAGGCACTCCTTGCTTAATACAAACGTCCTGCATTACTTTATAATTTCATAGTTTTTAGTACGTATTTATATTAATAGCACCATAATTTCAAAATACCTGACCTACCCTTTGTTATTTTTTTATCTCCTGTCAATATGTACATTCAATAGTAGAAGGTTGGAAGAGATTGCCTTCAGTAATAAGACCGCCCATTGTACATGATTTCTTATTATATTCAACTATAACAATATAATAGATTTATAATAAAGAATATTCTGTTCTAAAATAAATTAACCACTGGGGCCGTTATTATCTACGTTCCATCCACAGTTTAATAAATGGATTAACTTATAAGACATGAGGCGTGTAAGCAAGACAAAGAGAGAGAAGGTGATTACTACCTCCCTGTCCATATCTGTCTATAGCTTCCTCCGTCTTCTAATTCATCCATCATTCATTCATCCTCTAAGCCAAGTACCGGTTAAAATATAATTCCTACCATTAATTCTATATTTTTCTTGAGTGATTGGGATTTCTATGAGTGTGTTTTATCTTCATCATCAGCATATCATAATCAACTGCTGGACAAACGTCTCTCAAATTGCACGCACCTTGTTAATTTCCTTAAATTTTAATATTTATTTTGTCTTTAGTTTTAGTAGTTTAAGTCTTTAGTAGATTAAAACCACCTATCTAAAGAGCGACCTTTATCAAGCAGTAGCGTATTAAAAGCTTTTGATGATGATAAAGTAAAAAAATAATAATGTTTATAATAATATTTGCAATGTATTACATTTGTCAGTTCTGCAAAAACGGATGTGCAAGAATATCCAGCGTTTACAAGCAGTTTCATTCAAGAAATTATGTGCTTACGGCATTTACATTGTGGATGCTGCGACACTCTTAAGATTAGTACATATTCTCACTTCATATGTTATCGTTGTTTTACAATTTACACTTTTAAATTGAATCTGTAGCTTCATTAAAGTTAAAAATAAAGTAGTAAGTAAACATATATACGTGTATAAAATTATTTATCGTTCATTTTATTTTGACCTCTTCTGGAAAGTTAATATTCCCAACTGAAAATAATATTGCAGAGCCATCACTAGGCCGCCATGGTGTGACTCACTATGCTGCATTGTTTCACTGTCTGCATTCGCAGTGACTATAGTGACCTTGTCTTGGTTTCTGGTTATGCTTTCCATCAGGCAGAGATAGGCGGGCAAACGAGCAGACGTCTCACCTGATGGTAAGCAATTACCGCCGCCCATGGACACCTCCAAACACCAGAGGCGTCACAAGTGCGTTGCCGGCCTTTGGGGGATAGGGAGGGGAGATAGAGGGAGGGGATTTGGGTAATAGGCCTCCGGTATCCTCAATCGATCCTCCACTATTTCACACCGGTTTTCTGTGAGGCCGTGATATCACTTCGGTTGAGCCGGCCCATTCATGCCGAAGCGTGGCTCTCCCATGGTAACGGTTGGCTGGTACAAAAATAAATATAAAAATATCATAGTCTAGGTTACGTTTTATGCCAAAAAAAACAGAAAAGATTAAACAGACTTTGAGTGGGTGTATTCTTCGTTAACACTGTATTTCCTTATATTAAAATGAATTGATAAAGCTAGAGGGCCTGATTGCTGAACCAGCGATCGTGGGTTTTTTACTCTCACCTAGGACAAATATTGTGTGATTAACATGATTATCTATGTATCTGAGTCTAATTTATTTAGTGTGTGAGCGTGTATTTCAGTGTGACTGCATTTAATAGCTGTAAAAGAAAATGAGTGTTTTCGACGGTTAAACAAAAGAGCCATTCAGTAATTAGTGTTTAAATTGTAGCATATAAATAAGTACAATATATGTTTAAAATTTTAATTATTTTGATCTACAAAGAGAAGGCAAAAGAGAAAAGTGTCATTTGGCATATTGCAGTTTACACAATTATATTCTAAGTATCTTTGGATTAGCAATAAAGTGGGTCTGGAGGGTTTACTTCCTTTGTTATAATTGCCATATTTTTTATTTTACACTATCGGAAAGCTTACAGCTATATTGTTACATTATACAAACTTTATACAAAACAAGAAGGCCAATTAAAAGTGTTACTCAGATAGCACAACAAGTAAGTTCAAATAAATAGAAATACACATTTACACAACAACACAGATACAAGCAAGACAGACATAATCAATAAATAAATATCATCACTTCTGGTTGCAAAAGCAAAGAAGGCGTCAGTCAGGGTTTTCCTGCCCAGTCCAGCCCAGCAACTAACAGAGCAATTATAGTTGCCTGAAGATTTTGGTCACTCGAATCCACTTTCGCTATCCACCTAATTTTATCCTAATACTAGATTTTCCGGAGCCACATATATTTCAGCTCACCTATTCAATAATACTTGTGACAGATCCATCAGATGATATGGTTTCATAAAGCCCTTCGAAACGATGTCGTTCATTTTCGTAAGACATTCTGAAACAGTTGTTATTAAAATAAACAAAAGGCTGATTATTTGAATGACTACATAATACTATAACGAAAACAAGAGTCAATGTAATGGTTGCTTTTGCGCTTCTTACAAAGTTTAAGAAAAGTATGCAAATTCAACTTTAAATAAATTACTTCCAACAAACTGTCTGCCAACAAACTGTCTTACAGTTTGTTAGACGTGAACATGTAGAATGTGTATTTGATTTTGAATAAATAAATTAAAAAAAAAAAATGGTAGGCCAAATTGGTTGCGGCAAAAACTCTGGAACATGAGTGTGTGGTACTGTTGTGGGAATAACTAACAGTGGTGGACGAAAAATGAAGCAGCTATTCGTAATCACAACACGCATCGACGGCAGCTCAAAAAGAAATTTGATTTTTTCAAATCATCTCTCGCAGGTTCAAGGTCTCGCAGACATACACCTCGCTTATGGGGGGTCAATCTCAGTCTCATAATCAATAGCAAGAGTAGACATCGAAGTTAAGAAAGGGACCGTGACATCAAATTCTATTTATACAGTAGCTATATATATATTCGAGAGTACTTATAAGTTAAGTTTTTGCCTACGTTAGCAAAATACTTGTTAATGTCATTCATAGCAACGATCGGGTCTGCATTAGAACTCAACAATTCATTACTAGAATTTAGTTCTCAATTTCATGTTCACTTGTGCTGTTTTCCATTGTATTGTTCTTTACAAGTTATCACGTGGAGGGTTTTAAAAAAATGCTCAACCCGCGTGTCTGTATTTTCGCCAATCCCTTTGAGTGTTACGTTATACCTTAATTTTAGGTCGTCGCGAGCGCACATAAAGTTTTTGTATTGTCCAGTAAATATTTGATGCTTCAATGTTTCCCTTAACGATGGACCACTCGTTTTTGTATAGGTTTAAAATGCAACAGCGTTTTTTTTTTCTTCATTTGGAGTAAGGAATAATTTATTATAATCACAGAACCCTTTCTGGGTTCTCCACGAATACGTTATCCGAATTTTTTATTGATTGACAATGAAATCTTATGCGCACACTTAAAGGCAGAGCGCTGTTGAGCATAGTACTCGCTACGAGCAAGGGTACTGGTCAGTTAGGTAATGCCATAACGTAAGACACTCGCCTTGAATGAGGTTATCGATCGTAATCATTGGCTACTGTTGGGTCCCATGTTGATATTTATATTAGCAACAAACGCTGTTTTGAAAATCTTTATAGCAAATTAAAATGTCATTTACAGTATATTTAAATAGCCAGTGTGTCTTAAAAGTTGAGGATTGATAGATAATAAAAAAGAATAAGAAACAATTTTTCTTTGAATTTTAGTAAAGTATAGATAAGAAGTATAGATCGTACTGTTGAGGACTACAGTAGGATCGAACGAGGCCATAGAATTTGAAGATTGCCAGTAATAGTAGATATATTATAATTGAAGAAATTATAGAATTTTAAAGACTTCCGTGCAAAGACGGGCCAGGTCACTAGTATTTAATAAGTTTTTGAAGGATTAGTAAGTCATTTCAAATTGATTATTAAAATTTATAACCTAGGTACCCTTAAATATACAATACCAATATACGAAGTTATAACTCCATTAAATTTAATTGTTTACCTATTGTATTACCATAGATACAGTATTTTCCATCAGAGGAATGTACGCTTGTTTTATCATGGCATTATATTTTGAAAATAATTCTATGTCTAATACTGATGTTATCATTCAACCAAAACGACAAAGGGCTAATAACAAGGAAATTTTATTAAATAATTTTGTGGAAACAGATATTCAAGCTATGTTGAGGCCCTTGAACGTCATACCAACAATGTTCATCACCGCTAAATATCAAATTCGTGACAATTTTATCACTTCAAACACTATTTTTTACCATGCTTGTACATTTTTGGCTACTTTTCTGTGTGTCTCTGTTTTTTTCCTCCGTGTTTATTTCATAGTATATAACGAAAATCAATCTTTTGACATTGTTCGGTACTGGTATTGCGTTTCTGATTTCATTATGTATTTCTTCGGGTATATGTGGAATATATGCACAAACATAAGTTCTGCTAACATTAATGTTATTTTAGTTTTGAGACTACAACGTGCTTACAAGTTACTGAATATCAATGAAAATGAAATTAAAGAAATAACTTTTTTTAATTGGGGAATCACCACTTGTTTACTTACGTGTTATATTATAAGGACCATTTTGTATTGGAGTAATAATCTTATGCCGAGTGTTTACGACATAATTGTAGTCTTAATACTTATTTGTTTTGACTACAGTATATTGTATTTGAGTAGATTATTGCATTTAGTGCAAACTGCTACGAAAGTTTTGATCCAGCATATTAAATCATCCGAAAATTCAGAAGAAATGATAGAAGAAAGTTACTGCAGTACCATGTTTGGAGTATATGATGAAATATTGAAGGCGTACGATATAATTGAAGAGAGTTTTAAAGGACAAGTAATTTTTATAGAATTTAAAGAGTAAGTCGCTATTCATTAATCGTTAATAAATGTTAATGTTACGTAATAATTGCCTTTCCAGATTGTTTACTATGCAATAGAAACATTTGTGCGCACTCTGTTTAATGTTCTGGTTATGGTTCAAGTGAAAAAAATCATGGTCATTAGTGTAAGTACATAAATCGAAAATATAATAGTGTTTTTCTTCTGTTAATATTCTAATGACTCCATATAATTTGCAGTTTTCCTTCATGCTAGGAATCCACTTGGTATGGCTAAGCAAAGATGTAGTTATACAAATGTATCTCAGTAATCAATGTGAGAATATCTACTTGACAATGGAAGATCTAAAATCAGTGTGTCTCCAGCGTATGAGTGAAAGAGGAGCATCAAGTAAGTAAATTACGAAAACTTCGCTGTATCCAGTCAAACTTCGCTGATGTGCGATAGTGAGACAAGGGGATAACTACCTGGAGATAGAAGATAGACATAAATAGAATCTCTATGCATATTTTCGCTTCTTTTTTTTATGGTATAGGGACCAACGAGCAGACGTATCACCTGATGGTAAGCGATTACCGCCGCCCATGGACACCCGCAACACCAGAGGCCAAGTCAAAAAAGGACTAAATTTCTTAATTTTATTATTGAAAGTATTCAGATAAGGTTAAGACGTGAAATGAAATTGTACCCTTAGTCGCCTTTTACAAGACCCATGGGATGAGTAAGGATGGTGACAATTCCTATTCTTAATTCATCACCACGCAGACAAAGTAATCTATATTATTATTTAATGACAATTCATCATGTATTCCAGTTTCACAAAGAAGGATGTTCAAGAATATTCAGCGTTTACAAGCAGTTTCATTCAAGAAATTATGTGCTTACGGTGTTTATATTGTCGATGCTGCAACACTCTTAAGATTAGTACATATTCTTACTTCGTATGTTATTGCTATTTTACAGTTTGCGCTATTGGAATGAAATTGTCACTTCTTGTACTTTGAAAATATATATTAGTTCCAAATATATTAGTGTATAAAATTATTTACTATCGAGATTTGATGGAAAGCATAAGCCTAATTTCCCATACTCATTGCGAATGCAGACAATGCAACAATGCGGAATGGTGACCCACACCATTGCGACCTAGTGATACTTCTGCATCATTGGGTCTCTGGTCTCGCACTCCTAATGAAAGTCGACAGCTGTAGCACCCTCGGTCTTACCGGTTTGTTCGTGATGAAATCAGCGTGACTCTACTACCTTGAACCTTTCCATTTTTGACGTTCTTGAATTGAATTGCCAGGTCAGATCCAGTGGTCAGAGAATCTGTTTACTAAATCGGAAATATGGGTTCAACTCTCACCCCGGATAAATATTGTGTGATGAATGTGATCATGTGTTCTGTGTCTAAGTCTTATGTATTAATAAAATGTATATGCTATTCAGAAAAATCCTAGTAGGTTTATCTAAACACTTGTTACTATAGTACAGAACCTCTCTAGTTTGGGCTTATAGAAAACCTATGTATTTCTATCGCATTTTTAAGAAGAATTAATGTATAAGAGATCATTCAAACAAAGGATTGTAGAGTGTAGAACATTAAGGTGAGTATTATTAATTGTTACCAAGTGAAAAAAGTGTTGTTAGCAGTAAGGGCTCCCACACATAACTTCATAACACAGTTCTTCAGGGACGCCAACAGTGTGTACATATACCGATGACTTGTCGTCGAGTTGGTGTGATCTTCTCACTGACGTCCCTCAAGGGGGTATATTATCTCCTTTACTATTCTCAATATTTATAAATCTCGTAACTCGACACCTTCGGTGTGCGTATCACCTGTACGCTGATGACTTACAACTGTGCACGCAGTCAAGTGTTGAGGACATATCATATGCGATTGAGAATCCTTCCAATGGAAATACACAAAAAAAACGGCCCCTAGTTCCCAGCCGTCTCACCAGGCTTGGCTACAGTAGCGGTCACAACGTCGGTGTGCTAAGAATCCCCAGATCATGGACGGATACTATACCTACAACGAATTGACCTTGGCTACGTACAATGGATGAACTCTGAGGCTTAACGAACAGCTGACCGAATTGAAAGTGAAGTTGACCAGATACGATAGCATATTTTGGGGATATCTTAAGTTCGAAAAGAAGGAGAGAAACAGTAACAAGTACCGTAACCCTTAAACCCTTAACAATAACCCTTAAATCAGGCTATCTATTTTACTTCCAAGAAGGTGATAGTCTTTCCCAGAGCGGTATCGAATTGATTAGCCGCAACAAACAGACGGACAGACAAAAAAATTAAAAAAATACATTTTTGTATATGTATCGTGTATACATATAATATATGCACTTAGTAAAAAGCGGTATATAGATTATAATTATCAGAAATAATTTTACATATCACCAAAAAATACTTTCAGATGAGGTTTGGAAGAAAGTCCTTAAATATAGAAATGAGCTTCACTAATGTCTGGACTAACAAGTAATTTTCCTAAATGAAGGGGAAAAAATAGACAACAACTGGTATCACAGTCAAACTACGGTTAAGGTTTTGTGTTCCGACACAACAATACAATTATAGCAACAAAATAATCTGTATTTACCTGTGAACATATATTTCATCTTCTTTTATTTGTTTTTGGGAACTCCTCTTACAGTGTTTAATGATGCAAGACGGCATTTTGAAAATAAAATCAAAATGCACTCCTGACGTAGGTAGTAGAGCCACGCTGATTTCAGCACGAACGGGCCGGCTCGACCGGGGCGGTACTACCCTCGCACAGAAAATCAACGTAAAATGACAGCGATCATGCTGTCGTGTTTCGTTGGTGAGTGCGAGACCGGAGGCCCAATGATGCGAAAGCATCACTAGCCCGCCATGGTGTGGGTCACCATGCTGCATTGTTGCATTGTCTGCGTTCGCAGTATGGTGACCATCACTCTTGGATTCTGCTTATGCTTTCCATCAGGCAAAGTAGAGTCATTATGGTAGGGTCAAACATAAAAAAAAAAAAAAAAAAAACGTAAACACAATACGGTGGTTTATCAAACACTTCCGCGAGAATGTATTCGCTTTCATATTTACTTTGGAGATTCATTGTCATATTCTTTACGATTCTCTACGACCTTCTTTTGTAATCTGAGCTTTAAAACTTAAATCATCGAACTCAGGTTTTTCTTAAGTCATCTTAAGTCAGTTTGTTTGTTTGTTTGTTTGAAGGCGCTAATCTCAGGAACCGCTGGTCCCATTTGAAAAATTCTTTCGGTGTTGGATAGTCCGCTTATTGAGGAAGGCTATAGGGTATACATCATCACGCTACTACTAACAAGAGCGGAGCAACAATGAAGAATGTTTCAAAAACGGGGGAAATTTTCACGCTACGGCCAATAAGAGGCGCAAACGAGGTTGCGTGGGTCAGCTAGTGACATATATAAATGTTATTCTACTCTAAAAAAAATAATTACTAGTAAATAAGAAATTATTTACTTACCAAACACAAACCATTTCCTCAGCATGACCTACTTTAAAAAAAAAATATTAATTTGATTTTATACACTTGTTAATCTATTGGAATTATAAGAATGAATTAATTTGCCAAACAATATTGTTTCGTTTCCTTTCATCTAATTGTCATGTGTCAAAACAGACATTTATATTATTGGAGTTTAGTTTGAGTATTACTATTATGTTAAGTGCTGGCAATGACAGAATTGGTGATTTGTACCTTTCAATGTACAACTGTGTCTTTGTGGTAAAGAAGGATAACTATTCCCGAAATGATAGTTGTAAATACACGTAGACCGAATAATGAGTTTTCGAAATACAGAGTGGATAAAGACATCCAGTCTGTATTATTGCCGTTGAATTTATCGCAAGTAGTGTTTCTTCAATTCAAGTATTTAATCAAAGATAATTTTATCCGACCAAGTACTCCTCTAATGAATAGTCTATCAATATGTAGTATTCTATCGTTCGTGATCATACAACTTTATGACTATTTAACGCTATTAACTGTCAACATTGCTGTATTCAGATATCTCGAATTTGCATTCCTTTTTGATTACTGTTTTAACTGCACTAAATTTATTACGAGTTTCATAGTTAACTTTGTGCAAAGAGAGAAAAATATAAAATTAGTGTTAACTATTCAAGAGATTCACAGATTTATCAACGAGAAAAGAAAATTAAAAATGTTTATAATTGGGAATTGGATAAGTATCATAATTGTTTATTTTCTCTACATATCGACGATGATAACTACTCACATTTTTATCAGAAGAATGAGTCTTGGTCTTGTATTTCGTATATTAATAAATGCGTTTTTTGATATGGAAACGATCTACACGATTAAGATAATAATATTATTAAAAGACAAAGTCCTTTTATGGAATGATCGTTTACTGTATTCGCCGATCAATTATCGAAACAAGGATTCCAAAGAAATGCTTAAAGCGTACGGTCAAGTATTAGATTGTTATCATTTGTTTAATTTGTGTTTCCGCCACGTGGTAAGTTTGATTCTATAATTTACCCGAATAAATAAGTTTCACTACCGCTCTTTTAGTATGATTGAAAGAGCTATCTTTACGTTAGTTTTTTATTACTCATAATATTCAAACTAAAGAAAACAAAATAAAATAAAATATAATACTACAGTGGAAATTGAAAAACATTACTGTGGTACTATGTTCATCGCAATAACGGCAGGGTGCATCTAATTATGACGTTAAACTCTTGTAAATAAATTATATTTGTTATGGTCTTTAGATATTAGGGCATGCATATCACTATATTATTTTCAAACCTATGTAATAAATGTGGCCTACTGTTTTCAAAATGCCCCTCATGCGACGAACGCTATTTAGCCTTTTAATTATTTTTTTCTGTCATATTTTACTAGAGGTTTTTGGCGTGATTAAATTATGTTTTATATTTTAATTAAATCAAACGTATGCCTCGTTATATGTTAAACACATTGTTTTTTTATGTTTTCAGATATTATTTCAAACTAGTGAATGTATATTTCACGCGTTGCTTTACGTCCAAAATAGTATAAGTGCTTTCAAATCAAAAACGATCGGTAGAAACCACCCGCAAAAAGAGTTTAAGGTACCTATTCATAGATTTTCATATGCAGCAAAACAAACAAAACATAGACAGCTTTATTTAATTAACTTAACTGCATCGGTAACGTAGTGGTAGGGTATGCGACTGCTGTGTTTGAGATCTCGGGTTCGATTCCCAGGTCGAACCAAATGTTTACATGATCTGCAAATATTTGAATCGGAATTTGGATGTTTTCTATGTGTATTTACAAAAAAAAAAGTATATCTGTAATTTTATCACTTGTTTAGTACCCATTACACAAGCTCTGCTTAGCTTGGAACTAGATGGCGTTGTGTGTTAGATGTCCGAAATTTTTATATATTTTTTAATGAAGACACATATAACAATGAAGTTATTGCTAACCTCGCTAAATCAATGAATAGTTGTTACGCAGATAAGCATAATGTACAAAAATTCCCGCCCGAAGGCTAGGTAATCATGCAAGTTGCCAACCATGGCAGCATCATGCCTGGCATGATCACATTGTGTGTTCGTATAATCCTCTCTTTAAGTTGCAGGGACGTGGCGCATGACAATCCTTCACACTTATATGTTATATTACTAATTACTTTAGCAAAACACCGTCTTAGAGTTTTTAGAAGAAAGGTCTTTGGTTAGTGGATTATTGTTCGCCTATTGGCAACGGCAACCTTGTTAGGCCGCGTACACGTACTCAGTGAGACGGGAGAGAGGGCGGGCGTGGAGCGGCAGCGGCGCGTTCTTACAATGCGATTGACTCGCATAAGAATAGGATCGACTTTGCGCCATGTTGTGGCGTCATAGTTATTATTTCGAATCAATTGGGTAGGGTCAGCAAAACAAACATGAATGAATAATTTTTAATCACAATTGAGCTCTTCAGTTTCGCTCATCCCTGTATCACTGACTGAGTGGTCACTGTCGTCGTCATTTCCATTATCATCACAGTTGCATTCCCCTATAAAATAAAACATGAATTAATGTAGGTTTTCAATATTTATTCTACCTACTGTTGTTTAAAAAAAAATTTGGTATCGTTAATTGTATTTATGACAAAATGTATTTAGAATCTAGCCGCTCAATTCCACTCATCTCTTCATTACTCTCTGTGTAGACATCGTCGTTGTCATCACCATTATCATCGTCTTCATCACTGCTACTTTCAGCTATGATATATACCATGGATTAACCTAGATATTTAATATTCCAATTCAGCATTGCTACCAAAAACATTGCTATAGAAATGGCATTTTCTTACCTGTATTTATAATAAAACTAAAGTTATCATTAGAGACCGGATTTTATTAAAAGCTTGTTAATGGGTATGGGAAATGCTTTAAAATATGTACAAAAATACGCAAAATATGCAAAACTAAATGACTAATTTTAGGAACAAAAAAAACTAGTATTTTTTTTATTACAAAATCTGCATACAATTAGTAAATAATCTTTAATAGAGGTCATTGACGTTCCTATTTTTATTTAAGTCACATAGTATATGGGAGTGTTAACGAACACAGCGGGCGACGAGCGGCGTACGATCGTGCGCATCTATCTTAGACAAAGTACTACATAGACTTCACACGCTAACAGCGTTACAACCAACGACTTACTTACTACTACTACTATACTACTTACTATATACTTTATAACTAATTATTTGAAATCACTAATTATTTTTTGTGAAATGTGTCATCCGTATCAAGCTATATTTTACGAGGTATTGTTTTTTAAACACACACATCACTAAACCGCTCTAGCGCCCACTGCCTAGCCCGCTGGTTTGGAAAACGGCTGAAGGATAGTACAACTAAAACGAATACTTTCTTAGAGTGTGCATTCATCGACAATTTATACTTGACCTTAATAGTCACAATCAGACTAACCAAGAAACTCATTTTCAGATTCAGTTTATTGTCTCATTATTACTTTACTTCATATGGTGGTTAAAAACCTTTTTGTATAAAGTAGCGTTCAGTTTTTATTGTGAGAAGTTCTATAAGGCGCTAGAAGAAACTCAAGAGTTTTGTATCTTGATGATAAAGTCAAATTGTTCAGGTACGTTTCAAAGGTCAACGTCAAAGTTTATGGTGATTTCGGCATTGCTTCTTATTCCATCATCTCCACTAGAACTAGTTAGGAATTACTAATTAGTTTTAGTAGTATTTAGTTTATTTTCTTTGAACCAAGTGGTTTGCAATTGGAAAGGCCTATTTCCAGCAGTGAACTGGATAGGTTAGTAGTTTCCATTGCATATGTATATTAGAATCAATATAACTTTTTGAAAGATATATTTAGTCCAAGTAGTTATATTTAGTTTCTTGTATTTAAACCAATTGCCCTTGGAGAGGTCAGGAGTCCCGCAGTGGACTGCGATGCGACAGGTGATAAAAAGTTTTATTCAAGTTTTTGTTTTTAATAATTCCTTTTTTTTCTAGGTTTGGAAAAGAAACTTTGCAAAAGTGTACAGCGCATATATCAGTCGCAATTTGGAGTTATGCGAATTTATGGCTTATTCTCTGTTAACGCAATGTTACTCTTTCAAATATTAATTCTGTTTACTAACTACACAATTGTATTATTGCAATTCGCTTTTTTGTAACCATCATCATCAAATTTACGTTAGGACTGATAAATATATTGTTTCTAAAGCACTAAAATGAGTTTTATTTAAATCGTCTCATTTTTCAGTTTTCTTTTGAATCATACATACTATATTAGTTGAAACTTAAGTAACGTAAGACTCGTTGCAAATGATCGAATTCGTCAATAATGCACAATATTACTGCTAATATCTATCCGCCTGGTAATTGATGTAAATGGTAATAGTTTTATATCTTCATGAACAAATGTAATAGTTCTTTTTTTATAGACACGCGGCAGCATGTCGACTAAATGCAAAAAAAGAAACTGGCAACGAGACATGTTACACGAAACATTGTGTGCTACTATTCAGCCCTCGCTCCTCGCCCTCACAACTCGTAAGCTTTTTAATCTGCATTCATGAACACATTTAACATATTTATTAAACCCTCAAGCTTGCAAAGAGTTTTAAATTTCATTAAATAAGCTCAAATGATGGTATTATTGATATATTAACGTTTAAAAACCAGCATTTTTATGATTGACAGGCTTACTCATCAAAAGTCTAACCCACTTTTAGATAACGTAAAAAGTAATACAAGTAATGAATTATTTAAAAAAACCCGACTGCGTCAATATCTGCCAATTTTTTTAAATTCATTGAAGAATTGAAAAGATAAAAAGAACTGAAAAACAAGTTTTTCGTAATTTTTTTTATTGGAAAGTAGTTCCTTATGGGGCGTTGCGGAGGGGTACCCTAGCAGGCAAAAAACGTCCATTACGTTAAATAAAAAAAGTAAGATTTTGTGAACGAAATATTTAGTATAGCCCTATCTGTAAGTTGTATGTAACAAGTACGGAGTAACTCTAGACAGAACTTGTTTCAGTAGAGATTCCTAGGTCGCAGTACAAGTGACCAGTTTAGTTATTATTATTTTTTGTCTGTGCCAGTATGAAGCACTTGCATTAGGTTTCTGAATTTGAATCCTGACATACACATAGAAGTATTGTGGATTAGTTTTAGGTATAATTTGGACAGTTCCCGGCGGCACTGCAATGCCGGGCCGATCCGTAACGGGAGTGGAGCGAACCCCGAACATCCCGACAATTTACAAAAATCAGCTTTAAATCTATCCGTCAGTGAGGGAACTTTCGGATATTAAGCTGAAAATAACAGATACTACACTTTGATCTTTGCCAAAAGGTCGAGAAGCGATAACTCATGGTATAAAAATACAGGAATGACATTCCGAGACACCGAGAGGACGAGATGACGTCATCATCACTGTCGCTGGTTCTCAAACTTCATACTTTTGGGGAGATTTCATAACCTACTTAATTAAGGCAATAATTAAAATTTAAAATTTAGTAAATAGTTTGAATACATAAATTTTGATCTTGATTGTGAGGGACAAACTATATCTATTCGTATTTTGTTAGTAATATTAGCTCGATAGGGAAACAATGTATGTATTTGTAGCACTGTGTACTATATGAAGATTTGATGGATAGTCATCACTTTGAACGATTGGTAAAACATAGTTGTGGAATATAGAAACGGTGGCTACTTTTAGGATTGCTCTTTGGGCTCGTTCTAGAGGCAGCTGTAGGTACTAGGGTAGTGACTACTTATCTCGTGTTATCTGAAGTAAATAAAAGAGTTCAACTCATTGTTATTAAAATGTATTTATCCAGCACACGATAAATAGACAGAAGGTACATTAGGTAGAAATTGTAGGCATAAATACAGCTTAAATAATATAACGGTTTAAACAGGAAGATAGACAGTTCAATATTAGCACAATAGATCACTAGATATGAAAGCAGTGTTTAAATAGAATATAAGCACCATTTCAATGATATTTAGCGGTAAACTAATCTAAGGCAAGCAAGCGTGCAGTCAGCGTTGATAACTATTTCAGACTATTTGAGACTGCGCGCGCGCTGGTTGCCGGCGCGTATCTCATGTTGCTATGCGTTTAGATAGCATAGTGAAAGGGATGTGTCGATAGAATTTATCAGCAAACAAACCGATATGTATCGCTGTGAAGTGTAATATTTATTTATGATGTATACTATTATTATAAACGGAGGGACCACGCGGGTCGGACTGTCCATGCATTCGCTCTCACGCTTGACCTCACCCAGTTGGACCTCCAGCCCACCAGGATACCAGATATACTGAGTCCAGAGCAGTACAGTGTATTGGTGCTCGCCCCTCTGGGATCCTCCGATCACTGCCTGGTGTCCACCTCGGTGCCTCTTGTTGCCCCCCCACGACCAGTGGTAGCAAAAAGACGGCTATGGCACTACTCATATGTGTCATTCGAATTTTAATTTAAAAACAAACCATTAATTTGAACACGTAAATATTATAACAGTCCTCACTAATGCTTTGTTTTATTTTAATTGTCATAAAACTCAGGTTCTTTTTAAGTAATGATGAAATATAAATATTATTCTACTCTTAAAAATAAAAATATTAGAAAATAAGAAATTATTTATACACCAAAGACGAACAATTTCTACCGAGTCGCCTACTTCTTTATAAATTTATTAATTAGAATTTTCACATGTGTTAATCTATTGGAATTGTAAGAATAAATTAATTTGTCTAACTATATTGTTTCGTGTCTCCTGTTAATTTAAGTACCTTATGTCATGTGTCATAAAAGACATCTACACTATTTGAGTTTAGTTATAGTATTACTATTATGATAAGTGCTGACAATGACAAAATTGGTGATTTGTACCTTTCAATGTACACCTGTGTCTGTGTGGGAAATGATAACTATTTCCGAAATGATGGTTGTAAATACACGTAGACCGAATAATGAGTTTTCGAAAAACCGAGTGGATAAAGACATCCAGTCTATATTACTTCCGTTGAATTTATCGCAAGTAGTGTTTCTTCAATTCAAGTATTTAATCAAAGATAATTTTATCCGACCAAGCACTCCTATAATGAATAGTCTATCAATATGTAGTATTCTATCGTTCGTGATCATACAACTTTATGACAGTTTAACGCAATTGACTGTCAACAGTGGTGAATTCAGCTTTATTGATTTTGAACTTCTTTTTGATTACTGCTTGAACTGCAGTAAATTTATAGCGACTTTCATTGTTAACTTTGTGCAAAGAGAGAAAAATATAGAATTAGTGTTAACTATTCAAGAGATCCACAGATTTATCAACTAGAAAAGAAAATTAAAAATGTTTATTATTGGAAATTGGATAAGTATCATAATTATTTATTTTCTCTACACGTCCGTGATGCTAACTATTTACATTTTTAACAGAAAAATAAATCTTGGTCTACTATTTACTATATTAATTACTGCGTGTTTTGATTTGGATATGATTTATACGACCAGGATAATAATATTATTAAAAGACAAAGTCCTTTTATGGAATGATCGTTTACTGAATTCACCGATCAATTATCAAAACAAATATTCCAAAGAAATGCTTAAAGTGTACGCTCAAATATTAGATTGTTATCAATTGTTAAATTTGTGTTTCCGTCATGTGGTGAGTTTGGTTTTATAATTTACTCTAATAAATGAATTTCATTACCGTTCTTTCAGTATGACCTGAGCTATCGTGAGATTAGTTTCTAATAACCCATTATATTTAAATTGAAGAAAATAAATGTATTAAGTTGTCAGGTGGAATACTACTGCAGTGGAAACTGAAAAACAATACTGTGGTACAATCCGTACAATGTTCATCATAAATACAGAGTGCATCTATTTGTAAAACATGACTTTAAACCCTTGTAAATTTAAGTCCATATTAAAACAAAACTATGCGAAAAGGCTTATTACATAGTTTTGGATTATTAAAATGATAAATTTGAGTGGGTTTAATGATGCTCGCTCCAGCATTTACCTTCGTATTTTGTGTGAAAGTTATAGATTTTTTTTTTTTTGCTATTGTATGTTGTTTTTCAATTTGTTAATACCAACTGAATTCTTTTTGTAGATGTAAATGTGAATATAGTCTAGGCTTGTAATATCAGTTCATATTTAGTATATTTCTGGTGGATTTGAGTGTTTCCCCGGCCTACCCAAATGTTCTGCTGGCGGTAGTGTCGCGCTTCGGGTCGTAACACGATGGCCGGGGCTTGTATACCGTGTGCATGGACAGGCCGACTCAAAACTAAGGTCCTTTCTTCAAAGTGCCAATCCAGATCCTGTACTATACTCGTATAGATTATTTTATGGTTGTTATGTAATTCAACATGGACTTAAAAAAATACACCTCAGTGGTTTGTTTCGGCATTTCTTCCCCGAGTGAGTCTTAGGAAATACTGACCTCTTGTAGCTGTAAAGTCCAACGTGTAAAAAAAATATCTGAAAAGATTTACTTACAAATAAATATACATATGTTAGGGTTTTTAGATATTAAGCCATACATATCACTTTATTATTTTTTAAGTCTATGTAATAAACGTAGGCTACTGTTTTCAACATGCCCTTCATGCGACGAACGCTATTTTGTCTTTTAATTATTTTTGTCCGTCATATTTGATTAGAGGTTTTAGGCATTATTAATAATTGTGTTTTCAATTTATCTTAACTCAATCGTGTGCCTCGTTATATAAATAAATAAACAAATATTTTCGGACATCTAAACACACAACGCCATCTAGTCCCAAGATAAGCAGAGCTTGTGTTATGGGGTACTAGACAACTGATACAAATACATATATACTTTTTTTTGTAAATACATACATATTATAGATAGAACACACCCAAACTCCGAAACAAATATTTGTAGATCATACAAACATTTGATCCGACCCGGGATATGTGAAACAAAACTTACTGTCTTTTTTATGTTTTCAGATATTATTTCAAACTAGTGAATGTATATTTCACGCGTTGCTTTACGTCCAAAATTGTATAAGTGCTTTCAAATCAAAAACGATGGGTAGAAACCACACGAAACAAGAGTTTAAGGTAATTACTTATACGTGGATTTTCACATAAAGCAAAACAAAGGAAACGTACAACAGCGCCATCTAATTAAGACTCATGAAACTATGAAATTACTTACTGCTAACTCTTAATCATGAAATCAATAATTCTCACGCTGATAAGCATAAAATATGGTGATCATGCCATGCGGAAAATTGCCAACTATGAAACCATCCCGCCTGTCAAGATCACCTTGTCTGATCGAACAGATAATCCCCTTTTTAAGCTGTAGGGACATGACGCATGACAACCCTCACATTTATATGTTTTATTGAAGTGAAAAATTTTTGGCTGCGTCGAGTCGAGTTTTTGGTATTGGAAAATCTTATGAGATCGCGTCACCGTCATGCTAATGTTTGATGTTGATAATTTTAATTTTATCATTATGAAATTTCTAATTTTACACATTAATTTCACAAATAACATTCTGTCTTATGACAACAAAATTTTTATTGGTTAATTTAGCAAAACACCGTCTTGAAGTTTTTAAAGTAAGGTCTTTAGTTAGCAAATTATTGTCCGCTTAATAGCTCTTTTAGGGTGGCGGTGCGAATAGGTTGCCACACATGTCTCAAGGTGAAGGACAGTACAACAAAAAGGAATACTTTCTGAAAGTGTGCATTCATCGATAATTTCTACTTGACCTTAATCGTCACAATCAGACTAACCAAGAAACTCATTTTCAGATTCAGTTTACTGTCTCATTATTACTTTACTTCATGTGGTGGCTAAAAACCTATTTGTATAAAGTCGCGTTCAGTTTTTATTGCGAGAAATTCTATAAGGCGCTAGAAGAAACTCAAGAGTTTTGTATCTTGATGATAAAGTCAAATTGTTCAGGTACGTTTTGAAGGTGGCTACGTCAAAGTTTATCGTGATTTTGGCATTGTTTCTTATTCTATCATCTTCACTAGAACTAGTTAGGAATTAAGTACTAATTAGTTTTAGTAGTATTTAGTTTATTTTCTTTGAACCATGGCATGCAATTGTAGAGGCGTATGTCCAGCAGTGAACTGGATAGATTTTTGAAGTAAAAACTTCTTAGCCGTGATGAGAACTTTTTGGTATGGGAAAACAGACAGACAGACAGACAAACATTTTTTTAACTACATTTTTGTTATATGTGTCGTGTATACATACATATGCATTAAGTAAAAAGCGGTTATTTTAATATTACAAACAGACACTCCAATTTTATTTATTTGTATAGATTATGAAATTTCTAATTTTACACATTATTATTACAGAAAAAAATGTTATAAGTTTTCACTTCTGACGGCTTTCGTCTTTATGAATGCCAACATATATATATATATATATATTATAAAATAATTCCTTTTTTGCAGATCTGGACTGCTATAGACTGATATGGTATATGATATGGATGATAAAAAGTTAAATACATGTTTTTTTTAATAATTCCTTTTTTTCTAGGTCTGAAAAAGAAACTATGCAAAAATGTACAGCGCATATATCAGTCGCAGTTTAGAGTTATGCGAATTTATGGCTTATTCACCGTTAACGCAATGTTAGTCTTTTAAATATTACTTCTGTTTACTAATTACACGATTGTATTACTGCAATTCGCTTTTTTGTAACTGTCATCATCAAATTATCTTTAGAACTAATAAATATATTGTGTATCTATCTATAGTATTACAATGAGTTTTATTTTAATTGTCTTGTTTTTCAGTCTTGTATACTTGACCCGGCGAACTTCGTACCGCCATATTTTATGTACATACATTTAGGCGATTATTTTATATATATATAACAAATATATATATATATATATATATATATATAAATATAAATATTAATTAATAAAATAAATAATATATATATTTATATAGATATCTCTTTTCAGCCCTTGTTGATCTGACGCGACGTGGCGTCAGTTAATTGTTGATCTGTTGGCGATTGTTGACCAGCAACAGATTTTGTTGATCTAATGTGTATTCCGGCGTACTAATGTGGCTCCGCTCTGAATCAACAATTGCAACCCCTCTGCTGGCAGAATTACGAGCTATTTACATCTTTTTATACAAATCCACACCAGCTATTGTTGATCCGATTGTCTGTTGCGCAGTATGGGGTCGCGCGTTGTCGTGAAGGAGCAGTGGGGACGACAGATTGACCAAAACTGGTTGCAGATGGTCAAGCTTGCACATCTGCAACCAGCTTTGTGGGTGTGTGTAAAAACTCATTCAAAAGTGGGCAAAAAATTCAATTCCCGAGAGGCAGTACAAAATGCCTTTGAGGAGTTTGGTGCCTACCGTTCAGCTGATTTTTACAAGAAGGGCATCAATAAACTGCCAATGCATTGGCAAAGATGCATCGATTGCATGGGTGATTACTTCGAATAACAGAAATAAAAAAGTTTGAAAAAATAAGTACTTTCACTTATTGCATACAAAACGGCAATTTCATAGGTAAAGACCTATTACAATAAAGAGAATAATAATAATTCTTTATTAAACGAAATTGGGGTTACAAATTTTCTATCTTTATATATGCTAATGTTATATTTTACTTTATACATTACTAATTTAAGATAGAGTTAACGACGATCTCTGTGCTAGTATAAACTGCGACAGACACTGACGCCTTCCTCCAATAACTAAAACTATCTAATTTTAGAACATTTACAAAAATTATATAGTACTTTGTTTATGAAAGTTGAATGAGAGATGATATGATGTGAACTTAAATAAGATAAAAGGTGTATAATATAAAACTGTATACGTGTTGTTGTGTGATTGTGGTTGTTTGAAAGTGTTCTAAAAATGACCCTGACACCTTTAGGTTACTTTCGTGAACAAGTTTTCTGTCTCTTCATGTCACCTTCTTAAGGTATCTTAATATCACATTTTTACCTTTCAGTGTTGTTAAAGGGTTACATATTTTATTAAGTTTGTTATAAAGACGACCACTAAGACTCTGGTAGTGTCTACCTGCTAAGGCCGTCCTTACAGGAAATCTTAGATATACAATGTCTTTACGCCGTTTGTTCGTTGATAATTGAGAACCGAAACCCATTGAAGAATGTTTACGGAGAGCAATGTGCATCTAGATATCACATTTTTACATTCCAGTGTTGTTAAAGGGTTACAGGTTGCATATTTTATTAAGTTTGTTATAAAGACGACCACTAACACTCTGGTAGTGTCTACCTGCTAAGGCCGTCCTTACAGGAAATCTTAGACATACAATGTTTTTACGCCGTTTGTTCGTTGATAATTGAGAACCGAAACCCATTGAAGAATGTTTACCTAGAGCAATGTGCAGCACACACAGCTGTCTCACAGTCAATACAGGAAACACTTTGTACAAATTCAAAGTTGGGAATCTGTAAGAGTTTTTAAGCACTACCTTCAGGACCGCTCTCTGTGCTCTCTCCAAACGCAGCAGCAAGGTCTTGAATGTTCCGCCCTATATAGATATACAATAGGTTATCAAGGACTGAACCAAAGCTAAGTAGGTAGTTCTGAGCAGTGCAGTATCGGCCACACTTTGTAACTTTTTTTTTTTTTTTTTTTTTTTTTTTTTTTTTTTTTTTTTTTTTTTTTTTTTTTTGCGTTGCCTGCTACTTGGCGATCTGTGTTGACACAATGAGCCAATCATTTAATATACATTGGAATTACTGGCTTAGAGCGTAAAGAATATCTGAGAATTCTCTTCAGATTCTTCAATCAAATCTCGTGGTCAGCGTGGGAACATCATGCCGCTTTAACCGGTCGTGAGATACAGTGCCTGTACCCTGTAGTCTTGAGGCTAACTCGTTAACGTGAGTAGTTATTCTGGTTTGGTAACTTTTACTGTGCTCAGCAATCTCTTGTCCGACCATCCTGAGGTTTAGATCCTCGTGTATGTGTTTGTTGCTCACGTAATACGGTATATTTAGCATGGCTCATAGTGTTTTGCTTTGAAATCTTTCGAGAATTTCAATATTACTATTGCTAGAAGTTCCCCACAGTTAGATACCGTAAGTCCATATGGGTTTTAATATGGTCTTATATATTATTATTTTGCTCTTATGTGACAGGCTTGACTTGCGACCTATCAGCCAGCACATAGATCTCGCTCTCATATCCAGCTGTTTTCGCTTCGTCCAAATGTGTTTTCTCCAAGTTAACCGGCGGTCCAGATGCATCCCTAGATATTTTGCGTCTTCAGATTGAGGAATTTCTTTGTTGTAGAGTTTCACGGAGGGGCAAGTTGGTTTTCTCAGGGTGAAGGTTACATGGACCGATTTGTTTTGATTTGCCCTAATGCGCCATCTGTCCATCCACTCCTCTACCTTTAGAATATGGGCTTGTAGTTTGGCTGATGCTACCACTGGGTTATCATGAACCGATAGTATGGCTGTGTCATCTGCGTATGTAGCTGTTATAGTATCCTCTTGTGTCGGCAGATCAGCAGTGTACAGGAGGTATAAGATAGGGCCCAAGATACTTCCCTGTGGCACCCCTGAAAGGATTTCTTTTAAAGGAGCAGTTTCGTTATTGCATTTTACTTCAAAGCATCTTTCGTCCAGGTATGATCTCAGCATCAGGTAAAAAGAATGAGGTAGTAACCTTTTGATTTTAAACAGTAGCCCGTCATGCCACACTCTGTCAAAAGCCTGACTGATGTCCAGAAATACGGCAGAACCGAACTGTTTACACTCCAACGTTCGACTTATGGTGTCTGTTATGCGATGGATCTGTTCGATGGTTCCATGTTTCTCTCGAAACCCGAATTGGTGAGGTGGTATGACTGCTGGTAAATATACACGCATCCTATTCAATAATACTCTCTCCAATAGCTTACCCAATATACAGAGAAGGCTTATCGTCCTGTATGAACAAGCGTTTGTAGTGGTTTGCTTGGTTTAGGTATCATTATGACCTGCGCCATTTTCCATTGGGCGGGATAAGTATGGAGTCTTATACAGGCATTAAAAATTGCTGTGATGTGAATTATGCCCTTTTGAGGAAGTTGTTTTAGTAGTCGCGCATCGATTAGGTCGTATCCTGGCGCTTTACCTTTCTGAAGATTCAGTATTTCTCTCCGTATTTCATGCATGCACATTTGGAGTGGAGCTTCAAGATAGTCACTAACCGTTTTGTCATGTTCAGGGTATTTGCTTGGTAGTGGTTGGAACACAGATTGCAAGTGCTTTGCGTACACTTGGGCCTTTTCAAGATCTGTTCTGGCCCACTTACCTTCAGAGCTTTTTATGGGTGGTATATGTCCTATAGGTCTCTTAAACTTTTTTGTTATCTTCCATAGAGAGTAGTTAGTGTCCACATATGGAGTCAAATTGAGTAGTTGATTTTGCAGGCGTTCGTTATTTGCTTGGCAGATCATGTTCTTAAGATCCTCTGATGCCTCATTGAAGGCTTTCTTATCTTGAGGGTATTTTGTGGAATGCCATAATTTCCGCAATCTCCGTCTTTCGCATACTTTACTTTTTATTGTTTTGGAATAGGAAGAATTGCAAGTTATTTTTGGCTGTACTAGGGGTGTTGATTCATTGACGGCTTGGTGTATAAGCTTGTTAAACGACTCAATAGCCAACTCGACGTTGGCCACACTATTTAGTGGTAAGTTCATGTTGATGGTTTTTGTTACAATAGCCTTGAAATTGTGTCTTATGGTTGTAAAATCGTCGTTTTTTCAATGGAAAAATTAACTTACGTACACGAGAAACCAGCGCATCAATGTGATTATGCAAACTTAGCGTACGATCAATAATTTCAACGCCCAAATATCTGATATAAGATGAAACCTGAATGGAAGGACAGTTGTAAGTAGGTTGAGCGAAAGGAACGCAGGTATGAGCTTTGATATTATTGATATCTGGTTGCGTTGTGTTGTTTGCTGCAAAAGTGGTGTATTGCGTTTTAGC
The DNA here is from genome assembly GCA_905220595.1 of Spilosoma lubricipeda. Classification (NCBI taxonomy): domain Eukaryota; kingdom Metazoa; phylum Arthropoda; class Insecta; order Lepidoptera; family Erebidae; genus Spilosoma; species Spilosoma lubricipeda. Next base: position 11,464,334 of record HG992297.1, read on the forward strand.
AACATTAAGCGTAAGCAAGCGAGAACCCAGCCATTCTAACACTATTTGTAGAGCCTTTTCTGCAGAGTAAAATGCCTGTGAATCCCAAGTGTCACCGTTCACAATAAGAGCAGTGTCGTCAGCATACATTAGTATTTTGTAATTGGGTATCGACAGCTGGCAAAATCGATTTACATTTATGAGGAAGAAAGTAGGACCCAGTCCGCTTCCCTGTGGTACCCCAAAAATAAGATCTTCATCATCGCTTATAAATGATTCGATCTTCACACTCTGTGTTCTCCCTGTAAGATAATTCCTAAATATGCCAAGTGCAATATCTCTCACTCCGATCGCCTCCATTTCCTTTAGAAGGGTGGACACAGAGATCGTGTCAAAAGCCTTGGCAAGATCCAAGAAAATACCTACTGATTTTATTTTGTTATCAAGATTTTGAACAACATGGTTAGTTAACTCCAAAACGGTCTCCTCTATAGATTTGGCTTTCCGAAAACCATATTGGTTTGAAGAGAGTATATTGTTAACGTCAGGAAAAGTCCCCTTTTCAATGCCGATGCCGTTTTAATGTATGCCGAGCTGTTTAACAACAGACAACACATGTACATGAATATGTATGTGTGTGTTACTGTATGTATGTGTGTAATGTGACAGTGAGTGGGTGCTACGAGTATTTTGTTCATGATTGTTTAAATGATATTAACCATTCACGTAGAGCATTAAGTGTGTTACTTGAATGTAAGCTACCCAAAATTTATGGGAATCGAAAATACGTGTCCTGGTTTCCTGGAAGACATCGACGTAAGCGATAAGACCGCCTATTGTAACATTTGCATAATTTATAACTCATTCTTTGTTTTCTTTTTATAATTTTGTATGTATACAATAAATAATATTAAAGCTAATAGCCATTCGCCTGCAAATTGCTGTATTGTGACATAGTATCTTCAAGAGCATATGTAAAAGTCCTTTTAATCTGGATAAGCGGCCACATGTCGATGTCGACTAAGTGCAAAAAAGGAACTGGAAACGTGAAGTGTGTAAGTAACACGGAACATTCTGTGCTACTATTCAGAATAATTGAAAAATAATACAATTTAAATAAAATACTTTATTAAACTTTATTTATACACGTTATAACAAAAAATGAAATGGAATGATAATGATTATAAAAAAGCGAATTGTAATAACACAATAGTATAGTTTGTGAATAAAATCAATATTTGCAAAGGTAACATGGCGTCGACGGAGAATAAGCCATAAATTTGTATTACTCCGAACTGTGACTGATTTAGACGCAGTACATTTTTGCATAGCTTCTTTTCACAAACTGCAATAATAAAAAGTTATTTACAGTTGTTTTATACTACATAGTTTCAAAGTAATATTCAATAAAGACATTTATTTATTTCTTATTTATATAAAAAGTCATGGCAAATTTAATCAATACAATTATTAAAAAAATAGGAATAGTCAGTCTTGTGAAGCATACCTGAACGGTTTGACTTTAGTATCAAGACACAAGATTCTTGAGTTTCTTTTAGTGCTTTATAAAATTTCTCACAATGAAGGCTGAGTATAACTTGAAAAAATAAAGTTTTAAACCACCAAAATAATAGAAATAGTGTGAAGAAAGTTAGATGAATCTGCAAAAGACGGCCTTCTTAAATGTGAGAGTCACAATTATTTTTTTGTTGTTTCATCGCCAAGTTGGTAATCGTTGATATTCAGTTAGCACAGATCGGACTTCATTTTAAAAAAAATGTACGCGATTTTATATAACTTTGTTTAGTATAGACTGAACGAGGTCATCCCTCTAGTTCAACCATTACGATTTCTGACCGCAATCTCCGTAACGTGACGGATCATGGACTTTTTTATTCAAATCCGTAGCTCCATGCGGCTATCCGTAGTCCAGCTTCAAAAAATTCCTTTTTATGTATGGTAATTCTGCCTAATGGAAAGCACAAGCAGAATCCAAGAGTGGTGTACTTATTATGAATGCAGACAATACAACAATGCAGAATGGTGACCTAATGATGCTTCTGCATCATCAGCCCACCAATTTTGCACTCACCAACGAAATACTACAGCATGAATGCTGTTATTTTAGGTTTATCTTATGTGCTAGAATAGTACCGCCCCAATTGAGCAAGGCCGTTCGTGCTGAAATCAACATGGCTCTACTATCTTTAATTCGACTCGATTCTACCGGTTCATACCCGATATATGTAGTATTTGTAAACTCCTTTTTAAGGGTAGTCTTATACCCACTAGTAGATCAATAAATTGATAATGATGCTGAACTTATTGGTATAACATTATGTTAACGGTACTCACGTTATTGTTATAGCTTGACGCATATAATTTGGAATAACTTATACATTTCTGAACATACATTAGTGCCTGAATTAAACATTCTATGCTGTGAAATAATATCTGGAAACACAGAAATTCATTATTTATAGACTAAAATTGTTAGTATCTCTCTTACATTCAATTTTACTTGCCATAAGCAGAATTGTTTTCAATTCTGTATGTACTGTATGTTCTGATATTACTATTAAGACCGTATTTTATTATGAAATCTAGCAATCCATCTGTTCTAACTATCTCAGAGTATGAAATGGTGGTTCATGTAGAGATGTGATATCTAGCTAAATTTGTTATCAATTTATTATTAGGTTGGCACTATCAAACTGTAATACTGAATTCAATTCTGGAAATTATTATGTTAATATAGTTGGAGACATCGATGGGACATTGAGCCTTCCTGTGATGTACTTGGTCATAAACTTATAACTTTCATTAAATAAATATTTCGGATCTAACACACAACGCCGTCTAATCCCAAGCTAAACGGAGCTTGTATTATGGGTACTTTAAATGAATGAAATGATTATTTCTGTCTTACGATTATATGATGACTAAGCCTGCAATATTCACTCACTTGCAATATAAATTAAAAGTCAAACAGGAGGACTCTCAATATTAACTACCTTAAGAATCGATTAATAATATTAATTCTTTGAAAATGTAGGTTTCAAGGTTAGACTGTGCACGTCTCCGGAGGTCATAACAACAGCGGTTCCCGGATCTCTCCCTTCTCAGGCGCAGAGTGGCACACCGTGTGGTTTTAGTCGATTCGATTCCGACACACCACCCCGCCGCAAACCCCGGCGGGGTGACGGCCCGAGAGGGTTTCCACACGTTAAAAAAAAAGGACTGTGCACGTTAAAATAGGCAATTATTTCATTTCCGTAGCATATTCTAGATTTACTGACTGACCCACAATAACATTCAGGCAAATAATATATCAAAACTTACCACATGTTGGAAACACAACTTATATAAATGATAACAGCGTGATATTTGTGTGTATACTTTTAGCATTTCCTTGCAATATTTGTCTTCATGAGTGTACGGCGAATTTAACAAGCGATTATTCCATAAAATGATTTTATCTCTTAACAATCTTAATATTCTGATTGCATAAATCATATTCATGTCAAATAACCAACTCATAACTGTGCGCATTATCTGTTCTAATCTGATTGTTTTGTCATAGATATTAAATATTGTAATTACAGATATGTACATGGAAAAAACAAGTGTGACAGAGATCCAATTCCCAACTATTAATATTTTCAGATTTTTTTTCTTATTTATGAATCTATGAATCTTCTGAATTGTTAATACCAATTCTATATTTTTCTCTGTTTGAATATGGTTAGCAAAGAAACACGTCATAAATGTACTGCAATTAAAACAGGTCTCAAAAAGAAATGCATAATAATGAAAACTAAATTTTTCATTGTCATCGGTATGTAATTGATAGGCTTTATACAAATGCAAGATTATGAATACTATAAAACTAAATATTGATAGATTAGTCATAAGAAGTGTGTTTGACCGTATAAAATCATTTTTGATCAAATACTTGAACTGAAGAAACACAATCTGCGATAAATTCAAAGGGAATAATACTGACTGGATATCTTTATCTATTTTATTTTTATAAAACTTAAGTTTATGTGTATTAACTGCTTTCATTTTTGATATATGGATTTTACTACACGGCTATTTATTGAATGGTACAATTTAAGAATTATTGAAAAAATAATTACTTGATTGATTAATTACTAATTGATTTCTTATGATAGCGTTGTTCATATAATTTATATTGTGTCTCATTACTTAGCAGTTTACTAGAAACTATTCCACTCAAATATTTATCAAACAAAAATGATTACTTCAAGAATTGATTAATTTCGATTTTGGTGAGTTCCGATGAGAATTAAGGCAATTGAAATGAAACTCGATGAAATACTTTCATATAAATATTTCCTCCACGATATTTCCAGACCAATACGACCTTCAAACCTTCAAAAAAACGTACTCGTTCCTCAATTTCTAGAAGCGTGCTTCTAACTACAAAGTTTTTTTTTTTTTTTTCTTGCAACTACATCTAGTCCCAAACTAAGCAGAGCTTGTATTATGGGTACTAGACAACTGATATCAATACTTATATACTTTTTTTTTTGTAAATATATACATATTATACATAGAAAACACCCAAACTCCGAAACAAATATTTGCAGATCATACAAACATTTGGTCCGACCCGGGAATCGAACCCGGGACCTCAAGAACAGCAGTCGCGTACGCTACCACTGCGCCACCGAGGCAGTCACAGTTACAGGCTTATGGTCGGTAGCAGTCGCTTTACAACTACATCAGGTGACCCATCATTTTTGGTTTAAAATATTTATTCTCATTAAGAATTATAATACAATTCACTTAACATGAGAACATACCAATTACTAATACAAAAATAAATTTCACTTGAGAGCATACATAAGGCGGTAAACATATAATATTTTTTCAACTACTACCCTCACTGATACAGCGCGACCATGGACGGACATCACAGTACAAAGATATAAGATTTAGTGCGCTTCACTAGAAGCGACATTTAAATTTTTATACACCTTTTTTATTTTTATGTGTTGACCCTATTAGTTTAGTAATTCAAAACAATAATTTAAGTAGTATTCGATTTTATTTTGTATTTATTAAGCTAAACATTTGTTGGTCTGATGGATACTTAAATTATTAAAATTTAACAATTAATTATAATTTTTGATGACATGATCTTTAATCATTTTTTTAAAAGAAGTGATCGATCGCAACTCTTTTATAACTGTAGGAAGCCTATTATATAACTGCGCTCCTTCATACATGATATTCTTTTTCCCGTAGTTAGTACGGGGTGGTCTCAATATTATTAGCATTTCTTAATTTAGTCTTTTGAACGTCTCTTTTTTTGGTGGAACCTATTTGTGTATGTATATCCCCGGCTAATACTTTACGTACAAATAAACAGGTATAATATACGTAAGTCTGACTTACATTTAGTATTTTTGTGTTTCTATATACCTTTTCAGTTGGTGTCAGAAAGTGGTTTCGCTTCTATCCCTCTTTATAAAATAAACATGATGGTACAAATTATAATAAGATTTAATCTTAGACAAAGTATTAGCCAATGACACACGAGAACTTGGGCTTTAACGATTGCAGAAAGAAAAACGTTTGCAACTTGGCTATGCTATTATGAGAAAGAAACTGAACTGTTTTTAAATATAATCATAAAAATGATTTTTTACACTTAGGAAAAAGTTATGACTTATATTTATTTACCATAAGTTAGTATTTCAATGATCTGTATCGATATTGATTAATATCAGTATCATCTATACAAATAAATAAAATTGGAGTGTCTGTTTGTAATATTAAAATAACCGCTTTTTACTAAATGCATATATATGTATACACGGTACACATACCGAAAGTGTAATTGAAAAATTTTTTGTCTGTCTGTCTGTCTGTCTGTCTGTCGGTCTGTCTGTCTGTCTGTCTGTCTGTTTGTTCCGGGTAATCTCTGGAACGGCTGGACGGATTTTGACGGGACTTTCACTGGCAGATAGCTGTTGTTCCGGGGAGTAACTTAGGCTACTTTTTTTAGACTAACTTTGTCCCGCGGCGTTACTCGCGGTACAACAATAACCGCGGGTAACACCGCGGGGTTCGGCTAGTTATTAATAAATATCGATATATCTGTTTTGGTAGGCTGGCAGCATTATAAACTATGACTCCTCCATACCAATTCTTAGCGCCGACGAATTCCTGGCAAACGCGCGTTAATTATGGCGGCTGGCGCATAAATTATCTAACAATGGTATTAAGACTAGACAGTCTTGATTTATAAGTGTACCTAGAAAATATTTAAATGTACTATCTGTAATCGGTTCGGACATATATAATAATAATTGATAATAATAATAATTGTTTATTTCTCTCATAAGGTACATTAACATTTTTATATTTAAAGATAAGTACAGCATTGAACAGAACCTTATTGAGAGCTGGAGTCTGAACTGGGTTCGAAACCTGTGTGACAGATCTCCAGGCCTCGACTCTGATGACTACAAAATTCTTATAGTAGCTATAACTATCAGAAGAGTTACAAAAACAATGAGAGTAGTCGCGTTGTTGTTAGTGTGGGTGTGTGTAAGTGTATCTTGTGGGAGTTGTATATGTGTGTAGTTGTTTGTGTGTAATTTTAGCGCATGCAATTCTGTGTGTGTTTCAAGTGATGAAGAAAAAATTTTAGCGGTTGATAGATTCGTAAAGATTAATGTAATCATTAAATTACAGAAAATATTAAACCTTAACAGGAGAGTTGTATACACAATAACTTTTTGTGTTGGCTTTTTTAAAGGAATCTAAGTCCGTGAGCGATTAGTGCCGAGTACATAGATAGTGCTTATATAGGCCAGTGCTGAGGCGCAGATGGTCGTAGATCGTAGCAGACTGTCCCTGTTTTCCAATTATAGCACTAGAGCGCATTATGCGGCATAATGCTTAACTTTGAATGATTCAACTACAGCAACGCTTCGCACAATCGAGCACTCTCAAAAGTAGTGTTTTTGCGTGATGCGTGCAATCGATACCAACTGTGACAAAAATTAACAAGTGTTTTTTCTTTAAGGTGGCATTGATCAAAATGTTTTATTTATATATTATCGTTAGTAATATTATTTATTGTTGAAAAAATTTTTAAAGCTTTCGTTTCGTTGCAGTTTTTTCGAAATAATCAAAGTTAATTCAAACTGTGTTAAAAAAGTAAATGTAAATATGGATGAAGGTAAATAGTTTTTAACCAATTATTATGTATACCACTTTATTAATTTTTTTTTTTCAATACTTTATTTAGCGCACTCAGTAGAGTGCGCTAAATAAAGTACTGAAAAAAAAAAAAAAATTACCACCAGTAGGTGCATTTGAAAACTAATTCACGTTCCAATTAAGCTTCAGCATAATTCAGCATTGTGCGCCAATGAGTCGCACTATGCTTTGTAATTGGAAAACTACCTGTGTGCATGGATACTTTGCGACGTGGGCTATGACATAGGCTTTGAGCGGCCAGCGCTTAATCGCAGATGGTCGTAGATCGTAGCAGACTGTGTGCATGGATACTTTGCGACGTGGGCTATGAGCGGCCAGCGCTTAGTCGTAGATGGTCGTAGATCGTAGACTGTGTTCGTAGGTATATGTAAGGTATATGTCTATAAATCTTTGGTAAAATCCCACATGAGAAAACCTGATTGAGAATTCTGGGGAGCTTCGGCAAAGAGTAATCTAAGACAGTTACAAACTCCACAACATAAACTAATAAAAATATTGTTTCAATGTGATTATTTTACACCCACTATTAAAATTTATAAGGAAACAAGAATAATCAATCTCGCTCAAACACATTAATACAATACCATCATATTTATTGGAAAAATCTTGACAACATCCAATCACAGGTAACATTTACGAAAAAAATAGACAGCCACAAACGGTTAACTAGGCAAGCTAATAACATCTATCTGCAAATGCCTAGGACAAATTACGGAAAGAAAACTATTCTATATGAAGGGGCTTAATTTTATAATAAATTGCGTAAAGACATAAAAGAAGCTAAAACATTTAAAAGGTTATTAAAAAGCTACATTTTATAGGATGTTTGGTTGATAAAGTCATAAAACTACTATTTTTAAATTTTAATGTTACATTACCCCAATATAGCCCGTTAACCCCAGACCTTCGTTATTTCAGGCAAGCTGAAAGTTTGTCAGCGCATGCTCTCAGCACAGGTAAGAACGATGAACCATTATGAAGTTTGGGTTACCGTGGTTTTGGCGGGTAAACGGTGCTAAATGTGGGTAAAATATCGATCTAATTTCATCAAGTAATAACGTGCGATTTTTTCGTATTACCTTCAGAATATTATTAAAAATCACGTTATATACTGACGCTGACAAACTTTCAGCTTTCATAAAATAACAAAGGTCTGGGATTTACGGGCTCATGCTCTACAACTTTGTATTGCATGATTTAACGATAAATCAAAACAATGAAAATTAGATATTAATAGGAACAAAATCCAGAGTTATATTAAAAGTTGTTGTTCATTCTTATGAAGATTTTTAATATGGAAAATTCATGCGCGTTTGTGTCTCATAGGACATGCCGGTCAGTCTCGCTGGACAGTAAGACAATTTAAATAAAACTCGTTTTAATGCTTAAATTACTTAATATATTCATTACCTAGCTGTGCCTACTACTATGTACATATGAAATTTGGATTTTCAAGTTATTTTTAATTTTTCACTAGATTAGCCTTCTCTGGACTACGACAAACATTTCAGAACCAAAATCAGCTAAATCGGCTCAGCCGTTCTCGAGTTTTAGTGAGACACACCAACAGCAATTGATTTTCATTGATAAGATTACGAAATATAGAAATATTATTTTATGCAATATGACACATAACTTTCTCTTGCTTAAATTGTGATACTGGTGTTGACTGATGAAATATTTAATGAAATATTTAAATAGCTTTTTTTTAAACACACACATATTATACGTAGAAAATGTAATGATGATGATTTGATTATAGAAAAGCGAATTGTATTAACACAATAGTGTAGTTAGTGAACATCTCCAGTATTCGCAAGGGTAACATGGCGTCGACGGAGAATAAGCAATATATTCGCATTACTCCGAACTGTGATCGATGTAGGCGCAGAACATTTTTGCATAGCTTCTTTTTAAGAACTAGAAAAACAAAAAGGAATCATTTTCAAGGTGGTTTAAAAGTATTTTCTTATAAAAAATATTTTTAGATTTTAAATTAAAAAAAATAATCCACTGAACGACAAGTAAAATACTTTGTAACTAATGATCAATAATTACAAGGCTATCCAAAATTAACTTATGTATTTTTTACAAGCTTTTTATAAACTTGCAATGTATGCTTGTATGTTTAGGAGGAATCTTGCAACTCAATTTGAAGCAGATATCTTTAATCGATTTTGCTGAAATTTTGCGGACATATGTATACAGCGTGAAAATACAATATTATTATAACATGGAGCTGATCTGATAGTGGAGCTGGAAGGTGGCTATAGGAACTCTGAAAAGAAACATCGCAACATCATCGAGTTTGGACTCGTTTGATTCGTCTCGACGCATTCCAATGAAAACTTTTTAATTAAATTTATTTTTAATATAACGACTTGCAAAACGTACCAGAACGATTTGTCTTCAGTGTCAACACACAATATTCTTGAGTTTCTGCCAGCGCCTTGTAAAATTTCTCACAATGAAAGCTCAACATAACTTGAAATAATATGGTTTTTATCCACCACATTAAGAAAAGCATTAAGTAGACAGTTAACTGAATCTGAAAAAATATCTTATATTGCCTGATCACATTAATTATTGAGTCCCTTTGCGATAAAACTAGATATTGAGCTTGACCTGTCTGAGTTTAGTGTCCATTTGATAGTACTTTGAAGTCGATTCGGATAGTTCATATAGTTGGAAAGAATATTCCTTCTTGTTAAAGGGTTTAAAGATCCTCATGGATGTCCTTCGCCCTTTGGTGGGAGTGAAGAGGTCTGTCGGACTCTTACCGACTACAAACCACCCCGGTGTTCCTGTTGCCACCGTCACCAATAGGACGCACTGAGTCTATGTTTTAACATTTCTTAACATAAATTTAAGCGGTTATCTGACTTGACGTTCCTAAAGGTTTGTATTATACTAGCCGACCCACGCAACCCCGTTTGCGTCACCTATTGCCCGTAACGTGCTAATTTAATATATATATCCAAAATATTTATTTATTTATTTTCCCCCGTTTTTGTAACATTTTTCATTGGTGCTCCGCTCCTATTGGTCTTAGCGTGATGGTATATAGCCTATAGCCTTCCTCGATAAATGGGCTATATAACACTGAAAGAATTTTTCAAATCGGACCAGTAGTTCCTGAGATTAGCGTGTTCAAACAAACAAACAAACAAACAAACAAACAAACTCTTCAGCTTTATATATTAGTATAGATAGATATTATATTTATAATTGTCTTTTTACCGTTCTGTTTTATTGCAAAAATATTCTTTACTACTTATTAATGAACTAAGGCAATTTTTTTTATTTGCTGTTTTTTTATGGATGTAATCAAATTACTACTTCAATCTAAATGTTGCGATCTATAAAGTCATATTAATTAAAAAATCCCGCTCCAGCGGTTTGTACTCAGTCAGAAATATATATGACAAGCCCAAAAACAAAAAATGTAGTATAAATAAACTGCATATGATAGGATACAATTATTAAATCTGTGTAGGTACTCACGTTAGACCCATTATTAGGGTCATGGAATTTAAAATTAGTTATACATTTTTGCACATAAAGTAAAGCTTGAATTAAACATTCTGTAGTATGAAATAATATCTGGAAGCAGAAAAAAAAAAAAATACATTTTATTTCGGGTATTTGGCTCACTCCAGCACTTTTACGTTAGATGTAAAACTAGTCCACGGTATTTAAAACATCTTCCGCAATAACCACGTCTCGAAGGCTTGCAGTCAGTTACAAATGTCTTTACTTACGATCCACGTCTCACATTCATACAACAGTGTAAACCAAATGTAACATTTTATGACGCGGTGGCTCAAAGTAAATGGGATTTTTGGGTCGCATAAAACTTTGGAAATATTAAGGAAAGCGGTCTTAGCTTGTCCTACCCGACATTTCACCTCTTCCACTGTTCCTAAATGGTCTAAGTTATTCGTAAAGTAGCAGCCAAGATATTTAAAGTTACTAATGCATTCTTCATTTTATATTTATTTAGATTTTAGAGACTACCTTAAAATTAGTAACAAATTTCTCATTCATATGTATATTGTACATTTATTTATTAACATAAAGTTGAATTATTTAATGTGAATTCTCTGGCCCCTGAACTAGTATCAACTGTACTTCAGGGACCATATCCCGAAGTTACTTAAAGAACGAACTTAAAGAGTCTTATCTATGAGACTAAATAAAAAGAACTTACCACATGACGGAAACACAACTTATACAACTGATAACAATGGGCTATTTGAGTAATTTTCTTAAGCATTTCTTTGCAATACTTCTCATCTTGATCAATTGGGTAATTCAAAAAACCATCATTCCATAAAACGACTTTATCTTTTAATAATATCATTAATCTGATTGCGTAAACCATACTCATGTCAAAAAATTCAATGAAGAAAACGCGCAGTAGTATACTAAACCTCGTTTTTGCGACAAAAATGTGACTAGTTATTATTACGAATATGAACATCAAAAAAACCATTGTGATACTGATCCAATTGCCAATTATGAACATTTTCAATTTTCTTTTTTTGTTGATAAGTCTGTGAATTTCTTGAATAGTCAGCACTAATTCTATGTTCCTCTCTGTTTGAGTAACGTTAGCAATGAAATGCATAATAAATGCACTACTGTAGAAAACGGGTTCAAAGAAAAACAAAAAATTAATGTAGCTAAATTTAGCCACGTCGCCAGTACGTGTTGTATAAGCTTCAAGAAAATGCACGGCCAGGAACAATAGAATACTACATATTGATAGACTGTTCATTAAAAGAGTATTTGACCTTATAAAATCATTTTTGATTAAATACTTGAATTGAAGAAACACAATCTGCGATAAATTCAAAGGAAATAATAATGATTGAATATCTTTAAGCACATAATGCCTTGAAAACTGATCTCTCATGACTGCTGAATTCATAGGTCTGTCTACACAGTCGTATTTTAAAAGAGTCAATACAATTCTAGAAGTATGTCGTTGTCTACATACAAAGTAATTGATTTTTCATAAGTAATATACGTCTGGTCTGCTTTCATTAGTAATATGAGTCTGGCTAATAGATGTTTGAACTTAGTATCTCTATGTGGTGTACGTAAACGCTTGACTTTTGCACCAAACAAAACCTCCCCGCTACTTCTGAAAGGTAACCTCAAATCACCGCCGTGTATTAAATTTCAAAATGTTACTATTAAAAATAAAACCTCGGTTTGTTATTTGGGATTAGTTTTAGAAAGAAATTTTTCATTTATCGAACATATTAGAACAGTTAATGAAAAGTCTAAAAAAAGTTTCTTTGCTCTGACGAGAATATAATAAATAAATAAATATTTCGGACGTCTAACACACAACGCCATCTAGTCCCAAACTAAGCAGAGCTTGTATTATGGGTACTAGACGACTGATATAAATACTTATATACTTTTTTTTTTGTAAATACATACATATTATACATAGAAAACACCCAAACTCCGAAACAAATATTTGCAGATCATACAAACATTTGGTCCGACCCGGGAATCGAACCCGAGACCTCAAGAACAGCAGTCGCGTAAGCTACCACTGCGCCACCGAGGCAGTCATATCAACTGCCACATGGGGTCTTTCATTTAATACATTAAAAATCATATATGGAGCTACTTATGTAGGTGCTGTTTGCTATGGTGCTCCCGTATGGGCCGATAGAGCGACTGTAGGTGATGTCCGTCGCAAACTATTACAATGCCAACGACTTGCATTGATCTTCTTGTGCAAAGCATATAGGACGGTTAGTACTGAGGCGTTGCCGGTGTTGGCGGGTGTTCTTCCGGTCGATCTCGAGCTGCAGAGACGTGCAGCCATGTACTATTCCACACTACAAAACATGGAATGCGATTTTTTGGGCGTACGAGACCGCGATAAAATCATAAGATTGTTTCAACAGCAGTCCAATGTCTATAACGACCTAATGGATGAATGGCAACAACGATGGGACGAATCATCTAAGGGGCGCCACCTCTACCAGTTCTTTCCATCTGTTCGCAAACGGATGTCGAGGACATGGCTCGAGGTAGATCACTGTGTCGCTCAATTTCTTACAGGCCATGGTAACTTTAAGAGCAAACTACACTCATTTAAATTAATCGATTCACCATTGTGTCAATGCTCAACACCTGATACTAGCTGTGAACAGTTGGCTCATCATGTTCTCTGGGAGTGTAGTCTTTGGTACAATGAACGTAACACAATGCTAAATAGCTTACAAATGACATCTGGGGCGGTATATTATGAGGATCTTGTGTCAACAGCGGTGACTTTCCGTGCGTTTAGGCGATTCTGCCATACATACTATAGTAATCAAATATAGCTCACTTAGGACCCATAATATTTTATCCGTGGTGCTTCCTGGTTTAAAAAAAGGTGTCTGCCTATTTTGACTTCATTTTGTCTCCCGCTTTGCTAAGGAGGGTAGTGGACTTATCATATTTCCAACTCCTCCTGTTTTTCTTCTGATTAATTTCGTTGCGGGTTCCAATACAGTTAATTTTTTTCCTGGGACTTCCCGAGTGTCATAACTCGGTGTGTTCATGGGTCACTGCTGTTGATCCTGGTGTACATGAGTTACAGTGGTGGGCGTGTGGGTGGGATTAGTCCCAATAAAAAAAAGTAATATACGTGATTGGCTTAAATTCAAATTGACAAATGACCTCTTATTAGATTTAACATGGGAATCAAAATTAAAAAGTATATGGATTAATTAAAATTATTTTTATAACGAGTACAAATATTTTTATATCACAATGCAAGAATATCTTAAAATGGAGTTTTCATCTTAGCAAGTATCAATGCCACCACAAATATAAATGTGAAATGAGACCTAAGTTTTCACATCGACTTCACCGGTAAAGAATCGAGATCAATTTTGGTGCTAAGTTTTGTGTTCATTGGGGATGTTACACAAGCTCAAGATTATGTTCATTTTTACGAAGAGGCTATAATATATTTGCAATTTAGCATACTTTCTATTGGTACTGAACTTATTCTAGTTAGTAGTTTATATGTTTAGTTTGCTGGCCTAAACTAAATTGGTAACATCCATCAGGCTGACTTATACTCCCCTTCCTAGGTACGCCACTAATGTTGTAATTTATTTCTTATTGATTAATTAATTAACAATGTTTTCTTTTGTTTTTTTCGTTATATAAGTTTCTAGGTTATGTAGAAGTGGGTTAGGCTTTTGATGAATAAGTCAGTCAGGAATAAAAATGCTGTTGTTTAACCCGGTGTCATTGTGGTTTCTAAACAGAACTCGGCCGGGTATATTTAACCCGAGTACATTATTGTACTCTAAATCAGACTTCTGTCAATATTATTATAGAATGAACACATTACCATCAAACACAAAAAAAAAGTTTTCCTACCGAGGTCAATTTCTTAGAACATAACATAAAAATGTCTTCTAAAACAAAAAAAAATAACCATTTAGATAGAAAAAATGTTTTTTTTTTTGCTATAACGCGTTAACATACAAATATGAACTTATATAAAAGAAGTACAATTTTAACAAAAATAAAACCGACTTCAAGGTTCGACTCGATTTCTCTTGGATGCCATCATCAGATATTAATGTCCTTATCATGGTACCACCTTTGGGACATCTCCTTTCCATTAAAAAAGGAATTGTTTCATAAACGACGAAGTTATCCACGAACACACATAATATATATATATTTATATATATATATATATATATATATATATATATATATATATATATATATATATATATATATATATCTACATCTACGTCTATAGGTAACTACGTTTATATATATATATATATTTACAATTTACTTGGAAAAATCCTAAAATATAGTATAATTATGTTTATCCATCTAAGAAACGTCAAAGTTGTCATGGTAACGTTGACATTGTTTATCAACATTTTTTATTGTCAATTTTAGTTAGATGAGTTATAAGAAAATGTAAAAAGTAAGTAGAGGAGATCGATTTTGATTTTTTCGAAAGACGGTCCCCATTTCATCTCATCCATATTTTATATATTTTTTTTACATTAATTTCATCACGACGAAGACTTAAAGACTTATGATTTGAAGACTATAAAACACTTGACATTGGCAGATATAGCTGATCCAATAGATCCGGCTGGTTGCCATTTCATCAAAAGAAAAAGAATAAAAATAAGGTATAATTTTGCGACGTGACCCATACGCCTGTGTAATGGCATCTGTTTTTTGAGCTGGTATCTATTTGGACTGGGCTTTTTCACAGGTAGTGAAGGTACTAACTTTAGCGGGAGTCCAATTAGAAAGTGCCCGGAGTTAATGAATTGGTCTGATAAGTTGGTGATTGGTGATAGTATGGAGAGTAAGCGGGAATAAACATTAATTTAAATATAATAAATAAATAAATATTTCGGACGTCTAACACACAACGCCATCTAGTCCCAAACTAAGCAGAGCTTGTATTATGGGTACTAGACAACTGATACAAATACATATATACTTTTTTTTTTGTAAATACATACATATTATACATAGATAACACCCAAACTCCGAAACAAATATTTGTAGATCATACAAACATTTGGTTTGACCTGGGAATCGAACCCGAGACCTCATGATCAGCAGTCGCACACGCCAACCGCTAGACCAACGAGGCAGGCAATAATAGCCTCGTTAGCTGCATAATCTGTAACCGCATGAACACTGGACTGTATAACCCTACTCAACTCATTGTTAACGCCATCAAAGTTCTTTCCATTGTCGCAGTATATAGCGTAGCGCTTGCCGCGACGCGACACGAACCTTCGCAGATACAATATATGCACATTTTGGTTAAGACATTATTTTATACGTTTAATAAAAGATGCAGGTTCGATGAGCCAATACGTATACTTTTAACTGCATATTTTGACATTAATATATATAACGCAATCAGATTGATAACGCTTTTAGAAGATAAAGTCGTTCTATGGAATGATCGTTTATTGAATTCACCAATTTATGACGAAAATCGGGGGGCACGGCAGTGCCCCCGCCAAGTCGAGCGCGAAACAAACACTGCCGTACCATCCTTTACTGGAACCATTTCGACGCATTTTCAGGCCCCTATTTGAGAACCTCTGGATAAGACTAGAACGCAGAAATTCTCGTCATCCAGTAAGCAAGAAGAAATATGACCACGAAACGGGTGATGTAAGTTGCCCAGCACGTAAGCTTGCAGAGGACAGATATATTAACTCCATAGATTATGAGGGTGAGGGCGGTGCGGGAGGCCTAAGAGTGCTACTCATTGGTTTTATATTAAGGCTCTTCATTAGTTACTTATATTTATATTAACTATGATTAATGAATTGCTTTACAATACGGGCAATTTTTATTTAAGTTGTATTTAAGTTTCAAAAGCAGTAGTCCATGTAGTGAAACGTACAATAGTCCATAACAGTTTAACAACGCGTGACTACGGCTTTTGAAACTTGTTTCATGCTTTTTCAGCGTCGTTTTTTGTCGTAGTTGGGTTTTAGTTTTTAAAGTACTTTTTTTAAAATTCAACTTTAGAAGCCACATAAGGCTTTGATATTGATGCCCTACTTTTATTTAATTCTAACATGAGTTCATTTAGTTACGAAGTTACTCGTAGTTTAGTAACAACTAGTGTTTACTGTGGGAGAGTCACGCTTTGGTATGAATGGGCCGGCTCCACCGGAGTGATACCGCGGCCTCACAGAAAACCGGTGTAAAATAGTACTTGCACTGTTTCATCGAGTGAGTGAGGATACAGAAGGCCCATAACCCAAACCCCCCCACCCTGTCTTCCCTCCCCATCCCTCAAAGACCAGCAACACACTTGTGACGCCTCTGGTGTTGTAGTTGTTCATGGGCGGCGGTAATCGCTTCACTTCAGGCGATACGTCTGCTCGTTTGCTCGCCTATTCCAAAAAAAATATTTAAAATTTAAGGTAAATGCACGTCCATATAGGTTAAACATATAAATATTTACATACAGCCAACTACAGATACAGTCAGATAATGAAAATACAAGATTATTTAAATTTTTATTGTTGGTTAGTAAAAAAAACAAACCTAAGGTTCAATTAGATAGACATACTGTACTGACATGTAGATATTTGGCAAGCACTATAAACAGTAAGTACATACCATACTTGATTTAAAATTGTGACAAGTTCTAAGACATACAAGAATTGAAGTATTAAACTGGCTTTATTTCAAAGCAAATTGCAGTAACACAATGGTATAATCATTAAGGAGCCTAAATAGATTGAGAGGTAACTTAGCATCTATGTCGAAGAATCCGTAAGCGTTCATCTTGACAAAGGAGTTCCGATTTAAATTTATTACTTTTTTGAACAACATTTTCTTGTGTTCTGTAAGAAGATAAAATAAAATTAATAAAATGCTGTTTAGTATTTCAAAGTTTTTGTAATTAGAATTAGTTTAACTAGTAATTTAGCTCAAAACAAAAACACATTGTTTAGTAGAATAATCACTTTTACCTGAAGAATTGTGTACATTTCTTAAACACACGTCTCTTACTTTTTCAATAGTTGAGTTGAAAAATTCGCAGCTAAAACTTGTGATTGCTCCTAAAGTGACATCTTTGAACGGGATCAAAATATTGACAGTAGTAGCTGTCACAAAAACATGCTGGAATAAGACTCAAAGAACTCAAAAGTACGATCTTTTAAATATTTTTAATTAATGAAAATTTAACTTAAGCAATCAAACAACTGGTTCAAATCTTGTTGTTTGAATAAAGTTAAATAAACTTACACTGACAAGTAACGAAATTAACATATCAAGTCATGATTCATTTTTAGTTGATAACAAATAATTTATTTAAAAAGTTTTTTTTAAAAAAAGCAATAAAAAAAATTACTTTAAGCCCTTTCATTTGAAACTCATATTGGAAGGGTTGTTCAGAAATATGTTTGCTACGACCACCATTTTGTTACGGCGGCCACTTTGTGCTAATAATAATACCGACTATATACAATTGCATTGTCATCAAAACTAAAGTTATATTTTAATTTCAGCTCAATCGGAAATCGGGAAGAGGTTCAAAACTTACAAGATTTGATTACCCACAGACAAACATCGGGACAGGTGAAACTAAAATGAAAGTTTGTTGTGATGCCGTCTCATTGTGCTCTAGCCTGTCCTAGCCTGAGTAAAGTAAATAATTGTCTATCGAACACGGTGTTTATTTAAACGCCTCGTTCGAGCCGCACCCCTCCTCCCTGCAAGTCCTGTGGAATCCGGCTCCAGACTCGAGATCCCTCCCCCAGCTTTAAAGGCCTCACTTGGATCAAAGAGAAGGATTTCGGACAATTAGACACATAACAATTGATTCGTGCTGATCATTCACTCTCTTTCAGTGTGCACTCATGATTTAGGTGGAATAATGTTCTTTTATCATAGGATATCTATACTACGGAATCAAACGCTGTAGCCACCTGCGATAGTCGCATTAGCCCTTATGCTATATGGGCCCGGTATTAATGAATACCTGGTTTTAGTGAATACCAAGTGGCATCTAAAAATACTACTATACCCGGTCTGGAACCCGAATCCATATTCTCCTACCGGCACAACGACATTAAGAAAACTGAGAAACTCCGTGTATCCGACAATTAAAACTCCCCGCACTAAAGTACAGTCCTACAAGTCCAAAACGCCAATCTCATTATAAGGCGACCGTAGAATCAATCGTCGTGCTTAGTAATTGAATAACTGAGATATTACATCTAATTCTCTAACAGTTACTAGGATACTCAGACCGGGATACAACTATATATTCAAATAATAAACTCTTTAACCTACAAGCTATTTTAAAAGACAACGACTAACCGGACTTTCTTCAACTTACTCAAAGTGAACGCCAAGCACCCCGACTACCCATCCCGGTACTCCCAACCAAACTCTCCGCTTGCTCAAGACCAACTGCCTACTCTCAGCTCAGTAACTCTCCACAACTGTCCCCAAAGAGCAGGTAGTCCGTCCTGTCTCTTGTCTTATGACTTTCAAACTTCGGTTTTATGACTAACAGATGAGAAGGATCTCATGACCGTCCGTGTTAAAAAAAAGTGCAATAAGTGTTCAAACTATTTATTAGGGTCGCCGTATTTATTATCAGAAAGCCCGTGACAATCGCAAATGAGAACTATGAGTTCTTCATTAATAGTAAGATGACTTTAGAGGTACTATCACATTGTAAAAAAGCTTCTAAAATTTTCGTTACTCACGTAATCATAATGTTGGTCTAAATTCATTTCAAATTGTATTTGTATGTGAAGTAGAGTTTTAACTAGTACATCAAAGGAGTGTAGGAGTATCTGTGGCATAAAAATAACACTTCAAATATTAGTAGCAAATCCTTTAAATATAATTGTTACTGCTACTTTTAAACTTACCAACACCTGGAATACTTTTTTAAATAAATTGTAAGCAGCCAAGATCGTTTCATAAGTGAGGAACATTTCTTCACAAATTTCTTTGTCTACTTCTTTATTACTTATCCTTATTATAGCAGTATTCCATTCCATAAGGTATTTTTTAAGTAGAGTAATTATAAAATGTGCATAAACTATATTCAAATCAAACCCAATGGATAAAATATCAAGTAAATAGAGAACATAATCAATATGTTTGGCGCTAATATAAAACGCAATTGACGTCACACCATTGAAACTAATTGTAACAAGAATGTAGATCCAATTTCTGGTGACGTAATTTAAAATCTCGTTTTCATTTAAGGTGAGTATATAATGAATTTCCTGTATTTTCAACAACAACTTGATATGATTGTGACTATGTACTATATTAAGACCACAAACAATCAAAAAGTTTAAGCAATAAAATGAATTGAGTATAAATAAAAACACGAAAAGCGTCGTTTTTGCACTGATAGTTTTGTTGTCATAATTGCGAGAAGGTACATGAGAAATAACATAATAAATAAATAACGCTGTAACTAACAAAAATGCGGCCACGCATGATTTGATTTTTACAGGTTTTATAACATTTCCATTTATATTATACTTTGATGACAATAATACAGCTTGAATTAGGTACAGGGGATAAACCATTCTCTTTACATTCATCTCCAGTATATTCTGAGCATGAGACTCCATTACTTTCTTCTTACATTTCACTCCTTTAGTATTTAATATCGTTACTACAGTATACATTCAAGACAGTGTCAGACAATGTGAAATCGTGTTAAAGTCCAAACAGGTTAAATGAAAATAAATTAATTTCGATTAGAAACTTAGTCAATCAATTTCAATTAAACTGTGTTTATTTTTGTTTCCAGCTATCTAATTACACTAGTGACATGTCAATGTATTAAAATGATATCTTGACTTTTTTATGTTTGGCCCTGCTACTGCGAATGCAGACAATGCAACAATGCAGCATGGTGACCCACACCACAGTGGGCTAGTGATGCTACTGCATCATTGAGCCTCCGGTCTCGCAATCTCCAACGAATCACGACAGCACGATCGCTATCATTTTCCGTTGATTTTCTGTGCGATGGTAGTACCGCCCCGGTCAAAACCAACGCCCCGTGTGTGCTGAAACCAACGTGGCCCTACTATCTTGGGACTCTGACAGATGAATAGTGAAATAAGAATCTATTGTTGAGTACGATCTGTTTGGATAGTGTCTTCCTGTCGATCTGAGAATAATGAATGAAAATACTCTGGAGAATGTCCAGATTATAATTTATGGAAATCAAAATGAGCAGATGATAAAAATGCTGGGAAACTGAAATAACTTTTGTAACATTCCGCGCAAGTAATAAGTATCAAACCTCAATTAGGTAACTATACCATCACAAAATTCATCGTGTCACTCTATACTTTATTACTCGATAGTTAAGTGATTGCATTCAGAGAATGATAATTATTATCAATGGCACTACCACCCGATTAATTTGTTTCGATGAGAGGTGTTCAAGGTTCCATATTAGGACCCTTTCCATTTTAATACTACTCATGTTATCAATGTTCTTCCACACTTTTAAAGGACATACTATATTACGTATCATAGCTATGCACCGCAGCATAAGCTGAGCTGTGGCCTTTTGGTCACACAGCTAGACATTTCACTGCTTTTATTTTGTTTGTTTTGTATATTGTTTGATGTTATTTACTCTAAGTTAAATGTCTTATCTTTCTCTTTTACATGTATGTTATGTGTGACTAATAAATGTATTCTATTCTATAAATGTATTCTATGTAAATGGTTTTTGACGTGATAACGTCTTCTAAATTGATGAATGCCTGCTGTACGCAGGAAAAGCATGGCAGATTGTCACTGTTCCGTCATCATTGTTCTAACTGAGCCGAGCGCGCAAGCGAGAGCACGGAACAAGCGATAGAGAGGCATGATTGGCCTAAGCGTTCGGCTTGGTTCTGCCAAAATTATATTACCGAAGAAAATGGAGCCCAGACCCCTAATTTCCTTATTTATGGGGACTCTTGAGTTGGTGTCCATAGGCAGTGGTACAACGCGTAATTCGTTTGCTCGAATGCAATACAATACCAAAAAAACTCCAGGTCCATCAGTTCGACGTTTACAATTGTTGACATTAAGAAAATAGAAACTAAATATACAGGATTTGGTGCCAGACTAGGTAATAAAGTACAAACGTAAAAAAGAATTGCGAAATAGAATAGAATAATTGAAGTATTTGTTTTTGAATAAGTCGACTGCTGGGTTCAGTGATCACTACGTCACTCTCTACTGGGCCAATTGTTCAATCACTATGTGTGATACAAAATTTGTTCTGCGGGTCTCGGTGTTCTTCGTGTTTGTTTCTTGTATGTTTGTAAAGTCGCCCATGACACATGGGGTTCTTTAAAAAAAGGGATTAAAAAAATATACTGTAAATAACAATAAGTTTCTAAAATTATCATTAGTAGCGTTTTTTTCAATGAGGGAAAAAACTAACGACCTAGGTGAAACTTACTAACATCGCTATAAAACTTTTTGAACCTACAGCAGATAATTTCTTAGTCCATAAGATCAAAAAATATTGAGGAGATTTTTATCATTAAATTTATAAAAAAAAAATTAACACAAAACAATTCAACAATTCAAATTAAAAAAATATATTATAACAATACCACTTTAAGTTGGTGAAGTTGGCCATTATGGAATAAGATACAGCTACTTTTAAGTCTAATAATCCACATAGTCATCTTTGTATAAGATGAACAATTATACAGACATTTCTGACTTTCTGAAATATAAATAATTTTAGAAACCAGAAGTGTGGATAAAATAAAATAACAAATTGAAGGTAGGCTAACCTCAGTTCTATATTTTTCTGATTATAATTAAAACACTAAACAGTTCACATCAAACGATTTTATAATGCGAAATATGATTTCAGGCAATTCACTAAATACTTAACAGAACAACAGTAAAACAATAAAGAAATATATTTACAACGAAATAAAATTAAACGACAAAATATTGATGACATATGCCGCACGACCTATCAAGACACGTCCTTACCAAGCGCTGCCCGAACAACAAGAGGGCGAACATAGCAAAGTACCGTGTCTTTATAGGTTCACACTGCATAGTGTATTCGTATTATTATTTTTATATTAAAAAAGATTTTGTTATTATTTTATGCTAACATTCTAGAGATGTCCAAAAATCTAACCTCAAACTTTTGGAATGAAGATGTCTCTGAATTTTAGGATCGCACTTATTTTTTTACGTATAAAACTAAGTACATTACAATTGTACCTGTTGATTTAAACTTTTTTTTTATTGAATAGGGGGCAAACGAGCAGCCGTGTCACCTGCCTGCCGCCTGTGAGCGATTACCGCCGCCCAAATCGCTATTTCACAACTCCGGTCGAGCCGGCCCATTCATGCCAAATCGAAGCCCTCCCACGGTATAGTACAGTACAAAAATTACAGTAGGCATGGTCAAAATATTAAATTCGGTTTCAACTCCATCTAAACTGAAAGAAGTCAAAGAGTGACGAAAAAGTTTAGTCAGATGTTATTATAATAAGTTTTTTCTCCAATTTGACTACGAACGCACATGCAGACGGTTTGCTTAGCGCCAGCAGATTCCTCACAAATTTGATAGGTACTGTATTTATTGTAGTATATATGTATTTGTATATCGAATTATAGTAATGTGTTTATTTGTATGTATGTATTCTTATAGTATTTTGTAGATATATTATTATTCTCGGTTATCTTCTGTTTTTTGTCAGTTTATTGTGGATTAGAGTCATTTTGGCAGCTCAAATATATATTTAAAAACTAATGATTTCTTTGTAATTCGATTACATTATTTGTTTAATATAATAGAATTGGTTGTTTACTTTCTTTATTTCAAAACATCGTGTTTGTTAATTTGATTAAATTGACCTAATGGATGAATGGCAACAACGATGGGACGAATCATCTAAGGGGCGCCACCTCTACCAGTTCTTTCCATCTGTTCGCAAACGGATGTCGAGGACATGGCTCGAGGTAGATCACTGTGTCGCTCAATTTCTTACAGGCCATGGTAACTTTAAGAGCAAACTACACTCATTTAAATTAATCGATTCACCATTGTGTCAATGCTCAACACCTGATACTAGCTGTGAACAGTTGGCTCATCATGTTCTCTGGGAGTGTAGTCTTTGGTACAATGAACGTAACACAATGCTAAATAGCTTACAAATGACATCTGGGGCGGTATATTATGAGGATCTTGTGTCAACAGCGGTGACTTTCCGTGCGTTTAGGCGATTCTGCCATACATACTATAGTAATCAAATATAGCTCACTTAGGACCCATAATATTTTATCCGTGGTGCTTCCTGGTTTAAAAAAAGGTGTCTGCCTATTTTGACTTCATTTTGTCTCCCGCTTTGCTAAGGAGGGTAGTGGACTTATCATATTTCCAACTCCTCCTGTTTTTCTTCTGATTAATTTCGTTGCGGGTTCCAATACAGTTAATTTTTTTCCTGGGACTTCCCGAGTGTCATAACTCGGTGTGTTCATGGGTCACTGCTGTTGATCCTGGTGTACATGAGTTACAGTGGTGGGCGTGTGGGTGGGATTAGTCCCAATAAAAAAAAGTAATATACGTGATTGGCTTAAATTCAAATTGACAAATGACCTCTTATTAGATTTAACATGGGAATCAAAATTAAAAAGTATATGGATTAATTAAAATTATTTTTATAACGAGTACAAATATTTTTATATCACAATGCAAGAATATCTTAAAATGGAGTTTTCATCTTAGCAAGTATCAATGCCACCACAAATATAAATGTGAAATGAGACCTAAGTTTTCACATCGACTTCACCGGTAAAGAATCGAGATCAATTTTGGTGCTAAGTTTTGTGTTCATTGGGGATGTTACACAAGCTCAAGATTATGTTCATTTTTACGAAGAGGCTATAATATATTTGCAATTTAGCATACTTTCTATTGGTACTGAACTTATTCTAGTTAGTAGTTTATATGTTTAGTTTGCTGGCCTAAACTAAATTGGTAACATCCATCAGGCTGACTTATACTCCCCTTCCTAGGTACGCCACTAATGTTGTAATTTATTTCTTATTGATTAATTAATTAACAATGTTTTCTTTTGTTTTTTTCGTTATATAAGTTTCTAGGTTATGTAGAAGTGGGTTAGGCTTTTGATGAATAAGTCAGTCAGGAATAAAAATGCTGTTGTTTAACCCGGTGTCATTGTGGTTTCTAAACAGAACTCGGCCGGGTATATTTAACCCGAGTACATTATTGTACTCTAAATCAGACTTCTGTCAATATTATTATAGAATGAACACATTACCATCAAACACAAAAAAAAAGTTTTCCTACCGAGGTCAATTTCTTAGAACATAACATAAAAATGTCTTCTAAAACAAAAAAAAATAACCATTTAGATAGAAAAAATGTTTTTTTTTTTGCTATAACGCGTTAACATACAAATATGAACTTATATAAAAGAAGTACAATTTTAACAAAAATAAAACCGACTTCAAGGTTCGACTCGATTTCTCTTGGATGCCATCATCAGATATTAATGTCCTTATCATGGTACCACCTTTGGGACATCTCCTTTCCATTAAAAAAGGAATTGTTTCATAAACGACGAAGTTATCCACGAACACACATAATATATATATATTTATATATATATATATATATATATATATATATTGTCCTCCACTCGGCAATTGTTGATCAGGCCGAGATACGCTATAATTGTTGATCCACCCTTTTGTCACTATTTCTAAGATAGTAACCAGTCAATAATCTTATACACGCAATATAAGTATTATACGCCTTCCGACGTTGTGCTTAAGTCTACGGCAAATACTCTAGCTCGTCATCAATTTACACGGCAATTGTAGCTCTGATAACGGTCAACTTTATGATACTTGATGATGTTTTGTTGATCAATATACACAACGTTTTGATCAACATATGCCGCGTACACTAGCATTTTAAAACGCGGGGGCCGGAGCAGCAACCTTGGTAGAAAGGAACAAGTATATATTATTGTTATAATAAAGCTCCTAAAAGTAATGTGCGATAGCTCATTCGATTCCTAATGAGTGTCATGACGTCTAGAAAAATGTTTTTAAGGATTTATTAGCGCATAAAAAATTGCGATTGTTATTAACAAAATAAGAAAAGGAAAGCAAGGTATTTAGTTTTTCGTTAAAAACTTCTAAAATACTAATATTTAAGGAATTGTTGAAACTAGATACTGAAAAACAAGGAAATTTCCAATGAACAAGTCTTAACTCTTGAAACGATATCACCTAAAATATTTTTTTTTGTACTTTTAAATTACAATTAAAAAAATTGAATAAATTATAGTGTAATCTAGACACTTGATCGAAAAGAACCATGAAGGAAAAAAACATTTCTGCTGATTTTTCAGAAAGTTACACCATTGTCACTATATGTATAACAATCTAACAGTAACTGTATTTTTTATAATTAATTGACGTTTTTGTTTGTGACATTATTAATTAAATTAACCAAATTTAATTCTACTTGCTGTATTTGTAACCCCGTAAAATAACAATAACCACCACCAAAATTTGCACACCTGAGAAAGGTATAAATTAACGCAACTCTTATAATAAGTATGTATCAGGCGCTCAGCAGTCAGTATCACTAACCACAAGAGCAAGAGGCCTAGCAATGTTAAAACTTATCGTTTAAAAAATCATACAAAATGTAACAAATTTACTTAATTTGGTGTAGAATAAATCGACATCCGGATACTTATAGTCGTGCAAAAATAATTAATTAAAGCTTATTATTTTCTTAATCATATTTTTTAAACTAACAGAAAATGAAATTTGAAAAAAAATATTTTTAGTAATATCTTATCACTGCTGTTTTTAACCGACTTCTAAAAAGGAGGAGGTTCTATGTTCCATTGTATGTACTTTATTTTTATGTATGTTCACCGATTTCTCCGTCAATTGTAGACCAATTTTAAAAATGATTTTTGTTTTCGAAAAGGTATGCTCATTTTTTGTAGGCACGTACTATGTTTGCGTACTGATATTTGCGTTTGGTAGTCATCATTTCATGATGATGAGCTGATGATGTAAAGTATAACTCATCAACGGTTAGGAGTTGGAGGATATCCTTCGATTTCACATGCATCCATAGACCTTTAGTTGTGTAGTTTCAAGTAATTTAGGTGAACTGATGGTAGAAGGTTAAACTCTTCAAGAGTTAGGGATTAGAGGGTGATTTTAATGCTACACGTACGTGTAGACCTTAATTTGTATTCTTGTGGAGTTGAGAGGCTGATTCTATAAATACCATATATAGAAATAGGAATTTTGAAATTTCTACTCCTAAGAGGGTGAAATAGGGTTTGAAAGTTTGTACGAAAGTCCGTCATTTTTTAAGTTAGAAACATGAATCTTTATTTTTGAGCCACTGATTAAAAATGATTAGACACGTAATTAAGCGTATTCTGTCCCAAATGGGGTGAAATAGGGGTTGAAAGTTTGTCCGTCATTTTAAGTTAGGAACATGAAACTTTATCTTTAGGCTACTGATTAAAAATAAGTTAATACGTATTTAAGAGTTTCCGAAGATTCTAACCCTAAGGGGTGTAATAGGGGTTCATATTTCGTATATAGACTCTCGAAGTCTCGAAGTAGACTTTTGATTACAAATAAATGAATACTTATATCACAGCATTTATGGAATGAGCATGATGGGAATTCTACTCCTAGAGGGGTAACATAAAGGTCGAAAGTTTGTGTGAAAGTCAATTTTTTAAGGTATATAAATGAAACTTTATTTCCTAGACCAACAAAACAATTAAAAAAAACTTTTTCAAGTAGGTAGTTTTAGGAGGGTTTACAACGCGAAAGTGGTTCCATGTTTAAAAAAAAATCCCAACCAGAATGAATATTGAAATTCTGCTCTGACTACTTCGTGTATACCACGCTGTTTTAGAATATTAGTCCCCGTGGCATATGTTAATCAAACGTTGTGTATATTGATCAACAAAGTATCATCAAGTATGAAAAAAGTGATCAACAAAGTATCATATGTGAAAAAGATGACGGTTATTAGAGCTGCAATTGCCGAGTCAATAGATCTAGAGATTTTGCCGTAGACTTAAGCACAACGATGCAAGCCGAATAATACTATATTGCGCCTGTAAGACGATACACTGGACACTTCCTTAGAAATAGTAGCAAAAAGGTGGATCAACAATTATTGCATATTTCGGCCTGATCAACAATTGGCGAGTAGAGGACAATACATATATTATATATATAAACTTTCAAACCCTGTTTCACCCCCTTAGTGGTGGAATATTCAGAAACGCTTAAATATGTAACCAATAATTTTTAATCAGTAGCCGTGAAATAAAGTTTCCTCTTTCTAACTTAAAAAAGGACTTACTTTGATACAAACTTTCAACCCCTATTTCACGCCCTTAGGGGTAGAATATCCAGAAACCACTTAAATACGCGTCTAGTTATTTTACTCAGTAGCCCGAAGATAAAGTTTCAGGTTCTAATTAAAAAAAATTGACAAACTTCCATACAATCTTTAAACCCCTATCTCACCCCCTTAGGGTAGAATATCCAGAAACGTTTAAATACGTGTCTAGTTATTTTTCATCAGTAGCCCAAAGATAAAGTTTCATGTTCTAACTTAAAAAATGACAAATTTTCATACTATCTTTAAACCCCTATCTCACCCCGTTAGGGGTAGAATATCCAGAAACGCTTAAATACGAATCTAGTAATTTTTAATCAGTAGCCCAAAGGTAAAGTTTCATGTTCTAACTTAAAAAATGACAAATTTTCATACAATCTTTAAACCCCTATCTCACCCCTTTAGGGATAGAATATCCAGAAACGCTTAAATACGAATCTAGTATTTTTTTATCAGTAGCCCAAAGATAAAGTTTCATGTTCTAACTTAAAAAATGACAAACTTGCATACAATCTTTAATCCCCTATCTCACCCCCTTAGGGGTAGAATGTCCAGAAACGCTTAAATACGTATCTAGTATTTTTTTATCAGTAGCCCAAAGATAAAGTTTCATGTTCTAACTTAAAAAATGACAAACTTGCATACAATCTTTAAACCCCTATCTCACCCCCTTAGGGTAGAATATCCAGAAACGTTTAAATACGTGTCTAGTTATTTTTCATCAGTAGCCCAAAGATAAAGTTTCATGTTCTAACTTAAAAAATGACAAATTTTCATACAATCTTTAAACCCCTATCTCACCCCCTTAGGGGTAGAATATCCAGAAACGCTTAAATACGAAACTAGTAATTTTTAATCAGTAGCCCAAAGATAAAGTTTCATGTTCTAACTTAAAAAATGACAAATTTTCATACTATCTTTAAACCCCTATCTCAC
The DNA here is from genome assembly GCA_905220595.1 of Spilosoma lubricipeda. Classification (NCBI taxonomy): domain Eukaryota; kingdom Metazoa; phylum Arthropoda; class Insecta; order Lepidoptera; family Erebidae; genus Spilosoma; species Spilosoma lubricipeda. The sequence continues at coordinate 11,493,522 of HG992297.1, forward strand.
CCCGTTAGGGGTAGAATATCCAGAAACGCTTAAATACGAATCTAGTAATTTTTAATCAGTAGCCCAAAGGTAAAGTTTCATGTTCTAACTTAAAAAATGACAAATTTTCATACAATCTTTAAACCCCTATCTCACCCCTTTAGGGATAGAATATCCAGAAACGCTTAAATACGAATCTAGTATTTTTTTATCAGTAGCCCAAAGATAAAGTTTCATGTTCTAACTTAAAAAATGACAAACTTGCATACAATCTTTAATCCCCTATCTCACCCCCTTAGGGGTAGAATGTCCAGAAACGCTTAAATACGTATCTAGTCATTTTTGATCAGTAGCCCAAAGATAAAGTTTTATGTTCTAACTTAAAAATGACAAACTTTCATACAATCTTTAAACCCCTATTTCACCCCCTTAGGGGTAGACTATCCAGAAAGGCTTATATACGTATTAACTCATTTTTTTACTTTTGGTAAAATTAAATAGTACCTAACTATATCTGATTACGTACCTTTTTTTTTGTTTGAAGGCTCCAGGCAATAATACGTTACGCATTAATTCGTTAATTCATTCTGAAGCAAAGTGGAAACAGTATACCATAGAAAAGACCCAATCGTGGAGAAGGTGGCCTCTCATTGGTCCATTTGAATCGGATCAACAATAGCTGGTGTGGATTTGTATAAAAATGATGTAAATAGTTCGTAATTCTGCCAGCAGAGGGGTTGCAATTGTTGATCCAGAGCGGAGCCACATTAGTACGCCGGAATATACATTAGATCAACAAAACCTGTTGCTGATCAACAATCGCCAACAGATCAACAATTAACTGACGCCACGTCGCGTCAGATCAACAAGGGCCGAAAAGAGATATCTATATATATATATATATATATATATATATATATATATATATATATATATATATATATATATATATCTACATCTACGTCTATAGGTAACTACGTTTATATATATATATATTTACAATTTACTTGGAAAAATCCTAAAATATAGTATAATTATGTTTATCCATCTAAGAAACGTCAAAGTTGTCATGGTAACGTTGACATTGTTTATCAACATTTTTTATTGTCAATTTTAGTTAGATGAGTTATAAGAAAATGTAAAAAGTAAGTAGAGGAGATCGATTTTGATTTTTTCGAAAGACGGTCCCCATTTCATCTCATCCATATTTTATATATTTTTTTTACATTAATTTCATCACGACGAAGACTTAAAGACTTATGATTTGAAGACTATAAAACACTTGACATTGGCAGATATAGCTGATCCAATAGATCCGGCTGGTTGCCATTTCATCAAAAGAAAAAGAATAAAAATAAGGTATAATTTTGCGACGTGACCCATACGCCTGTGTAATGGCATCTGTTTTTTGAGCTGGTATCTATTTGGACTGGGCTTTTTCACAGGTAGTGAAGGTACTAACTTTAGCGGGAGTCCAATTAGAAAGTGCCCGGAGTTAATGAATTGGTCTGATAAGTTGGTGATTGGTGATAGTATGGAGAGTAAGCGGGAATAAACATTAATTTAAATATAATAAATAAATAAATATTTCGGACGTCTAACACACAACGCCATCTAGTCCCAAACTAAGCAGAGCTTGTATTATGGGTACTAGACAACTGATACAAATACATATATACTTTTTTTTTTGTAAATACATACATATTATACATAGATAACACCCAAACTCCGAAACAAATATTTGTAGATCATACAAACATTTGGTTTGACCTGGGAATCGAACCCGAGACCTCATGATCAGCAGTCGCACACGCCAACCGCTAGACCAACGAGGCAGGCAATAATAGCCTCGTTAGCTGCATAATCTGTAACCGCATGAACACTGGACTGTATAACCCTACTCAACTCATTGTTAACGCCATCAAAGTTCTTTCCATTGTCGCAGTATATAGCGTAGCGCTTGCCGCGACGCGACACGAACCTTCGCAGATACAATATATGCACATTTTGGTTAAGACATTATTTTATACGTTTAATAAAAGATGCAGGTTCGATGAGCCAATACGTATACTTTTAACTGCATATTTTGACATTAATATATATAACGCAATCAGATTGATAACGCTTTTAGAAGATAAAGTCGTTCTATGGAATGATCGTTTATTGAATTCACCAATTTATGACGAAAATCGGGGGGCACGGCAGTGCCCCCGCCAAGTCGAGCGCGAAACAAACACTGCCGTACCATCCTTTACTGGAACCATTTCGACGCATTTTCAGGCCCCTATTTGAGAACCTCTGGATAAGACTAGAACGCAGAAATTCTCGTCATCCAGTAAGCAAGAAGAAATATGACCACGAAACGGGTGATGTAAGTTGCCCAGCACGTAAGCTTGCAGAGGACAGATATATTAACTCCATAGATTATGAGGGTGAGGGCGGTGCGGGAGGCCTAAGAGTGCTACTCATTGGTTTTATATTAAGGCTCTTCATTAGTTACTTATATTTATATTAACTATGATTAATGAATTGCTTTACAATACGGGCAATTTTTATTTAAGTTGTATTTAAGTTTCAAAAGCAGTAGTCCATGTAGTGAAACGTACAATAGTCCATAACAGTTTAACAACGCGTGACTACGGCTTTTGAAACTTGTTTCATGCTTTTTCAGCGTCGTTTTTTGTCGTAGTTGGGTTTTAGTTTTTAAAGTACTTTTTTTAAAATTCAACTTTAGAAGCCACATAAGGCTTTGATATTGATGCCCTACTTTTATTTAATTCTAACATGAGTTCATTTAGTTACGAAGTTACTCGTAGTTTAGTAACAACTAGTGTTTACTGTGGGAGAGTCACGCTTTGGTATGAATGGGCCGGCTCCACCGGAGTGATACCGCGGCCTCACAGAAAACCGGTGTAAAATAGTACTTGCACTGTTTCATCGAGTGAGTGAGGATACAGAAGGCCCATAACCCAAACCCCCCCACCCTGTCTTCCCTCCCCATCCCTCAAAGACCAGCAACACACTTGTGACGCCTCTGGTGTTGTAGTTGTTCATGGGCGGCGGTAATCGCTTCACTTCAGGCGATACGTCTGCTCGTTTGCTCGCCTATTCCAAAAAAAATATTTAAAATTTAAGGTAAATGCACGTCCATATAGGTTAAACATATAAATATTTACATACAGCCAACTACAGATACAGTCAGATAATGAAAATACAAGATTATTTAAATTTTTATTGTTGGTTAGTAAAAAAAACAAACCTAAGGTTCAATTAGATAGACATACTGTACTGACATGTAGATATTTGGCAAGCACTATAAACAGTAAGTACATACCATACTTGATTTAAAATTGTGACAAGTTCTAAGACATACAAGAATTGAAGTATTAAACTGGCTTTATTTCAAAGCAAATTGCAGTAACACAATGGTATAATCATTAAGGAGCCTAAATAGATTGAGAGGTAACTTAGCATCTATGTCGAAGAATCCGTAAGCGTTCATCTTGACAAAGGAGTTCCGATTTAAATTTATTACTTTTTTGAACAACATTTTCTTGTGTTCTGTAAGAAGATAAAATAAAATTAATAAAATGCTGTTTAGTATTTCAAAGTTTTTGTAATTAGAATTAGTTTAACTAGTAATTTAGCTCAAAACAAAAACACATTGTTTAGTAGAATAATCAATTTAACCTGAAGAATTGTGTCCATTTCTTAAACACACGTCTCTTACTTCTTCAATAGTTGAGTTGAACAATTCGCAACTAAAACTTAAGATCGCTCCTAAAGTGACATCTTTAAACGGAATCAAAATATTAACAGTAGTAGTTGTCACAAAAACATGCTGGAATAAAAGTCAAAGAACTCAAAAGAACGATCTTTTAAGTAATTTTAATTGATGAAAATTTAACTTAAGCAATCAAGCAACTGGTTCAAATCTTGCAGTTTCAATAAAGTTAAATAAACTTACACTGACAAGTAACGAAATTAACACATCAAGTCATGATTATAAATAATAAATAATAATAAATATTTTGGACATCTATCACACACGCCATTTAGTCCCAAGCTAAGCAGAGCTTGTGTTATGGGTACTAGACAACTGATACAAATACATATATACTTTTTTATTTTTTTGTAAATACATGCATATTATACATAGAAAACACCCAAACTCCGAAACAAATATCTGTAGATCATACAAACATTTGGTCCGACCCGGGAATCGAACCCGAGACCTTACGATCAACAGTCGCACACGCAACCGCGAGACCAACGAGGCAGTCAAAAAGATTCACTTTTAGTTGATAACAAGTGAATTATTTAAAATGGTTTTTAAAAACAAGCTGTTCTTACTTGTTAATAAAATAAATAACTTTGAGCCCTTTCATTTGATACCCATATTGGGTGGGTTGTTCAGAAATATATTTCTTACGACCACCATTTTGTTACGGCGGCCATTTTGAATTAATAATAATACCGACTATATATAATTGCATTGTCATCAAAACAAATGGTATATTTTAATTTCAGCTCAATCGGAAATCGGACAGAGGTTTAAATTTAACTTGCAAGATTTGATTACCTACAGACAAACATCGGGACAGGTGAAACTAAAATAAAAGCTTGTAAAAATATACGTTACTCACGTAATCATAATGTTGATCTAAATTCATTTCAAATAGTATTTGTATATGAAGTAGAGTTTTAACTAGTACATCAAAGGACTGTATTAATATCTGTGGCATAAAAATAATACTTCAAATATTAGTAGCAAATGCTTTAAATATATTAGTTATTGCTACTTTTAAACTTACCAACACCTGGAATACTTTTTTAAATAAATTGTAAGCAGCCAAGATCGTTTCATAAGTGAGGAACATTTCTTCACAAATTTCTTTGTCTACTTCTTTATTACTTATCCTTATTATAGCAGTATTCCATTCCATAAGGTATTTTTTAAGTAGAGTAATTATAAAATGTGCATAAACCATATTCAAATCAAATCCAATGGATAAAATATCAAGTAAATATAGAACATAATCAACATGTTTGGCGCTAACATAAAACGCAATTGACGTCATACCATTGAAACTAATTGTAACAAGAATGTAGATCCAATTTCTGGTGACGTAATTTAAGATCTCGTTTTCATTTAGGGTGAGTTTATAATGAATTTGCTGTATTTTCAACAACAACTTGATATGATTGTGACTATGTACCATATTAAGACCATAAACAATCAAAAAATTTAAGAAATAATATGAATTGAGTGTAAATAATAACACGAAAAGCGTCGTTTTTGCACTGATAATTTTGCTGTCATAATTGCGATAAGGTGCATGATAAATAACAAAATAAATAAATAACGCTGCAACTAACAAAAATACGGCCACGTGTGATTTGATTTTTACAGGTTTTATAACATTTTCATTTATTTTATATTTTGACGACAATAATACAGCTTGAATTAGGTACAGGGGATAAACCATTCTCTTTATATTCATTTCCAGTATATTTTGAGCATGAGACTCCATCACTTTTTTCTTACATTTCACTCCTTTAGTATTTAATATCGTTACTACAGTATACATTCAAGACAGCGGCAGTCGATGTGAAATCGTGTTGAAGCCCAAACAGGTTTAATGAAAATAAATTAATTTCGAATAGAAACTTAGTCAATCAATATCAATTAAAGTATGTTTATTTTTGTTTCCATCTATCTAATTACACTAGTGACATGTCAATGTATTAAAATTATATCTTGACCATTTTTTTTATGTCTGGCCCTGCTACTGTGTATGCAGACAATGCAACAATGCAGCATGGTGATCCACACCGTGGTGGGCTAGTGATGCTACTGCATCATTAGGCCTCCGGTCTCACACTCACCAACGAAACACGACAGCACGTAACTGGTCATTTTACGTTGATTTTCTGTGCGAGGGTAGTAACCCCGGGGTCAAGGCGGCCTGTTTGTGCTGAAATCAACGTGGCTCTACTACCTTGGGACTTTATCTGACACATGAATTGTGAAATAAGAATCTATTGTTGAGTACGATCTGTTTGAATAGTATCTTCCTGTCGATCTGAGAATAATGAATGACAATACTCTGGAGAATGTCCAGATTATAATTTATGGAAATCAAAATGAGCAGATGATAAAAATGCTGGGAAACTGAAATAACTTTTGTAACATTCCGCGCAAGTAATAAATATCAAACCTCAATTAGGTAACTATACCACCACAAAATTCATCATGTCACTCTATACTTTATTACTCCCTACTTAAGTGATTGCATTCAGAGAGTGATAATTATTATCAATGGCACTACCACCCGATTAATTTGTTTCGATGAGAGTTGTTCAAGGTTCCATATTAGGACCCTTTCCATTTTTAATACTACTCATGTTATCAATGATCTTACTCACTTCTAAGGAACTTACTATGTTACGTATCATAGATACGTAAATTGTTTTTGACGTGATAACGTCTTATAAATTGATGAATGCCTACTGTATGCACCAAAAGCATGGCAGATTGTCACGTTTCAACTGAGCCGAGCGCGCAAACGAGAGCACGGTACAAACGATAGAGAGGCACGATCGGCCTAAGGTTTGGTTCGGCTTGGTCCTGCCAAAATGATATTACCGAAGATAATGAAGCCCAGACCCTTAATGTCCTAACCATGATGGGGACTCTTGAGTTGGTGTCCATAGGCAGTGGTACAACGCGTAATTCGTTTGCTCGAATGCAATACAATACCAAAAAAACTCCAGGTCCATCAGTTCGACGTTTACAATTGTTGACATTAAGAAAATAGAAACTAAATATACAGGATTTGGTGCCAGACTAGGTAATAAAGTACAAACGTAAAAAAAATTGCGAAATAGAATAAAATAATTGAAGTATTTGTTTTTAAATAAGTCGACTGCAGGATTCAGTGATCACTACGTCACTCTCTACTGGGCCAAGTGTTGAATCACTATGTGTGATACAAAATTTGTTCAGTGGGTCTGGGTGTTCTACGTGTTTGTTTGTAAAGTCGCCGGGTTCTTTAAAAAAAGGGATTAAAAAAAATATACCGGAAATTACAATAAGTCTCTAAAATTCTCATTAGTAGACTTACTAACGTTTTTTTCAATGAGGGAAAAAACTAACGACCTAGGTGAAACTTACTAACATCGCTATGAAACTTTTTGAACCTACAGCAGATAATTTCTTAGTCCATAAGATCAAAAAATATTGAGAATTTTTTTCCCATTAAATTTATAAAAAAAAAAATTAACACAAAACAATTCAAAAATTCAAATTAAAAAAAAATATTATAACAATACCACTTTAAGTTGGTGAAGTTGGGCATTATGGAATAAGATACAGCTACTTTTAAGTCTAATAATCCACATAGTCATCTTTGTATAAGATGAACAATTATACAGACATTTCTGACTTTCTGAAATATAAATAATTTTAGAAACCAGAAGTGTGGATAAAATAAAATAACAAATTGAAGGTAGGCTAACCTCAGTTCTATATTTTTCTGATTATAATTAAAACACTAAACAGTTCACATCAAACGATTTTATAATGCGAAATATGATTACAGGCAATTCACTAAATACTTAACAAAACAACAATAAAACAATAAAGAAATATATTTACAACGAAATAAAATTAAACGACAAAATATTGATGACGTATGCCGCAAGACCTATCAAGACACGTCCTTACCGAGCGCTGCCCGAACAACAAGAGGGCGAACATAGCCAAGTACCGTGTCTTTATAGGTTCACACTGCATAGTGTATTCGTAAAGTAGGTCAGATCATTATTTTTTATATTAAAAAAGATTTTGTTATTATTTTATGCTAACATTCTAGAGATGTCCGAAAATCTAACCTCAAACTTTTGGAATGAAGATGTCTCTGAATTTTAGGATCGCACTTATTTTTATACGTATAAAACTAAGTACATTAGAATTGTACCTGTTGATTTCAACTTTTTTTTATTGAATAGGGGGCAAATGAGCAGCCGTGTCACCTGCCTGCCGCCTGTGAGCGATTACCGCCGCCCAAATCGCTATTTCACAACGGTTTTCTGTGAGGCCTTGGTATCACTCGGGTCGAGCCGGCCCATTCATGCCAAAGCGAAGCCCTCCCACGGTATATTACAGTACAAAAATTACAGTAGGCATGGTCGAAAAAATATTAAATTCGGTTTCAACTCCATCTAAACTGAAAGAAGTCAAAGAGTGCCGAAAAAGTTTAGTCAGATGTTATTATAATAAGTTTTTTCTCCAATTTGACTACGAACGCACATGCAGACGGTTTGCTTAGCGCCAGCAGATTCCTCACAAATTTGATAGGTACTGTATTTATTGTAGTATATATGTATTTGTATATCGAATTATAGTTATGTGTTTATTTGTATGTATGTATGTATTCTTATAGTATTTTGTAGATATATTATTATTCTCGGTTATGTTCTGTTTATTGTCAGTTTATTGTGGATTAATATATTTAAGTGTTATAACAAAAGTGTAGTGCATCTTCTCACTCATTACCTAATCACTTAACAGTAGACTGGTAGAGTACATTGAGACTATACATTCTGTGCTTAATGCTAGTAAATACAAAAATAAAATAAAAAGCATCTCACTAGGCCAACATAGTGCTGGTCACCTTGCTGTACTATCCTTGTTCGCATTGAGGATGATGACCACCACTCTTGGATTCTGCTTGTGCTTTCCATCAGGCGTGGCAGAGTCATCTTGGCAGCTCAACTATATATATATATATAAAAAATAATGATTTCTTTGTAATTCGATTACATTATTTGTTTAATATAATAGGATTGGTTGTTTACTTTCTTTATTTCAAAATATCGTGTTTGTTAATTTGATTAGGTACTAATTTTTACAGCTCATAGGTAATTTAGTACGACCTATGATTAATGCTTCATTTTATACTTTGTATTAAAGACAATATGGAGGTAAAAGGCACTGAAATAAAATACAGTAAGAACTTTTTGGACACTCACTTGACTGCCTCGTTGGTCTAGGGGTTGGCGTGTGCGACTGCTGATCATGAGGTCTCGGGTTCGATTCCCGGGTCGAACCAAATGTTTGTACGATCTACAAATATTTGTGTCGGAGTTTGGGTGTTTTCTATGTATAATATGTAAGTATTTACAAAAAAAAAAAGTATATATGTATTCATATCAGTTGTCTAGTACCCATAACACAAGCTCTGCTTAGCTTGGGACTAGATCGCGTTGTGTGTTAGATGTCTGAAATATTTATTTATTTATTTATACTCACATCCAAAAAGTGTTACTGCCTACTCAAATTACACAACATATGGTATTTTTATCAAAATTTCGGATTAAAAGTAATTGTATTATGCCAAATGGGATCTTATATAATATGATTTCTTTAATTGGCATGTTTTTTTTTATATACTTGTATCTAAGTGACGGCCATATTTTAGGCATTGTCCAAACGTGTGCAAGCAATAAGTTATTGTGCTTCAGTTTTACAACTACCTATACGGTTTCTATTACGGGATACATTTTGTTTTATTTAAACAATATTTTCACAAGCAATAAACATGTACAGATGATTGTAATTTTTAAAAAATCGTTCAGTAACATCCTTTTTTATAACTATAAGAATATCATTGTTGAAAATTGGAGTCACATTTTAGGTCATTATGTACCTTATTTACTGTTCATTTTTGTGAGACTAGATAAACATGTCATTATGTTTTTTTTCTCAATGGTATATTTTGACGTATATGTGAGTTACAGCGTTTGTTTGAGCAAACTTTTACATGGCGGTATTCTTTCGTGGATTTCGGAAATTCAATATCACACTCAAGTATCTCTAAATTTAAATCACGGGAAAGAAAAGAAGTGGACGAAATTGTTTGAAGTATACACAGATTTGATGGAATCTTTTTCTATTTTCAAGGACGTGTTTCAGGTTCCGGTAATTTAAATTCTTTAATTATTTTTAAACCTAGATGTTTGTTGAGACGGTAATGAGAGATATTATGGTCTATTTGATATGTCACGAAGTACAGTTGAATGTCATATGAATATAATGTGAGATGATAATTATTTCTTCATTATTTGGGTCTGTCATGTGACTATTCAAGAAATCGCAGCAACTAATACGACACTACCCCTTTCAATCCTTTCAATACTGTTGTCCTTTATAGTTTGAATCCTTGATCTGCTCTCAGTACACTCCTAGGATGGATAGGGCAAAATAGCAACTAATAGGTCTATGAAATTGCCGTTTTGTATGCAATAAGTGAAAGAACTTATTTTTTCAAACTTTTTTATTTCTGTTATTCGAAGTAATCACTCATGCAATCGACGCATCTTTGCCAACGCATTGGCAGTTTGTTGATGCCCTTCTTGTAAAAATCAGTTGGACGGGGGGCAACAAACTCTTCAAAGGCATTTTGGACTGTCTCTCGGGAATTGAATTTTTTACCCGCTAAAAAGTTGTCTAAATTTTGGAAAAAGTAATGGTCGGTAGGTGCAAGGTCTGGTGAGTGTGGCGGATGAGAGAGAGCTTCCAACCCCAGCTCTTGCAGCGCACAAGCGACAACGCGCGACCCCATACTGCGCAACAGACAGTCTCCAAGCTGCAAGAGCTGAAAAGCATAATATTTTTAAGTATGCAGATGATAGAATCATCCAAACTTGGAAGGATTTCCAAGACTAATAATTTATCCTTTCTCTCGGCAAGGTCATGGGAAAACGCCGTCAAAATGGCAAAATAATGCCATAAAAGGTGACACGCCTCTTGATCTGGGTGTGAAATATATTTTTATTTTGCTACTTCTCATAGTGAATCGCTTATATTAAGCTTATCTTTTGATAAACAGAAATGAAGACAATAACTTGTAAATAGTCGATTACTTCATTAAGCGTTCACAGCGTAATAGTTGATTTGCTAGATACAACACTAATTATCTATACATCTATACACTAAATAAAATTGGAGTGTCTGTTTGTAATATTAAAATAACCGCTTTTTACTAAATGCATATGTATGTATACACGATACATATAGCAAAAATGTAGTTAAAAATTTTTTTGTCTGTCTGTCTATCTGTCTGTCTGTCTGTTTGTTCCGGGTAATCTCTGGAACGGCTGGACGGATTTTGACGGGACTTTCAAAGGTAGGTAGCTGATGATCCGGGAAGTAACTTAGGCTACTTTTTTTAGACTAACTTTGTCCTGCGGCGTTACTCGCGGTACAACAATAACCGCGGGTAACACCGCGGGGTTCAGCTAGTGCATAATAAAAAACGACCGGTATTTTCATATCATTTCATTCTGGATACGGTTTGCTGCCAGCCACTACCGAATTGCCGTCGTTTTGTTATTTTAAATTAATTGTTGACGTGTTTACGTGACCCGAATATATTCGGTAAGTTATCTTCCGTATTTTGAAATCTCTCGTCTTCTTCCGTTCCAGGGCTATAAGCGCTTAGTCGCTATTAGTTTTCAAATTTGTTTAACTTACATACCCGCAATCACAGTATGTGAATTTGTCATTCCGTAATGGTAATTGTTTTACTATTTATATACTCGTCATGTTATATGATCATTTTCTTTACTATCTAACTGCCTTTGTGTGGTACCTACTGAGGCCGTCTACCTTCACCGCTTCAGGGTTCATGTTATGAGTAGGAGTTTTCTCCATGGTATGATTTTGAAGGGTACAGAGTTTTCTTCTGTACGAGTCGTACCAGACGACGTTTTGTGTCTGTAGCCAGAGCGTCGGGTGGCGTCACTGCACCGCGTCACCAACGAAGGGCCAGTACACGTAGCCCTCAGGAAGCAGAGCCGATGGTAGCACTGGCTACTACAACAGGCGCATTCTATCCCGTACGTGAGACCCATTCTTGTTAACACTGAGACGAATTACCCGCTACTCAAATGTAGTAAGCGATCGGAGCACATTTTTACTAAATAAATATTTCCTCGGACATCTAAACACACAACGCCATCTAGTCCCAAGCTAAGCAGAGCTTGTGTTATGGGTACTAGACAACTGATACAAATACATATATACTTTTTTTTTTGTAAGTACATACATATTATAGATAGAACACACCCAAACTCCGAAACAAATATTAAAATTTGTAGATCATACAAACATTTGGTCCGACCCGGGAATCGAATCCGAGACCTCATGATCAGCAGTCGCTCACGCCAACCGCGAGACCAACGAGGCAGTCATAATATACAAATATACATAACCAATAACAATATTGTAACGTAATTCTTCTTTTATTATTTATATTTATACGAAAAATGTTAGTGTCGATTATTTAGATCTATCTCTATAAAAAGGCATAAGCATTATTTTAACTGTTTGAACTTTTCTCTCCACAATTAAAATAGCAACAGATTAGATAGCCATTTAATTTACTAAACAATTCAGAAGCAGAAGTTGCTGCATAACGACCAATAGTATTTTCCTCATTCGCTTGGTATTTTTTTTTTATGTGTTTGGCTCTGCCAAAATGACTCTACTCTGCCTGATGGAAAGCGCAAGCAGAATCCAATACTGCAAATGTAGACAATGCAACAATGAAGCATGGTGACCCATACCATGGCAGGCTACTGTTGCTTCTGCATCATTGGGCGTCCGGTCTCGCACTCACCAACGAAACACGACATCATGATCGCTATATTTTTTTCGTTGATTTTCTGTTCGAGGGTAGTACTGCCCCAGTAAAGCTGGCCCGTTCGTGCTGAAATCAGCGTGGCTCTACTACCTTGAAATTTCCTTCTAAACTGATGATTTGAAAATTTATTTCAGATACTTTTTACAACATGTTACACATTTTTGCAAACATTATTACATTTAAAGACATTTATAACACTTGAGAAAACGTTGTTGAATGAAGATGATAAGAAGGTTTGTTTCCTATGGAGCACAAATTTAATTTTCATAACCTTTATTTATCTATCTCTTTACAAGTTTTAGATACAAGTTTATAAAAAAATAATCATTGAGTTAATAATTCTAAGGTTGCTGTTTTAGATGCTTTCAACCTTCCGTTTTATTATATTTTATTGGTTAGCAAAAAATATTATACTTATCACAGTCTTCAGTAAGAATTGCGAGAAATTCTATAACATTGTGAAAGACGTGGATGAAGTTTGTTATCGTTTGTTAAGTACTAACCAGGAACCAGGTAAGAACCCAACGTTGGCAAGACTGTTACCTTAACTAAAGTCAAAGTGACCTTTTTTTAATTTTATTTTTCATTTATTTATTTATTCATATATAAAAAGAATTACAAAAGTGCTTATCGTTGACGCAATCACAATCTCATGCGAGAGTTGTTAGTATTCCGATTGTAGATTTTTAAAGAAACAAATATGAATTCGGTCTTTGGAGAACATAAATTATCGTATAAGTAATTACAATACATAATTTATGTCCCTTAGACCTTTAAAGAGTACTTGTGGAGTGTATTATTGTTAAAGCAGATCCATCTTAAAATATTCCATAAGCACATGTTTGTACACAAAATAGAAATGGTGGAACACAAACTTCTAAAGTGGTTAGTTCCAAGTCCTTAAACAGTTTTGTAACACCATAATGCCATAATAATACTGATATGGTGTCTTTATTCATGAAACATGTTCCAGCTGGAAATAAAAGACTTTGCAAGAATGTGATTCGTTTGAATCGTGTCACTTTACAGAAGATGAATGCATTCAGAATCTTCGACGTCGATTTATCTCTGCCAAAGAAACTAGTTAGTCTAATAGGGCATTACGTTATTATAATATTACAATTTGAATTTACATAATTATTCTTATGTTATATTTATTTGTATTTGTATCTGTATGATGTGTAGATTTATATGTTTTGGTTAAAAATAAAGAAAGGAAACTCGATTAAGTAGAAATTACACAAATTCTTGACGATAACTGTATAGAATTATTAATGCTGAAGCAATTACTGAGTAATAATCGATTTTTAGGAAAAATTAACGTATAATGTAGTAGTAAGAGTATAGGAGAGCATAATGTTTTTGATTTAGTTTTATGCGAAGTAGTTTTTATAGGATATATTTCCTCCCTCCAATTACTATGTGTGGCAAATAGTCCGATAGTATTACATAGCTAAATAATAGCGAGTTTCGAATCTTGGTGTATACTAAGTTATTTTTACTACGCAACACAGTTTTGAAAGCAAGTCCGGGATTTGGATTTGGACATCCGAAAATCTTGGCCTAAACTATTTTAGTAATCTATGAATTGTTTTCTTTACAAATTTAATTAACTGTATGAGTATATAATATAAAAATATAATGAATGCTAAATATAATGGTAAAACAACTTGTGCAATTTGCAATGTTTGCTTGGTAACAAGAGGAAACACATTGCAAATGTTCTGTAGAAAGTTTTTTTGGTGAATAATTATGTTTGCATCTATATTTCATCATATAATTTCATATCTTGTTCCTCACCATAAAATCATAAAGAAAAATTAACGTGATAGCTGTTAACCTTGCAATACGTTTTAATGAAAATGTTAATTAAGTGTTACATTTCATTAATAATAAATTTCATGAAATTAATCACTTTGTTTAATTTACATACGTTTTGACAGGTCATTTTAAAACACGAACATTCAATATCGATTGACTACCATCGCCGTACACTGCAAAATGAAGGTCTTGTCCTAGGAACGCCAACCATACCGGTCTGGTGGAGTTCGTGTCCATTCATGTAGATAATGAAATTCTATTATTCACTCCTATATTTTACTCATCATATTTTGAAAAGTGGTTACGTCCGTCTATAGACCCTACAATCCAAAAAAAACATGTGAGTCTTTGTCGGAACGAATACCAGATATGTGACTCATTTCGAGAAACTTCACCAATAATAAATATTTCGGACATCCAACACACAACGCCATCTAGTCTCAAGCTAAGCAGAGCTTGTTTTATGGGTACTAGACAACTGATACAAATACCTATATACATTTTTTTTTGTAAATACATACATATTATACATAGAAAACACCCAAACTCCGAAACATATATTTGCAGATCATACAAACATTTGGGCCGACTCGGGAATCGAACCTGAGACCTCACGAACAGCAGTCGCGTACGCTACCACTGCACCACCGAGACAGTTGAGGCAATAAGTCTAAAACATTTACTGCACTTGTTAAGGATTATGTTCCTTCACAAACGCCCTTCGACTCGTAAGGACCATGTACATCATCGGTACAAAGTGCCTTGATTCCATTGATACCCGTTTAAAGAAAACATCAGTACCTCAAATCAAGTTATTTATTGAACATCCGACCCGATCCGATCCGGTAGATTTATGATCAGCAGTCGCACATACCAACAGCGAGACGATCAGCGAGAGATATTTGACTGCCTCGTTGGCAGTCAAATACCGAATACTTTGAAACCTCGGTTCTATTCTATTGCCCTTAATAAGGTGTGAATTTAATTGGAGCTTTTTGCACCGTAACGCATGCAATCGCGGGAGTGTATTTCTGGTTCATTGTGTCACGAGCTATAGATTATGGTCTAAAAATTTGAGCTTTTTGAGCTACTAAAGAAGAACCAGCAGGTTCTGTCGAAATAAGCAGCAAAGCAATAGGCGAAGCCATAGGATTATAGTAGTTTAAATCTGTACGCCGCAACGTGCTACATTAATAGTTTTACTACGTGCCGTAGCAACGATATTAGAATAGGAAGTAGAAATAAGATATTGTCAATTTAGCAATTTCAGTAAACAATAGTTACTAGTTACCCCCACCTAAACCTGTCCATAAATCTTGTATATAAACTTTAGTTTAAGTTTAATTAACTGAGTCATAATAAATATTACAATCAACGTGTCGTCTAATTGTCTCCAAGGGTAAACACGCAATAGATAGCAATGGACTATTTAAACCTGTTAATGATGATGATGTTGAAATTGTATTGATTTTTAACTTTATTAGTATTATTATATTTATATATATATTATATGCATTTTTATGACATTTAATTAGCGAATTTTCTGACATTTTAATTTGCGAATTTTCTGACATTTTTTATTTAATTTTTTTCTTTAAGATATTTTGTTTGTTTCATAATTTTTTTTATTGTTAACTTATGTAAAAAAAAAAATACAATGCTATATATATTTGCACACTATTTTAAAATGGTAGAATGTAAATGGGTCACTACTATTATTATATATTTAAGATCTCTGTTAACCTGCATTTCTGCAAATAAATAAATTGAATTGAATTGAATTGAATATAGTTTGTGTTAAAGGAAGCAACGCCACGGGAATATCTAACATCGTAGAAGTTTTAAATTATGATGGAACAACAAAACAAGATAATTCAGATACATTTTTATATTCATATTCTGAAAATGATTAATTTGAGTAATTTAATTGTTATCGATTTCTCATATCGTGTTTTATTATTGATGATGGTATTATAATAAATCATTGGCCACTCAATGTTCATTTTCATTTCAAATCTATTTGGAAACAAAGTGTATTTAGAAACTATGAAACTAGAAACCTTCTTCTCTGTTACACGTTGTGAATTACAAGAATATTTTATAAAAACATCCTAGAATATATACCTTCTTTGATATAAAGCTTAATCAGTGCGGACTATTTGAGTTTTTGAATTGCACCTAAACTAATTATTATTTAAAGATTGCACATCATCAAGCATCCAATTATGTCAAACCAAAATGTTTTACTTCATAATTATATTGCCGACCATTTTGTCAGAATTTTCCGTCCAATAAACTTGACATTATCTGTTTTCCTCGCAGCCAAATATACGATTCAAGATAATTTCATAACTCCAACTGCAAAGAAATACAATATAACTGTGTATTTGGCCTTTGGATTAGGAATGATATTAAAAATCTATTCAACATTGCATTTCAGTATAATGAATATTGACGCCGCCATTTCTATTTTCCGTTGCATTATTTTTTGCTTTAATGTAATCATACTTTGCTTCGTCAATGTGACTAAATCACATACCAATATCTTGCTTGTATTAAATTTACAAAACATCCACAAGAAACTTTATACACATAAATATATCGACTATCATCGCCCTGGGATTTTTGTTTTTTGTGTCACCGTGGTACTTCGTCTAATTCTGGCGGTCGCTAATTTGTTAACGACTCCTTCTTATAATATTTCGGATTTAGCGACTGCGTTCTTTTATGTAGGCCTTGATGTTAATACGTTTTATTCTATTTATGTTTTAAATTTATTATCAATATATCTAAAACAGTGGAATAACTCTGTCAAGGAAATGAATGATGGGCATAGATATGATGAGTATTATGAGGAATTGTTCGAAGTATATCAAATTATTTTAGAGTCATTTCAACTATTAAAAGACACTTCTCAATTATTGGTAACTTTTTTATCAATAACTAGTTGTTTTTAGTACTATAATAATACTTCGTTGTATTGTTTTTATTATTTCAGACCTCAACATGGCTATTTTCCAATTTTACTAATGCTTTGTTTTATTTCCAATTGTTTTTGGAAGTTGATCATGTAAGTAGTACGTTTACGCCAATAATAATTTTTTCCTTTTTATATTTGTATGATATTTTCTCTCTCTACTCTTTGTTTTATATTATTATCACTGAAGGAACATAAGACTTGCATCCGCATTCACAAAAAAAACTTCTATCAGTATAGCAGACAAGGGTATACCTTACAAAGTAATTGTTTTGCTTAATATGTTCAGCTCTTTCGTCCAAGTTTCTGTTAATGCTACATTAATTCACGCATAAATAAGTGCAAAAAATTCGTATTACGTGTAATATAAATATAAATGAAAACCATAAATTATTTTATTATATTTACGCCCTCATTTATGGTTTTCTTACTAGAAATGAATTTACTGGTGTAAAATATTTATTTGTGCGAAATAGAGCAACCGTTCAAATGTTCTCATAGATGTCGTCTATTTGAAATTTACTATCATATTCATCACAACGTAACAGTACTAGATGACTGATATAAATACCTATATACTTTTTTTGGCAAATACATACATATTATATATAGAAAACAAAGACGTATTTCTTTAAATAAAATATTTCATTTCAATAAAAAAAAGATTTGGTCCGACCCAGGAATCGAACTCTTGGCCTCAAGCACGCCATACGCTACTACTACGCCACTGAGGTAGTATATTTGGATGCCGAATCCAGTAGAAACAAAACACAAAGAACTCAAAACTAGCCCTAAATTCACTGTAATGTATACATAATATTTCAAGCAAATATAAAATCCTTTTTTTTAAACAAGAAAATTATGTCGGATATACTTCTACAATGTAACATAATTTTACCTTTATGTCTAACTAATATATGTTGTTTTCATATTTCAGAAAAAGTATGATTATATTTTAGTAACCATCTTAAGAATAATAAAGAGCTCACTGTTACAAGTGATATTTTGTCTGATCTGTGAAAAATTTTACACTTCTGTAGAGGATGCAATGTTGACATGCCTGGTGCATATGTTGAAAGTCAATTGTTCAGGTATAATTTACTTATCAGTCATTTCTTAAACAGTAGTAGAAACACGCTGGTTTTAACACGAACGGGCCGCCTCGACCGGGGCGGTACTACTCTTAGACCAACTTAGAAACGACAGTATTCATGCTGTGTCGGTGATCTCATAATAGTTCTAAAACTATATAAAGCAACTAGCTGTCCCGGCAAACGTCGTTTTGCCATAACTACTAATAAATTAAAAATTAATTAAAAAAACATTGTCCAGCGGACAAAATTGTGAATCTAAACCATTCCCAGATCCCCTTGAACACACACAAAAAATTTCATCAAAATCGGTCCAGTCGTTTGAGAGAAGTTCAGTGACATACACACTCACAGAAGAATTATATATATAAAGATTTAGTTATATGGTTTGATTTAAAAGTTTTAAAGTAATACTATAGTTGAATACACCACAGTATTAAACAATAGCATAAAAATTACTTGCCACTTATCTCAGGCAATACTTTCCTATCTGAAAAGAATAACTTTCTATAAACTTCAAGAATGTTGACCACAAGTATTATAAGAAAGTTCAAGACAAGGATCTGAATCGGTCTTGTTGCTAAGTCTACCAACGTTTTTAGGAATATCCTGCAAGAAGACAAAGGATACCGTGTTAGAACTGGTGTTGCTTCATCACAATCTAGCGCAGTTGTTACATGTGTTGATGGATTTAAAAAACCCAGTGTCACTATTGCTATTCATTCTATGGTTGTTATACTAACTGGCTTAGGTACCAAACTACCTAAAAAATCTGGGTACCGAACCAGTACACTCGGCTACGCTCTTGCCGTCTCCTCGCTGCGCCGCGAGTGCGAACGTTTACGGCACAATACGCTCCCACTAGTCAGGCAGTTAGACTGCTAAACTCCCTGATTGCTCACTATCCAGATGTTGATTTATTCCTTACCAAATTAAGTACATTTGTTACATTTTTGTATGATTTTTTTAAATGATAGGTTTTAATTCTGACGGGCCTGTTGCTCTAGTCTGACTGTTAAACGCCTCAGGTCGGTGGTACGATTCCCACCCATAACTAGCTCAAGGTAGTAGAGCCACGCTGATTTCAGCACGAACGGGCCGGCTCGACCGGGCCGGTACTACCCTCGCACAGAAAATCAACGTAAAATGACAGCGATCATGCTGTCGTGTTTCGTTGGTGAGTGCAAGACCGGAGGCCCAATGATGCGAAAGCATCACTAGCCCGCCATGGTGTGGGTCACCATGCTGCATTGTTGCATTGTCTGCGTTCGCAGTATGGTGACCATCACTCTTGGATTCTGCTTATGCTTTCCATCAGGCAGAGTCAAGTGTCAACATGGCAGGGTCAAACAAAAAAAAAAAAAAAAAATGTGATAAGCATGATGGATAGTTCTACGTCTGGGTCTAATTTACCTAAAATATGTATGTTTGGAAATGTCTGGTTGCCTTGGTGAAGGCTTTGCCTGGTTTGGGATATTTGTAACACCTATGTTATAATGGCTCACTACACGTGTTGGGTAACTATGAGTGTAGTGAGCAGTTGATATAAATAAATAAATAAATAAACTATACAGGACAACATTACTGGAAAGAAAAGACAAACTAAAGCCCTTAAAACCAACCATTCTTCGTTCGCATTCGCATGGTATGGGAGATAAGTATTCCTTTCTAATAAGAAGCCTACTTCCAGCAGTAAACTAATAAAGGCTTTTCATGATTATGATGACTTTACCCAGAGTCTATAGATAACGTAAGACGCTGAGTCGTAGTAAAATTTATAATAGTAATATCTCTGTTGCAGAAGGACAGAAACGTTTGTACAAAAATGTCGTTCAGTATAATCGTTCATCATTTAGCAAGATGACTGCATGTGGACTTTTTGTCTTAGATGCAGCTTTATCAATATCTGTGATGGCAAACTACACTAGATTTATTGTGATTCTGTTGCAATTTAGAATACTTTAAACTTTATTCAATTTGTGTAAGAACATGGTGGTTATTAAAATTTATTTTACAAAATTGAAATCTATTAATTTTTATTTATTTTTTAAATCTTTTTATAGTGTTTTCAATCTCAAAACCCAAAAAAATTTCTCTTGTAAGTTCCAATTTGGTAAATAGTTCATTTATAATTAATTAAATATTTATTTTTGACCGTGACAGCAATTTCTTTACTAAAAATATAGTAAAACTCTTTTGCAACCACACTGTAACCGAAAATTCTTTCAAAAGGCGAAAGGACTTTTTTTTCGGAGAAAAAGCTCCAAATTTAGATTTGTTTGTTGAATGTTGATTGTGTTGTTGTTAATCTGATGATAAAATCAATCTAATTGCTTTCGGCTCTTCTTTAGCTATTTTTTTTTGGGTCAGGATACTTATTGTTTGTTGCGGGTGTCCATGAGCGGCGGTACGAGGAGACGTATCGCCTGACGGTAAGCGATTACCGCCGCCTATGGACACCTGCAAACACCAGAGGTGTCACAAGTGCGTTGCCGGCCTTTGGGGGGTGGGGAGGGGAGAAAGGGGGAGGGGGTTTTGGGTTATGGGCCTCCGGTATCCTCACTCACTCGGTGAAATACAGCGCAAGCACTATTTCACACCGGTTTTCTGTGAGGCCGTGGTATCACTCCGGTTGAGCCGGCCCATTCATGTCGAAGCGTGGCTCTCCCACTGTAAATACATACTGGACTGGACTGGACATAAATACACACTGTAGTACTAACATTTCAAGTTTTAATCCATGATTCAATTCAAAATAATAATAAATTTATCAATCTAAATACTAGGCTTTCCTAATAAAGTGTTTTTTTTACAGTACGCTTGAATTTATCTATAGGAAGGTCAATCACATCTGTAGAAATCTATACTAATATTATAAATAGGAAAGATTAGATTTTTTGTTCATTTCTTTGTTTGTAATGATTTAACTCAAAAAGTACCGGACCGATTGGAAAAATTCTTTCACCATTAGAAAGTTAAATCATCCAAGTAACATAGGCTATATAACATTTGCAAAAAAGTTAGGAATCTGTATGAAATTTCGATAATGTAGCAAAAGGTTAAAAAAAATACCCTTAAAAATCCATATTATATCCGAAAGTATTGGCAATAGAGCAAAATGATCTACTGTAGTTTTATAGAGGACATCAATATCTATAAAAAAGTATTGTATGTCTAACTATTACAGGTAGTTCACAATAACTTATCTTTCGTGTTAAAATTTGTGAGAGTCACGTCTGGTACGTTATTTCTTGTAGGTTTTTTTTTTTTAATTTCTGCCAGCAGACAGCATGTATGCTACGCTATCAATGCAGAAGACTAGAACTTTGCTAGCTTTAGACTCAAAAGAGCTAGCTCTTGCTAGAGATTTTCTAAACACTCCAATACAAATTGAGTAATTGTTAGTCGGTTAACTACAGTTAGCATTTGACAAGTAATCAAATAAGACCGCCAATTGTCTGGATGCAACTAGCTAAGCCCCGCGGCGTTACCCGCGGTCATTGTTGTACCGCGAGTAACGCCGCGGGGCAAAGTTAGTCTAAAAAAGTAGCCTAAGTTACTCCCCGGATCATCAGCTACCTGCCAGTGAAAGTCCCGTCAAAATCCGTCCAGCCGTTCCAACGATTACCCGGAACAAACAGACAGACAGACAGACAAAAATTTTTTTAACTACATTTTTGGTATTTGTATCGTGTATACATAAACATGCATTGATTAAAAAGCTGTTATTTTAATATTACAAACAGACACTCCAATTTTACTTATTTGTATAGTTAAAAAATGAGCTATATATCTACCTAAAAAGTCTGTTTTGTCATCTAATGAAATTCGAAGTTTCATTTTTATTATTTTCATTGATGGAATTAATTTTATTTTTAAAAAACTTGTCCAAATAAACCTTACGCAGCTGTAATTGGTCGGGCACTTTGCGGTGAGTGCAAACACAACAACTATCGCTACACATTTATTTTTGAAAAAACCTCTTTAAAAGCTGTATTTTTCAATTTGAGACCATAGAATGTTGCACAGAATCAGAAACCTAATTAAATAAAAAAAAATGTTCTTGCGGCTTCTTAAACGTTCCTTGTCTTTTGATGTTGACTTTTTTTATAGTTTTCATGTGGCTTTTACACCTTGTACAACATATAGTCTGTTTTATTTTTTTTATGGCATAGGGGTCAAACGAGCAGACGTATCACCTGATGGTAAGCGATTACTGCCGCCCATGGACACTCGCATTTAAAGTGTACGTTACATAAACAAGGTTAAGTTAAATCGTAAACGTGGGTCACGTAATTTTTTAAACAATGAAAAAATTGGCTGTCGTGAGAACTGCCGATAGAAGTGAGAACTTAATAATGATTTTTAGTACCCATTAAAATTTGAAATGTCATAATATTTTAATTAAATTATCAACACCTGGTTTTCACATCCATTGACACTTCGAGCAATAATTACTCGTATATGCATGTTTGTATGGTTTTTATTATTCAAATATCTATATGTAACGGGCTGTACAAAATCGTGGCGAAATATAAAAACAACTAGTTGACCCACGCAACCAACAACAGAAAATTGTTGCGCTACGGGCAATAAGAGACGCAAACGAGCGTCTCTTATTGCCCGTAGCGTAACAATTTTCTCCCGTTTTTGAAACATTTTTCATTGGTGCTCCGCTCCTATTGGTCTTAGCGTGATGATATATAGTCTATAGCCTTCCTCGATAAATTTACTATCCAACACTGAAAGAATTTTTCAAATCGAACTTTCAGCTTTATATATTAGTGTAGATTTAATAAAATAACAATTAATAAACAATCATATTATTTATGGATAGCAAAGTTACTTGATTTTAACATTATTTTAATTGATTTCATCATTGTAATAATGAATTTCAACAATACTTGTCTAAGTAGTCTTTCTCATACTTTAAATTATTTCATGTTGTTCAAAAAAATATACAATCGGCTTATGTTAACTAAAGTAAGAAATGAAAATGTTTGACATGTTTTATTTAAGTATCGCATAAAAAAACTGCATTGATTGTAGTTTTCTATTTTGTAGTACTGAGAATTGAATCATTGGGTATATTTAAATTAAGTGTTTCATTTAAAAATTTAATTAGTGATAGATCAAGGGTCAAGAACCTTGTGAGTAGCCTTATACGGCCCATAGAAATAAGCTAATTGTATCCGCAGATAGATCACTGCTGAACGGATCAAGCAGGGTGTAACCTCTTTTCTTGTCAGGCAGGCTACTCACCGGCTACTCAGCGGAAGATCTCATGAGCCCAGGGCGCCTTATAAAAAAAGTAATAAAAAAATAATGTGTGTGTATGTATGGGAGCCCTAAGGAACTCTTCAGATAAAACACCTTTGCCTCAGTATAACATACATATATTACAATTAAAAAATAAATTTACAGTTAAATAAAATCTTTAACAACAAAAAAAAGGTGGGTTGATAAAATTAATAAAAAAAGTTTCGTGGTGAAGTCCCTCTGCAGTTGTTGGCTGGAATGGGCAACTTCCACATGATCACTTCTTTACAATCGTCTCCTCACAGACCCAAGGTGGTCTGTGTTCCCTCACACACCCAAGATGGCGTGTGTGCGCAGTACGCAGGAGACGCAAATCGGTGATCATATATAGTTGCAAGTTATTGATAGTAATAAGAAATTATAAAAAAATATTACGTGACCTTCCCCAAGATATGGCAGTGAGCTTGTAAGTGAGCTACGTGCTGCTTTTCTTAAGACCTTTTGCATGAAGTTCCGTCACGCAGGACTTCTTCTTCCATCTTGATTGTCTCCTCACAGTCCCAAGGTGGACTGTACGACTTCTTCAAGATTGTCTCCTTACAGACCCAAGATGATCTGTGTTTCCTCACCCGCTCAAGATAGCGCGTGTTCGCAGGTATAAAAATTGAATAGTCCTCATAGGAGTCAGAAAAAAGAAGTCCTCGCCGTCGCTATTACACCCTCTTTTAAAGCTTCTTTGTCGAACATTCAGGAAAGAAATCCCCTCGTCCTTCGACGCGAAAGAAATATACCACATCTTACTGGCAACTTGGATTCAATGCGACCAAATTTAAAGGGTACTGTATCGCGTACAATCTAGTATCAGGTTCGAGCTATCTTCGTTTACTGGATTAACCACAAAATCATATCGCATAAACGAACGCCATCTGGCGCATCCATGGTGAATCAGATAGCAAACCACTTGACCGCGCGCTGCACTTGGATACAACTAGAACTATAATGAGAGAGAGGGCGCAGAAAACAAATTCTGCAAGAGTGATTCTTAATTTATTGTAAATGAGAAAAAACGTTACACGGTGCGCTAACACCCCGTTAAATATGACATGAAAACTTACTATGGCGCTGTGTAGGCTTAATTGACGTCCGAAGCGATGAAAATCCTCTGTAGGTCTATAATATATACGTCAAAAGGAGATCTGGTACACTACACAAAGTTCTAGCACACATAAAAAAACAAGCCGAAGGTCGGGGGAAATGAAATCCGTAATTCACCGAAAAAGAATGTCTTCGCGTGGTTCTACGAGTGCCGCTCTGGGCGGAATTCAAAATTCATCTATATATTAATTAGTTCATCAGATACTAGATTATAATAACAAACACCGAAACTAACTCAATCCAAATTATGGTTCGGCCAAATATTTTGACTGTTCTCAACCGCATAAATACGTATCAACTCATTTTTTTTTACTTTTGGTAAAGTTAAATAGTACCTAACTATATCTGATTACGTACCTTTTTTTGTTTGAAGGCTCTTTAGGCAATAATACGTTACGCATTAATTCGTTAATTAATTGTGAAGCAAAGTGGAAACAGTCTACCATAGAAAAGACCCAATCCTGGAGAAGGTGGCCTCTGATTGGTCCGTTTGAATCGGATCAACAATAGCTGGTGTGGATTTGTATAAAAAAAGATGTAAATAGTTCGTAATTCTGCCAGCAAAGGGGTTGCAATTGTTGATCCAGAGCGGAGCCACATTGGTACGCCGGAATACACATTAGATCAATAAAATCTGTTGCTGATAAACAATCGCCAACAGATCAACAATTAACTGACGCCACGTCGCGTCAGATCAACAAGGGCCGAAAAGAGAGATATATATATATATATATATATATATATATATATATCTTTTCGGAGAGATAGCGTCGCGTCAGATCAACAAGGGCCGAAAAGATATATATATATATATATATATATATATCTCTTTTCGGAGAGATATCTATATATATATATATATTGTCCTCCACTCGGCAATTATTGATCAGGCCGAGATACGCTATAATTGTTGATCCACCTTTTTGGCACTATTTCTAAGATAGTATCCAGTGTATCGTCTTATACACGCAATATAAGTATTATACGCCTTGCGACGCTGTGCTTAAGTCTACGGCAAATACTCTAGCTCGTCATCGATTTACACGGCAATTGTAGCTCTGATAACGGTCAACTTTATGATACTTGATGATGTTTTGTTGATCAATATACACAACGTTTTGATCAACATATGCCGCGTACACTAGCATTTTAAAACGCGGGGGCCGGAGCAGCAACCTCGGTAGAAAGGAACAGGTATATTTTTGTTATAATAAAGCTCCTAAAAATAATGTGCGATAGCTCATTCGATTCGTAATGAGTGTCATGACGTCTAGAAAAATGTTTTTACGGATTTATTAGCGCATAAAAAATTGCGATTGTTATTAACAAAATAAGAAAAGGAAAAAAAGGTATTTAGTTTTTCGTTAAAAACTTCTAAATTACTAATATTTAAGGCATTGTTGAAACTAGATCCTGAAAAACAAGGAAATTTCCAATGAACAAGTCCTAACTCTTGAAACTATTTCACCAATTTTGAAAATTATTTTTGTGTTCGAACCTACAAAAAATGAGCATACCCGCTCATTTTTTGTATGCACGTACTATGTTATTAGTGTATTTTCTATAGTTACACCGATATTTTCATTCATCATCATTCTGGTAGTCATCATTTCATGATCATGAACTGATGATGTAAGGTACAGCTGCTTAACGGTTAGGAGTTGGAGGATAAATCTTTAAATATCATATGTATGTATGTTACCTTTAGTCGTATTCTTTCAAATTATTCAGACAAGCTGATGATGAAAGATAAAGAAAAGAATAAAGATAACTCCTCAACGGTTAGGAGATGGAAGATAATCCTTCGATTTCTTATGCATCTATAGACCTTTAGTTGTGTAGTTTCAAGTTATTTTGGTGAACTGATGGTAAAAGGTTAAACTCTTCAACAGTTAGGAATTAGAAGATTATTTTAATATTACACGTACGTATAGACCTTAACTTGTATTCTTTTGGAGTATGAGGCTGATTCTTTAAATACCATATATAGAAATAGGAATTTTGGAATTTCTACTCCTAAGAGGGTGAAATAGGGTCTGAAAGTTTGTACGATAGTCCGTCATTTTTAAGTTAGAAACATGAATATTTATCTTAGAACTACTGATTAAAAATTATTAGATACGTATTTAAGCATATTCTGCCCCAAATGGGGTGTAATAGGGGTTGAAATTTGTATGGAAGTCCGTCATTTTAAGTTGGGAACATGAAACTTTATCTTTAGGCAACTGATTAAAAATAAGTTAAAACGTATTTAAGAGTTTCCGGAGATTCTACCCCTAAGGGGTGTAATGGGTGTTCACATTTCGTATATAGGTTAGTCTCGAAGTAGACTTTTGATTACACATAAATAAATACTGATACCACAGCATTTATGGGAATGAGCATTGATGGGAATTCCTCTCCTAAAGGGGTAATAAAAAGATCGAAAGTTTGTGTGAAAGTCAATTTTTTAAGGTATACAAATGAAACTTTATTTCCTAGACCAACGAAACAGTTAGAAAAAACTTTTTCAAGTAGGTAGTTTTAAGAGGGTTTACAACGTGAAAGTGCTTCCACGTTTAAAAAAATCTCAACCAGAATGTTTATTAAAATTCTGCTCTGACTACTTGGTGTATACCACGCCGTTTTAAAATATTAGTTCCCGTGGCATATGTTAATCAAACGTTGTGTATATTGATCAACAAAGTATCATCAAGTATGAAAAAAGTGATCAACAAAGTATCATATATGAAAAAGATAACGGTTATTAGAGCTGCAATTGCCGAGTCAATCGAGATAGAGATTTTGTCGTAAACTTAAGCACAGCGTTGCAAACCGCATAATACTATGTTGCGCCTATAAGACTATACACTGGACACTTCCTTAGAAATAGTACCGAAAAGATGGATCAACAATTATTGCAATCTCGGCCTGATCAACAATTGGCGAGTAGAGGACAATATATATATATAAATGTTCAACTCCTGTTTCACGCCCTTAGAGGTAGAATATCCAGAAACGGTTAAATATGTCACCACTAATTTTTAATCAGTAGCCGTGAAATAAAGTTACCTCTTCTTAACTTAAAGAAGGACGTACTTACAACAACATACAAACTTTCAACCCCTATTTCACGCCCTTAGGGGTAGAATATCCAGAAACACGTAAATACGTATCCAGTTATTTTAATCAATAGCCCAAAGATAAAGTTTCATGTTCTACCTTAAAAAATGACAAACTTCTATACAATCTTTAACCCCTATCTCACCCCCTTAGGGTTAGAATATCCAGAAACGCTTAAATACGTATCTAGTCATTTTTAATCAGTAGCCCAAAGATAAAATTTAATGTTCTACCTTAAAAATGACAAACTTCCATATAATCTTTAAATCCCTATCTCACCCCTTTAGGGGTAGAATATCCAGAAACGCTTAAATACGTATCTAGTCATTTTTAATCAGTAGCCCAAAGATAAAGTTTTATGTTCTAACTTAAAAATTACAAACTTTAATACAATCTTTAAACCCCTATTTCACCCCCTTAGGGGTAGACTATCCAGAAAGGCTTAAATACGCATCAACTCATTTTTTTACTTTTGGTAAAGTTAAATAGTACCTAAATATATCTGATTACATACCTTTTTTTGTTTGAAGGGTACTTAGGCAATAATACGTTACGCATTACTTCGTTAATTAATTGTGAAGCAAAATGGAAACAGTCTATCATAAAAAAGACCCAATCGTGGAGAAGGTTGTCTCTGATTGGTCCGTTTGAATCAGATCAACAATAGCTGGTGTGGATTTGTATAAAAATGATGTAAATAGTTCGTAATTCTGCCAGCAGAGGGGTTGCAATTGTTGATCCAGAGCGGAGCCACATTAGTACGCCGGAATACACATTAGATCAACAAAACCTGTTGCTGATCAACAATCGCCAACAGATCAACAATTAACTGACGCCACGTCGCGTCAGATCAACAAGGGCCGAAAAGAGATATCTATATATATATATAGATATCTCTTTTCGGCCCTTGTTGAGTTGTAGCAAGAGAGGTGGGTCGTGCCTTCTGGTAAGAAATGGTTATACATGGAAAGAGCTGCCAGAAGTCTCAATGATGTCAATAGAAAATGATTTTGAATGTTGTGCAATTCAGCTAATAGATCATAAAATTGTTATTATTTGTATATATAGGATACCGTCAGGCAGAATTAATATATTTTTTACTAAATTAGAACAACTGTTAACTGTCATAAGCAAAGGGAAACATCAGCATGTTATTTTGGCGGGTGACATTAATATTGATGTTCTAAAAAACACATATGTCACACTTCAACTTAAATATTTACTGCAAAGCTTTAATCTTTCATTATCTATAGACCAGCCCACGAGGTTAAAAAGTCAAACTTGCTTGGATAACATTGCTCATGATTTCCAAAGAGGATGTAAAACGGAGGTGATAGAATTTGCACTTTCTGACCATACTGCACAGTTGCTAAAAGGCCCCATTGTTAAAAATTGTATTCTTCAAAATTGGCATTCTCTTCGAAGGGATTATTCAAATGAAAATATAAAAAAATTTAGAAACTGCCTGAGTAACTTAAGTTTCTCTGATGTCTATGAAAGAAGTGGGCCAAATGAAGCATATAATAATTTTATTGAAATTTTTAGGTTATTTTATGACCTATGTTTTCCTATAAAACTTTGCACTATTAAAGTCAATAAAAAATCCAAATGGATTTCACGTGGGATTAAAAGATGTAGTTTTAAAAAAAGGGAACTACTTTGGAAAGTTAGACTTAAGCCTACACTAAGTAATAAAAAAAAGTACAAAGAATATACAAAACGATTTAAAAAAATTATAAATTTAACAAAACGGTCCCAAAATGAATATTACATAAAAAACTCTTCCAATAAAAATAAAGCAACATGGCAGATAATAAATAAATCTAAATTAAATATCCCTAATGATAATATAAATAAAATTGTAATAAATGGTAAAATATTTACAGATCCTAGCATTATAGCAAATCAATTTAATGATTACTTTATAGATAAAATTATACCAGTACCAGAATCGGGAAAAAATCCAACTAAATTAATAGCAAGTAACCCACATTCAATGTATTTAATCCCAAGCATACCAAACGACATAGTCAATGTTATTAATAATCTTAAAAACAAAAATAGCGTAGGCTATGACGAAATATCTACAAAAATTATAAAGTCTGTGAGTGACATAATAAGTAAACCCTTAAGTTTTATTTTAAATCTATGTATTAGTCATGGTGTCTTTCCTGAAAAGCTCAAGGTATCTATAGTCAAGCCTTTATTCAAAAAAGACAATAGGCAATTCATGCACAATTATAGACCGATTTCACTTTTGCCAATTTTTTCAAAAATTTTTGAGAAATATATATATCATAAAATATACTCATTTCTTGAAAAAAACAGTATTCTGTGTAATGAACAAAAAGGGTTTCGCAAAAATAAATCCATAAACATGGCTATATACGATTTTTTGAATGTAGTGATATCACATATTGATAAAAGGACTCAGACTTGTGCGGTGTTATGTGACATGACTCAAGCATTTGATTGTGTGGATCATGATATCTTGCTGTCAAAACTTTACACCTATGGCATAAGGGGCAATGCATATAATTTAATAAAAACCTATTTAATAAATAGAAAACAATTTACAGCAATTAAAAAAATTAATATAAATACAAAAAGGGAGAATACGTATTTATCCAAAGAACGTAACATATCATTTGGAGTACCGCAGGGTAGTGTACTGGGCCCTTTGCTGTTTATTATATATATAAACGATTTACCTAAAGCTATAGAACACCCATTGACGTTGTTTGCGGACGATAGTACGGTAACCATAGCGTGCGATACTCAAGATTCTTATGAATCCGAAATAAATAACACTCTAAACTCTATGATACGTTGGCTAGAAAATAACAATTTAAAGATCAATTTAGCCAAAACTCAAGTAATGCATTTTAGTCAGAGGCAATCAACCAGTTTGGATAAAATTAATGTTATATATCAGGGTACTAAAATCAGCGATACTAATAAAGCGAAATTTCTTGGCTTAGCTCTTGATAATCAACTAAATTGGAAGGCTCACGTAGAAGATTTATGCAAAAGAGTGAGTAGTTCCTCCTATGCTCTTTATAAGCTGGCTCGTGTAGTTAACACTGAAGCACTAATTACTGCTTATCATGGCACTGTCGCATCCGTGCTAAGATATGGTCTTATTTTTTGGGGCAACTCCACACATAAAGAAATCGCGTTCAAATGTCAAAAGAGATGTATCAGGGCTATGTTTGGGCTTCAGACAACCGATAGCTGTAGACCCTATTTTCTACGACATCAGATTCTAACACTTCCATCTCTATATATATTTGAGGTCGCATTATTTGTAAAAAGGCATCCTCATTTATTTCCTACCTTATCGGACACCGTTGTACGCAATAGGCGAAAAGATACTATTAGTATACGCAGAGCTAACACATCTCTAATGCAAAAGAGCGTTTTTTGTTTAGCTCCAAAAATATTTAATAAACTGCCTGAAGGATTTAAACAGTTAAATATAATTAATTTTAAGAAGAACCTAAAGAAACTGCTCACTGAGAAATGTTATTATAATATTAATGATTTTTTAAACGATAGCCTCTAATTCCCGTTAAAATAATTGTTAATATATCATGAAACGCGAAAGTTTAAAAGATAGCCTCTAAGTTTAGATAATATGGATTTTAATTTTATTTTAAAATTTGTACGCCACTTGTGGCCGAATATGCTGTGATTCATAATGTATGATTGAAGAACTTGTACCTACCATATTCATGCAAATAAATGTATTGTATTGTATTGTATTGTATTGATCTGACGCGACGTGGCGTCAGTTAATTGTTGATCTGTTGGCGATTGTTGGTCGATGGTCGAATTGAAACCCTTCTCCTTTTTATAAAGCCGGTTATAAAGATTATTACTTCGAAAGATGTATTGCAGATGTATTAATAATAGCTTGGTCATGTAATCAACATTATGACGATTAAATTTATAGATCACTAGCTATGCCCGCTACTTCGTACACGTGACATTTGGATATTATTTTTTTTTATGGAAAAGGGGGGCAAACGAGCATACGTATCGCCTGATGAAAAGCGATTACCACTGCCCATGGACACCTGCAAACACCAGAGGCGTCACAAGTGCGTTGTCTGCCTTTGGGGGATAGGGAGGGGAGATAGGGGGAGGGGGTATGGGTTATGGGCCTCCAGTATCCTCACTCACTCGGTGAAACATAGCGCAAGCAATATTTTACACCGGTTTTTTGTGAGGCCGTGGTATCACTCCAGGCGAGCCGAACCATTCATGCCGAAGCGTGGCATTACCGTGGGAGAGCGGAGAGAGTGGATATATGAATGAATGCGAATTGCGAAAAATTAAAAACAATTTTCAAGTTATTTTTAATTTTTCACCGTTCAAATCTTTTCTGGACTACGACAAACATTTCCAAATCTACTAAAGCCAGCTCGAGTTTTAGCGAGACAAACGAACAGCTATTGATTTTCATGTATAAGGAAATTTAGTTACTCATAAAAGTAATTACTTGTTATGATTAATTTTAATTAACTTAATGAATACCAATCAATAAGCATGTTAGGTTCTCTGAACACGTCGACATTACAACACATTTCAGTGAAAAAATTACCAGAACATTTGATATTGTGTTAAAATTCTAACAGCCTTTTAATGAAGTATTTGCTCACTGTAGATGTACAGGCAATGATGCGGCCGTTAAACCTGATGCAATGTTTATTATTTTGTCCTAAATATACAATTAAGAATAACCAAATCTCTCCAAATACATTTAGAACTGCCCTACTTTCAATGTTAGCATCACTTACATGCATACTAACTTTAGCTTATCTCATTTTCAATCTCTACTTTGACGAAGATACAGCCGTTTATTCATATGTGTATAACTTTGTCTTGTACGTTTTCGAAATAACTTTCTATTCTGTAGGGTTTTTCATAAATACAATATCTACTGTGACTCAAACGAATGACAATATTGATTTCGTCCTTTGTATTCAAGAAGTTGTCATTTTATTCAAATTTAGTTCTATAAAGTACACGACTTTTAATTGGATTTGTGTAATCCTCGCCTCAGTTTTCTACGTAACTTTTACCTTTAGCTCCTTTGTGTTATCCGAAAAGAAATTTGCTATACATTACTGGAGTTTTCTTTTGTTGTTAAATTTTGATGTTAATATACTATATGTTATTAGCTCAGTGAATCTCCTTCAAAGAATTATTGTTTCCTGGAATAATTTCGTTATAAACTCTGATGGTATTCGTGATCAGCACATGTGTCGAAAATTGTTCAAAGCATACAATCACATACTGAAGTGCTACAATATATGTAATCATACTTTTAGATTTTTGGTAAGTATCAGTCTTGTTATTGGTAGATGAAGACTGTCTTCTTATTGATCCGTCTTTTCAGATCCTGTATTATATGATTGAAAGCTTTCTGCATATGTTATTGAACGTCAAAATCAGTTTTGATGTGTTAACAGAGAGCCGCATAGTGTATGAGGTGAGTACTTATTTATTTATACATATATACCGACACAAATAAATAAAAAAGGTCGTCTTGTGCCGTGGATCACCAGATAGGAACAAATTAGATATAATAATACATACAACTTACAGATGGAGCTATACAAATTTTCTTGTTCACGCTCTTTAAGGGCGCGTTTACGATTCGTACAAAATTATGCTTTTTTTCGGTGCAATTTGTAACTAAACTAAACAAATTGAATATAACAAAGTACTAACACTTATACATTAGTTCTTCATCTTCAAATCCGAGGGACAACTTTTTTGGAAATTGTATTTTTTTATATTGTAAAAACGATCTTCCGTAACCATTTTCCACAGTATTTACGATATCGGGTTGAGTTTTGGTACATTTTTGTTCTACAAGCAACCTATTTTAGAATTTCTAAAAATAATGTAAGAAGGCATATATAGTCAATTATAAATCCGAGGAAAAAAATAGTATAAAAGTGTCACAGAAAGTCGCAGAAAAAATAACAACCGGAGCTTATAATTTCTCATATTTTGCTATTACGGATGAATCGTAGTCGATTGCAATAAGGGTTATTTTATTTTTTTGAACCTCTTTTGATTTATCGCGTAAAAATTTCGTAATCTCAGTCTGCGCTCAGCCGCCGTCATGAGTGGACACTGTGTCGCCTGTTTGCATTAGCTCTTGTTGAAAAGATCGCTCTTCGAATTCAATATATTCGATAAACCAGAATAGGTTGATACTTGACAACGTTAGATTATTTTTAACCGACTTCAAAAAAAGGAGGAGGTTTCTTCTATTTACAGATTTTTATAACAATATTTTAGTTTGCTAAAACTAAGTAGTATTGTGCGAGTTCGGGCTCGATTGATGAGACATTACCTCCTACTTAGGTGGAGTGACCTGAAGGTGTACTACGGTGACTGCTTTTCTAACTTCTAGACGAGTTGACATAGTCTAATCGAGTTTGGGCTCATTTTGTTAGTTATGATGAGACCTTACCTCCGGCTTAGATGGAGTGACCTGAAGGTGTACTTCGGTGACTGCTAGTGGAACTCCTAGACGAGTTGACATAGTGTTACCGAGTCTGGGCTCATTTTGTTAGTTATGATGAGACCTTACCTCCGGCTTAGGTGGAGTGATCTGAAGGTGTACTTCGGTAACTGCTTTTGGAACTCCTAGACGAGTTGACACAGTCTTACCGAGTTTGGGCTCATTTTGTTAGTTATGATGAGACCTTACCTGTGGCTTAGGTGGAGTGACCTGAAGGTGTGCTTTGGTGACTGCTTCTGGAACTCCTAGACGAGTTGACATAGTCTTACCAAGTTTGGGTTCATTTTGTTAGTTATGATGAGACCTTACCTCCGGACTTCATGGAGTGACCTGAAGGTGTACTTCGGTGACTGCTAGTGGAACTCCTAGACGAGTTGACATAGTCTTACCGATTTTGAGCTTATTTTGTTAGTTATGATGAGACCTTACCTCCGGCTTAGGTGGAGTGACCTGAAGGTGTACTTCGGTGACTGCTTTTGGATCTCATAGACGAGTTGACATAGTCTTACCGAGTTTGGGATCGTTTTGTTAGTTCTGATGAGACATTACCTCCAGACTAGATGGAGTGACCTGAAGGTGTACTTCGGTAACTGCTAATGGAACTCCTCGACGAGTAGAACTAGGTGTGCCGAGTTTGGGCTTGTTTTGTTAGTTATGATGAGACCTTACCTCCAGACTAGATGGAGTGACCTGAAGGTGTACTTCAGTTCCATTAGCAGTTACCGAAGTACACCTTCAGGTCACTCCATCTAGTCTGGAGGTAATGTCTCATCAGAACTAACAAAACGATCCCAAACTCGGTAAGACTATGTCAACTCGTCTATGAGATCCAAAAGCAGTCACCGAAGTACACCTTCAGGTCACTCCACCTAAGCCGGAGGTAAGGTCTCATCATAACTAACAAAATAAGCTCAAAATCGGTAAGACTATGTCAACTCGTCTAGGAGTTCCACTAGCAGTCACCGAAGTACACCTTCAGGTCACTCCACCTAAGCCGGAGGTAAGGTCTCATCATAACTAACAAAATAAGCTCAAAATCGGTAAGACTATGTCAACTCGTCTAGGAGTTCCACTAGCAGTCACCGAAGTACACCTTCAGGTCACTCCATCTAAGCCGGAGGTAAGGTCTCATCATAACTAACAAAATAAGCTCAAAATCGGTAAGACTATGTCAACTCGTCTAGGAGTTCCACTAGCAGTCACCGAAGTACACCTTTAGGTCACTCCATATAGTCCGGAGGTAAGGTCTCATCATAACTAACAAAATGAGCCCAAACTCGGCACACCTAGTTCTTCTCGTCGAGGAGTTCCATTAGCAGTCACCGAAGTACACCTTCAGGTCACTCCGTGTAGTCCGAAGGTAAGATCTCATCATAACTAACAAAACGAGCCTAAACTCGGTAAGACTATGTCAACTCGTCTATGAGATCGAAAAGCAGTCACCGAAGTACACCTTCAGGTCACTCCACCTAAGCCGGAGGTAAGGTCTCATCATAACTAACAAAATAAGCTCAAAATCGGTAAGACTATGTCAACTCGTCTAGGAGTTCCACTAGCAGTCACCGAAGTACACCTTCAGGTCACTCCATCTAAGCCGGAGGTAAGGTCTCATCATAACTAACAAAATACGCTCAAAATCGGTAAGACTATGTCAACTCGTCTAGGAGTTCCACTAGCAGTCACCGAAGTACACCTTCAGGTCACTCCATGTAGTCCGGAGGTAAGGTCTAGTTATAACTAACAAAACGAGCCCAAACTCGGTGAGACTGTCAACTCGTCTAGGAGTTCCATAAGCAGTCACCGAAGTACACCTTCAGGTCACTCCAGCAAGTCCGGAGGTAAGTACCTATTACATAGAAATGAGAAAATATAAAAAACTTTCAAAATATCAATTTAGGCAAGTTGACATTTATACCTGCCGCTATCCGATTTGCACTTGTTTGTGTAACTTGTGTCAACGTAGTAATTCGATTCTGTACCTATCAATTTTGCAAACGCGTCCTTAAAAACCACAAAATTGTCTTAACATCTTTATTTTATTTAAAATGATTTATTAATTTATAAAAAAGTTATATGCGTAAAGTAAGGTATAAAGAAAATAACTATTCAGTTATACATTTTTTATTATGAGTTGTTGTACCGCCGTTAACACTGCGGGGCTCAGCTAGTTTCTACATAAAAACAAATTACTGGTTTGAAATAAGGACGATTGCCGCAATAAGCACGAGGCTTGTGTAGCGGCAACCAAGATAAAAAATATGTATTGGTGTTAATTCTGTCATTCAAAACCTTTACAAACAACACCAAAAATCAATAAAAATGAGTTTTTGTCGTGTCAAACGACGTTCAAAACATTCCGCAAAAAAAAAGATAATTTTAGTTGCGGTTGATGTAATACCGCGGGGCACAGCTAGTCTATACAAAGAAATAAAATTGGAGTGTCTGTCTGTAATAATAAAATAACCACTTTTTACTAAATGCATATGTATGCATACACGGTACATATACCAATATAACATATTTTAAGGAAAAAATTTGGTTGCAAAGCATTTTGTTTGTTATTTGGATCTCTAAAAATGTTGTACTGCATGGAGTGTTGTCTCTACAATGTCAATCATTCTACGATTCTGTCAGTAGGGGACAAGATATTTGTAAGCTATCAACTAAGACGAATATATCAGGTATGTATTTAGTATTCACTTGTAAAGTCCCGGTAGTTATTTAAGCACCAGTGTGATAGTTCATCCCTGTGGCGAACTTTATTTCCTCAAGAAAGCTTTACCAATTTTATAATTTGGAAGTATTTTGAAGAAACTTGTTCCGTAAATAAATGTTGGTATACATTTTTGTTTTCAAATTTCATTACTACAACATGACTGTCTATCTGGAAAAATTGGTTGATAGAATTAGCTGATACGACATTTTGGTTTGAGTTTTTATGAACAAATCTGAACAATGTTATAGTTGAATTTATGGTTTGATTTCAAGGCTGTTATTTTTTGGAAGGTTAAAACACTTCCCACGCGTTATCTTTCTATAAATATACATTGTACTCTGTGGTTATCTTTAAGGGGCTCCATAGGTAAAGTTATATTTTAACATTTCACAGCAGAAGAGAAGAAACTGTTCAAGAACGTCCAACGTCTACACAACGCTACATTGAACAAGATGAATATATGTGGTCTATTTTATGTAGACGCTGTGCTACCTATGAAAATATTTTGGTGGTTTATACAGCATATTATTGTTCTTTTACAGTTTGCTTTATTATAATATTGTTCAAAAAAGTATTTGTAATATTAATTGTTTTCACTATTGTTCAGTATTCAATAATCAAATGCTAATGTTTGCGGGTATATGCGCTATTGATCACACGCATTCACACGTACACACCGGCTCAACGTCTAAGTTTCTCAAACTTTGGCATTTAACGTTTGCTAATAAAAAAAATTCAATGATGGTACAATGTGGTAGGTGTGGTGATGCAGTACCCAATTTTAGTGCTATCTTGTGTAGTGGCTGTAAAAAACATTTTGATTATGCATGTTCGGGTGTCACGGAAAGCGGTTATCGCCGACTGGGTGCAGAGCGTCAGGCCACCTGGAGATGTCCGGGTTGTAAATCACCTAAACCCGTCTCTATTGACCAGGTCATGCAG
Organism: Spilosoma lubricipeda; assembly: GCA_905220595.1. Classification (NCBI taxonomy): domain Eukaryota; kingdom Metazoa; phylum Arthropoda; class Insecta; order Lepidoptera; family Erebidae; genus Spilosoma; species Spilosoma lubricipeda. The sequence goes on from HG992297.1 coordinate 11,531,818, forward strand.
GAGTTAAACAACATCAAGGTTACTCTTGCGCCTATGATGGATCTCTTGATTGGTGTTAAGGACATCAAGACTGAAATTTCTGAGATGAAGTCAACCTTGGGTTTTTACTCTGAACGTCTGGAATCTGTGTGCCAAAGACTAATTGTAGTCGAAAAAGCCCAAGACAACATTTTGCAACTGAAAGATCGAGTCTGCAAATTAGAAGAAGATCTAAATGAAAAAAACCAGTGGACACGTCTTAACAATGTCGAAATCAAAGGTGTTCCTATGAAAGATCGTGAAAACCTGTTCAACATCATAGCCAGGATTGGAACAAAGATAACATACCCCGTTGAAAAGCGAGACATAAATTTTGCAGCCAGGGTTCCCTCGCGGGACCAAAAAATTAAACCAATAATTGTATCTTTTATTAATCGCTATACGAAAGAAAACTTTATCGCCGCCGCTCGTTCTTGTAAAGTTTTGTGCTCGACTGACATTGACCTGGGTGATAAAGGTCGAATCTACATCAATGATCACTTGACGGTACAAAACAAAATACTACTTACTAAAACAAAAAACCTCGCGAAGGAAAAAGAATTTCAATTTGTGTGGGTAAAAAATTGCAAAATATTTGTTCGAAAGATCGTCCAGTCGAAGATTATTGTGATAAAAAACGAACAAGATCTAAACAAAATAACTTAGTATCGGTTTTTGCAATTATAATAGTGATATTATTTGTCATAAGCTATTTTGTTTTCAATTTTAAACCTAACATTTTGAGAACCACTGTCATCTCATTGGTAGTAGCAAAACATTGGAATTTTATTACATGCTGTGAACTTGTCTTTTGTACTCGCTGGTTCTACATTGTTTACAATGTTTTTATTTTAATAGAATAGAATAGAATAGAATAAACTTTATTGTACACCAGATCAAACAGTTTACACAAAATGAACATATCAATAGAATGACCATGTACAAATGGCGACCTTATCGCTAAAAAGCAATTTCTTCCAGGCAACCTTGGGATGGAAAGAAAAAAATAATATTTACAAAAATAATACCCACTTTTATGAAATTAATAATATAACTTTTTCTCATTTGCTTACTACAAACTAGGACTTGTGTTGTGATAATTGCAACCCTAATTTTCTATTTCTTATACGAAATACTCATATGTATATTGCCTGCATTAGCATTTTTGTTTATGGGTACATTCTGTAGAATAATTCATAACATTATCTTTTGCACTCACTGGTTCAACATTTATTACAACATTTTTATTTCGATACCAACTTTTATAATATTATCAATAATACTCATTCTCATTTGTTTACTACGAATTAGGACTGGTGTTATGATACTTGCGACCGTAATTTTGAAAGAAAGAAGTAACTTTCTGTTTCTTGTGTGAAATACTCATATACATATTAATTGTGTTGGCATTGTCATTTAAGGATACATTTTGTGGAATGATTCATAATAACATGGTATGTAACGTACATTTCTTAAGTGTGGCTGTTACTACAGTGAATGTGTCCTATCTATTGGTTTGTTGATAATAATTGCTTAAAAATGATTAATATTTATTATCAGAACTGCAGAGGACTTCGATCTAAGACCGATGTCTTCTTTCGTAATCTGTGTAAGAGCAATTATGATATAATCTCGTTAACTGAGACGTGGTTGTTGAGTAGTATTACTGACGGTGAACTATTCGACGAAAGGTACTTAGTATTTCGCCGGGATAGGGACTACAATTTGACACAGCAGTCTAAGGGTGGCGGGGTTCTGATTGCGGTGCGTCGAGATTATAGAAGTACCTACAGAATTGATTGGAGTTCCTCGGCTGAGGATATATGGGTTACTTTAACTTTACGTAATCCTCATAATAAAAAGTTAATTAAACTTCACATCTGCACCTTATATCTATGTAGTCAAAACATAATTTTTTACATAATTTAACTTATTGATCAATTCAAAGAAGATGAATTTTTGGTAATGGGTAATTTTAATATGAGTAACATTCAATGGACCTCAACAGATTTGGGCCTTCAACCTTCTAATGCTAATAATTTACTCGCGAATAACTTAATCAACGCATTATACGACTGCAATCTTAAGCAATATAATAATTGTAAAAATAGTGCTGGTGGTATATTAGATCTAATTTTATGTAACAGTGATTTGTCTGTCTTAACATGCCCAGATCCCCTGGTCCCAGAGGATTCCTATCACAGATCTCTCATTATTAAGTCATCGTTGACGGAAATGGACGCCTTAATTATTCCTAAGCGAATTGTTCATATGTATAATCGTGCCGACTATGATGAAATCTGTAAGCTTTTTTCGGAAACCGATTGGTCAATTTTGGCAAACGCTGGGTCGGTCGAAGAAGCTGTACAGTTCTTCTATGACATGGTTTACAAAATTAGGGATAACTTTGTGCCAACACGTATGACACTTTCTCATAGATATCCCCCATGGTATAAACCTTCGTTGATTAAAATGATTAAAGAAAAATTTAGTCTTTAAAAAATTTAAAACTTATGGTAATCTATCTGATGACTATTCTTTTCGACTACTTCGAGACAGGGTCAAAAAGCTGAGCACAGGTGTTATAATGAATATATAATATCTGTTGAAAACTCCATCTTAAAAAATCCTAAACACTTCTGGTTGTACATAAAAAGTGTACGTCGGTGTAGCTCCTATTCATCGACCATGAACTATCTGTCTGCCACTAGCAGCTCGACTGAGGGTATCTGCCAGCTATTTAGTTCCTATTTTAGTTCCGTGTTTCTGGTTAGTGACAGATTAAATTGCTACAATGAACTTAAGGAATCAAACACTAGATGTGACGTATCAACTGTTAAAGTGAGCGCTCAGCGTATAAACGAATTAATGAAGTCCCTAGATCTTAACAAGTCAGCTGGGCCTGATACTCTTCCCGCGTTATTTTTAGTAAAATGTAGTAAGGAGCTGTCAGTGCCAGTTTCCATAATTTTTCAGCGGTCTATGAACGAAGGAGTAATGCCTAAGATATGGAAAGCTGCTTTCATTACCCCAATACATAAAAAAGGCTCAAAAAATGAGGTTGTGAACTACAGGCCCATCTCTAAACTCTGTCATCTGGCAAAAAAATTTGAGCGTTTAGTTTTTGATCTGACTTATGAATGTTTAAAAAGTGAACTTATTCTCGAGCAACATGGTTTTATCAAGGGTAGATCAACCACCACCAACTTGGTTATGTTTAACGAGTATTTAACTAGTAATATGGATAACAATAATCAAATAGATGCAATTTAAACTGATTATACTAAGGCATTTGATAAGATAGATCACAGAATTTTGTTGCGCAAAATGGCAGGTTTAGGCATAAGAGGAAATCTTATTAAATGGTTTACATCGTATCTCACTGATAGAACACAGGCAGTTGTTTTGGATGGCTGTACTTCCAACTGGGTAGATATCCCGTCGGGCGTTCCGCAAGGATCATTGTTAGGGCCACTCCTCTTTGTCTTATTTATTAACGACATTGCATCTTGTTTTTTAAATTCAAAATTTTTATTGTTTGCCGATGACATGAAAATTTTCCGCATTGTTAGTAATGTTCCCGATGCGTTACTTCTCCAGGAAGACTTGAATAGATTAGATATCTATTGTGAACGTAACAAACTGGACTTAAATGTATCCAAATGTTTCTCCATCACCTTTACTCGTAAACGTAACATTTTCACTTTTGCCTATAAATTGAAGAATTGTGAACTTCAATCAACTGGTGTAATCAGGGATCTGGGAGTTTTGCATGATGGTAAATTACTGTTTGACAAGCACATTGAACATATTATTGACAAAGCGTACAAAGCACTTGGTCTCATAATTCGCGTCTCCAGACCTTTTAGGCATATGAAAACAATAAAAATACTTTACTGTGCTTATGTACGCAGCCACCTTGAGTTTTGTAGTCAAATTTGGAACCCCTATTATAATGTCTACAGTAACAACATAGAAAGAATTCAGAAACGGTTTACTCGATATTTAGGCTTTAAATTCAAATTGCCTCGTCTTGATTACGAACAGCAATGCATTCAACTTCATCTTCTACCTCTTTTTTGCCGTAGGAAAATATCTGATATCTGTCTTCTTTTAAATATAGCGCAGAGCAAGTTAGATTGTTCTGATTTACTTAGCAAAATTAAATTTAATGTGCCTACCAGAAATTTACGTTCCAAAATCCTACTCCACGTACCACTTTGCCACAGTAACTATCGGTATAATAGCTTCCTACCGCGAGTTTCCAGGTTGTTTAACGAGCTAAACCATTTGGAACACATTGATCTATTCTATAATAGCAAGTATAATATCAAAAGTCTTATGTCTCATGAACCAGAAATGTTATTTTAGTTACATATATTATGTTATATTTTAGAGTTAATTACATTCTGATTGTATTTTACAGCACTGTCTTCTTTCTATATGCGGAAGCTTTTAATTGGCATATAGAGAAGCAATATTTTAAGTATATTGTAAATTTAGCTGTAAGCTCCCCGAATAAAATAAAATAAAGTAAAATAAAATAAAATGTTATAGTATAAAAAGGTTACCATTGTAACACAAAGCAGGTTAGTAGTATTAAGTCAATTAATTATCCTGTTCGACCCTAAATGGCGTTAATGTCGAATTGAATCGCACTATCTTACAACCATAGTATTTATAAGCCTTCACATTATGTTCAATAAATAACTTGATCTGCGGTACTGATGTTTTTTTTAAACGGGTATCAATGGAATCAAGGCACTTTGTACCGATGATGTGCATGGTCCTTACGAGTCGAAGGGCGTTTTTGAAGGAACATAATCCTTAACAAGTGCAGTAAATGTTTTAGGCTTATTGCCTCAACTGTCTCGGTGGCGCAGTGAGATCTCGGGTTCGATTCCCGGGTCGGCCCAAATGTTTGTATGATCTGCAAGTATACGTTTCGCAGTTTGGGTGTTTACTATGTATAATATGTACGTATTTACAAAAAAAAAGTATATAAGTATTCATATCAGTTGTTTAGTACCCATAATACAAGCTCTGTTTAGTTTGGGACTAGATGGCGTTGTGACTAGATTACTGAAGACGGAAGAAAAACCTGGTGTTGCGAAATTGTATTAGTGCTGTTGAAGTTTTGAGTTGAAGGTGTAGCGGTGGAACACTGACACTTATTGCGTAAGCAGTGAAGTGCAAAAGTGAACTTAAAACAGTCAGTACAATGTATGATTTTGTTAAAATTGTGTTAAGTGATAAAGATTTTGAAAAAGACAACTTAATGCATCAACTGATGAACTGATGATGACGAACAAGTGTGATACATCATTGTAAAGGGCATTTCTTGTAAAAAGTAGTGAAATATAATTATATTGTCTGTACAGAAACTTCACTGAACAAAATAAAACAAGTAATCTATACAAATAAATAAAATTGGAGTGTCTGTTTGTAATATTAAAATAACCGCTTTTTACTAAATGCATATGTATGTATATACGGAACATATACCAAAAATGTAGTTAAAAAAATTTTTGTCTGTCTGTCTGTCTGTATGTCTGTCGGTCTGTCTGTCTGTCTGTCTATTTGTTCCGGGTAATCTCTGGAACGGCTGGACGGATTTTGGGACTTTCACTGGCAGGTAGCTGATGATCCAGGGCGTAACTTAGGCTACTTTTTTTGACTAACTTTGTCCCGCGGCGTTACTCGCGGTACGACGATAACCGCGGGTAACACCGCGTGGTTCAGCTAGTCTTAAGTAACTTTTACGGAAGTGGAAGTTACTTCTGTATTGAATTAATCTATCAACGTAATCATTGCACAATAACTTTTAATATGAGTATAGCTTTTATATACTAATAATATTTTTTATTTACGTCAAAGCATATAGTTGTAAAAAAATTCGCGCGAAAATGTATGCACCAACAGCGAATCAACGTGATAATCTTACGCCTGTAAATTAATACTTTTTGAGTAAGAAGTACGCTTTTTTTATTTTATAGCATGTAGACGGGCCCATTCCACCCTCAAAAGTGATAAAATATATATGTTAATCTACTTTGTAAAATAATACTGTTTAAAATGCACACTGTGATATTTTCAACAACAGTCAATATTTACCTTTACTTATATTAAATCAGAAACTAATATCAACAAACTTTCATTCAAAAGCATTAACAATAACATCACTTGAATAGAGCCTTGTTACCACAGATTATTAAACACGTCTTTATATGATCTGAGCTTGTTACTAACAATCAATAAAGAATGGTTTATGAGCTCGCCCATTGCGTACACGCCGGCAGGCTCTTATCTTATGTGTCGGGTAGCACTTGAAACGTAAACAACCGCGGTCCCCGTGCGCCCCGGTGTGTGAGAGCGGATATCTCCCTTCCAAATTTCATTGAAATCGGTGCAGCGGTTTGGCCGTGAAAGCAGGACAGACAGACAGACAGAGTTACTACCGCTTTTATAATAAAAGTATAGATTGGCCTTTTTTTTAAACTTTGGAGAATATCAGGTCAAAACAAAGTTTTTATATTTATCACATTTAATTAGTCATATTTACAAAATATAACGTATATTATAACACAGACTACGCTTAATTCTACCACATCTTATATAATAAAGGACTTTATTATCATTATGCATTGTTTCTATGCTTCTTTTTGCTGAACAATGGCTGTATTTCTTCAACAGTCAAGCCTTTTGTCTCTGGTAAGAAGAAGTAGGAAAAGACAGAAGTTAAGCAGCATATAACTGCAAATATGTAAAAGACAGGTCCCCAACCTAGACTATGAAGAATGGGGTTGAAAATGAAGAGCACTACAGAGTATAAGACCCAAGTCATTTCAACGACCACCATGGACAGAATACTTTTTACCTGAAACAGAATTTAGAATTAACAAATTATGTTATATAGAGACTATTAGAAGAGCGCTTTTTTATTTAAATATATTTAAGAGCTGACAAAATGACTACTCTGCCTGATTAAAAGCATGAGCGGTGGTGGTCACCGTTTGTGTAAGGTTTTCTGAGCACAATCCACTCCCCTTGACTCTAGGCAAAGGAATTCCTAGGACGGCAAAGCACCTGTGACTCAGATGTCCATATGCAACGATTGTGACCTACCATCATTTGCTCTTTTACTTCCTAGTACCATTAAAAACAATCAAATTATTTAAATTGAAAAAGAAACCATCTTACCTCAGGTAAGAACAATTCTGCCAGTAAGATATTTGGCACTGTGCCTGCTCCAAAAGTAAACATTATTGGGAATGTATATAGGGAGATCAATGTGACCCAACTGGGACCCCAGTGAAATTGAATTTGTGTGCCAAATATCAGACAGCTAACAGTGGCACCAATGGAACCATAGATCATGAGAGGCTGAAAGATAATAAGTGGGTTAGTAAAATTTAACCTTCTATAGGTTCTGCGTATATTTATCCAAAAAATATTTAAAAAAATGAATGATCTTATAATCAAATCAAATTTGCATTGAAACATTATAAAATAAACTATATATTCAAAAATATAAAGGTTAAAACTACTTCCTATCTTTCAAAATCTGTATTGGATTGTCGTTTCATTCAAAGTACAGCAATCTGACTGGTTTCTGAAGTACTGAGAGTTCTTGATGTTGAATGCTACGTTGCAGAACTACATTTAAACCATTTCATTGAGTTCTCGCCTGCAGGATACATTGGCACGGAAGATGAGCAAGAACGGGAAAAGGACCGAACAGCACGGGTGTGGTATTTTCTAGCACCCATCAAATATTACCAGGCATCACTCACGGTTTATTTTCAAAATATTGCAGTTATTATAGACGAAAACAAGGTAGTCGAGTCACCATAAGGTTTAATATGAAATCTTACCCTTCTTCCAGCTTTATCAGTCAAATAAGCTGCAAGAAACGAAGTGACAACAGTTACTGCAGCCATGGCTGTACTACAAATTTCAGGTGAATATGAAGGTAGATTTATCACTACTAGCGGTTGTATATAAGTTTGAACGACAATAAGCCCTTGAAATACTGCTGCGATTTGTAATACAATGCTCACGTAAAACGCCCGACGGGAAGATCGAGACTTTTCTGAAAAATTAGAAAATGAAATAAATAAATTATTCAATTTGTGTTGAGTCATATAGATCACAATAAGACCTAATTTAAAGTCTAACACAATATCCGTCTAATAAGAATCCAAGTATCGTTTTATAAGTCCAGAATTTTTTGTAGGCGCTTTTAATGGGAATCGACTACACACAAGACCGGCTTTAAGGGTAAACTGTTAGTGTTTGCCATCGTAGTGAAAGGATTCACCAATCAGCAAGGAATATGTCGATTGAGGGAGGATCTGATGGCTGCCACCCACAATGCAGTCACAGTGGCCGCGTTCCGGTCTGCTAAAATCTAATTACACAGACACAAAACGTTTGCCGTCGAAACGCTAAGAAGAAGATGGGAATCGAAACTATATCCAGTAATTTCTCTAAAACCATTGGCTCATAAAGTACGATGTTCTATCTAAGCTCTGTTATAAATTCCACTGGTGTTTGTTTGTTAGGCTTTTACTCTGTTATTGATTATATCGAATAGATATATAATATCAATCAATAGAATCGATAGATGTCAAATATCACGAAATTTAACTTAAACTTTGTTAAGAAGGTAAAAACAGTTTTTTGAGAAAGTCTTTCAGATTAGATATGTACAGCCAAAGCTACTAGGGAGAAATGAGATAATCAAAAGGAAAAAATACATTCCTTTGTGCTATTGCTAGGGATTTACACAATCATTTTCATTGTTTTCGAATGTAATTTATTAATTCAATCGCTCTCAGACCACTCTTGGACAATGTTCGTGTCTTGATCTTTATGTAATTAATATATATATTTACCATGTGAATAAACCAGAGTGAATGGACTACATCTTTAATTTATCACCTTGCACTAAGGGCGCTACACAGAACAGTATTGGCCATTAATAACCCTGTCTCACATATATTAACCAACACTTTAGTTGCTACACTTTAGATTTTACATAGTTCGGGATAAAACAGCTATGAAGAGTTTAAAAAAAGATCTTAACCCAAAATACAGGTCTAGAAATTATTCAAAAAAAATGCAAGCTGTTACTTACTCATAAATTGCCAAAAGGACAATTTTTCTTTGGGCTTCAAATCCGGTTTCAGCTTTTCCTCTTCAGGTGATGTTTCTGTATAAATAGTAAAATGCTTTAAAAAGTGTTTACAACAAAATCATTCAATGAATTTGGGTCTGCACTATCCAAGGTTTAAAAGTTTAACCATAAGTATATATACAGTGTGTTTGAGAAGAACGTGACCGGCATATTTTAAAATTTTTGAATGCAATTTATAAAAAAATAAAATAAGCCTAAATAGAACAATCGTTTGCCTAAAATGCATCGTTAAAAACATAAGTTTTCCCTCCAGGTTTTCTTGTTAAAAATAGTATTTTTTACAATGAGTACCGCGTACGCTTCCCGCTTTGATGCTGTGTTTCTCTGTACTCATCCGAAAGGACCATAAATATCCCACGACCAGGCCGCCCATTACACGAAAAAGTCCAAAGTCTTCGTGGGCAAGTGGGCTAAGAGGTATTCACACACAAAAACCGTCGATGACTTACCAGATCGTTGTAAATCGAAACAGACGTCTGTCGCGAAGGATAAACCGATTTTGAAGCTGTTTGCCAAGAACAGTTGAAGAAAAAAGATTTAATAATATCACTTAACCCCATCAAAAGGTACTTAGTTGTAAATGGCGTAAAATATCGAAGCATTGTGAAGAAACTTTCTTTTTGAAACGCATATTGAAAAAATACTGCATTGGGTGTGCGAAAACGAAGACCGTGATTGGGACCAGATATTTTTTTCTGAAGCAGCTTCATTTTGGGTAGCTGGTTACTCGACTCGAGATTTGACTACGACTTACAATAGACTGATGGTACGAAACTTGAAAACCCCTTTAAAAGTGCAGATTTGGAAATGCTTCTCAAAAGAGGGTTTTGGAAATTTGCACTTGTTTACTGGGACTTTGGATGCAGAGAAGGTGCTGAAAATTTACGAAAAAGCATTATTGCCATCGGCTAAAAAGATGTTTCTACACCAAAATGATCCAGATATCATTTTTCTGTAAGAGAAGAATGATAGTAAACACCGAAGTCGGTTTTGCAACACTTGGACAGCAGAACATGTCTAAACTAAGGGCAGATAATGTAGTGACTGTCGCTCGTTGACTTTACTCGTAAACTGAAGTCTGCGTGGAGGTCTTTACCTCACAGCTATGCTGAAAAATTTGGAGGAAATTTTGCTGCGAAGATGCCAAGCGATTTTAGACAATGATGGAGATTAGACGCCGTATTAATATAAAGTATGAAATAGCAATAAAAGACTTAAGGGCTCCCACGCAAATTCGCAACGCATTGCAAATATCTGCGAGCTCGCACTTATGCACCGCAAGAACTTCACGACGCATCGCAGTTATGTGTGGGAGCCCTAATTGATTACAATTTACGTTTGATATTTCTAAGGCTTTCATTAAATTTTGCCGGTTACGCTGTTTTCGTACATAGTGTATATATATATTCTCAATCTTAGAAACGATTCCAACCAGAGGGTTTCAGGGGCGACAAGTCAATCCAGCTAGGATAATGGATCATAGATTAGAAAACTTACCAAAAAAAATGCCAAGCTAAGCTCGGTCGGGCATAAGATTGTAAGTAACGTTTTGCTAATATTTAAGAGACTCATGTATAGTTTTTATTATAAATTTAATGAAACATTTTATATCATGGCCAAACGTGAATCGATATTTCATCAAACATTGAAGTTTAATGGATTACGATTTGATACTTCTGTTTATTTTAACATTACATACAAAGGTACATACAAAGGTCTACGGACAACAAAGTGGTTCTATAAGGTTTATCGTAATGAAACCCAAAACAATTAATGCAAACAGTTAAGAGTTTAATAGAGGCCTATATCGAATACAGAACTATCTAAAGTTTGAACTTATTTAACATTATTTTTATAAACTCCTTAAACTCTGAACAACTAGACTACTTACCATCTAGATCCATGTTGATTGCACGTTTTAGTACATTAACTTCATGTATCACTTCCTTATCAGTAATTGGTAATTGTCTGTAAAAAGCCATGGATTCTACTGCTTCCTGTAATGTCGAATTGCATTATTTGTTTCAATCATTCTATTGAAAAAATATAATACCCAACTCTATATTCAGATTAATACACGGTGAAAAAATTCTGTACTGGCACATCAATAGTGAATATAATTAAGGTCATAAGCTTCTTTTGTTACTATAATTCCAGAAAACATGATTGGTAATATAAACGCTTAAAGAAGGAAGCTATGCAAACTCTGGTAGATAACAAAAAATATTCTAAACTATAACTATTTAAAAATAAAAATAAAATTACTCATATTCACCTTCTCTTTTCCAATTGTCATTAGATACATTGGCGAATCTTTGATAAGAAACAAGGAACCTGTACTAATGACCGCCATAGAAAGTCCAATGTACAATACAACATCATACGATAGAGTGCCAGCAACACTAAATAGCATCAACCCTCCTAAACCATAGGAGATCATATTACCAGCTGTCATTGTTCCTCTAATAGATTCTTGAGATATCTCACTGATATAAACAGAGGCAATCAAAATAGCTGAACTACTGACACCAGATAAGAAAATACAAACTAGAACCACTTCCACTTGCTTCCAGACGATTAACATGGCCCAGATGAGCTTTAAAAAGAAAGAACCATTATTGAAAAACTTTTATTTTTGTTACTATGTAACTTTTGGTATACTCTCGAGTAACTTTAAAATTTACTGCAAGCCTAGCGATATTTCAAGTAGATTTAAAAACGAAAATCTTTTTATGAATAGAGAACCATATATGTGTACTTGAATAACGCTTTGGTGCAAAAGTTCCGTTTGTAATAATAATTAAACTATCATTATTTCATCATCGAATCATGTCTTTGTCAAAATAACAAAACACTGAACTAACTTTGAAAACTTATTTTTCGTTTGAGTCTGCAAAGTGATAATGGAACTGTTGGCATCTACTTTTAAAGACAGTTGGACAAAATATTAAAATGTGAGGTAAATAAACTAGTTTGGCTTATGTAGACGAGATCATCTTTAAATTCATAATATATATAACAGAAGTAGATGAATTTACTATTGGAGAAATTAAAAAATGGGTTTATATACTTACCACTAAACTCAAAGAGACAGCAATTGAACAATATTTTCTTCCAAGTTTATCTAACATAAAACCTGCTGTCATAGTGCTGATTAAGCCTCCAACTGAAGCTAAACTGTTAAGTAATGATATTTCCATTTCTGTCATTGGCCTGTTTAATGTTGTGTTTGCAGATTCAAATTGTATCATGGTCGATGCAGGCCAAGTGAAAATAAACCCCAAGTTAATGCCTAGTGTTGATACTGGAAACAACGAAACATTGAAACCAATTTTACTCATGTAAAATACGCAAATGATTTTTTTAAAATAGGAAATTTGGTTTAGGCTTGTGAATGCGCAGGATAGATACAAGGAATTATAATAATTATTTGTCATAATCCATATCAATCAAGTCAAAAAAGTCTTTCGCTATATCGCATAAAGGTAGAAATTGGCGAAGTACAATAAATACATTTGTTAATTTATGCCACAAGCTTTAAACACCTGTTTTAGAGAAGATTGAACGATATCCTGCACTACGTAGTGAAAAAGCTCATGTTATAATACAATTAAGAAGTCTTCTGGCTATGAACACGAACCAATTGAAAATAACCTGGCATTGTTTTATCGAAAAATAAATAAAGAATATAATAGAAAATTATAGAATAAACTTTATTGTACACCAGATCAAACAGTTCACATAAAATCAATATATCAATAGAATGACCATGTACAAATGACGGCCTTATCGCTAAAAAGCGACTGCCGATGCGGGCATCGAACATATGACGATACAGTCTTTTATTTACACACAAACTGAAAATTCAACCTGGGTTTTTGACTTATATGTGGCTCAACCTGGCAAGCTGTAGAGTAAAAATATAAATAATGATATTTCAAATTAAATTTTAAATTTCTGAACAAATATTAAAATTCTTCAATTCTTGATTTGAATCAATTACGTTGCGCCTGTCAAAATTGTAATAGCAAGCGCTTTGTTTGTAGCAGAAGAACAGAATTCTTAGTCATAGATCACTTTTTTAGTTTCGGGTATTATTTGTTTATTTTCAATACATAACTTGTAATATTGTTTTATAGTATACTATATTTTGCGCGCGGCTTCGCTCACGCAGACTTTCATCCCCTGATTTACCCCCCTTTTCCTTTATTAGAGCTCACTACAAACCTGGAACCAGAATCTACATGCAAAATTTCAGGATTCTAGGTTCAGCGGTTTGGGCTGTGCGTTATTCTCTGGGTATGTCAGTCACCTTCCTCTTTTATATACTCGTACAAGAAGATTTACTATTAGTTAATTAGTAGTAGTAGAAGTAGGTAGGTATGAATGGTCAATTGAAAACTGAAAATAGGGATGGAAATGGGTGGGCTGATTGCACCGTAGGCGAATAGGTAAATACTTTAACCGGGAATACAAGTTAGGCACGTAGTAGTAGTAGGCAAGTAGTTCCAAAGAATGAAAATGTATCGAATGCAGTTGTTGAGAAGACGGTCAAGCTTATTAAGGAGGTCTGCAGTCAAGACGAAGTAACACACATCACCATAGTCGATTATAGAATTATAGAGGACAGTATGAGTGTGATTTCAGTTTTAGGAGGCAGGAAGTTCTTAAAAATTACAGGTTTCAAACGAACAGAAATTAAATAAAAATTTACAGTCGAAAGCCTTTAGTATCTGATTAAACAAGCAAAGGAAAGGTAATTTCAATACAGTATCACTTAATTCAATATCACTACTTTATCGTGTCAATTTTTAGAAAAAAATATGCTTTTAATACGTTTGTGGTTGCTTGAAATATCAAATAGATTTGAGGAAACTCACGAAAAATAAGGATTCCACGTTTGTTTTTATTATTAAACGGTTATATGAAAATAAATTATTTGACAATAGCTAAATGTGACGTCAAAAGTTGTTATTTTGAACGAATGTTTGTTATTAATTCCCGCCAAATTGGGAAATGAAATTTGGAAAAGACGTAAATTATTTTTTATTATCACAAACAACAAGCAAAAATAATACGATACAAACATAATAAAAACAGTGAAATATCTATATATGGCGGTGTGACTAAAAGGCCACAGTTTAGCTTGGAGCAATGCTGCGGTCCTCAAAGTGACCACAGCGCTGAAACTCAACATAACACCTCACGGACGCGTACACAGTTTTAACAATTTAAACAGATAGGTAAAACTTGAAAACATTGATTAACCAGATAAAATATAAATATAAGATGAACATATCCAGGTTAAAAATTATAGCAAAAGGAACGTAAAGTTGTCTCGAATGAATATTGGCGACATTTGTATAAACTGAAGCACATCAAGATGTTAATTTTGTTTTCTGGTCATGTCTGGTGTTGCAAATCGTCATTAAAACTATAACTTACTTATTACTGTCCCAATAAATTGTTTCAACACTCCCATTTTGCCAAATTCTTTTCACTCTTTTTGCAAAAAAAAAAAAATTAGATACCCGACACTCTTCTGTGTAACGGTTTATTATGCTATGGACCAAAGTTATATATTTTAACATCTTATTAACACTATCAGTGATAATATAGTTATTTTACGTATCATTCTTTGCAAACATTGTATTATGAATTAAGTATAGATAAATACTATCTCCGCATTTTTATACTTTATTTCTTTGACAAATAACTTACAGGCAAATCCGGCGGTTTATTTATTTAACAACGCTGTCTTACGATGTTGGGGTTTCACATAGTGAATGTTCGCTTTTTTTACCTAATCTCAAATTAGCCTTATCGTCATTATTCTCTAGCAAAAATAAAATTCAATGTTATCCTTAAAAATATATTATTTAAGGCCAACACTTCTTGTATATTGGCAGTAAAGTAAAAGTTTTTATTTTAGATTTTTTTGTTGATTTAAACCAGACTATACCGTGGGAGAGCCACACTTCGGCATGAATGGGCCAGCTCGACCGGAGTGATACCACGGTCTCACAGAAAACCGGTGTGAAATATCGCTTGCGCTGTGTTTCACCGAGTGAGTGAGGATACAGGAGGCCCATACCCTAACCCCCTACCATATCCCTTTCCTCATCCCCCAAAGGTCGGCAACGCGCTTGTGACGCCTCTGGTGTTACGGGTGTCCATTGGCGGTGATAATCGCTTACGATCAGGTAATACGTCTGCTCGTTTACCCCCGATAACATAAAAAAAAGACTAATGGTAGACTAAACTGTCTTTATACGAAATTCATTTAAATTTAGCATCTCAATTTAGTCTACCCCGCTACTACTAATAAACTGTACCGAACATAGTTGCTGGATGACCGGCATTTTCTTTTAATTTACTAAAGTTAATCCTAGCTAGATCGATTTATTACCCCCGAAACCTTCTGCATACTTAATTTCATGACAATCGTTGGAGGCGTTTCCGAGATTCTGATTATATATACAGGGTTACTGGTTAAGTCGAATTTATCCCGTTAAGGGCGTATAGTTTACATTGTTTCTGATTGATTTCACTATGAAATACCCTATCCTAAATCTAACCGTTTTTGAGATATTAGATTTTCATTGTTTTTTGGCAATAATGTGTAAGTCTTATTATTACTATTATTTAATTTTTACATGTAAAATAAGATGCTTTATGGCCTTAATAACCAATATTATAGGTACATAAAATGAATAAACGAGTCGTTGTAGACGATTAAACTATAAAAAAATTATAAAAATTTAGAAATTGTATATTTCTTCAATAGATAATCAATAAAATTTATTAAGGCGCTTGTTTCGCAGATGTGTTTAAAAATATTTACGTTTCATCAGCTCTTCAACGAGATCATCTAAGGTTTTATCAATAAAATGTGTAATAAAAAATTCGTTACGAGTGTGGGACATTTTGGATTGCGATTTGGCGACTCGCAACGACTTTTTACATTTTTTTGATAAAGCCCTAAATTATTACACCTCGTTAGATAGCTAAAGAAACGTGGATATTTTTAAACACATCTGCAAAAAAGGCTCCGTATTATTATGTTTTTTAAACCATTAGACCATTTTATTTTACACGTAAAATTGAATTAATTGAAATAATAAGACTTACACATTTCAAAATACCTAAGCTAATAGCCGAAAATCGTTCTTTTTTTAAAAAAAACAAATAAATTCAAATATCTCAAAAACGGTTACATTTAGGATAGGGTGTTTCGTAGTGAAATCAGTTAGAAACGATGTAAACTACACGCCCTTAATGGGAATAGTTCGACTGATCCAGTAACCCGGTATACATGGATCGCTTGTTTTAAGGTATTAGATAAAGAGAGGTATGGTATGTCTACGTGATTTACGCGTTTGCGAGAATAAGCTCGTATAACACGATGAAATTGATCCTTGGTTTTACAAGAAAAAAGAAGGATGATCTTTCTGGTCCAAACCATCCTTTTTTTTCTTGGCACTATACTATAGCTTAAAGGGAAGACAAGAATCTATAATAAATTCCGTCCATTATTAAATCCATTACTGTCATCTACAGGCTTTAATAGTCCACTGCTAGACATAGACAACTTTTAAGAAACGAAGTTTTTTCTTCTGTTAAGTTTTCCTTTTCTTTGCGTTTTGTTTGTATAGTTTGCTCACTCACTCCGCTTTTACGAAACCTACAGGTGAATAGATGTGGTCACGCTCTGTGTTCTACTGTCATCGGTCACCGTACATGTGCTAGGTTGACAATGCACGCGTCGGTTCCGTCTTGTCGGTCCAACGATGTATCAGACCCATGGTCAGTTTATCTGATTAATTACATAATTATTTCTTTTAGTTTTTAATGCGTCCCTTCGTCCTTCTGAGTTAACATACGTAAATATTCGCGTATACGAGTATATTATGTGTATGTATACAAAGCACAAAAATCTAAATATATTTCTGTGATACAAAGACTGTTACGCAGGGAAATGTAATTTACTCAAGACTGTAGTAAAAAAGGATTTTAAATAGATTTGTGTATCTAGATATGAGACGTGATAATATATGTAATGAGTTTGCCATTTACTGTTCAGTGGAACAATGAGTGTTAAATGGCTAGATAGCAAAAATTCCTTATAGCGCCCATGTTTAGAGCAATTATTTATAGCCGATTAAATATTGAAGTAGTCTAAATAACAATGGGAAGAGTATTTGCAAAACAAATTGTAGTTTAAATAACCTTAAATAACAAATTAAGTATTTTTCAAGTAGAACACACAAAGTACTCGTAATTTACATAGTTATTGAAAAACTTCGACAATCAGCGGACTAATCGATTACCACATTAGGATGGGGCGGTACCTAAATAACACGCATAAAGCGCGCCCAAAAGACTCAAGGTTTGCTGTTCTAAGTCGAGTCTGTTCCCGACAATAAAGTTCTATGAATATTGTCAAGTGACTACAGTCAAGTGGCTTAGCTGATTTCATCACGAATGGGCCTGCTCGTCCGGTGGAGTACCCTCTCACAGAAGTTCAACCTTTAATGAGCTGTCATTAAAGTTTGATCTTCTGTTAATTGAATAATAATGAATTCCTTCTGTCTTCTTCCGTTAGGGATTACGACAAGGAAAGTCCAATTCGTTATTTATTTATTTTTTGGAACTCTATTCTTACTCTAAAATTAGTAAAATTTTGTCTTTTTATTCATTAAACCTATACTAGTGCCCCATAGCTGTGACGGAATGGTTCTTGACGCAATACAGATGAAGAAACTGATGATATATTTATTGGTGGTATTTTTTTTACATGTGGAAGCCTACACGGGCCGTCATCCCACCGAGGTTTGCGGTGGGATGGTGTGTCGCAATCGGCTCCACTACAACCACACGGTATGCCACTCTAAAGGAGTTGAGCGCCTGAGAAGGGAGGGATCCGGGAACTGCTGCTATAGACACATTCAGACATCCGGACCACTCCCAGACATCAGGACCCCTACCATATCTATTGGTGGTCTTGCAATAACCTTTATCTATTGAAATACTTATTTTAAATATACAGTTTTATAACACTCAAAGAGTTGACTGGAAGAAAATGCCTGTGACATTAAGTCCGCCTTTAGCAATATGTTTGCACTAAGTTTATACAAATAAACCTTTAAACTAACTGTTACTCTAGTAACATTACGAATACAAAAACACATACACACATCATTCGAATTAAATTTCCATTTATACCCTTTTTCATGATGTCAAAATCATTCTACTCTGCCTGAGGGACAACATGAGCAGAATCCAAGAGTGGTGGTCACTATCCTCAGGTATCTAGTCTATCAGTAAGAAGCGGTTAATTATTCGAAATTTTTAATCCTAATTGTGGAGCCAGACTTGTGGATACAGTTTTAAACAAGCACAAGCTTGGTGTAGAAATATAGTGTAGGTTCCTTAGCGTTCCTTATCCAAATCTCAGCTTTGCATATCTTTTCTTTCCGACAGAATCTTAGTTCCCTACTTGATGAGCAACTTAAACTATTATCTTGTTATCTGATATGACTCCCAACCTTACTGGTCAGATCCAAAATGCATATGTATATTTACAAGGTACTTAAACCAAAAATGTATTTTAAAAAAAATCCGTCTGTTTGTTCCGGGTAATCTCTGGAATGGCTGGACCGATTTTAACGATTTTAACGGACATTGGCAAGTAGCTGATGATCCGGAGAGTAACTAAGGCTACTTTTTTTAGAATAACTTTGTCTCTCGTCGTTACTCGCGGTGCGACGATAACCGCAGGTAAGACCGCGATGTTCAGCTAGTCGGATCATAAATGACGAAGTTATCCGCGAACACACATAAAAAAAGAATACGGTGGAATTAAGAAACCTCCTCCTTTTTCGAAGTCGGTTATTTGTGTGTGATGAACCTGATTACTTTTTCTACGTCTGGGTATTATTTATCTACATAAATTATTATGTTTATCAGTAGTTTGCATAGTTAAGTCCATATATATTTAGGGATAAGAATGCCGTATTTAGGATACATGTACAGAGTTATTATTCATCTCATTATTAATAAAAATTCACATAACAAAACCAGCGATATCTATTGCGCGCTGCAGTACCTAAGCTGTTATTGACAAGTTTGTACACCTATGGTTTACACTCGAAAATTTACTTACACATTAATTTTATAAATAATTCCTTTCAGTAACTGCTTATCTAAATAATGGAGGAACAAGACACCCGTTCCTCTAAAGGAACGGGTGTCTTGTTCCTCCAACGACAACAATCCTTCGATCAGGCAAGGTTATCATGACTGCGGCGACTAAGTCGGGTCAGGGACCGACGATTTCCAGGGGCGGCGGACTTGGGGATGTTCGTCGCCCCCCTAATCAACTGGACCCGAGGTGGCGGCGCGTAGTGTTCCCGTGCGCCCCTCTTAGAAGTCGCGAGAGGAGTCCTTCCCTCGCTGACGAGAAGTGGCCCGCAAAGGCGGGCCGGCACCAGTCGGGGATTGCGGTTGTCTCTCAAGTTCCCGCGATCGCCGGCGTAGGTGTGAGAAGGAACACCGGGGGGTTTTAGTCAGTAGGAGTCTGACAGACCACTTCGCCCTTTCCCCAGGGCGAAGGACATACAAGAGGATTTCCCCCCGTCAAAAAAAAAAAGTGACCGACGATTGATGTTGGGCAGTTTTATTATATGCTAATCGTGGCGAGAACTTCTATATCAGGATTCAGGATTATAAGTTGCTTCGTATAGTTTGTAACTCCGTAGTTTGGTGTTTCTCCGGTAGATGGCGCTGTAGTGTGTTTTTTTTGTTGTCGTATGTGGAAGTGATAGGAACTTGTTTGAACTTTTTCTAGGAACTTTCTACCTCGCAATTGTGAAATGAACTGTCGCCTGCGTCCTGGTTCAATATGACCTTCAAACCTTCAAGAAAAGAGCGTACTCCTTCTTTAAAGGCCGGCGACACTCTTGTGACGCCTCTGGTGTTGTAGGTGTCCATGGGCGGCGGTAATCGCTTACCATCGGTAGTGACGATACGCCTGCTCGTTAGCCCCCTATTCAATAAAAAGAAAGTCGCTACATGTATCTTCTAAAGAAACAGAAGTAGTAATTATAATTTAGGATTTAAAGTTCATAGCTATTTGGGAATAAATAATGTTAAATTGAAATCGCACGACTTGTCTCGTCACATTGCGTGAACTTCTTAACTCATAATTTGCCATTTATTCTTTTTTTAAATCTCTCCTATTATTCTTTTCTAATACCTACTCATAATCACATAAGTTGCCTTGAATAGTCTGATTATTCTTTGCACCGCAAGCTTTATATATAACTCATTCACCATTTTGACTTTCCATTCCTTGATTTACATTAGGTGGGAGTCGATGATATCGGTGGGAGTGGGATGTAGGTGTAGTCATACACGTTTGGCTTTGTGCTTTAACGCCACGCCACTTTGTGCGATCCACAAGTTGTTGTTTGAGCCAGGGTGTTCTTTGTGTCCGTTTCTTGTCTGTTTGTAATGTCCCTCGCGTCATAAGATTTATTAATTGTGCGAAAGTTGTCTTTTTATTATTATAGAATATACTTTATACACGGTGAAAGTCGCTGCTCGAACAGACAATAAAGTAATGTCAAACACATCGAACCACTTATAATAAAAACTTGAGAAATAGGTATCACCACTGTAATTTGATGATGAGGTGTTGATTATGATGAGCACGGAAGCATTGCTTTGAAAAGTAGGTGCGAACATAAGAAAATTATTATTACATTAAGTACCTTCTTAGTTTATTTCTGAAAATCATTACTGAAGACAGTTTTGTTTGGATCAAAGCAGAATTTATAGCAGAATTTATTATCTGTACAGAGGAAAAGCCAGCAGACGGAATAAGAGATGGGGAATGTAGACTATAAATGATAAATTGTCAGATAAAATTACGATTTACAAAAGTTATGTTACAGTCTTCCTTTATAAACGGGCTATTAAACAGAAGCTGAATTTTTGATACCTGCTGCTTTTTTCCAAAATGATGTGAGACATTTTTGGCTTACGATTACTCGAAGTGCTTTAGCGTACCAGTATAATTTTAAATGACAAATACTTGATAAGTTCGACCTGGTGTTGCGTAGGGGGTTTTTAAAATGTGTAAATTTATAATTATTTGTACTTATTGGGATCAACTTTTGTACTTTATGGTAACCATCCTCGATATCCCTACATACGACTCGTGGGATAGAGTCAGGGTTACTGAACAAAACCCGTTCCTCTCGGGTTAACTCTGATGATCCCACTCAATAGAAGAAAACAACGAAGGAACTGGTTAAAACCGGTTTTCTTTGGTGTTAGTGTGACTCTGATCGTCCTATATACTTTTTCCATTATATGAAAATATTATAACTTTAAAAGTTATCAACTTATATGTATCCAAGTTATACAAATTATGATATACGATTGCAATATATGTAAGTTAGATGTAGTTTGTGTCTAACTTTTGTGTGTTTTTGTTTCTATTTATTTTTTTCTTCTTTATTGGGAACTTTAACTTGTCTATGCACAAGATTTCAATGTGTTTTTTAATTATAAAACAATAAAAGTGTACTCGCATGATTGACAAAAGCAGTAATCTTATTTGTAAGATTAAAACTAAGTAATTCTTACATGACACAATGTCATTGGAAATTCCAAGGTTTTTTCAGACAATTTATGACTTTCTTTTATAACATAATTTGTAGATTAAACATGTTTATTCAAATATTAAACTGATGCGGTTTTTGTGACGCAGCTGATTCAGGGAAGCCCGACAATTGAAACCTGCAGGTTTACCATTATCACACGTCAAACGCGGCATATGAATTCGGGCCTTCATGAAGTTGTGAGTATATAAGGCTTATTTTTGTAGCTTTTGAATAAAATTCGGATAAGTAGTATTTAGCTTTTATTTAAAATTTTCAGTTTCAGGGTATTCTGTTTGCAGCTTGTGCAGTGTATTTTTATTTAATTTACGCTTGGAAAACTGCATGCAAGAAATGTTCGTAAACTAAATTACAAGTTTTTACTTCTAGTTTGAAAAGCTAGAATGATTGTTCTTGGTATAAGTAAGAGCTAGTCTTTATTAAAATTTTTCAGTTTTGATATAGTTGCTGCGGTCGCGTGTCGGAAATAACCCGACCAGCACCGCTTACGCGTGCATAACCGTGACTTTTCCTAGCAAACCACTCTTCTAATTACTCTCTCATTAGTCACTCCTGACCTACGTGATCTTTACTGATTAACAAGGCGTACATTCATGGACCACAGTCAACAACGAGTGTACACCTAGCGTTATTTTCGTCAGGTGTCTGATGAGTCTAATAAGCTATAGCCTTAAATTTTACTTATTTTTAACCAACTTCAAAAAGGGAGGCGGATCAATTCGACTGTTTTTTGTTTACCTCATAACTCACGACCGGGTAAACCGATTTTGGTAATTATTTTTTATTGGGAAGCTGGTGCTTAACGTGTGGTCCTACTTTAATTTGGTCCGGTTCTTGAAGTCGTGTTTTATTTTGTTAAAATTTAGGACTATTGTCACAGAATTGAGCGCCGCTCAGTTTCAGGACTGCTGCATGACTTGCGAAAAATCTCCATTTACGTTGTACTGCAGTTTCTTTGGTTATCGTCAAACTAACCCTAAGTATATATTATATACTCCATATGATATTGCCTTACAAGTCTCTCCATCTAGTCCTTTTTTCTAGAGATGTGCGAAAATAACATCAGTTTTCGCAATTGCGCAATCGACGATAACCTCTTTCTTACGCTTTAGCTTTCTGAACTGTAATATGCAGTCCCTCATCTCTATGAGGCACTTCATCAAGTGGACTTTTATCTGAGTGAGGTTACCAGAGCTCAAACATCTCCTCCATCTAATTCTAAGGGGAAGGTTCAAAGAACGGTATCACACTCTTGACATAAATTCGCCACTGCACTGTTTAGATACGAATAAGTACTAATTGGAACTTTAACTTTTCCTTTATGGTCTCGTGTTTTTAAATTTTTAAACTGCTAATCATCATCATCATATTGCCTGCAATTTTCTACGTGTCAAATATTAAAGAGACTATCTCGTACTAATCAGATTACTTAAACCATCTCACTAATAAGGAAAAGATACATTCACAGATACACTAATCTATTTTATCACATCACATAACGATGGCGTCACATTCCGTAGACAACTTTGAATAGTAAAAAACTGACGGCAAAAAACTGGTTCAGGCCATGCAATTTCTTTTTTCTTTCTCACGGTTTAAAAATAAGAAGAGTCACCTCCCCTATTTGTTCTATGGGTGTCGAATGAAGCAACTAATAGTGAAAACTACGCAGGACATCACTGCAAAGAAAAGGGAAACTTGAAACAAACCTAATACATTGCGGGCGAGCTTGGTACAGTGCGCCAAAAGCACCTTTCTAAGGAGCCATATCCAGCAATGGACTGCTAAAGGCTGTTTATGATAATATGTTGGTTGCCTGCAAGTGAATGCCTTAGGGCGATAAGGCCACCATTTGTACGTCCTAGTTTTGTGTTAACTTTGTAATTAATTAATTATTTTCTTCGGTTTTTGCCAATTTATTTGTTTAAAGTATCTATGGGTTAAATAAGCTCCTATCCTCTCCTGGTAATTCTGATACTCCAATGACACT
Source organism: Spilosoma lubricipeda (assembly GCA_905220595.1). Lineage (NCBI taxonomy): Eukaryota > Metazoa > Arthropoda > Insecta > Lepidoptera > Erebidae > Spilosoma > Spilosoma lubricipeda. Next base: position 11,555,714 of record HG992297.1, read on the forward strand.
TGCAACTTTTGATTTACAGATGTAATCACAGTATTTACTTAAACAAGATGACCTGTCTAGACGGTTATCTTTAAAAAGACCCAGGGAAACAAAATGTAAGTCAAGAGTGATTTCCGTTATTTAGCTCCCGGATTGAAAACCATCTGTTTTTGCAGAGTAGTTTCTTTCATGAATAAAAGTCCATACATATTTCTCCGGACTAAGGTAAGGTATATCTAAGGTATTTTTTCTATAAAATGAACCAAACTCTTGCTTGCCACGTTTCTAATTTACAATAAGACGTAATACCGCCTTCTTTCCGAGTAATGAAGATAATCTCATGTAAATCGTGTTTGATTAGTGTAGTTAATCTTTTATTGGGATGATAACACAAGATTTTTAAACATGATGCGTTAATGTTTCAAATTTAGTACCAAACCAGTTCTTGAAAGGTTAAGTTCAGTTTAGTAATTGAAAAGATTAGTGAAATCAACGCTATGGGGGTTATATATCAAGTTGCAGGTGCTATGATAAGTAAGCATGCCAATTTCGTATCTATGTTGTTTTATATTTATAATGCTGCTAAATTTATGAAACTGAGCAATGATATAGATTTCTGTTCCTTTTAATTAAAGGGCCAGATCTTAGTCGCACTACCACTATCTCTCTTACTTCTTGTGAATCACACACAATATGACATATGTAAAACTAAGACGACAGGATTTTTTTTATAAAGCCTGTATATTCTAACAAACCAAGGCCTCCTTTCTAATCAGAGACCTACGTCCATAAGTGTACTGTTGAAGAATGGCCTATTACGCAAATAAAAATTTTCAATTGCTAAAGTTAATAAAATAAAAAATAAATTATTTAATATATTATTTAAAAGATCTCTGTGATATAGTTCTATTTGCTGATGATACGTCACTTATTTTTAAAGTCGATCGTAAACAAACAGCTTTTGACGGTGTGAAGAGGTGACACTAAATGATGTATTGAATTGGTTTACAACGAATAATCTTCTACTGAATTCAAATAAAACAAAGTGTGTGAGATTTACTATGCTATATTAGGTGCTCGAGTCTCTCTAGACAAATGCTTAAAGATATAGGTATTTTAAATGTTGCATCACACCACATATTTGCAAATATTATGTTTGTTAGGCACAACATTAATGACTATAAGAAAAACAGTGATGTACACAATATTAATACAAGAAACAAGTCAAAACTTTTTAGTACCTATCATCGTTTACATAAGGTACACAACTCGTTCAAAGGTCTTGGTATACGTTTCTATAATAAAATTCCTATAGATATAATTGACCTTCCTTAAGATAAATTGAAGCGTACTGTAAAAAAGAACACCTTATTAGGAAATACGACTGGCGATTATCTTAATGACAAACAGTCATAGGCTTAAGGTGTTATTAGATACACACTAACTTGTTTGTCTTGAAATTGAGAATTGAATCACGTATTAAAATTTTAAATGTTAGTACTCCAGTATGTATTGTTTATATACTATAACATAATGACATCTAATTCCTCTTTTTACGTATTGTTAATTGTCTTTGCCTGAAACATTTTTTTTTATTGTTTCAATTACAACTGACACGACTTTGGTAGTTATATATTAATATGTTTGTATTCCTCATTTATTAAATACGCACTTGTTATTGTGTGAGCATCTTTTCGACCATAATTATTAATGCTTTCCTTAGATATGACCTGATGATTTGCTGTGCGGGCTGAGTATATCGGCTCAACTATGGTTGAATAGGTCGAGGACTGATCCATGCGTCTTACTTTATTTTACATTTGTGACATTTTATTGATTATTTTATATTTGGACATATTAAAAGTGCTATTTGCGTTCTCATTCAAGTCCCATAGTTAAGAGAAAGAAAATTGTAAATGCTATTTTTTTAAAGAAGCATCCGTGGAGTTTCTTGCTAGATTCTTCTCCATGAAGGGTAGGCTGCACTTGGAACTGGCGACTAGAGTCACTTGATTTTTTAATATTGATTATTCATAAGTGCCTGTTAAAAAGTGCCTATTTGAATGAAATCTTTTCTACTTTAACTTTAGTATTATAATATTCTGATTATCAGAAACCAGCTTGTTTGAGTTTCATGTTATTTGTGGGAGGATCATGCATAAATGGATCGGAAACAGAACAGAAAGCTCATATTAGTAGTAGAGCCACGCTGATTACAGCACGAATGGGCCGGCTCCACTGGGGCGGTGCTATTCTCGCATGGAAAATCAACTTAAAATGACAGCGTTCGTGCTGTCGTGTTTCGTTGGTGAATGCAAGGCGTGTAAGTGCGGCCCAATGATGCAGAAGCATCACTATGCTGCCATTGTGTGGGTCACCATGCTGAATTGTTGCATTGTCTGCATCCGCAATGAGTATGGTGACCACTACTCTTGGATTTTGCTTATGCTTTCCATCGGGCAGAGTAGAGCCATTTTGGCAGGCCTTACATAAAAAAAAAGTAAATAATAATATTGCTTTTCACTAAGTCTATGAAGCTAACAGAATCTGTACTACCTCCACCTGGTTCTAGATTTACCCACAAGTTGTCACTTAGAATTACGTGACATATCTGATCATTTGTCAGGGCATGCCACAAAATAAAATAGTATTTACCAGGGGTACATTAGTCCATCTAATGATAAGATGTTAGTACTGCTTTTGTATACCTATAACATTAATATTTATAATCGCACTAGTGAGTTATTATCGCTGCCACATATTAAACAAGTAAATTACAATATTTTTTTAAGTTGTAGAATTAATCTCATGCGTTCAAGTATATTTCAACGGGATCGGTACCACACGAAGAAAGGAACATCGGGGTACGACTCGACGTACCTGACTCGAGGTACAACAGGGTTCAAGGTTTTTCTTTCGAGCGTACACTTGGTGCACCGGTTTTTAGTACTCGAGACGGCGTGCAGTTTTAATCGGTTCGTCTCCGACATTACCGTCGGGGGATTTCCGCACGAACAAAAATCTTAAAAATGAAAATCTGATATGATGGTGTTTTCAACTGAAATCTTTTTTGTTCTAGTATGCTGTGTAGTCCTAAATATAGGAGTGACATTCATGTGGCCTGCGTTCACAATCTTACTCTTTTCATCGGAGCGTACACCACTACACAGACCAATGACTGACACTGAAATATCATTACTTGGAAGTCTTTCTTCTATTGGATCAGTCTTGAGTACAATGGCAGCTGGGTTCTTGTTGGATAAACTTGGAAGAAAGAAGTGTTGTATTGGTAGCGCTATGTGTGTTGTTGTGAGTATATTATCTGCCAGTGATGTTTATACATGCAAATAATAATTTATTTTAGAGTTTTTATGTTTAATATGTTTGTTTTATTAAGTAAAATTACTTAGTATTTTATCAGTCAATCTAGTTTTCATTGTATAAGCACTGTGTAGTTTGAAACTAGCTTGTCAGATGTCCGAAAATATTATATTTCAATACAGTGTGTTTATCACTTTTTGAATGAATGGTTGCTTGAATTGTTTTTTCAGAATTTTATCCTTAATTTCACAGTGATTTAAGTACTTTCTTATACTTGAGTTAATTTAAAGACACGTCTTGATACTTACCCGATACAAATGAATACTAATATTTATTTATTTTCAGATGTTCTGGTCAATTTTAGTCGTGAGCCGTCGTGTTGAAGCAATTTTGGTCGCTGTCTTTGTATCTGGGCTCAGCAATTCCGGGATCCTGATATCCTCGGTTTATATCAGTGAGTTTAGCCAAGACTCCATTCGAGGTTCCTTATGCGCTGCTATTCTGACCTTCAACAGTATTGGTTTCGTGGTCTCTTATCTACTCGGAGGCTTCCTGGAGTATAAAATGATGTTATACATTGGTCTATCTATGTCGATGATCAGTATGAATTTCCTATTTTTCTTGAAAGACTCTCCATCTTATTTAATGATGAGAGGAAGAGAAAAGGTAAGAATTTTAAATTTTTATTTCGTGTTTATGAGGGTTCCGGTTTGGTCAAGCCTGCGCGTCAGTAACGCGGGATCCGGGACGCGATGTGGAAGCGTTTGGAGCGCGAAACTTAACGTGCACACCTGCATGACTGCGGCGCGAATCGCGAACTTCATTTGCTAGTGAAAAGTCACTAAAACTACACGTTTTTATCTGGCATAACTTGTAATAACTATTAAAAACGATTTAGAAAAGAAAATGATTCATTCTATTCAGAAGTGGTCTAAAACTTCAAATAGACACCTCATTGTAGTAACTTTCAATATTTCAATAAAATTGATTATCGTATTCACTCTCATAAAATAATTAATTTTAAGTAAGGCGAAGTATTGAAAATACATAAACATTTATTTGTTGTATTACAGGAGTCTATACAAGCTTTAGCTTTTTATAGAAACTTAAAAATTGATGATAAACTTGTTATAGACGAAATCAACATTTTAAAACGCAATAGAAATCCAACTGTAGAGCAAGAGGTAGAAAGTATACAAACAGGTACGTTATTTTACATTCATAAAATTAAATATTTTACACAATGTCGTTCATAACGTCAAAGGGTACGTTTAGATGATGAGCGCTCATTGCGCGTCGATCGCGCGCTAAATTTTTGTTTAGCGTTTATATGGTGCGCGTGCAAGCGTTGGACGGATGGAATTTCTTCCCTTCCCGTCTCCTTAAGTTTTTCTCTGTATAAACTCTACTAATCATGTCCCATATCGCCTGACGTTTTTCTATTTCGTCTATTAATAATTCGATATAAGCTTCCCTTTCCATTGCGGATGATTTTTGGACTAACTTAAGTTCATTATTATCAAAGTGAACGAACCCTAAAATACATCTATTCACGTCAAAAGCGCAAGCTCAATTGATCGGTTATATAGAAAACTAGTGAACTTAAAGTCCGAGTCAGCGCACGCTGACTACAGTACGGCGCTAGAGCAGCGTTGAAAGCGGATTATATAGAAACGCGCGTTAGCATGTGTACTCCTAGAATAAAATTATATGTACTTGCAATGACACAATATACTAATATTTCGTCAGTGGTACTTGTAAACGTGCGTTTTGCTCGCTCATCATCCAAATGTAGCCTTATAAATCGACGAACGCCGGCTTCACGCACGAAAATACATGAGTCATTGTCACGTTCCGTCTGAACCGAGCGTGCATGCAAAGCGCGAAATAAGCGATAAAGACGCACGATCGGCTTAAGCGTTCGGCCTGTGACACATATTTTTATCAATGTTTTCTTATGACGTTTTCACGTAAAATTATCGTCTGTAAACCGACTTTAGAGACAACAATTTTTTTATTATATTAGTTGTGCTAAAGAGCTGTTATTTTTAAATGCACTAGAATCTGATGATAGCAATTTTGAACTAATGAAAAACACAAGTTTTTCGTTTGCAACCTTATTAATTTTCTTAATTAAAAGCCAATTTTTCGAGATTGTGTGGATAAGAAAAGAGTTTTATTTATAATTTTTATATTCTTTTCAGAATTAACACCTGAAATTGAAAAATTAAACCCTGATGTAAAACCCGCTGAAAAGTTATCTACCTGGGAGTTTATAAGTTAGTATACTATCCATATCCATACTAATATTCACACGTAAGGATATTGTAAGTAAGTAAATAAATAAATAAATAAATATTAAAATTCGTAAGGAACCATGTCTGTTACGCCTTTAAGGCTAAACTCGACCGTGGGAGAGCCACGCTTCAGCATGAATGGGCCGGCTCGACCGGAGTGATACCACGGCCTCACAGAAAACCGGTGTGAAATAGTGCTTAAGCTGTGTTTCACCAAGTGAGTGAGAATACCGGAGGAAACATCCCTTACCCCATCCCCCAAAGGTCGGCAACGCACTTGTGACGCCTCTGGTGTTGCGGGTGTCTATGGTCGGCGGTAATCGCTTACCATCAGGTGATACGTCTGCTCGCTTGCCAAATATACCATAAAAAAAAAACTGTTGAACGGGTTTATAATAATTATAGTAAAGTGATCTATATTAGACCTCGGAGAAGGCAAAGTCAACTTTTTGTCGCTATAACCTTCTGGAGGCAAAAACAAGTTTTTAAGTCATACCAGTCAAATCATTTGAGTTGTTCAAATTGGATAAGTATATGTTTGATCTATCTTTATAATTATTAAAATTATATTTTATGTATTTTAGAAAAATCCAAATCAACCCGTCGAATATTATTCATCAACCTCGTAATGAGTACGGCTGCCATTTACCAAGGACAAATCATTATTCTGGTGTATGTGGAACAGCTTTTCATGGTAGCTGTGCCTTCGATAGCTCCTTCACTGTCTAGTGTGATATTGGCGATAGCCAGAGTTGGAGCTGGTTTTTTGGCAGGTTACTTGTCTGATATCAGTGGAAGAAGAGTAAGCTCATTCTTTATTTCTAAAGTACATTCTTATTTAATATAAAAGCTTTTGATTTTTTTTACCTTGAATCTTGAAGATTAATCTGGAAAAACGGTTTGCACTCCGGGAGTGCCGGTAGAAGTGAAAGCTTGAACATTAACGTTGTGTTTTTGTTTAATAAATTAAATTTTTTAAATCTATATTTATATATATATAAATGAATCACTAAAATGTATGTGCGCACATAATTTTCGATCCGCTGTACCAAATTAAATAATTCTTTTTTTAATGTATTCGTTATAACCGGACACAACACAACACAAACCTGTGTACAAGAAAAAAAAAAGATAGCGGGAATGATCAATTGACAGATATGTAAATATGTCGGTACGAAGTTTGCCGGGTTAGCTAATTTTTTATATTTATTAAACACAATGAACGATGCTACACGAATCTATGCCTTGCTTTGCCTTAAATATTCCTTGAGAACCAATAACTACTGAAATGCTTATTGTGATGTTATTAAAATATATGTTAATGCTACACAGTATAAAAATATTAAACGAGGGTAGCCGGGTTTTTAACCGACTTCTAAAAAAGGAGGAGGTTTCTCAATTCGACGGCATATATATATTTTTTATCTAGTATTTTTATAATACTTTATAAAAATACTAGATAAAAAAAATAAAACCACTTATTTTCTTTCACTATTTCTTCGTCCCTTTTTACATTAATAGATGCACTCTGTTCAATTTCCATATTTTAAACACTTGATATACACGAATTTTACAAGAATCGAGTCTATCGAATTCGATCGAGTCGTTCGATCGAGAAAATCGAGAGTTACAAGTCGAGCTATCAGCTGTCACCATCCGTGCATGCGCGTAGGCTGTAGTACAAACACACACGCACACTGGCGCAAGCGCCAGCTGGAGCAGGCATACATTTTCAAAGAAAGGGCGATTTTACTTACTCTCCTACGCCATGCCTCTATCTCACGAATTACGATTATTCGATCAGGTCACGTGCCCTGACGCGAGTTCAATTTTTTTTACCCTTCCCAAATAAGTGCACAACGCCGCTAAAGAAGTTTTCACTACAAAAAACAATAATGGTTACTGGTATAGTATTTTATTTATAATTAAGCTACTATCAGATTTGACAAGATATTAAAAAGTTTTGGATCGCTGTTTACTCAATATTAAATGTTTTTATGTTATACTATATTAATACTATATATTTGCCTGTGGATTTTGTTAAACGACCATGTATCTCTTTCCAACTTCTTATACTTCTTATGTACTTTTAATCCGTATTTTCGGTTCATACGTTTCAATTTAATTTGCTGCTAATTCAGTTTTTAAATACAAGTGACTATGGCTAAATTAATAAACTATTGAGTACTAATAGACTACGACTACTACTACCTTTTTAGAAAAAATACAGGAGCATAAAACAATAACATTCAGCACTATGCCGTCACTTGTAAGCTGTCCAACTGAGCACAGGTGAAGAGGAGGGGGTACCTTGTCACATGATTCTTATACGGAGTTACGGAATAATGGATTAGAAGAGGTATTGTAATTGTATGGAACCGATACCGTAACCTTAACCGCGGTAACCGACATACACGATGGCGAGGCCACGGGCAGAAGCTAGTTATGCAATACTAAATGTATTAAGTAAAGTTTAATATCTTTAACAGCAATCAGATTACTACAATAAGGGCTCTATGTAGATAGTTTGGGAGCCGATATACGTTTTGAGGTTTCATCGGTTATTATAATACCTTTCTTTTCAGCCTCTCATGATCCACGGCTCAATTGTGGCAGCAATCAGCGCTGCACTTTTAGGAAGTCAGTTGCAGTTCAACTGGGGACCAAGTTGGATAGCTGCGATGGCTATATTTACATTTAGTATTGCATTCACTATTGGCGCTGGTACAATGGCGTTAGTACTCGGCTCTGAAATGTTTTTGCCGCAGGTAAGTTTTTGAGAGATAAATTGATTTTTTAGCACGTCTTTAATATTGGTTTGATATGTGATTAAATGTGGATATGTTAGATTGCACGTATAGCATGCTGGTTTAGGCAGTTGCCATGCCGTTTTTACTGGCTAAGGTATTGAGGGGTTCATATCCCACATGGGATAATACTTTGTATTCCACAAATTATTGTTCTGAGTTTGTGTGTTCTTTGTGTACGTTTTTTGTTTGTTTGTAAAATCCCCCGTAGTACAGGATATGTTCCTAATTCAGGAGTTGTATTTTAAAGAAAACTTGTCTTTAAATAAAAGAATATAAAAACAAACCTACAAAATAATTTTAAAATAAAAAAACTTTGTACGTAGTAAATATTTGTATGGATATGGAGTTAAGGTCAAGGTCTCCTATTAAATACTATTTGCGGCATCCGATTTCAGCATGAACGTTCTGATCGACGTCTGAACGTCAAGCAAAGCGTCAGCGGTCCGACGTCTCGTCTTCACAAATCACAACAGAGTCATCGACAAACAGTACTCGCTTGTAGTCATGTGATATCGATTCGACGACGACGGATAATGCAATGAAACATTGGACTGATTCAATCAATAAATTCGTCTATTTCTTTATAAAATTTCAACATTTGTATTGACTTTAAATACGACGTTTACGCTGCAATGGTTCGAAATAACTAGAGACGCGGCGGAAAGCGTTGAATGCCGCGTAAGGCGTCCGCAAGTCAACGTCATCTTGTGAAAGACACCACAACAGTACATTTCTATAGTAAGCATTGTGACGCGGTGTACAACGTGACGCTGTACGCGACCGAAGGCATTTATAGGAGTCCACAGCTTAAGATAAAAGTGTTGATATTGGACATCTTGTATTCAATTTGATAATGAAGATGCCATTAGTTTAAACTGTACATCTAATACTCTTCATCTTCGTTTTCTCATAATTACTAAACAAGTAAACTTATATTAATCGTGATCAATCACGTAATTACGTAACGTACATACGTAATTAGAATCAAGAACAGAAAGAAAGAAAAGTGACCGAATTTAAAGTCGTATTTGATTCATCCGTGCTAATATTATAAATTCGAAAGTAACTCTGTCTGTCTGACTGTAACGAGTTTACGCCAAAACCGCTACACCGATTACTATGAAATTCGGGAAACGTAAACTTTGATTATTGAGTAAGAACATGGACTGTTTTTTACCGCAATAACCGACATTTCTACATGCTGGTGAAGCCGCGAGAAAAAGTTAGTTATCTATAAGTTACTAATAAAATCATGCAACGATGCACTGCTACGGCCGGTGCATCTTGGTTTAGACGTCAAGTAATTTAAAATTATGATTCAAAATTAATTTTCGCTTCATTAATCAAAATACCATAAAGAAAATTCAAAAAAACTATCTAAGTTTAGCTAGCAAAAGAGGTTGCATTTAATTACACCAAAATCTTTTCTAATCAAATCGTATGCTTGTTTCATAGATATTAAATTTATGTATGTACTTACATATAAATAAACAAAAACTGAAATATTAAATGAAAACATAAATTCTGTTGCAGGTTAAAAGCATTCTCTCCATGGTGTGCTGCAATTGGATTTGGATCTGTAACTTCTCAATTCTCTTCATCTTCAACCCTGTCTTAAAAGCTGTTGGCTGGGGACCTGTCTTCTATACTTTCTCATTAATCTGTGTTTCAACTGCTGTCTTCTGCTTCTTCTTTTTACCAGAGACTAAAGGCTTGACAGCTGAAGAAATACAACCGTTGGTATTAAGAAAGGCGAATAGAAGTGAACTTTGAAAGATTAGACATTCATTTATATGTTGTGCGAAATATAGCAAAAATGAGGATAATTAGGTTATTAAATTAAAGTAAATTAGTGATTTTAAAATATTTTTGACGTTTTCTTTCATAGCATAGATTTAACGCAATAAGAAAAAGACATGGGACATAGAACAACATGGGCCATCTACCATACCTACTGCTGTATGAGATTTGCAATATTATTATCATAATAAAGTATTTACTTGCTACATTAGTGCATATATAAGCAGTACTTCAAAGATCGAATTTAGCTCGGTATTTTTTTTTTGTTAAATTTTCTACAACTAAACTTAGCCAAATAATTTATCCTCCCTGAAATCCCCTTCATACTAAATTTAATGAAAATCTTAAGCGATGTTTTCGATTGCTCGTTTAGCGGTATTGCAAATTATATAAACCCATACTGTCCCATTGCTGAGCTAGGGTCTCCTCTCAGGAGAGGCTTTAGGTCATACGTCCCCACGCTAGCCGCGTGCCGAGTGCGGTTAGGGTCTAGCAAGACAACGTTGTGACTACCATGTCTTGCCGTTGGATGTTATTAAGCTGACGAACTAGGTCTACGTCTGTCATCTCATGATAAGAACCGGAACCGATTGCTTTACTTGATCTCCTAATCACGGAGACGCTGATGGTATTGTGAAGGACAGGTGGGTCATGTCCCACCAAACACAAAGGGAGGATCTCCCGACCAGGCGAGGTGATCATGCCTGGCGGGCTAGTGCCTCATGGTTAATGTTGGGATGTTTTATATATGCTAATCGGCGCGAGAACTTCTATTGCGCGATTCAGTATTGGTAGTTACTCCGTATTGTGCGTTACTTCGTAGTTCAGTGTATTTGTGGTAGATGGCGCTGTCATTTGATTTTGTTGCCGCTGTATGTGGAGGTCGCTACAGTATCATGCCACTAGCGATCACCCATCCAGCTAGTGGCCTGTGATTGTTTCTAGTCACCATGGCCAAGTGGTTTATGAGCGCCTCTTACATACGTCTTACATATATTGTACATAATTATATGTTTTTAATTATCTTTTTAGCTTTCTTTATATCTTTCTTTTATAAAAAAAAAGTATATATTATGTTTTAATTGTCTAGCACCCATAACTCACTGCTTAGCTTGGTTCTAGATGGCGTTGTGTGTTAATGTCCGAAATATTTATTTATTTGTTATTTAATGATAAGTTCAGATATTTAGCATTCAGGATTTAACTGAAATTTTTGCTAATGACAAGTTATGTCGCACTAATCTGCTTAAGTAGGCTGCGTACGATATATTTGCGTTTAGATCTGTCTTTATCTCTAAACACTAAATAACACAACTATAATTATGTTTGATTAGTTTCATAAGCGTCATAAAATGGGAAGATAACACATTTTTACATACTACGTTTAACGTAACATAAACTCGTAGAAAAGTTCAGATAAAACCGGTTGAAACAGTAGCCGAGCCGAATCCAATTAGTAGAACATCGCTGACTTCAGCACGAACGGTCCGGCTCGACTGGGGCGGTACTACCCTCTCACAGATAACCAACCTAAAATAACAGCATTTGTGCTGTCGTGCTTCGTTGGTGAGTGCGAGACTGGAGGCATAACGATGCAGAATGATCTTAATAGGCCGCCATAGTGTTAGTCAAAATACTGCATTGTCTGCATTTGCAGTGAATATGGTGAATATGGTGGTGAAAAAAAAAATCACTTTTGAATTCTGCTCATGCTTTCAGAGAGAGTCAAGTTATTTTGGAAGGTTCATACATAAGAAAATACGTGGGAATAATAAAGGCTAACAAGATGACGATGATGATGGCTAAAAGATAACAATTATTTTTGGGAATTTTACACATTAAGAACTGCATAACACAGAGCACATCATAATCTCATCCAATCCTAATTCCATCCTATATAATATATATGTTAAATAATTAAGACAAAGTTGCCTATATCATACATAAAATCAGATTGAATTTGTGTATGACATACATATGTAAACGAACTTAAAAAAAAATAGCGAAGAAATAAATGAAGAATAGAATACGCTACGATATTCAAGATATTATTTTAAATAAGATAGAGTAATACAAGTGAAGCTGCAATTGATATCTAAAAAGCGACCAAGTGCGAGTCGGACTCGCCCATGAAGGATTCCGCAGCAGTAAGTCACATAATATAATTTTTATTTAATTTTTATATTTGTGTTGATTGAATGAAATGTAAATTGCAGTTTATAATTTATGACATATTAAAAAAACTACATGGTAATGTACATATGGGCGCCGTACTGATTATAGATTAACTGAAAGTTGAAATGACGTCATAAATTAAAATTAAGAAGTAACACGTTTAATATATATTTTAACATTAATATTTAATTACAGTATCCACTGTGTTTAATTTAAAATTTATTAACAGTTGTTATAATATAGGCCCTGTATTGACTTATATTAATCCAATATGGATTTGACTTCATATCAGCACTAATTTAAATAAAATAAACGAATATTGATTTGATAATCTTACAAATCAATACAAGTAATATTTATTTGTAATTATATCTTTTTCAATTTAACATGTATTAATTTTAAGATTTGCATATTGAGACATGATTAAATAGTAAGATTGTAAAGCAATAATGACTGTTATAAAAACGTTTCAGTAATGTTAATAATAAAAAGGAATTAAATAATATTACATAGTAAAACAGATTAGTTATTATTGTGATGTAGTATAAATAAACTCAAAAATTAAAACTGAAATTAACCGTTAATTTCAGTTTTAATTTTTGAGTTTATTTTATAAGACGGAAATGGCTGTGTATAAAAAGTGAATATTGTTGGCGGTCGAGACAGTTTGTTGAAAACTACCCGAAGTGTAACCATTGTTCTTATATTTCTTGAAATACACAGTTAATTTTAAAAAGTGCGAAATAATTATTTATTCGACAATATGGACTCCGAGAACCCTATTCGTGACGCCACGCCGATATACATCATCTTTATATATATAATTCTTCTGTGAGTGTGTATGTCACTGAACTACTCTCAAACGACTGGACCGATTTTGATGAAATTTTTTGTGTGTGTTCAAGGGGATCTGGGAATGGTTTAGATTCACAATTTTGTCCGCTGGACAATATTTTTTTAATTATTTTTTTATTTATTAGTAGTTATAGCAAAACGACGTTTGCCGGGACAGCTAGTATTATTATATGTTTTTTTAGTTTTATCATTCTTTTATTTTACAAGTTACAGGGAGAGGCGCGAAATCAATATGCTGATAGTTTTGACAATCCAGCAAAGTTTTTTGAGGTTCTAAGAAAACGCACTTAAGCATGACCTAATTTAATAGATCATTTGATTTAAACCTATGATTTAAGTACATGTTTAACTAAGTTATTCAGCTAGAGACCTAAAGGAGAAAACAAACTACATATGCAATCAGTCCACAGTTTATCCTGCATATAAAGTTGAAATATTTCCATTAATCAATACCAATGAAAACGAATGAATACACTGAGATTTTAATCATGAGAAAATTCCGCTTACAATCTAAAATAGGGTTGTCACCTTAAAGAAATGTTCAGGAGAAAGAAAAGTTTTCGCTGAGAAAATAAGACCTAAATAATAAGACGAATAATAAGACGAAGAGATGATAATTCAACTGCCCAAACAGCACATAGGTACATACTATACAATCAGGTAATGTACACTTAATTAACAAAATTGATACCCCACCCGAAGGTTGAGTTGACGAAGTAAATGCCCTGGGCATTAAGTCCGGCTTAAAGTTTAAATATATACAATTAAATTGAAGTGTCCGTTTCTAATTTCTAATTACTAGCTTTTTACTAAATGTATATGAAGGTGTATACGGCACTTTTGTCATAATATCAGTTTCAATCTGTCTTTCTGTAGGTTTCGGCTTATCTCGCTGAAACAATTTTGACGGGACTTTAACTGGGAGATAGCTGATAATATATACAGTAAATTAGGCTACTTTCTTTCTTTTAGACTAGCTTTGCCCTGCGGCGTTACACACGGTTATTGTCAAGGTACAGCAATAACCGCGGGTTACATCGCGGGGTTCAGCTTAAACGATAAATAAGAAATACTACAAGTCAAATAGCATTAGCAAATAGCGGTTGCATACTATTGTAGAGATTCCCAGCCTTTTAAAGAATACTGCTCATACCTTTTCGCGTTTGCGACATTCTAACTTTAGCCCCTTTGCCAACACACTATTCTCTAATAAAATATCAATCATTGTTTCAGTTTTTTTCCTCATTAATGCGACCTACGTCCCACAATAAAGCATGGTAGAGTACAGTTAACAATAAATAAAATGAGTGTTACAATTGAATTTATAATATTAATGGAAGTATGGATTTGCCGACAAAACGCCTTTAATACTTTTTCAGCAATTTCACAATTATCGTTAAGTTGCTATTTGACTTTAATGATTTTTCTTTTAAATCTGCCACATCTGAAAGATAACCCTTAAACCGTTACGCCATTTTTGTCAAATATGACGCATCCGTGACGCGTTGTCCATGGGTACAGCTCAACAGTCACAAGGTTTTTTTTTCGGAAGACGGTCCCCATTTCATCTCATTCACATTTTTTATATTTTATATCATTAATTACATCACGACAAAGACTAAATGATTTGAAGACTATAAACACTTGACATTGGCAGACATAGCTGATCCGAGAGATCCGGCTGGTTGCCATTTCATCAAAGAAGAACAGTCACAAGTATAATATCACCCTTTTAGTCATCTTTCTAACTCTAGAGTCTGGGGAGCATGAGAGGGGTCTCGTCTCTGGTTACCTCACTCATTCGGTAAAAAAACTTTGAAATAACTAACTGCTTAATACCTGTTTTTAGGCCATGGTATTATTCAAGTCGAGCTACCCTATTAGGGTCAAAGTACTTTGTAAAATAGTAAAGTCACGCTCCCTTCGAGCACCAACGGACAAGCTGGATCAGGGTGGAACTACCCTCTAATGGAAGATCAATCTAAAATGACAGTATTCGTGCTGTCGTCTTTAGTGATGATGCAGTCCATTTCTGTTGTCCATATATATTTAAAAACATGTTCTCTTAAGTAGAATTAGACTCTATATAAGCAATTTATGTTGATATGTGTGAAGCTAATGGTGCGAAGCTAATCATTGTGCAGGCATGTCTCGTACCAGTTTCTTCAGATTATGTTGTTTTTATGATCATTGATGAACATACTTAAATAGTTACATCGAACTCCCTATACACTTACGTGAAAGATTTAAGTTCTCTTTTAAATACTAGAACACAGGTCAAAGACATTATAGCTCTTTTTTCTAAGTGGTGTTGTTTTTTTTGTAACTAATAGTAGCAAAGTTATATGTAATTTTATATGATTAAATGTCATCAGTAAGATTCACTTTTGTAATAACAGTTATGATATTTATGAATCATTCAATATTTTATTTTAATTTTGGTGTCTTTCGTTACAAATTGGCTACTTAAAACTATAAATTTAAACATATATTTGTAAATAATTGATGTCTTATGTGACTGTCGATTTGTTTATACAAATTAACATGGGTTAAAGATTATAAGAAAAATAAGAAACGTTTAGTCTTTAAAATATTATTTAAAGAATTATTTCAAGGACTTATTAACAAATTGATATCCTGTTTTTATGTTGCTTTTTTATGCTGTAATTTATTTAAATTGTTATATTCTTTACCCTTCTTTATCGAATTATATAGCGAGCGATCAAAATTTGGAACTCACTACCAGTGCACGTGTTTCCCTCCCATTATCATCCCGGGTCATTTAAGAGATCGTGAAAAATCATCTCACAAGGCCACTATATCACCACCAATCACTTTCGCATCGAGGATTGTGACCACTACTCTTGGATTCTGCTCGTACTTTCTATCACGCAGAGCAGATATGGTTGATAAAGAAATAGACAGGCTCGTCCAGCGTTATATCACGGGTCAGTTTAAAGTGGTGTTAAGCTTGTTTTGTTGCTTTTCTCCCCAAAACACCCACTCCCATTATTTCCATTAATCATCAGGTGATCCGTCTTCAGGTGGAGGCCGCGTCTTGGCAAACGTAGTGTGGGACGCCTTCTAGCCAGGCGTAAGAGGGCTGGCAGCGGCTGGTGCTAAAGCAACAGACCGGGCTCTAAGGTGGTCCATGGGAGAAGCCTATGTCCAGCAGTGAAGTGCGACGGGCTGATGCTCGTTGCCTCCTGTATTCACATTCCATACTAATCTCTGGAACGGCTGGACCGATTTTGACAGGACTTTCAATGGCAGATTGCTGAAGATCTAAGGAGCAACTTATGCCACTTTTTTTAGACTAGCTTGGTCCCGTGGCGTTACCCGCGGTTACAACAACAAACGCGGGTAATACCGCGAGGTTCAGCTAGTCTATACTGTATACAAATTAATAAAATTGGAGTGTCTGTTAGTAATATTAAAATAACCGATTTTTACTAAATACACGGTACATTTACCAAAAAAATTTTTTTTCTGTATGTCTGTTCCTGGTAATCTCTGGAACGGCTGGACCGATTTTGACGAAACTTTTACTGGCAGATAGTTGATGATCTAAGGAGTAACTTACGATACTTTTTTTACCAGCTTAGTCCCGCGGCGTTACTCGCGGTACGACGATAACCGCGGGTCGCATCGTGGGGTTCAGCTAGTTTAGTAATATCTACCCGCGAGGGGGCGACGTTACGCGTGTGCCGTACGTCGCCTAATTAGAGAGTTACCAGGTGACGGTGCCCGCTTCAGTGCGGGCAGGCGCTGGGAGGGGTCCGGATGTGTTAATAACAGCAGTTCCCGGATCCCTCCCGTCTCAGGCGCAGAGTGGCACACCGTGTGGTTTTAGTCGGTTCGATTCCGACACACCGCCCCGCCGTAAACCCCGGCGGGGTGACGGCCCGAGGGGGTTTCCACACGTTAAAAAAAAAAAAAAAAAAAAAAGTTTAGTAATATTTCTAAATACAAGCTTATCATAGACAGTTACTATATATCCGAGAAAAGATTTCCCTCACGACCAACCAAGTAGTGAGGGTCACTTACCTTTAGATTCTAGACGAATAGGGCTATCTAATCACATTAAAAACTATTTAAAGGTCCTAATTAATACTGGAAAATGCAGATCGAGTAGAAAGTGTTTGAAATAAACTCATGTCGTAACTTGACACGTAAGGCTTAGTAAGGACTCGGAAGTTGCGTAAATTGAATGTTAATCCTGTCTTTTAGCTTTTGTAAGAAGTTAACTTTCTAATCACACGACAGTTAACTTACTAAGATTTTGCATTCTAGGTAAAATGATTAGCAACTGTATTTTGAACGAAGTGATACCTATTTTATATTCTATTTACATTAATAATAATAAATCTTTATTGTACCAAAATTCGATTGCATGACACTGTACAGCCCTGCCTTTCAAAGTAGCGCTACCTGTGTGTTGGGAGTCAGTTCCTATTCACAGGCAAAGAGAACAAACCAATAGTTACAATAGAAGACATTAATATAACAGTAGTTAAGTAAGTGTAAGTTTGTATATTTAGATAATATGTTTATGTTTGTGTGTGTGTGAGTATAAGTGTGTGAGGAAGTATGATTTACTGTGTGTTTGCGGCTATGTGTTAAGGTTTGTGTGTAGTGATGGTGTGTGTGTGTGACAGTATTCAAGTTTTCATTATTCTACTACTTGTAATAGGTTTTTAAACATTATCAAATTCTAGTTTATTTAGCCACAATTTAATTCTTTGTTTTATTTTAAAATTGTTTAAGTTTACAGTTTTCTAGATTAAATTTAATTGGTTATAAAGTCTTGGTGCAAGATGACTATAGTGCTTTTAGCAAATTTGCTTGCCACTCTTGGAACTGGACCCTTTTTTATACTTTTACCCGATGGTTTTAAATCTGGTACAGTTACTTTATGATATCTGCGTATAGTTTGGTAAACAAATAGCTTTCGTATTGTAAGCACATTTCGTATTGTATTTTATAGACCAAATGTGTAGGGTGGCGGAATGGTAGATAAGCTATATATATATAAGTTTTTTTTGTATTAATCCTTGTTCGTGTAGTTACCAAATATAGGGACAGTTCAAGGTATTCTTCGAGGAATGGATGGGTCTCAATGTGTAAGAATCACCCAAGCTAACAATGTGTTCCTCATGCACTTGTAGTACTTGCTCGCATGAGGAGGAACACATTAGCCATAAACAACCGTAATAAACAATCTGCATAATGACGACTTTAGCTCTAGACTTTAATTGAAATTCATATCACTTTAACTGACTTGGTTAACATAAAACTACGGGATTGATGGACAACTTCAAAAAAATGGAAAAGAATAAAGGACACCGACATATTACAAAAAATAAGAAAACTGAAATGGAACTGGACTGGACATGTGATGAGGACTAACAAAGACAAATAAACCAAGGATGGAATAGAGTGGTAGGTATCCGAGGAACGGGAAAAGGCAACGAGAAAGTCAAATCAGAAGATGGGACGATGAATTACCAAAAGGATGGAGAAGGTCTGGCAAGGATAAAGAGAAAAGGAAACAATTCGGAGAGGCCTGACCAAAGTGGTAGCAATTTTTTTTTTTGGCTTTGTAAATTAGATTTAAGAATACTTATACTACTAAGATATTTTATAAGAATAGAATGTAAGTTTTTGCATTGCATTTATCACGTGAGAGAGCCACGCTTCGGCATGAATGGGCCGGCTCGACCGAAGTGGTACCACGGCCTCACAGAAAATCGGTGTGAAACAGCGCTTGCGCTGTGTTTCACTGAGTGAGTGAGGAAACCGGAGGTCTATACCTCAATCAATCCACCCATCCTCCTCCCCATTCCCCAAAGGCCGGCAACGCACTTGTAACGCTTCTGGTGTTGCAATCTGGTGCCCATGGGCGGCCGTAATTGCTTACCATCAGGCGACACGTCTGCTCGTTTGCCCCCTTATGCCATAAAAAAAGGTCAGCGAATAAAGGCTTCTATTATTATTATAACTTATTAGGTATAAAGTCTATTTCATACAGTCGCAATAGCTTTCACGAGATAATTGTTAAAACAAATTTTAACCTCAGATTACTATCGTTTATATATATTCTTATAGGTATTGGCCTACCAAAGTAACTTTACTCTGCCAACCGACTCTCAGATAACAAAACTGCTTAAATTCAATTCAATCAGAAGTAAAATGTATTATAAAGTTTCAATTGCAGATGCATTTACGACTTATGGTCTCAACGACATATGTGAGAAATTCCTGTATTAAAAATTTTAAATATTACCTCATTAAAAACTGAGCTTACGTGAAGTGAAGAGAAACGTTATTTTAGTAATTTACTGGCCCGTTATTCTAGTGGTTAGTCATCCTGACAGCTGATTGCTGAGCCTGCGGTCTTGGGTTCGATTTGCGCCGGGTGCATCAAATATTTATGTGACGAGTACGCGTGAAAATATTAGCTGGAGTGCATTCTGCATTCTATGCCTAGACACCTGACACATATCATAATTACAAGGTTGAGTACATGACTAATGAGAAATGTTAATGTATGCCATGATTAAATTTGACACCTCAAGTTTTAACAATATTGGTTTTTAATGCTCATGTAGAATATAGTGTCAATGATTGGCCTTGACACGAAAAGCTCAATCATCCTACAACGATTAATAAAAAAGAAAGTCTGTCTGTTTTTTGTGGAAAAAAAACATTAAAGCCATCGTCCGAGTACCAGGAGTGCATAGCAACACAGAGTTCGAAGCTCAAAATCCAACACCAGACGCGTATTCGAAAACGTGAAAAGTGGCAAGCACGGGCTCCGTCAGGCTCCTCATTAACCCAGAAAGTGGTGGCATCGACTCGAAGCTAAACCAGTGAAAGACGATGAAAACTAGTATACGAGATATATTAGCTTGTGGTGAAGCAAACGCGGGCTCAGTCGCGACGTGTCCGTGAAAGGGACCGCACGTACTTCACGCACTCCCAGATTCGATCGCGTTTGGTTCCTAATTTAAATTTACTGGAACTTCACTGTGTTTGTGTGTTGACGCGGGAATTGGGAATAATATTGAGTAAGTTTTTAATACCAATACTGAGGTTTTTTTAATGACCAGTTGCAAAAAATAAGTTGAAAAGGCGTATTAATACCAGATTTTATAGAATACCTAATTAAACTTTCCTGTAAACACCTTTTAGAATTTAATTATGCGTTGGTAATTACCGTCTATTTCACCTGTTTGAAAAAGCTAATTAATTTGATTTTAAAAAAGATCAAGTACTTTTTAAAGTTTATTAAACTACGAATTCGCCAAAAAAATTGCACTCTACATACACACCCACAGACAGAAGTAAAAGGTAATAAACCCGTATCTGCTATGAATGTAAATTACCTTTTCCGTTTTAAACGGACCTATTTTTCAAGTGACAAACGTGTTTTGCATACGCACTTGTTACCTACATCTGTATTTATAGAAAGCAACGGATAAATCAATGGCTTTCATTCAATATTATCACTTGAACTTCTAGTGGGAAGATTAATAGTTGCTGTTTCTGTGTGATTAATGTCGCAAATAAACGTCTTTGTCTGTGTTTTGATATTAAGCTCAACTCTGTTTCTTCAACATTAGTGTTATTCTTTACTAGCTTTCGGCTTTTAATATAAAAGTATCCTATATTATTTCTAATACCTTCAAGAATATGTGTTCAAAGTTTTATGATGATCAGTCATCAGATCACGCTAAATACTCAGTTAGTCACATTTATAATATAGGATGGATCATAATATGTAATTTCAAGATGTTTGTTTTATATAAAAGCTTTTTTTACATATTTTCACACTCAGATGAACACCAACAGCAGATTTAATAGTTTTTTTCCTTATAAATGACCTTTCAGCGTGTTGAGTCACGTGCATTTTAAAATTACTTATTTATTTGTACCAACTGGTGTACATCTAGGTTTTAATGATGATTTTTTAAACAATTGAATAACAAGTAGTCTAAGAGCCATTCCAGATTTTATTCTATCTCTGTACCATAATTCATTTCGATCTTTTTAAACATTCTTCAAATAACAAATATCCCTTAAAACATTTGCATTTGAATAAGTTGTAAGATTTCAGATAGATACTATGTATGTATTGCGATTATTAAATATTCAGTAATATTCAACAACATTTTATGGAGAAAAAAGTAAATCGCTTATTGCTTACTATTTCAATATATAAAATAAATGTATACAAATGTACACCAGCTAAATATGAAAAATTTTATGAATATTATATTTAGTATTTATTAAAGATACATTAGGGTTATAGAAATGATTTACTTTCCGATTCCACTATGCAGCATCCACTAATTATGTGAAATATCTTAATTCTACTATTTTTTATTCTACTTCAGTTATTTTGGAGTTATTGACAACTGTTTTTAGTGCAAATGTCAGGCAACGAAAGTCTCCAACTTTGGAACTCTTTGTTATACAAATTTTGGGATTCAGTGGGCTGTTCAAATACTAATGTATAGTTCAGTCATATAGTTTATTTCATGACTATTCTAGCCTTTGTGACTAAACGAAGTTTAGTTTAAACAGTATACGCTTAAGCAAACGTATGTAAAAGTACCAAATTGAGCGAATGATATACTTTTATTAGGTGTTATAGAACTAACAAAGATCAGAACCCTGAGCCTGATATTGACTTTAGATTTTATTCAAGTGTTATTTAATAAAAACCATTTCATAAAGATGGTTACTACCAGTATTTTAAAGACAGTAATAAAACTTTTAAATGTAAGCTGGTTAGATCGTTTCTCATAAGGCTTTTAATTTTTATTGACTTTACTGGTAGGTTTAGTGTCTCTTAGTATCTCGTTAAGTCCAGAAATTTTAAAACGAGCGCAGTAAAGCCACATGAAATAGCTGCAGTCGTTTTATTCAAATAAAATCAAAACGTTAATTACGAGGCTTCATCACTGAAGAAGTAAGTTTAATTAATAAGCTAATTAAGTTAAAATATAATGGGTGGGAACTTGGACATTAGTTTAAAAAAATAGTTAATGGGACAACAAAAAACAAAGAAGTATTTTCTTTGTTTGAGCGAATAACGCTTATTTAAACGTACTGTAATGAGGACATCATCAAAACTGTAATATGATATATTATAATTTTTATAAAACTAAACGTATCTTTTGGTGGCCAAAATCTTACAGAAGTAAATTTACTTCTGTAAGATTTTGGCCACCAAAAGACTTTTAACTTATTGTCCAACGATTTGACGCTAGGATCCTACAAATAACTTCATACGATAACACAGCCTACATTGTTTTTTATCAGTGTTTTAATTTTACGTGTTTTCAGTAAATAAAAACATTTGTGGCTGTCTTTATAATTTGTACAAAAGTAACCCCTTTTTACAAAAGTTATGCAAAGGAAGGGTATGAATTTTCACACAGTTAAAGTTTATATCGAGGAGAAATGTAGAAAACAAAAAAAAATGACAGTCATAAGGACTGCCCATAGAAGTCTTTTAGTATTTGAATTTGAAATTTCAAAATAGTTGAATTAAAATTATCAACATCAATCTGGTTTTCACACCTATTGACACTCCGAGCAACAATATTATTATTATTCAAATACGTACATTACTGGCTGCACAAGATCATGACAAAATATAAATACAATTTAATTTAAACAACAATTAATATACAATCATACTATTTATGGATAGTATTTGTACTTACTTATTTTTCAATATATTTGATTTTTAACATTATTTTAGTTTGTTTGCATCATTGTAATCATTAATTTCAACAATACTTAGAGTTTTGTACTTTCAATTATTTCATTTTGTTCAAAAACACGGTGATGCGAACTCATAATATTTTCCCCTACTAAAAGTGCTCAACGTGATCAAAGTATTTGTATGACGTCAGCATGTCGGTGACGCGAACTCAGAATATTTTCCCCTACCAAAAAGTGCTTAACACGGCTAAAGAATTTTTTACTTCAAAAACTTATAATCATAAATTTAAAAAGCTCCCTTCGCAGTATCAGGTTGAAGTCATCAATTAATTGTCATTTAACGATTATAATGACACGCGTGAAGTACTTAATCGAGTAATCAATGTCTAACATTAGTTTGGAAAAGAACTGATACTCTTACATTGCCGGTTCAATATTAACCAAACTTAGCTAAGAACCACCGCAAGTAAACTGGCTTTCATATGAAACAAACCAACTCGAATTCGGTCCATGCATTTGAGAGCTACGATGCCACATGCAGACGTCAAAGTCAAACTTATAATACTCCTTCTTGTGTCGGGGGTTAAAATTAAATGGTTCTATATGCTTTATTTATAAACAAAGGCAATATAACAACAATGACATTAATAAAACTACAAAAACTAGAATTCGTTTCAATTTTTTTGATAATATAAAACCATAGTTACTCAAAACCTATACTCAAAACAAAGTATTTAGAAACACACACAAATAAAACAACAAACAGAACTTCATACCGGAATATGAAACATCCGTTATAATAATTTGAGGATCTATTTCCTGTTCAGATGATTGGAGTCATCAATCTTTTGTGCAAAAAAATTAACCAGTATTGTTCAATAGATTTAGGTCAAAATCTGACATAGTCGGAATTTGATTTTATTCTTGGGCGTAGCCATCACCCGCTGGCTTAACGGTGTGCAACTGGACTACAATTGGTACATTGTATGACTTATCAATATTATTATGATCCTTTTATTCGATAATGAAAGGTCAAGTGATGAATAACCAGTAATAATGTGACCGTCTGGTTTCGTGTCTGTGACAGTTATAGCAGCGTATGGTATCAAATTGCATCGGTATTAGATAAATGGTGTTAGGTGTAGTAAAATACGATATAATTTAGGAGATAATAATGAAAAATTAAGCACAGAGACGGAATTATGAACAAATAAAGATTCGATAAATACTAAAATATTATGCCTTCAAATCAAGTGATGGTGATCAAGTGATGGATACAAAACCAGGAAGAGTGACCTTCACATGATGTTCATCGACCTCGAAAAGGCATTCGACCGAGTCCCGAGACCACTGATTTGGCAAGCATTGCGCTCCCAGAATCTTCCCGAGTGCTACATAGAACTCATCAAGGACATGTACACCAGAGCGACAACCCGAGTGCGATGCCCTGCGGGATTAAGTGAGGAGTTTCAGGTGCAGGTGGGGGTGCATCAGGGATCGGCACTCAGTCCATTACTGTTTAACATAGTGATGAACTATGTGACAGCCAACATACAACGTCCTGTACCCTGGGATATCCTGTACGCAGACGACATCGTCTTGATCGACGGAGACCCGATGGCTTTGCAAGCAATTTTGGAAAAATGGAGAGTGGCTCTGGAAACCGCTGGCTTGAGGATAAACAGAGAAAAGACAGAACACATGCACTGCAACTTCTCAAACAGCGACGTCAGCCATACCGTCACACTCCAAAACACCACTCTGAAAACCGTTGACCACTTCAAATACCTTGGCACTGTACTCTCTAGCGATGGCAACATAGACGCTAACATCACGCACCGCACTAACACTGGATGGCAAAAGTGGAGAGAACTTACAGGTGTACTCTGCGATTCACAAATGCCAATAAAAACCAAAGGCAAGGTCTATAAAACCGCAATACGGCCAGCAATGACCTATGGCGCAGAGTGTTGGCCAATCACAAAAGCGCAGGTAAACAAGGTGCACGTCAACGAAATGCGAATGCTCAGATGGTCCGCAGGCGTCACACTTCTAGATAAAGTGCCGAATGTATATATCAGAGGCAGCTTTAAAGTGAGACCAATACCGGAGAAACTCAAAGAGATGCGCTTGAGGTGGTACGGTCACGTCATGCGTCGTCCTGATGAACACATGACCAAGAAAGTGCTGCAACTAGAGTCGGGACCAAGACGCCGTGGCAGACCCCGAGCTACATGGATGTCGACCATCAGCAAGGACCTCGGAGAAGAGAAAGTGGACCCTGTGACGACCCAGAACAGATATCTCTGGAGGAGAAGGATAAGGAGAGCCGACCCCGATTAGAAACGGGAAAAGGCAGGCGAAGAAGAAGAAGAAATCAAGTGATGGTCTTTACTAATTGCAGTTGAAGATAAAATAGCATTTATTATTTCCATTGCTTAGAATAAGAAGATTTAATAACGATATACCTTAGTTAGTTACTGATAATAATAGTAAATACTTCAGTAGTTAAGATTTAGAATCAGCAATTCAAAAGTGTGCACTAAAATTTAAAATATGCAAAGAAATTTATGCATATTTAGCATTTTTATAATATTTTAGTTGTTACAATACCGATAAAGGCAAAGAGAAATATAGAAAAATAGATAACAATATATAATTTAAACTAACAGTAGAAGATCCTATTAAAACTAGAAAGCATGCATCATCGTATAATGTGGTGGACCAACAAGACGACTCAGATGAACACAATGTATGGCCTTAATCGCGTCATTGAGGCCTTCGGGTCACTCCCGAGTAATTTCTCGATGCTCGTTAAGAATTAATTCAACTACTTATTGATATCAATTGAATGAATGTGGAGCATGTAGTGAAAATGTGATTGGACCTTTTATTGAATTCAATTTAAGTAATTCGAATTCGATTTTGTTTTTAGTTGGTTTGTTTTGGTCTGCTCTCAAACGTAAGAATATGTCTGTTAGATTTGTTGCTAGGAAAATTTTCAATGAAGATAACGTATAAATTCTGGAAAAATAAATAGTTTGCAATTCTCAGGATATTAATAGGGCTTGGTAATTTTTCTTCCGATATACAAAAAACGAAGATCTTAGCTGGAAAGCTAAATTACATCGCGTTATTTCTTTTCTTCTAGCTTAATGATAAATTATCACGTTGGTCAGGAGTTTAGACAAAAAATAGAAATCAATTGTGAAAACAGATTGTAAGTTTCTGTAACCGTGAGTTAAAAAATTGAAATATGAAATGTCTTCTCGCTAGATACATCGACAACTCAGTCAACATTAGACACCCGTTAGATGAAATCTTTAGTTGTAGTCTTGAAAGAAATCTATCTTCAACAGTCAACACAATATGTTATGCCTGGGATGATACTCATAAAGAACCCACCTTTACTAGCATTTTG
This sequence comes from Spilosoma lubricipeda, assembly GCA_905220595.1. Lineage (NCBI taxonomy): Eukaryota > Metazoa > Arthropoda > Insecta > Lepidoptera > Erebidae > Spilosoma > Spilosoma lubricipeda. Next base: position 11,582,110 of record HG992297.1, read on the forward strand.
GATTTTTGCAAATTTTTAAGTCGATCGCAACCATGATACATTAAAAAAAACACAGAGTAGGTAATACAATTAATATCTTTATATATTTTTAAGTACCTAAATAAAATTTATCTTAACTTTTCCTACTATAAACAAACATTGTAAACTCTCGTGTTGTACTCTACATGTTCATGTGAAGTGTGTACGTTCTTTCATAGCTGATGGTTGTAGCATGATTGATTTCGCTATTAGCATCGCAACACCAACATATATTATATTAATGGATAGTTACGATTCATCTGCAAATATTTCAAAGTTCATTTTATTAATACCACATGTATATTTAAAATAAGCTATCCAATAATACCAATATTGTAATAGTCGAATTTAACTTCATCGCAATTAGACATCAATACTCACCTACTTTAATATGCAATGTCACACACACACACACACGACTTCATACACTATCCTCTACTCATAAATAACACCCACATAAACTCAGACATCACCCTCTCTCCCCTCTTCCCAAACACACACACACAAACACTCATTTACAATCACATACTCACCTGGTCATCATACGTACTCTCACAATAACACTGACAACCACACGTGCATGAACATTGTCATTTACATGAAACAAAAAAATATATAAGTAGTAACAGTAAATTTATAAACAACTCAAGGTAACTGGCCGACTCGAACAGGGCGGTACTGCCCTCACACAGAAAATCAACGTAAAATGACATCGTGCTGTCGTGTTTCGTTGGTGTGTGCGAGACCGGAGGCCCAATGATGCAGAAGCATCACTAGCCCTCCATGGTGTGGGTCGCCATGCTGCATTGTTGTATTGTCTGCATTCGCAGTATGGTGTCCACCACTATTTTGAATTCTGCTTATGCTTTCCATCAGACAGAGTAGAGTCATTTTGGCAGGGCCAAACATAAAAAAATACTATTAAAACAGTTTCATGTAATTTTAAGAATCAAATAAATATCTTATATTTTTATATTTATATTAACTTAAATTATATATTAACTAAAGTTGTTAGAATTTTAATGTAGAAATGCAAGGTTTAAACTTAACATAACTTTACATAAAAGTCGCAAGGGTCTAGTATTCACAGCATTTTTACCAGGTCGGATTAAATTATTCTGGTCAATGACAAAAAAAATATTAAAGATCTTGATTATAAATTTATAAAATCAGTATTGAACCTCAAAAAGGCATTACTTGTACCTAATACATTGGATATTTTGAAATAATTTAAGTCAAATACTGAACGTTTTGAACACGGAAAACTCAAAAGCTTCAATATGGGTACACAAATTAAAGCTCGAATATACGAAATTCATATGTAACTGTAATAGACAAGGCAGCTAACGGTTAAATTGCAATTTAAATACGCGTACATGTGTTTACCTTACAAACAGGAAACCACAGAGCGTTGCTTACAATAAATTGCATATTCATGAGAATATTCTTAAAGGATTTTTTTCCTACGACCTTTTTTTCCAAACTTGGTTGAGATCGGCTTTACAGTGCAACAATTCGATGTTTTACGTGGAGTGACTATCATCAAACTTCTACAACTAGGCAGTATCAAAATTGTGTATATGTTTTTTTTTATGTTTGGGCCTGCCAAAATGACTATATTCTGCCTGATGGAAAGCAAAAGCAGAATCCAAGAGTGGTGGTCACCATGCTCATTGCGAATGCAAACAATGTAACAATACAGCATGGTGACCCACACCATGGCGGCTTTGTGATGCTTTTGCATCGTTGGGCCTCCGATCTCACACTCACCAACGAAATACGACAGCACTGCTACTGTCATTTTACGTTGATCTTCTGTGCGAGGGTAGTATCGCGGCAGTCGAGCCGGCCCATTATTGCTGTTATCTGAGTAGGTAGTAGACCCACGCTGATTCTGTTGTCACTGGCTCTACTACCTACCATATACCGTTGTCGGAGTTTTTAGGCCTCCAAATATTTGTATTAATGTTAGTACAGTATTTAGCCCCTTTAACAAATTTGTCATTGTTCAGAAGTAAATGTTATTAGAAAACTAACGAATACATGAAATTGACGTCTTTCAGCACTAGTAGGGTAGATGACTGTGTCGTAAATAAATACCGATGTTCATTTCATTAAAACGAATATTAGAAAACATCTCGGAAAATATATTTTCTACAGATTTTCATTTCTATTATCAATTTTAATCAAATAAACATTGAAATATAATGCTCAATTGAATAGTCTAAAACAGTGACGTCACAAGTTTGAAATCAGGAGGTGTCATCTAACCTATTCACGTGTCAAAATTAATAAGCCAATAAATAACACAAGAGGACAGAAGCGTTATAGTAGAAAGATAATTGACACGAAACACTATGCATCTTGACTAAGGGGGCAGGATTGATGGCTTAATATATTCTTCGAGGCACGGAATGGTCTTAATGTGTTAACAATGGTTACCCATCCAATGAATAACCTGACTATGATTGCTTAACTTTGTAATAAGTTTATCTACTTCGTTACAATTTATTCATAATTCCCCTTTTGAGATGCTCATGGTTTTACTTTTACTTAAAAATTAACAACTAATAAGGTACCGAAATCGAGATCTTTATGTATTCAAGTTCAGTTCTTAATCATGTTAAAGTGAGAATAGAATACAGTTGTTGGGTTTATTGTCAGAGATATGTCTTCTTTGTCTATGGTCGAATGTTGATAAAGAAATGTTTTATAGCCTACGGATGTTTGGTGTGTCTACAAAGCTTCTGTGTTTATTTAAGTTTTCCATTGGGATATTATCTCAGGATTTTGTTAGGATTAATATTATTAGTTGTTTTTTTCTTTGCTTCCCCCCTTTCTTCCTTTCACTTTGCATCCATCCTATTGAAGTTGAAGTCAGGTGGTTTATTGCTTTTCATTATATAAGTAAGGTATACCTTACTTATATAATGAAAAGCAATAAACCACCACATACGAGTATAATAAAAAGTAATAAATTATAATGTACTTACGTTCTGTATTGAAAAGTATATTTTAGAATGTCTGTTACGTTTTTAATTAAATGAACAATTGTTTCTACTATTGACATATAGACTGGCTCGTTAGTATAGAGACTGGCGTATGCTACTGCTGATCCCCATGATCAGCAGTAGCAGTCTTGGGTTCGATTCCCAGGTTGGGCCAAAAAGTGTTATTGAGTTTTACTGATTACAAAATAGCTTAATAACAGCTCGGTGTTTAACAGTTGGGTCTTAGCCCCCGTGCCACGGAGAGCATATAAAACGGTCGGTCCTACGCCTGATTTCCTCCGGTGGTGTCGGATAGTTGAGTGGTTTTCCGTTACGAATGGCCGCCGCCGTAGCTGAAATCGGCTAGGAGAACACCATAGTTCTTTTAAGATAATCCAATCATAATAACCGTAAGGACTTAAATGGTGTTTTTGGAACGAAATTCCTTTTGAGGCGTTGCGGAGGGGTACCCTAGTCGGCAAAAAACGACTGTAACGTTAAATCAAAAAGAGTAAGATTAAAAAAAATAGTTTAGCGCCATCTGTATACCCTAGCCGGAAAGAAAGTCCGTAACGTTAAATAAAAAAGGGTAGAATTTGAAAAAAATATTATAGTGCCATCTACCCTAGCCGTAGTCTGTCAGTTACATTTATTATTATGTTTTATGATAAAGAACTTCGTTTTTATCTGGTGTCCCATGACACCACAGGACTTTTTTGATTCTTAATTGTGATAATAACACTGGGTATACAAAATTATCTAAATTTAAATCGCTCGTTTAACAATTTCTATCTAAGCTTTTGAACGCTTGTAATTAAAGCTCCCACACATAACTGTAAATACCTAAAAACTCGCACGAATGCAGCGCAAGAACTTCACGCCGCATCGCATCGCAGTTATGTGTGGGAGCCCTTACAATCAACTTGTTATCCAATTTAATTACATCTCAACAAATTAAAGTTTTAGTATTAGTTTGCGTACCTCTTCGATCTTATCATTTATTTAATTGTGTTTTTTGTTAAACATGTTTAACTAACAAGTACTTGTTAGACAGTGTAATTTGTATATCCAGTCTTTTACCAAACAATGAAATTAATAGTTGCACTCGGAAAGGTAATTAGAGTTTATCTCAATGCACGAACAATTCCGTATTTATTTATGCCATTATCTGATTCTAATTATTTCGTCAGACAGGTATTTAGTGGGCAAAATTTGTCGGAGTCATTAAAACTATTTTGAAGATCTTATTTAAAATTAGCTGAACCCTGGACGGATTTTGACGGGACTTTCACTGTCAGGTAGCGGATGATCCGGGGAGTAACTAAGGCTACTTTTTTTAGACTAACTTTGTCCCGCGGCGTTACTCGCGGTACAACAATAGCCGCGAGTAACACCGCGGTGTTCAGCTAGTTTAATTATAAACTGTGGTCAAATACGAGCTAACAACTGTTAATAAAGTTGCGCTTATTTCTACCATAGGAGAGCCACGCTTCGGCATAAGTGGGCCTGCTCGACCGGAGTGATACCACGGCCTCACAGAAAACCGGTATGAAACAGCCGTTGCTCTGTGTTTCGCCGAGTGAGTGAGGATATTGGAGGCCCCACCTTGAACCCTCCCCCCAGCCTTCTCCTTATCCCCCAAAGGCCGGCAAAGCCATATGGTCGATAGGTACAGCCAACGTACTTTCTACTTCATACGTATACACAAACACATGTACTCTATAAAACAAGGAGAGGGTTCAGTGTTCTACATTAAAGGGACCTAAAGCTCGTATTACTGAACACGGCTCAAGTCCCGTATAAACTATGTTTAATCATTGCTTGAGCAAACATTCTTGAACTAACTACGCGTCTAATTTACTAAAGAACCATCTTCAAACTTGGATCAAATAAAACGACGTGAGAATTTTAGAAACAATGTTTTCATTACTTATTCTAGGTCTCAAGCTTATACATTTAGAAACTTAAATTTATTTCTAAATAAACACAATTAATTAAATATTTACGATAATGTACATGACGAAAGAATTTCAGATAATTCTCATTCAAAGTTTTGTCTTCAGACACTTCTTAGGTTCAAAATTCATCTAAAACGAAATATAAAGAGTTTTTTGAAATCTTTAGTCGTTTAAATAGTTCGCAATCCATCTAAGTAATGTAAGTAAGTAAAACAGTCAAAAAACCTTGACGTAAAACTTCGTCAAACATAAATCGTTTTATTTAAATTAGATCTCGAAGTGTTAAAAATTAACTATCTATTGTATATTATAACTAGCTGAACCCCGCGGTAGATCTACCCGCGGTTATTGTTGTACCGCGAGTAACGCCGCGGGACAAAGTTATTCGAAAAAAAAGTAGCCTAAGTTACTCCCTGCATAATCGGCTACCTGCCAGTGAAAGCCCTGTCAAAATCGATCCAGCCGTTCCAGAGATTACCCGAAACAAACAGACAGACAGACAGACAAAAAAATTTTAACTCCGTTTTTGGTATATGCATCGTATATACATACATATGCATTGATTAAAAAGCTGTTATTTTAATATTACAAACAGACGCTCCAATTTTATTTATTTGTATAGATGAATAAATATAGTTACACAAAATGAAGTACTATTAAAACTTTTGTGATGTTGGATTTTATTTGAAGAAAGTTTTGAGTATATGTTAAATAGTATTTGTGTATTTTGTAGACTACTCTTGATTTAGTTTACACTCATGTCAGAGTTTATTTTAAGAAAAGCTACAAAAGGGCAAGAAAGATTACAAGTAAAGAACAAATGATAAAATTCGTTCAATAACTAAAACTTTGAAACAATTATATTTTGATGTTGACTGACGTTGATTTTTTAAGCTTAAAAATTAAAACTGAGACATCACAATAAAATAAGACCTCAATTTTTTAAAAGAAAATAATGTATACATGAACCTTAGTTTGGTTGTCTCTAAAATTACACTGCGATGGTTTCTCACAAGATAGACTTGTCTTCAATAAGTTCATTTTGAATAAGTAAGTTAAAGTTTTTATCCATGTATGTCACTATTACTAGTTTCCTCAATAACTTGTGAGGTACTGAAGAGGATTGTGACTGAAGTAGGCCAGTGTGTCAGCAATTTCTTACGGGCCGCGGTAATTTAACATCATTCGTTATAGTCACTTTAGTCACCATTGTGTTCACGTTTAACACCTATTTCCAATTATAAGCAAACTGCAAGTCACAGACTCTACGTGAAATCTATATTATAATGTATAGTATATAAATACTTGTTATTCTAGTATTAAATTGTTTAGTCTATTTCAAAGACTTATATTTATTTCATGAATACTGTGGAACTTTTTCCACAGTATTTATAAATAATAAATAAATAATAATAGATATTTCGGACATCTAACACACAACGTCATCTAGTCCCAAGCTAAGCAGAGCTTGTGTTATGGGTACTAGAACAACTGATATAAATACATATATACTTTTTTTTTGTAAATACATACATATTATACATAGTAAACACCCAAACTCCGAAATAAATATTTGTAGATATACAAACATTTGTTTCGACCCGGGAATCGAACCCGAGACCTCATGATCAGCAGTCGCACACGCCAACCACTAGACCAATGAAGCAGTCAATTACCATTCATTTATTAAGTGATTGCGATTTAATAGTGATCTTCCTAGGGATCCTTGTTTCTACACAAATTGGTCAGTTCGATTGAAATCAGACGACAATATCACAGAGAGCTAGTGCTGAGCACTTAATTCGTAAATATATACAGACTAAATAAGTTTGCGGCGAAGACTTAAATATTCTGCTCCTCTGAAACTTTACTTAAACAGTGGCAAAGCTCTAGTTATTCGACCTGCTGGTCCATAGGCATATGCAGTTAGTCGTTAAATAACCTAACCTAAGAGCTAATTTGTTTACTTTAACATGAAAGAAAAACTAGTTAGATCACTTATGCATAAAACATTAAACTATACCCGAGAAGAAGAGGCGACATGAATTTCAAAATAACAAATTACTCATTGATTTACTATTTTTTCCCATGGACACCCACGACAGAGAAGTCACAAGTGCGTTGCCGACCTTTGGGGAAGGGGAAAAGGATGTGGGTAGGGGTTGGGATATGGGCCTCCGGTATCCTCACTCATTCGGTGAAACACAACGCAAGCGCTATTTCACACCGGTTTTCTGTGAGACCGTGGTAAATGCCAAAGCGTGGCTCTCCCACGGTAAAAACTAAATACCACTAAAACTGGGTTTTAACTAAAAATACACATCTAACACACACCACCATCTAGTCCCAAACTAAGCAGAGCTTATACTATGGGTACTAGAAACATATGCTTTCTTTTAAAAACATGGATATTTGCATATCGGCTGAAGAGTCGCGCCGCGCTGCGCTGCGAAGTTGCTAGAGTGTCACCGCGGCCGTGAGATGGCGTTAGACATTTTAGAGGTATTATTAAAATAAATTAAATAATAAATATTTCGGACATCTAAACACACACCGCCATCTAGTCCCAAGATAAACAGAGCTTGTGTTATGGGGTACTAGACAACTGATACAAATACATATATACTTTTTTTTGTAAATGCATACATATTATAGATAGAACACACCCAAACTCCGAAACAAATATTTGTAGATCATACAAACATTTGGTCCGACCCAGGAATCGAACCCGAGACCACATGATCAGCAGTCGCTCACGCCAACCGCGAGACCAACGAAGCAGTCATTAATAGTCTCTTACATAGAAAACACCGAAACTCCGAAACTATTATTTGCAGATCGTACAAACATTTGGTCCGATATCAATCCCTGAACCTCATGTTCAACAGTGCACCACCGAGGCTGTTAAATATATACACTTATTTGATAAAAAAATATCGTAATACCTATTTCTTTAAAGGTAATAAATATACAATTAGTCGGTACTCATTGCTGTGAAGGATCAAATAATATATATTGAAAGTCTATTTAGAAACAAGAGAGGCATATTCTCTTCAATAAAACCAGCAAGAAAGTCAATAATGTCTATTGACGAGCTTACGTTAAGATAGTTGCGGTAAGCTTAGTATGACCATTAATGCGGTCACGTAAGCAGTGTTTCTTCCTTTGGTTTTTACATTTTTAATAAACTTTGTATTAAACATAAACATTTAGTTGCTTAGTTTCATTTCAGTGAATGGTAATTTAATGCTTTCTTATAGGTTCATCGTAATGTACGTTAAGATTAAACGTGTAAATAGTTTTGCAATTTATCTCAGAGTATATTTCACAAATGTGCTTCACTTACAAGATGCAAAACAACGAAACAATTTAAGTGCCCCGTTGGTCTCGCGGCTGGCTTCGATTCCCGGGTCGTACCATTTGGTATGATCTACAAATATTTGTTTCGGAGTTTGGGTGTTTTCTATGTATAATATGTATGTATTTACAAAAAAAAAAGTAATAAGTATTTGTATCAGTTGTCTAGTACCCATAACACAAGCTCTGCTTAGCTTGGGACTAGATGGCGATGTGTGTAAGATGTCCGAAATATTTATTTAATAACCTAATTCCAGTTTATTAGGAGAGTCTGCAGCATGAGCTAGCGATATATTTGAAATTACTAGTATTACAAAATGCAAATCTCAATCAAGAACTACTGGTTCGATTCCAAAACTTGTTTGAGCATTGAACAGTCCATTTATTGACAAAGGCTATGGATTTTATATCATCACGCATCAATAGCAGGCAAGCACTGTTAAAATATGTTACAAAAACGTGCAAAATTAATTATTTTCGAAAGACACAGATGAAGTTGCGATAGCCATCTTATCTCAGATTGAACAGTAACTTATAGCACATAAACTTAATTACGGTACTTAGCATGTGGGAAAACCGATGCCTTACAAAACTCCATACTTAAAGTTGCCTAGGCAGTAATGCGTTTTCTGAAATATCCAAAGAGCGTTCCAAGCAGTTAATGTTCTATAAGTGGGCAACGTTTGATTGTAAACCAACTTTATCTTTCTACAGAATCTACAACAGGGGAACCTTCTAATACAAAAATGGTTAAAAAATTTGATAAACAAACACTTACGATGAAACTTCAAAGTGTAAGACAGAAGCGATGAAATGCCCACATATTGATGACTATAATTGAGTAATAAAGGGCAAGCCCATTGCTGTGAACCTGATATTGACTGGAAAAACAGTAAATTGAAAGAAAAAGTAGATGATAGGATGGTAGATAATGGATATTTTTATCCGGATGGATTGATTAGGGACACACGTACCTGTAATTCAAACTGGTTGTTGTTGAGGTCAAGCCCTATAATTCTTTTCGTTTTTGTTACTTTTTTTATGGTTTAGGGGAAAAACAAGCAGATGGAAATTTAAATTCAATTTAACTTAAATTCTTTCGATGATTTTTTTTTATGAAACTTGTATATCCTGAGATAAGCGTGTTCAATAGCGTGTTCAGAAAAACAAACAAGTAAACTCTTGGGCCTTTAAATACTAGGATTAACAAGATACGTCTGATGCAAAGCAGGATTACCTATAGAATTGAACTTGATGAGAACAGAATCGAATTTGTATCGCGCAATTCATGTTGATTTTGCTAGTCACATATTTTTATCCAAGACTAAAAGTTTAAAAACTTTTGTTTTGTACAATAGTTCAGTTAATATTAAACCACAGTAGGGACATATAAACATACATTTCTAAGTTGAATGAAGTATGTTAAATGATGCTAAGCAAAACCACGTTAAACGAGACCACAAGCAGTTAGCGCTTTACGGTATAGATTTATCGGTTCGATAGTTTTGTTAGAATTCAATTATAAGATAGCAGTGGGTAGGTCACTGCTCTCTACGCACTGACTTGTAGCGTTGTGTATAATCAGTAATGTATTATTTATAATAGTATTGTTCGTTTCCTAATAAACTCACGGAAGTACATACTATTGTTTACAGAGATTTATCTCTGCGATTGTTTGCAGATGGTGCTGAACTTGGAGATAGAGAAAGGAGATTTGATAAAATTATTGTTTTAAAAGCTATAATGTTTATGCACAACTGTGTCATGATTTTGACTCAGTTACTGAATAAAATTATGGTTTTTGACTTAGATGATTACGTTTCGAAGATAAATTATGGACATAGTTTTATTGACTAGTTCATATTTCAACATTTATCATTCTTATTTACTTTCGTACATAATGATACATGCAATGCAAAATAATAAGTATAAGTCAATAGTTTCTTAAAACAATATTTATTTAGGTATATTACCAACTTATCGAATGTTATGAAATACTATTTTTTAATAATAGTCATTTTAAACCATAAAACGAAAATTACAACATAGAAAATAGTAAAAAAGTTGTGATTCTTACAGACTACTTTTCACCTATATATCTACTCATTATTGTGTATTTTATTATTGAGAATATCACTATCATAGGAGGCAGCGATCAGTAACCATTTTAACAGTTTTATTGGACACATCTTACACATTCAATTGATGTAGTCTAAAGGCGGAATACTTGAACCCTCAAAGATTAATGCAGGTTATATATGAATCACCTTAACCATATTCATCTTGTTAAAAATACTATGACTCATAACAGGTTGTCAGCAACTTGACATTAATAACTTAGACTTTCTTCTAGTGAATTTAAAAGTCGGGCAGTTGGCGTCTTTACTGTGTCAAGTATTTTTCTGTATTTATCAACCTAAGCACGTAATGTAGATTCTAAATACAAGTTAGAGATAAATCCACCTTCTAAATCAATTAGAATATAACCTGAACGTGTGATCAGAATAAAGTTGCATATTTGTTAGATCTTTATTCCGACCGCACACTACACACTTGTCTCTAACATAGCTCCCTGAAGCACACCACCCTAGTATTCATCAACGACGAAGCATGAATACCAACTGATGCCTTTATTTTTGTGCAGTAAATGGTCTTAGAATAAAACCAAAGTTAGGAAAAGTTCTCACCTGTACAACAAGGTAAATGAAATGGTAAAAACCCGATATCAACGTTGTCGGAAGCATGTTAATGTACAGACTTGCAAGTACAACGTGTGACTTTCTTAGCAAAAATTTCGAATATTTAGTGTTTACTAAAATCAGACCGCGATGTTTGTGAAATGCTAAGTACTCAAATTGGAAATCTAGGCATACTTGAATAATTACATAGGCTTAGTTTCGCTTTGTAAAGATCTTTTATCGTGTATTTGCTTATAAGTGACTTAGCGATTATTATGACCTCCTATAGAAATTTGCAAATTAAGATTTAAAAGTGCTCTTTGAGCCTACACCCGGACGCCACTATTTGATTTCTGTAGGAATGTGAGTCGCGTAAGGCTGGCATTTAAAAATTAAACAAAATTAACTGATCTCCCACTTACATAAAACAAATTGACGATCGGCATTGATTATTTTTTATCTTCACCATTGAATTATGTAAACAAGTGATCATTCCCATCGATATATCTTAAAACTATCGTGCAATGAATATCTTTATCTCCCTCGATGTTATGTATCATAGTATTCGTCGACCGCAACAATAGCTATTACAGATTTATTGTGGCCGTAAAAGTTTATAGAATAGCGATTTGACGTCTTATTTTCGTTATTTAAATCATGTAATAAATGGTTTATTATGAGGGGTAAAGCTGACAAATTTTTATTTCTGTAGAAACATTTTATTTATTTTTGTTATATCTATGAATGCGAGTTTCTGTGTTTGGTATCGTCAAATTTTAATTCAAATCTTATTACATATTTCATAAAATTTTATGGATACATGAAATACAAAGACTTTTACGATAGTATGCAAAAGCAATAAGCGTCGCGGGAGATCTGGTAGACGTAAACACTAAAATAATGTTGCTCATTTATTTCATATTAATTTTACTTTACAATTGTAGGAAAACTAACAGGCATATTGTTAAATTATACAAACGTATTACGAAAAAAGAAGGCCAATTACAAGTTTTCACATATAACAGAACAAATAAGTGAAAATAAATAGAAATACACATTCATATGACAACATAGATATAAGCAAGATAGACATTATCGATACATAAATATCATCCGGTTGCAAGAAGCGAAGAAGGAGTCAGTCAGGGTTTTCTTCAGCTGGTTGTTCCAATGCACAATTAAGTCCATATCAACACTCCGGCATGCCGCATTGAAAATACAACTCGCTCGAACAATAAATGAATTTTGCCTGTAGGTCGTATTTGCTTTAAGGCCGCAAATTCGCTGTCCACACGTATTTTCTACCAATCATCGATTACCTGCACTCGCACTAATCAAAGTGTATACGGGCCTTTAGGTATGTGTAGCAAGTGTGGTTTACGTAGTAACGTAGATGGTACACTCAAGCCTATTTTACTCACTAGTTCACCAACGTATATCAACCGTTTCGCGATTGTTAATAGTAGGGATAGATCCGCAACTTTTCTTCTTTCCTCTAGTGGGAGAAGATGGATTTTTTTACACCTACTGTAATAGTCTGGCAGTCTAGTAGCAGTGTGATTGAAACTGAATGTATCTCAAAAATCCTCTTTGTATGGCTTCTAAACGATTTTTGTAGATATTATAGCACGGATTCCATACTTAAGAGGCGTACTTAAGATGACTGCGAACGAGAGAACAGTACAGAATTTTTATAGTTTTAATGTTCTTAAAGTTCGCCGAGACTCTAAAGACGAAACCCAGTGAGCGACATGTTTTTTTGATAATGTTCTCTATATGCACATCAAATAAAAGTTTGGTGTCAAAGGTGACCCCGAGATCCCTAACCGTGCTCATTCTAGCTAATGTAGTATCCAAGAGCTTACAGATGTGTATTATTGGGATCTATTCTGTATTACTCGTTACATACATAAACATAGTCGTACCATTAGATAGCGTGGCGACGCACGCCACGGCGACGTTTCGCTACGTTAATAGGTAGTATGTTCTTCTGAAATTTAAATATGTTTGCATCAAAATTTTCCGGAGAACAGTAGTGACAGTACTTTTTTAAACAAGATGCATAGTAACATAAGATAATGAAATGTTTAAAACTGATCACATTATTTACTCGTACAGCACTGATAGACTGCTACTTTTCAATACTACAGTATACAGGTCTTTCTACAACATTGTTTATTGAATTCATTTGCCGTTATAAATTAAAAATCTATTTCCACCTATAAAACTTTGTAATTAAACTGACTATTCTTGAATAGAAATCGATAGATTTGTTATTACTGGCACTGAAGCTGTTGTTAAGTTTATGTTGATCCAGTCAAATGAGTTGGCAAAGATATATTTGTTTTTGGACGTTGAACCAACAGTGGCACAGTTTTATGGTATAGAAAACAAATGAATAGACGAGACACTTAATATTAAGCGATAGTCACTCACACGCAATTCATAGAAACCTGCAAAAAAGTCGCACGTGTATTGAAAATTCTTTGAACACCCTCCATAGTATTAGTGGGTACAAGAGCTCCAAATTCTAATTAGATTTAATGAAAATGGGATAATTAGATATAAAGCTTATTCAAACCGTTACAAATAATTTAACAAATAACACTAATTTTCGGTAACTACATGACATGTCGTACATTCACTTATCGAATTTTAAAAATCTGATGTCGTATTGTTTGCTTGTTTGTATTTATGTGTATTTAAATCTCATTTCTTCCAACACCAAAGCTACCCATGAATTTGTCTTGCTACATTTTATTTGTCCATCCAAAAGTTGCCTGTAAGAAATTGCTTTTTAGCGATAAGGCCGCCATTTGTACATGGTTGCTAAATTAATATATCCCTAAATGTAAACTGTTTAATTGGTGTACAATAAAGTTTATTCTATTCTAATTTTGAGTAACTACAAGACATGTGGTACATTTACTTATCGAATTTAAAAAACCTGATATCGTATTTGTATGACTCTTAAATATAATAAACAAAAGTAAATACTGAAATGCCGCACTATTATTTTGCTTAAACCAAAATCTAAGCGGATAGTAATCTACGTACGGAAAAAAAAGGAATTAATGACAGAGTATTGTGGCAAGAGCAAAAAGCAAAACGGTGGACAATGGCACAAGGCAGAGACAATGATTGTGATACCAGACCGTGAACGCGCGCATTTGGTGCGAATATTGCAGTGTATTTTTTAAATAACAAGAATTATAAGAATTCCACGAAGAGATGCGCCCATTAAAATGTGTTATTCTCTTTTAATTTTACATGGAGAGATGGAAATTGATATTCTGGGTAATTTGTTCTGAATTTTTGGCTTGTTGTAAAGTATTAATTATGAAAAGTGGCTGGTAATTGATTTAGGTTGCTATTTAATTTTAAACGAGCTTTCGTGTTTCAATTATTTTTTACTGGTTAAGTATATTATTAGTGCACATGTCGAACCTTCTAAAATTCATTCAAATTAAAAATCGCGATACCTTCAAACACATTCAGAAGATTTTTTTTATTTTGTTATAACCGGTAGTAAACTTTGTGGAAAAGAACTATCTTCGGCATTAGTTTCTTTTTAAACTAATTTTATGCAAGCTCTTTAGATTATTGAACAAGGCTCATTTAGTCCATGGACAGATGATAGAGCCACGCTTCGGCATACATGTGCACGCTAGCACGCACGCCTTGGCTCGATCGGAGTAATATTTCTTCAATAATAAATAAAATAAATAAATAAATAAATACAACGGCCTCACAGTATAATCACTCACTCTATGAAATACAGCGCAAGTGTTGTATTTCACAGAGTGAGTGACAATACTGGAGGCCCATACCCCAACCTCTCCCCCATCCCCCTTCCTATCCCCATTCCCAAAGGCCGGTAACGCACTTGTGATGCCTCTGGTGTTGCGAGTGTCCATGGATATGGCGGTAGTCGCTAACCATCAGGAGATACACCTGCTCGGAACTTGTACTGTGGTAGTCCGTCTATTGATAATCTTATATATTTCTGAATACATACATATCATAACTTAATAGATTTCACTACTTGAGGTTTCCAACCATAGACCAAAAAGCTCTTCAAATCTAAAACTTTTGGCACTAAATCAAAATCTCATACCTAGACACTGTCGTGAGACAAATGTAATTTTTATAATATATATATATTTATAACTTTCACTAGATTCTTGACATGAGAAATAGTGATATCGACAATCATTGCGTGCCACTCAAATCGGTCTAGCACCAATACTATCAGTTTCATTAGCAATAATAGTTCTAATGGTTATAATGGACTGATTCCAATTTTTCACTCGATCACATCGATGTACTCCTACGATTATTACTTTTGTAAAAATTGATAAAACAAATAATTAATCATTTGCTCATGTTTATCGCTATTATTATATATATTTGCAAGCGAAATAAACGTCTTTTAGGATAGTAGTTATTAGCAGTATTAAGTATTACTGTTCAGGTTGCCAGTAAAATATTATTATATAATTGTTGTTTTTTGTTGTAAAACTCGTGTTTGAAATGTTCATTTAACTGTTAATTATTATTTTACAATGAAATTGGTTAATTTGTTTGATTTTAATTAAAGTACACTGTCTGTCAATAACTGTAAATGTTATTGCAATTCGTCATTGTATTAACATAATATTTTATTGTATATTCAGGTTTTTCGTTTGTCTCAAAAGTTCTGTAGTTTTATAATTAAAAACATAATTCGCCGCGCAGATTTCGTAGTTCAATTACAACGTTATTAAAAGTAAAAGTCAATATTAGTTTTTTTTTTTATTTAAACTTAATTTATACGTGCTACTTTGACATAGTTGGCCAGTTTTCCTACAATGTTACTTACCATTTTAAAATATGCTTAAAAGTTAATAAAGAATAACATCAGCATCTATTTACGGTACGCCAGCAATTCAATGCATTCACAAAACAATGTCGAAGAGTATTTCAATACTTATAGGCATCTGCCGAGCATTTATATCAACCAGCCAACCTATTAGACCCCTGCAGTTCTTAACATTCTCATCGATCACAACGAAAGCTACAAATGCGAGGGAGATGATCGGGCTCTAGATTGACTGGTAATTATTATCTACTCTTATGACTACTGCTGTTGGAAAGGAACATAATGGGGATATTCGAAGATAACTCCCGTCGGTTCCGAGTTAATGGAAAAAATATTTTTGTTACTTAGTACAGAAACGTCAAGAGATTGTGGTGTAAAAAATTGAATGTTGGTTCTACAGTGTTTATGTATTCCTGGTACCGTTTTATTAAAGTATAACTGACGGTAATAATCTGGAGATAATAATATAATTTAAAAGAAATTTTAGTATAGATAATAGTATTTTAAATGTGTAGCAAAGCAGTAACAGATAACTAAGAAACTTAATGATGTTATTAAGATATAGATTGAATATCTATATCAATAAGCAATAAATAAGCAAATACGATGTACCAACAAATAAATAAATACAAATAATTTGTAGTTGTACTATTTCCTTCTAGTTCATAACAGTCGATTTAAATTGACACCTGTCATCTTCCTAGCCTTTATTATTCCCAAGATTATTTGAGATCGGTTACTAGTTCAACCTGTTTTACCTGAATATCAGTTTTTCCACGGAGCAACTGGCATCGGACCTCCGCAACCCTGTGAGTGAACTGAATTCGAAGGTTGAACTAGTATGTGTCGAACGCAAATTGAAATAGAATCAACTCGATACTCGCAACGAATCAAGAGGGAAAAAGTCACTTCAATTGATCGAGTACTTAACATGTAGAGATGTGAAACCGAAAGTATCTACAAAAATAACAGAGTAAAAAAACCAATTCCGGAATACTACTTTCACTTACCTATTACAATAGCTGTCAAAACAATCCAATAAGAATATGAACGGTATATGTTGTTAATAGTGATTTGAAGTATCAGGTATAATAGATACACTAATGAAGTTAGGTGATACTTCTTAGTAACTAGTGTTGAAGTATCTGGTTTTTATTATGAATGGATCCAAGGCCTCATTCTGTCAGTGTTTGATCAATGTTACTTGGCAATGTAGATAAATTATGATTTATTACATTTCTTGTGGAGAAATCACTCTTGATAGTTCATTAACTAATTTGTTTGCTTATAAATAAAGCTATTGATTTTTTCTTCATGGAAGTAATAGTATGTTTTATACTATAAATTTAATAAATATGGCTATTAGTGACTAAAAAATATATTTTTAGCTAACAAATATGATGTAGCAATTTAATGCAAATATGGCCTTAAAGGAGACATTGAAAAATTAGTTCCTATTTATACTAACAAACGAATTAGAAAGTCTAGTACAAAACAAAAAATATTTATACATACGCTTATTTTTGCGTAGAGGTCATCATCATCGCCCTACTATTTTCCTGAATCCTGGAATATTTGGGATCCTCTATGACTCGTCAATTCACTGCTTACTCACTTCCTGACCATATTCGCTTTCGCGTAGTAACAAAAATAACCATACTTAGACACTATAACAAACAGACTCGGCCGGAGTATTACAACCTCACAGAAAAACGGTTTTGACCAATTTTTTCGTTTTCTATCACTGAATGCCGATAATCTGGATGGTAATGGGACTCCATCGGCAGTGCCTAAATTTTATTAGTATGAAACTGCCATTGGTTTGATACCGATGTTTCGAGTCAAAGATTACAATAGTACGTAACTAAGTAGTGATGGATCATTGTCAAGTTCAATTTAAGTATGCTCCTATATTTTGAACGAGTGACCCTTGAAAGTCTCTGAAAGTAGAAACAGCTAGTTTACATATTATTGTACAATCACATTAATATCATAAAGACGAAAGTTTATAAGCGTGTGTTTGTATGTTCGTTACTTTTTTACGGTCAAGCTGATATACATATTTTAATAAACTTTGATATGGTGACAGTTAAGCAGAGCAGTGTGGGTAATACTGCGGGGCGTAACTAGTATGCTATAGCGACCAAATTATATTATTTTTCTCCTTAGCATCATGACCAAATCAAGCCAGGTCAGTTCATAGGTATCCATCTCTGAACTGATCTATCATATAACATTGAGACCCTGTCGCTATCATTGAGAGCTGTCGGTGCCATTTATCGTAAGAGTAGGGGAGCCAGTCTTCCAGCTGTCCTTCGATTAGAAAGAACTCGCATAAGCGCAGTTAACGCGGAAATGTCATAATAATAAGCAGTTGTGTAATGCACATGCTTTAGTAGAGAAAGACAGAAGAGGTACTACGATCTTCTCTCTCTTTCTAACCGTTGAACGCTTACAGGCAGTCGTATGTCTTTCCTTCTCTATCTATAATACCTCTATGGGTACACGTAACGGGTAGTTAGAGAACTATAAAGTCCGATAATAGTAAATCTACAGAACCTCATATTTGGGTTAAAGAGGTATGTTTATATTTGTTCAAACTGAATTTCAGGAGTGTTGTTAGTAGTAGATTGAAAGCTGGCCCCAAAGGCTGGCAAACCTATCTTAGGTTTAAACTAAACGAACAAAGAGCTACAGCGCTCTTTCTTAATCTTTCAGTGTAAACAAAAACTTGTTTTCAGCGTTTACACCAAAATAGCAACGAGCAAGAATGAGAATCAAGAACTAGAATTTTTGCGCGATAGATGTTTCAATCAGCTAAACTAATGCTCATTACTTATTCGTATCAATTCTGTGGTTGGTATTGTTTCTCTACGTCTGACTGTGACAGCGAGCGCGTCCGAACATGTAAGATCGCTCTAAGCGACTATTCGTTAGCTCTAGTGCCGTTTACATCAAGCGAGCGCATCAAGCGAGTGCATAGAATATTCTATAGATTATTTAGGACGCAGACAGAATAACGAAATAATGGTTTATGTCTGTTTACACTAAAACAATTTAGTAGAGTAGGGATAGAATGGGCATTCGCTCGTCTGATGTAAATCGGCCTACAGAAAAAGCTCAAAGTGTAACTACGAGAAGCCTTATAAGTCAATTTATTATAGGTACGTATTGTTCATTTTAAAATATCGTGAAAAATGCTTTGTTTTTAAATAATTCTTTCCTAGCAATATGATAATGTACCGTGGTATAATTACCATTTAGTTCCGAATCAACTGGAGTGAGAGCGCCAGTGAAATCTAAGAGCATTGCAAATTTTTTCGTATAGTTATTATTTCAAACCATCTTCTCCAATTTCTGATTCCAATTATACTTAAATGATCCTAACTGTTGAGTTAGAGGTCATTGTATTGAAGTCCACGAAGAATCAACATATTTTAAGATCAACATCCTTCTATAAATCACTGCTAGACACATGTCTCTCTGTTGAGAACACCAACATCAAAATATAATTTTTAAGTGTGTCAACACTCTTGTAACTTCCTCTGCAGCTTGTGAACGTACCGTGCATACATGTTTTCTTCTTGCGATAAAATAATTACTGTGGCAGTGCGAATTAGTGGTGTCTTATTGTTACGATCGAATAACTAGACCTACAGTCCACTAAGAAATACCCTAATTACATCCAGGCCCTATATTTAGGTCTGAACACTCTCTTTAGAAACAGCTATTAGGCTGTATACTACGTTAACCAGCTGGGTTACTATATTTTTTATCTTGTGGTCCGGAGGTCTTAACAACAGCAGTTCCCGTATCTTTCCCTTCTCAGGCGCAGAGTGGCACACCGTGTGGTTTTAGTCGGTTCGATTCCGACACACCGCCCCGCCGCAAACCCCGGCGGGGTGACGGCCCGAGGGGGTGTCCACACGTTAAACAAAAAGGGGTTTATCTTGTAATTATACTTCTCTTTCCAGTGATGTTATTACTCTGAGTAATTTTATACCTTAATCGGCTTTTAAAACACCCATGGGATGAATAAGATTGATGGCTCTCCGTATTTTTAATGCACCACAAGAACATGTAAATAAATTACATTAGATTCTATAACTAACAAAATGATATAACTATTATTATCTGTGTTACGTATGCGTTTCATAATGGGTTGTGTTTTATTTTATACATCTGAAAATTAACATTAAAATGATAAATTTATGTAAATAGTTGCGTTTCAACTGTTTTATTGTACATAAATTAAAATGAAATTTAGCTGTGTAAGTTTTAATAGATTTGGTTTGTTGCTGCAAGGTTCGAGCATTAATTTCATTATCATGTTTCTTCGATTTAATTTTTATCATATTTTGAGCTGTTTTATCTTATAGCACGTAATTGAACCCTGATACACGCTTCATTGTCTTGTCTCCACAATTTTCCGCACCAAATCCCCACCCCTTGTTTTATTAGTCAGATGAAGATTTAGTGTTTCGTTAATTCAATTAGTGATTGAATGAAAAGAAAGAATGCCAGCAATTGAAATAAAGCCATTTCAAATCGATATCATATAACAAAAACTACACTAAAAATACAAAACTATTGTGTTCCTGTATGGTGATAGGCTGAGAATATACAGTGTAACCATTTTTATTAATATCAATGGTGTCGTAAGAGTTAACTAAAGAAACAAACTATAAATGACAACATCAATACATAGAGAAGGAAACTTTGATACAAACTCTGTACATATAAATAAATTAAATAAATATTTTGGACATCTAACACACAACGCCATCTAGTCCCAAACTAAGCAGAGCTTGTATTATGGATACTCTAGACAACTGATATTAATACTTATATACTTTTTTTTGTAAATACATACAAATTATATATAGAAAACACCCAAACTCCAAAACAAATATTTGTAGATCATACAAACGTTTGGCTCGACCCGGGAATCGAACCCGAGACCTCATGATCAGCAGTCGCACACGACAACCGCTAGACCAACGAGGCAGTCAAATCTGAGTAGAGTAAATAAAATGGTCTGCTATATCAGCAGACCATTTTATTTATTTTTTTTACGTGTGGAAACCCTCGAGCCCTCACCCCACCGGGGTTTGCGGCGGGGCAGTGTGTCTGTTTCGGACCGACTAAAATGACTAGACTAGAATAGACTAGCATAAACATGTACACAGTGTGCCACTCTACGCCTGAGACGGGAGGGATCCGGGAACTGCTGTTATTAATACCTCCGGATGATATAGCAGGCCAAAGCCAAGCAGTGGACTTTAACAGAATGTGGATGTTGATGAATTTTAAACTACATATCATCATCATCACCATACATACGGCCAACTACTTATATCAGTGTTAAATTCAATTATAACATTAAACCCATAAAATCATAACAACAAAATTCTATTAATATAAATTATTATTTAATTAACTAAACTAATAACTTAAGTTTTTGTAACCTGCTTGGCAAATTAATACAAGCGCTAATTTATCATTTCTTTTGACAGCTGACACGCCCATTACATTAAAAAGATCGTTCAAAAACACCTGTCAATTGTTGATGACATGTTTGTGAATGTTTTTTAACTTTCTTTTTCTAATAATTCGCTTTCAAATCGACAGTTTTGTAATTTATTATTTGGGCTAGGATAGCGACTGCTATGTGGTAGGTTCATGCAGAAATATATCGTTTGTTTCCTGGCTTATAATTCAGTTTGATCCGTGTGACAGCTGTCACTTATCATTTTAGCACACACTTGTCATTTTAGGACTGACGGAGTACATTTTAGGTGTGAATTCTTTTATCCATAAAAATCACATTCATTTGTGACAAAAGTGGAACGTAAAGAATGAGAATATAGGTGATATAAAATAAAATCGTTTCTTAAAAATTAAATACTTCGTTGGTTTCGTAGACATCTATCACAGAGATCAAGTTATATTTTAAGGACTGTAATAGGTAATATCCTAAAGTTGTTTAGGCACAAATTGTTATAGCATTCTTTCCTGGTTTTTTGAAGAGTGAGTGAGATTATCGTTGCCTAAATACTTCCTCGTAGTTTTTTGGGGTCCTAAGAATGGTAAGGCACTTATAACTCTGAGTTGCAGGTGCCCATGGGTGTCGGTAGTCTCTTATCAATAGGAAACTTGTTTGTTTGTTAAATTTTCTTTTTTTGTTTCGTTTGTATTTTAAACTAAGACGATTTTTATCTCATAAAAGACAACAAGCTGTATTAGGAATATCTCCTGTCTACAAAACTGTTACCTTCACAAATTAAAACATTTAAAAGTATATTTGAGTGGACATATTTGTTAATGTTTTAAATTTTAAAATTTATTTTTAATATACTTGCATTTCCTCAAAAATGTTTTATTACTAAACAGAAAATAGTATACTAATTTATTAACTTTCCAATTACCAATGGTATTGAATAAAATTAAACTAAATAAAACGTAGGTATGAAATCGTTTAGCTTACAATACAAGTCTGAAATCAAGTTTAAAATGAATCACATCGTTACTCAAATTTGATCGCTTCCCACTCAAAAGAAATCTTAATAAGTTGAACTGCAATAAAAAATAACTTGGCAATGACTCGTGACAGATTTAAAGTCGCAAAAAAACTATTAGTTTATTGTTAGTAGCAAAAAGATAGTTTATATTATTATTGAGTTGTTACTAGTACTAGTAAAGAACTAGTTAATCCTTATATATTCTAATATATAAAGTCAAAGTGTTTCTTTGTTTGAACGCGCTAATCTCAAGAGTTACTGCTTGGATTTGAAAAAGTTTTTCAGTATTAGATAGCTCATTTATCGAGGGAGGCTGTAGGCTATATATCATCACGCTTAGATTAACAGGAGCGGAGCACCAATGAAGAATCTTACAAAACGGGGGAAAATTATCACGCTACGGGCAATAGCAGACGCAAACGAGGTTGCGTGGGTCTGCTAGTAATATTATAAATGCGAAACTTTGTAAAGACCTATGGATGATTGTTACCTTTTACGCAAAAACTAGTAAATGGATTTAGATGTAAATTTTCTTTTATGTTTCTTGACAATTCAGCACATTATGTGGCGTCTGTTTATGTCGATGTATGAAGTTTAATAGTAGCTTCAATTTAACTTTTATAAATGTCAGTTAGTGTCTTAATTGAATATATGATTTTGAATTTGATATTTTTATGTGCCTATTTTTGTGAGCCTGCCAAACTGAGTCTACTCTGCCTGATGAAAAGTATGAGCAGAATCCAAGAGTGGTGGTCACCATATTCAAAGCGATGCAAAAATGCAGCATGGTGATCCACACCATGGCGGCCTATCGATGCCTATGAACCCGAGATGCGCTTTGTATGCACAGCAGTCGCATACGCTACTACTGCGCCACAGATTCAGTCAATATTTTATTATCAGTAAATATGACAAAACAATTTCATTTTCAATTTAGTTATTGTTAAATATTAAACGTTAAATGTGAGAGATAAAAATGTTAGTACCGGTCTAAAGCCTGTTCAAACAATACCGTTGATTCACAATACCGTTATCGTAGTTAACCATAAAGTTTAGCCGTAAGATTGAGGAATAATCGTAATTAATCTATCTATTGTGAAGCGTAACGATCTCTTCAACATTTATGTTGCTCTGGTATCACAATTCAACGGGAGCACTCTAATGGAACTAAGTTGTGATATTTTTAACGTCGTTTTTGTTACTATCCCAACATCGTCTTTTATATAATCTATACGATTATACCAAATTAATTTGTGACACATTTATTTATTAACTAGTTGTTGTCCGCGGCTCGGCCCGCGTATATGTCGGTTATTGCGGCAAATAGCTATATATATAGCCTATGTGTTATTCTGATGTATAAGCTATATTACTGTAACATTTCATCCAAATCCGTTCAGTAGTTTTTGCGTGAAAGAGTAACAAACATCCATCTATCCATCCATCCGTCCATACTTACAAACTTTCGCGTTTATAATATAAGTAAGGATAGATGTGACAAACTTGTGGTTTTTATTTGACCTATGTGCTATGTCCAGCAGTGGATGTCTTTAGGTTGTGATAATGATGATGGGAAATGATGATGATGTGCCGCAGTTGTTGATCAGATATCAGCAACGGCAGAGATCATGCAAGAAATACATTATTTTTGTTATTGAGAAAAAATGTACTGATGGATATATATTATTGTGTTTTTTTGAAAACATGTGTTTGTTATTCTTTAACGCAAAAACTACTGAACGAATTTGGATAAAACTTTACAATAATATATCTTATACATCAGAATAACACATAGACTACTATTTGCCGCGATAACCGACATATACGCGAGCGGAGCCGACGGCTACAACTCGTCATATTTATAAATGACTTGTTTGAACTATTTGATGAAAAATAACCAGAAATCATTATCCTCAATCCCACGACAGCCTTCATTACGCTATAATATTATTTTAATGGTAGCCATATTGTGAACTGGGTCATAGTTTTGATATATCATGGTCATAGTTTTCTTTAATATTACATAAAAGGTCATTAGAACAGAAGCAACTGACCTTTGTGTTTAATATTATTTTCTTTGTAAAAAAATAAATTCTTGTCCTAAATATCGTCTTATGTACATAACATAAGACGTATCAATTTGATGTAGTCCTGTAAAAAATGACTGCCTCGTTGGTCTCGCGGTTGGCGTGAGCGACTGCCGATCATGAGGTCTCGGGTTCGATTACCGGGTCGGACCAAATGTTTGTATGATCTACAAATATTTGTTTCGGAGTTTGGGTGTGTTTTATCTATAATATGTATGTATTACTTTTACAAAAAAAAAAGTATATATGTATTTGTATCAGTTGTCTAGTGCCCCATAACACAAGCTCTGCTTATCTTGGGACTAGATGGCGTTGTGTGTTTAGATGTCCGAAATATTTATATTTATAAAAAAAAATTGTACAACATAGCCTCCGCTTATTCGAATACCAAATGTAGACTTTCATCAATGTGTTTATTAAATTTATAGGTAACTTGATGGTATGTAATGACTGATGTTTAATGTGCCAAAATGTATTTAAACAAAAATAGTGCAACGTGAAGTTCTAAGAATTTTGTTTTACCTATGTTGAACAGTATTTAAAATATATTTTAATATATAAAAATGGGTATTTTAACTCTTTTTTTCCAATCTTATCATTAACAAAAAGCAGGAACTTTTCGGCTTCTGGCATCATTACATGCACACAGATGCACGTGTCCGTACAGTATCGCTACTGGTTGTCATGCACATAGTAATTTAACGGCGTCATATTATTTTGGGGCTACGTCTTACTATTTTTAAGATTAAATTTCAATTTAGATTATTTTTTTATTTTAACCCCTTCTTATATTTTCTCTGCAACGTACAAAAATAAAAGTCTGTCGATTATTTTAATATGAGATGAAATGAATGATGAAATGTCTCCTATCGAACCTCTCCCAAGGTTCGCCACGATAATCGATCCTGTACTGCAAAAGATGGCTATTTCTTTGAAACGAATCGTACAAGTTCACTAAAGTAAGTCGTAACTATAACACGAGTTAAGAATTTACTCATCTGCTTTAATAGCACATAACGGGCTCAAGAACTTTGCACACAATTATGAAACGGAAAAGTAATTACTAGAGCTATTCTAAGACAAATTATTTCTACGCTGTAAATTAATACTTTTCCACTTGGAGAACAGCTCGTAAAATTCGAGCTTTGTCTTTGGTACCGCCACTTACAAATCGCGTTATATGTCTCAATATATATCCAATATGTATCTATTAGATAATGTTTAAGAGTATTTCGAATCCGTGAAACACGATAACCGTAATAATAGGAAATTTGAAATGTCGCCCCAATGGTGTAGTGATAACCGTCTCAAAGAACGTACACTATTTCTGATTCCTGTCAGCGATATTCGTCACCACTCTTCTACTTAATTTATTGGTATAATTTGGTTCAAACACGAGTAAAACCTAAAATCATAACGTGAAGAAAGTTCTGTATACTAACATAAAAAAATTGTATTGTAAGTAATATAATTTGCCCAGTCATTGCAATATTATCAATTGACGTTGAACTTCTAGCTTCTCGATTAATGGGCCATCTAATACTTAAATGATTTTGAAACTCGAATGAGAATTTAGGCAAACTATAACTTGAACTAGGCCGATGAGAATTAAGCGAGATTATAGCATTCAACTTTTTTTATCTTTTTTTTTATTTATTTAAATAAGAAAAACAGTATACATAAATAAACATAAAACACCCATAAAACCCTTATAGGTTTATCTTGGGTGTGAGTGTATATTTCTCATTTCATTTATGAACTAAACAGACTTTAGCTTAAAAAAATTAATATAGATGACACCGTTGCAGCAAAACGAAGAATGAAACTGTAAACATATATGTGTGTATATGTTTAATAAAATTACCTTATTCTAAGTACAGCTATTCTCTGCATTGCAAAATCGATTATTTCATAGAAAATGCCTCAAACATTAAGACTGACGATGCATATTTATGCAACGAGTTAAGATAAAAATAAAAAATAATTATTATTATTTCGGACCTCTGCCATAAAATCATATACTTTCAAACCAAATAAATTGCAGATACAAAATGTTGGTCCAAACCTGGCAATCAAACTGTAGTAAATATTAACTTATTTATATCAGTTATCTAGTGTCTATAGTAATAACTGTTTGGCTTGGGACTGGATGGCGTTGTGTGAAATACGAGAAAATTATAATTTAATTATGTTACAAGTAAAACAATAAATACGGTAGTCGCAATGTGTAGCAACTGATATCTTATCTTATAATAAATGATAAGATATGTTAACATTAAATTCTTATTTGATTAAATTCTGGTTAATCTAGATTATATAGATTTATCCAGTTTATCCGCCTCCTGTATACACATCTCCATTCCTTGTTATTAAAATCACTTTCTAAGATTGCATGTGGACAAATGCTAGATTTCAATAAATGCATTCTTCGAAAAGGCTTTAATATAATGACAATAGTCAATAAATAATAGTACTAAATAAATAAAAATCTCCACAAAGCCATATTTCTTTGAGACAAAATTTCACAAAACTAAGCGACACTAATCGTAATCAATTTGACACACTTCTCAACGCTTTTAACTCAAAAGCAAAAACCGGTTCTGACCAAAACTTAATGATAAAAAACTTCTATTACCGTTAAACAAATCTTATTTAATATATTACGGAAATTGTTACTAGTTTCGGACAATGCACGTTTTTGATTATGAAAAACTTGTTCGGAGACAATCAAATGATCTTTCTTTATGTCCATTTCGGATAAATAAACTTATTATAAGTTGGGTACACCTAGCTGTGAGAATGAGGAGAAGGAATGAAATGACGATGTAATTAGTGCTTTTCTCAGAAACTTCAAGCTAGTAAAAACGGTATTTATGATATTTAACAGTGGTTAAATAAAAATTTTGAATGGTATTTTTTTAATTTTAAAATTGCCCTCATTTGACTAGTTATTTGAATGTTAGAGTTGATAAAAAATACAATGCCTGTAAATTCTTGAAAATAAGCTCACTTGTACTGCTATTACACTATTTAATAAACTTCAATTGGACCTCACCGGTTTAGATCTGTGGCATTATCAAAACACTATCAACTTTGTTAATAAAATGAGCCGAAACCGGTCTTTCGTACTTTTATTCGCCTATTTAATGAACTTAAATTGAACCTATAAATTTTGACAATACTATATGACGTAAACAGTTTATTAAATCAAAGTTCATTCAATAGTGGAATATGAAGTAGAAGTGTGTTTAATTCTAAGAATTTATTTTAATAAATCCCACCTAGTGCCGACAATCGAGAGTATAAATTAAACAGTTTTTCACTTTATAGTTAAAGATAGATAGAGGTGTACTAAATGCCTTTATAGTCGAAGATCCTGCTGCAAAATAAGTATGCTCAAAAACTAAAACACATTTTTTACATAAAAAATATGAATAGGAGAATACATATCCACTAAGATACAATGGTACTTTTTGCTCTACTACCTTTGCCTTACCAGATACTAACAACTGGATTAACAGACCAGTTTATCAGTCAGCAAGTAATAATTAGGTGCAAAGACAGAGTAATTAATGGCAGGATTAGAAACTAATCGCTTGGCCTAGCTATCAGAGTTCACAGCTGGTTGGAGAGATAATCCACATAAACCTTTACAGATCCATCTTAATGAGTATTAGAAAGATCTCCAGAGAATCCTCAGTAATTTAAGCCTTCGATAAAAACGAGTTCTTGCCATTGCGTTTTGACTCATGTAGGTACTTTGTTTCAACAACTATTTCAACTACATTTTTTTTGACAGCGGACGAAAATTCTAAAACTTTAAACGAAAATTTTGTTGATTACCTGTATTGGAATTGAGTTTTGAAGAAAAGTTTAGTTAAATTTGAGATGAACATTCTTTTGATCTAGTCAAATAAAAAACAGCTTGACATTGACATACATATAAGTATATTACATATTTTTCTAAACACAAACACAAAACACAAATTATGCAGAATTTGTGTCCCTTAATAATAGTTAGCTGAAACGATGTGCAAAAAGTTAGAGCTGCTTTAATGTGCTGAAATGTTCATTGATTTTTGTACTACATTACAATAACGGTTTAAATAATACATAAATTAATCATTCACCATCTTCTTACAGTTAAACTTTGTTGAACCATACTGTCGGCACGCGATCTTTTTTATAGTAAATGTGTTCTAAAGAAAAAATAGAAACGGTACAATATTATTCACAACACACATCACCAACAATAATAATATTTGTTCTTGATTGTTGCGGCAGCCTGTCATTAGCAAAATCATCGTAAAAACTGATTGTTCAACAAAGCCAATTATAGATCTTAGAGGAGTTTGAAACACGCTTTGTACCAGGCGACCAGAACTGCGAGAAAGTCTTTCAAGTATTAAACATGGTACTACTTTCGTTGCATTTTCCGGGTCAGAGGTTGTGCGCGCTCAAGGTTGATTGAGCTACGACCTCTTTGATTTTATGATGGCCTAGTACTTATACAAAGTTGTATTGAGTACGTCTAGAAATAACAACAATGTGTTAAACTAATAAAGAAAGAAAGCTGTCAAGTCAAAGCTTTTTCTTATGAGTGAGTCAAATGATAGCAATCATTTCGTTTCGTAGAGTACAGTTCTTTTTTAGCTTTTTGTTTTTATAATATTTTTGAATGAATAGTAGACTGGTTTAGCGATAACAGACCTACTATACTTAAATCAATAATGAAAAGAAATATGTATGTCGGACTTCTAAATCAAACTTTATTTACTTTGAATTATATTTTGAAACAAAGATGCCAAGCAAGAGAATGCAATCTGTTTAAAAGTTTGACAATATATTACCTACATATGATCTGATAACCGTGCTGCAAAAAAAGTTGATTTTAGTTAGAGATGATCGATTGATCAATCGATGAAAAAACAATACCTTTTATGTTGTTGGTTTACATTCTAAATACTATTTGATGTTTTTAATTTTTAAATCATTTTGATTATTTAGTTTATTTTCAAAAACATTTTGTCGTTTGATCAACAATATTGATATCAAATATCAGTGTCAGTATCATAGAAAATATTAGGTATAACGGTGGAAATTCAAGTTATCTGCCAGTGAAAGTTACGACGAAATTCGGTCCAGTCATCCCAGAAAGTAGCTGGAACATATAGACAGAGAGACAAACACTTCTATTTGATACAAAAGTTAGACATCCATACGCAGATAAAAATGGTCTGACTGCACGGTTGGCCTAGCGGCTTAAGCAGTCGTCATGCTGCTTCCTACTACGCCAAGTGTTCAAATTCCACATGGAACCATACTTCGTTTTCTTCACAAATGGTTGTTTTGAGTCCGAGTTTTTTTGTGCCCATTTCATGTATATTTGTAATGTCCCCCGCGACACAGAATGCATATTCCTAAAGCAGGAGTTCTCTTTCAAAAAAATATCGAGCTCATCAAACAGCCTTAGTTGTAAATCAAACTCATAATCTATAACTAACTATCAGACCGAAAGGCCAATTATGTACAGATATGTGGGAAAGAGATAGAAATAGAAACACCTTTATAATGTCATTACTGTCTTGTTCACAATAGACAATGTCAAGGCCTAAAGCCATTACCACAGATATATTACGGCATCAGACGCTGACCTCAAATCACAATTCATAAGTTGTTTACCTTTTGACTTGATTGTTCTAATGACCGTTTTATTCTAAGCTACCGATTCAAAGCTTCTTTTCTTGTTACTTTGCCTTTTCTTCTTTTGTTTCATTTTTTTCTTTCTTTTATGAATTATACTCTTTTACTTTATTTTTCGATCATAACCGAGCATAATTGAAAAGAGATGCAGGTGAAGTGCGTGGCTCAGTTAGTATATGATAAAATTTGAGAAATTACTATTATTAAATGAAAACAGAAATGGAGAAGGTTTGATGGTAGTCACTCCTCGTGAATATTCAAAGTTCAACTTAACAGTAGTAGACTTAAACAGAATCTAACCTAGTGTGCGGAAAAGGCTTAAAGGCAGGATGATTAAGACAAAACGCTTAAATGGTCACAAATTAAATTTCTGTAGATCATAATATATGTATCGACCATTGTTTATGCCGAGAATATCTATACTAATATATAAAGCTGAAGAGTTTGTTTGTTTGAACACGCTAATCTCAGGAACCGCTGGTCCGATTTGAAAAATTCTTTCACAGTTAGATAGCCCATTTATCGAGGAAGGCTATAGGCTATATATCATCACGTTAAGACCAATAGGAGCGGAGCAACAATGAAGAATGTTTCAAAAACGGGGGAAATTTTCACGCTACGGGCAATATAAGGCGCAAACGACGTTGCGTGGGTCGGCTAGTAATTAATAAAATTGTAAGTAAAGTGAACCAGAAAATTTAACATTATTTCTTATTTCGTGCTTCTATTTATTTACAGTTCTCTTTTAAAAAAATATTGCTTATTACTCGTGAGAAAGCAAGAAATTCCATTCTACCTTAACCGTTTCTTTTACTAATACTATTTATGCTGTTATTTTTTTATCTTAATGTAATGTTTCCATGAGCTTTCAACAACACTCAACATCATCAAGTTATGTAGGTTAATTAACTTCACGGTTTTTTTCTTCTTCTAATAGATACTAATTAATACTTGTCTTAAGTGCCAAGTAAATGCTTGTCGTCTGTATAATTTCTCTGATACCAACTGTCACGTTTGACTTCGTTTACGACTCCTAAAGGAATTAAATTGTCCTCGTTTCTAAATAATTCTTCATTGATGTTTGCCTGCTGTTGATGGCATCAACATCTTTGACCAGTCCATTGCTGAACATAAGCCTTCCTTTTGAAACGAGATTTTGGTTATCTATTCCACGTTGGTATAAGATTTGTCTCAAGTTATCCTTCTTTTAGCACTGATGTTCTCATCTCTAGTGTGTTCCCTTAGTTGTCTCTTATGATACCCATGGGATAATAGGTAGTGATGACACTTTATATTCGTAATCCGTCACTACACAGATAAATAAAGGTTATCCATCATAGAGTTATTTATTATAGATAGAATAGGCGAGCCAAGCCTCCAGTCATCTCTCAGTTAGAAAGAGAGAGACGATCGCGGTACCCATCTGTCTCTCTCTACTCGCGCATGCACATACCAGAATGATTCGATGGTTTATTGTTGTGATTGGATTACAATTATTAGTCCTGTGCGTGCGTCCATAGAGAAAGACAGACGGGGTACCGCGATTCTCTCTCTTTCTAACCGTTGAACGTTTCGGCTTACAGTCAGCCGTGTGTCATCCCCACTCTATCTATAATAGCTCTATGTTATCCATCACTAAAAGCATTTTTAAAATTCTAATCATTCAATTTATGAGTCATCAACACACTTATGAATCTTTTATTGAAGTTGCGGCAGCGGTTATCAATAACGTCAGGTGAATCGTCTACTTGTAAATATGTATTTGCAACAATGTTTGATCAAGTTATTATTGACATAACAGTACACTAAGATATAATTCCACATGTAACAAAAGAATTTTACTTAAATAAATGGGTGAATAAAATAGTTAAATGGCATATAACGTTTCCAAATATATTTGAATATAGCCTATTAAAGTACGAACTATAAGATTCAAGATAATTTATCACAACGTAAGTTCGTTTAAACAGTCTGAATATATCATGGGTTAGGTAAAGGTCAGCAGTAAAGTACATCCTACAGCAATATCAAAGCTTTAGTAGAATAACAAAGCCTATACGACCGGTACATCTCAAAGCTGGGTTCTGAGAAGAAACGGTATTAAGTCGGGATTAATGCAACCGACCGAGTGACACACTCACGAACGTAGGGCTGCCACTGCGCATATAAATTGACTCATGCTTTCAAATACTTATTTTTTGCAAATTATAAAAGGTTTTTGTTTAAAATTAGTTCTTAAAATACGCAATGAAACTAATGTGACGAACGCATATTAACTTCCTCGTTTGCGCAATGGTGTGTTTGAGGTCTCAGGTTCGATTCCTTTCCTCACAACATAAAAAACTGTCTTCCTCGAGAAGTTCGATTTTTAATATACAATTCATTAGTAAAACCCCACATTGACTACTTGATAGAAGTCTGGGGAACGGCGGCTAAAACGAATCTTGAAGCTATCCAAACGGCACAAAATAGGCTGATAAAAGTTCTATTTAACTATGAATATCGGACTCCAACACAAAAAATATACAAAGACACTAAGATAATAAACATAAAACAAACTTACACATACTATACATGCATACTTATACGAAAAATATTAAATAAGGACATACACACAACCATGTCATTTACAAAAAAACAAGATTACTAAAAACTTAAGTTACGTAATTCCAACTACTTAGTAACACGTCCACCCCGAACTAACTACGGCCAAAAAAGCTTAGAATACGAAGGGATTCAAATGTATAATACGCTGCCCTCGGAAATAAAAGAATCTGCTAGCATGGCTGTTTTTTAAAAAAAGCTTAAATCATTTGTCTTTGACCGAACATAAAATACCTAATGTACACATTCAAAATATTTGATTATTTAACAATTAAATTTGAATATGTATATATAGCCATTATATAGGTGCAAAAATGAATGTAAACGTAATATATTTTTAATGCATTATTGTGTGAAATCCAGTGCTTGTCGTGTTTGCTACATCTAGTAGCGATATGGTTTCAACTTGTTTGCAGTATACCCACCTTAAGTGATTTATTGTTACCTTTCGTGTTGTGTTATTTTTGTCATTTGTGTTTTTTGCTTTAAATAAGTAGTAATTAATTTACTTCTCTGTACACTCTTTAAGCTTATATTATAATTATTATTTGTTTCTCAGTGAGTGAATTGTGAATTCTTATGAGGAAATAAAGATCTTAAACTACATTCCAGGGTCGGACCAAATGTTTGTATGATCTGCAAATATAAATTGGGTGTTTTCTATGTATAATACGTATATATTTACAAAAAAGCATGTAAGTATATATCTATACAAATAAATAAAATTGGAGTGTCTGTTTGTAATATTAAAATAACCGCTTTTTACTAAATGCATATGTATGTATACACGGTACATATACCAAAAATTTAGTTAAAATTTTTTTTGTCTGTCTGTCTGTTTGGCTGTCTGTTTGTACTTTTTTAGACTAACTTTGTCCCGCGGCGTTACTCGCGGTACAACGATAACCGCGGGTAACACCGCGGGGTTCAGCTAGTTTATTTTATAGTATATGAGTTATTTAGTACCCATAACACAAGCTCTGCTTAGCTTTGGACTAGATGGCGTTGTGTGTTAGATGACCGAAATATTTATTTATTATTACTAGCTGACCCACGCAACCTCGTTTGCGTCTTATATTGCCCGTGAAAATTTCCCCCGTTTTTGAAACATTCTTCATTGTTGCTCCGCTCCTATTAGTAGTAGCGTGATGATATATACCCTATAGCCTTCCTCGATAAATGGACTATCCAACACCGAAAGAATTTTTAAATCGGTCCAGCGGTTTCTGAGATTAGCGTGTTCAAACAAACTCTTCAGCTTTATATATTAGTATAGATTTCCTGCCACGCTAGCTAGACGGGTTGGTATATAATTTGTTTTAAGTTTTTCTCTCCTTACAGTGATATTGTCTCACGTAGTCTGTCCCCAAAATAGCCTCTTACGACACCCATTGGGTGTATAGGGGTAGTGATCTTCCGTATTCTTAATCTGTCACCACATGCACAAGTTCTACCTAATAAATATATTAATTTAAAAAAATTTTGGAACTAAGTTAAAATACTAATATATGTCTATTCCCAACATTAATCCATCTAAGTTTCACTAAACCACTGAAGCTGTATTAATCTACCGCTACATCATAAAAGTAGCAATTTGTAATTACTAATTTCATAGATTCAAATAAGATAAAATAGGTAGTATAAATATGATACAAGCCCTATATAAAACTATTATCAATATAACTTCTGTGTTACATTAGATGTGCTGGCGGTGTAGTAAAATTTCAAGTCTTGTAAGTAGATGCAATGTACAATGCTTTTAAGGGGTATTCTATTCACAAAGTTGTGGGTCCTATAGGTCTTTAAATGACCTTTGGTAGCCAGAAAACATTAAGCGTCTTTTGAGCGGAGAAAGTAAGCCAACAGTAAAATATGAACGCTTTGGTACAGTGTACTAAACGGTACTAAATACGAAGTGCAATCGTGAATTCCAAAGAAAAGGCATCGTGAATTACTGGAAAGTCTGCCTTGAAACTCGTAAGTTTTAGAACGTGCATAAATAAATGTTTTCAGAGACAGTATGGTACATAAAATGTTGCTGAATTTCTACATTTGCATTTCATACAATTGACTTGCTTGAAAAAAATACTACTGCGTTTTTTATGTTGATGTAAAAGGAATCGGAGGTAATATTTAAGGTTATTTTACATAAAATATACAAAAAGACGTAATTTAAATTCAACAAATGTATTATGTGGTTCCATTAATTTGTTTTTCGTTCTATTTAAGAGAAGATATAATTATACTAACTCTTAAACTTTCGCGTTCCATGATATATTAACAATTATTTTTACGGGCCTGTGACCACGGCCAGTGCAACTTGGTCGAAACGTCAGGCAAATCAGAGGTATGTAATACCTTTTAATAAGTGATCGCGTTAATTCCCGTAAAAATAATTGTTGAAGATATAATTGGTAGTATTGACTTACTTACAGGAATATTTTGATAATAAAATTTAACAAATCCAACACTTCAGAATATTTAACAGCCATTAACCCCTCTAAAATTTTAAAAGTATATGATTTGTGAAAGTTTAATATTACTAGTAAAACTACTTACAGTACATACGTTAGGCGATATGTATTTCAACTTCAGCCGGCTTCAAACTATTTATATTACATCCCAAGTCCCGAGTATGTAATATGTTTGTAGTATAGTCGTTGTAGACAAAATTGCAATAGATTTTATCATGGGATGAGAAGTTTTAGACTGTCTCGGTAGTAAGACAGTAGGTCACAACTGCACTTTGCATTTTAGAATGTCCAAAATGGGCATTCTAAAATCATCAATGAAAGTTTTGACAGCTATCAGCAAAACCAACATAGAAATTTTGCCCAATTTGGGTGGAGCCAGCGTCGCAACACGACTCCTATATACGGGGGTTCTCCGGCCGATGGCACTATATGGTGCACCGGTGTGTGTGTGTGTGCTCCTTCATTAGAAGATTTAAAAACTCTTACAATGAAATCTTTCCATGACCAAATTAATATTGGTTTCGATTTTATTCCTAAGTTAAATGAGTTTTGAACAGAATCTACCATTGCTACAGGATCTACTATTTGGCATCTGACACTCGACTGATCAACAGTTCTGCTTACATTTCATTTTAATTCCACAGTCACGGTGTCTATTGTAAGTCCGAGTTATGTTTATTTTGTCACTCTTGTTTTGTTTTCTTTGTCTTACTATTTTTTTCATACAGGTAGTACAACTCACTTGTATATCTTTCACTTCTTTAAAGCTACTCATTACAAGTCAAAGATTATTTCTAACATTTTTGCCCGTATTTTCCTGAAGCTTCCTAAATTTAAACAACAGTAGTTTTCACTGAGAACATTACACCTTAACGATTTTATAAAAATTATCGACTGTTCTACCAATTGATAGAACAGTCGATAATTTTTTTTGAATTAAATTTTTAAATTCTGTGTAATGTGTGTAATAAATTTTAAATCTTTAAATTCTGTAACTTGGACATAATTATGTATAAGTTACAGAATTTAGAAGTGGATAGTATAACTAACGTCTTTAGTACATGTTTCTCGAGGAGAAATTGTTCTACAGAAAACGAATTATATATTCACTATGAAAGTTTTAGGTACATACTCAGCACGTTAAACATTGTGCTTAGTATGAAAGGCGGTTGTTTGCATTGATCCTAAGCAATTTAACTTTATCAGTGAACCAACTGTTAAGTACAAACACTGGTTTGTTGAAAGTACTTATCTTTAAGGTGGTACACGTTTCTTAGACTCAAGTTTTAAGCTGCGGTGTCACTATGTTGACATAGGAACTTGTCATAAGTTTGTTTTCTCTAAAATTCATGAATCATATCAGGAAACGTGCTAATCATAGGTATAGCGGGAGGGTGCCATATAAAAACCAGTGCTGCTCGAATACCTTGTTTTATTGTGTTTACATTGTTTTGTGTGGGCCATGAATAAAATTTAATTTTCTTAATTTATTTTCATGGTATTGTGGGCAAACGAACAGACGTGTCACCTGATGTTAAGCGATTACCGCCGCCCATGGATACCCGCAACACCAGAGGCGTCACAAGTGCGTTGCCAGCCTTTGGGATATGGGGAAAGGGATGTGGGGAGGGGTTGGGGTATGGGCCTCTGGTTTCCTCACTATTCCGCAAGCGCTATTTCCCACCGTTTTTCCGACCCATTCATGCCGAAGCGTGGCTCTCTCACGATAATTTCATTATAGATATTTGCTTAGGGATGGATTAGAGGATCCCCAAGGAGTAGATTAATTAAAACGCCTACATATTATAGACTATAGAGTTGGATGTAGACCTAGTAAGTAACAAATACTGTACATAACCATTATGTTTACAATTTTAAATATAATTCAGACATGACAATTAATCACGATCAGGAACTTGGTCAAAATAAGAATTGAAAGCATAAAAGCTGTTTTAACTATTCAAGATTCTTGTCTCATTTTTCAACCAAAGCTGCTGATAAATTCGTCCTTTTGTACATACAGTTACGTCGGTTGCCTGCAAGAAATGACTTTTTGCAATAAAACGGACATTTCAAGCATTCAAACAAGAGACTTAACTTAATTTGACATCGTATAATAATAGTAATTTTCTTCTTGTTACAGGCTCCCAACACAATGGACGATTGACTTTAGTGCACAGTGAACATAATTCAGCTATAGTTAAAAACTTAAAGTACCAATTGTGTTAAGTGAAATATAGCAAAATGAAGACCAAGACACACATATTGCCAGCTGTCACACTTTTAGCCATCGGTAAGTACGTTTACTTTTGTTATCCTCCACCATGGTCTTTTGAGCAGAGATCATAATATTTATTTCGCCGAAGAAGGGTCGGCCTCACAGAAAACCTTTCTCCAGCATTCTTATTACTGAATATTATTATTATTCCGGTTATTATCCGGAATATTATTACGTTATTACTCCGTATATATTCTGGAATATTATATTACTACGTGTAGCCCGCGGCTCCGCCCACGTGGATGTCGGTTATCGCAGCAAATAGTAGCCTATGTGTTATTCTGATGTATAAGCTATATTACTGTAAAGTTTCATCCAAATCCGTTCTGTGGTGTTTGCGTGAAAGAGTAGCAAACATCTATCCATCCATACTTATAAATTTTCGCGTTTATAATATGTATTCTATCCTTATTTCGTGTTCGGTAACTGTTTATAACAGTAACAGTTACATCTTAACCACGATTATTGAATGTGATTGTAGTTTTTGTCTTGTTTTTAATATACGTCATTGAGTAACTTATTAGCATTCGTGTTTATTTAAGAGAGTTAATTTTCCATTTAAACACATTCAATTTTTAAAGGAAAAATTGTTAAATTGTATTCCTAAATATTTTGTTCTTGAATAATATCTAAGTTGAGTTAAATATGTTTTTTTTGTAAGCGTTAAATATTTTGTAACAAAGTCATCGCGAATCAGACACACATGTTCAACAGACTATTAATTCAATATTTTATGGTTTATTAATTGACAAAAGTTCGATAAAATAAATAGATGTCAACAAATGTTAGCCTGATAAAGCAAATTTTATTGAGGCGATAAAGATACGCTAAAGTCCGGTCGGTATAACTTTACACATATTAATTAATTATGTTGTTAAATTGTGCAATCACATTACTTTATATTGACGTTAATAGCGGACATATTATAACTGTTATAGTACTGTTATAATTTATGTAGGATTCGATAGATTTATTCGAAATGTAAAATTAATATTAAGTTTCATTTCCCTTAATTTCAATGACAGATCTTGTTCTGATATAGACATATTCATTTACAGAACTTGTGTGTATTTAACAGCAATACGTAGTTAGAAATGTTTTATAAAAAATATAATCTTATATAAAAAACACTCTTTTCACCGTGGGAGAGCCATGCTTCGGCATGAATGGGTCTGATTCGGCTTGACCGGAGCGATACCACGGCTTCACAGAAAACCTGTGTGAAATAGCGCTTGCGCTGTGTTTCACCGAGTGAGTGAGGATACCGGAGGCCTTTAGGGCCTATTTTGAACGGATTCCAATAACAATAATCCTACTTTCGTGAGCTTTTCACTGTGCTAACTCTGCCATATGTTTAATTATTTATTTCTTTGTCCATAAACAAATTGAACTTATCGACGGTTTCCGCACTAAGTTCGAGGCTTGTGTCGCGGCAACCAAGACCTTATTTTACATTATTCATGGGTGCTAATTCTGTTGTTCTAACATATGTGTTCTGACATATTGAAATGATCTACTTGAACTTGTAGGACACCGTTTTCTACTTCTTCTTTCATTGTTTTTATCAGCATCTACCTCTAGTGTTCATAGTCAATTGTTCCACTCTTTTGTTATCGTCCATAAATTCTTTTCTGATATTTAACTCTTTCAACTCCAACTTTCAACTTTCGCATTTGATAGTTCCTTTTGGAATAACGGACAACAATAATCTTCCAAATCTCTGGCCAAATAAACAGTTTAATATCAATGGCTCAATTACCAAAATTGCAATTATCTGTAAATCATGTTACCAACAAAGTACTCAGCGGATGTAACAGTTCTTGAACGTACCGTAATTAGTGAGCTTTTATCGTGGAATGTTTTTGCAAAGTATTTTTATTAGTATTTAATGCAGTACAGAATACTGGTTGAAAGAGTCATGTTCATATTTATAAAAGTTAATGGAGTTGTTTATATTTTTAATGGAAATAAAATTGTGGTTTTAAATATTCCGTAGGATAAACGACTACTGTATACAGTTTTAATATGATTTCAACATTTATTTAGTAATACTCTGGGTCTTTTACTTTATGGGATAAAATAATGCGTCCAGAACAGACAGCAGTTTCCTGACACTAATGGATACCGATTGCTTTACTGGAATTCCTAGATTGGATGAGATTATTGATTAGTTAAATCTCTATCTATACTAAAATATAAAACTGAAGAGTTTGTTTGTTTGAACACGCTAATCTCAGGAACTACTGGTCCGATTTGAAAAATTCTTTCAGTGTTAGATAGCTCATTTATCAAGGAAGGCTATAGGCTATATATCATTACGCTAAGACCAATAGGAGAGGAGCATCAATGAAAAATGTTTCAAAAACGGGGGAAAATTATCACGCGACGGGCAATAGAAGACGCAAACGAGGTTGCGTGGGTCTGCTAGTCTTTCTATAAATTTAAAATAATCTAGCCTTATGTCATAACATTGAAATTAATGTGTTAATTCTCCCGTATATTTTAGCTTTCGAAAGATTTCTCGTTGAGTCATAAAATTTGTCAAGAATTAATGTCATTAAGATTATATTATAAAATACTGATTTATATATAGACATCAATTAACATTTTCTTAGATTACAACCTTACTTAAGTTTCTATCTGACAAATGAGATAGATAATTAATCTTGAAGAGCATCGATATAAAGGGAATCATTATTTCTGCTGGGAAGTTAAGTTTATGTAATAGTTTGATTGTAGGCCTTCTGCTCGAGCAATAAGTGATCTAGCAGCTGAATCAGAGGGCCTTGCATCTTATCTTATATAGATTATTTATTTTGTATAAGTAGTTATACTTTATTTTCAACTAGCTGAACCCCGCGGTATTACCCGCGGTTATTGTTGTACCGCGAGTAACGCCGCGGGACAAAGTTCGTCTAAAAAAAGTAGCCTAAGTTACTCCCTGGATCATCAGCTACCTGCCAGTGAAAGTCTTGTCAAAATCCGTCCAGCCGTTCCAGAGATTACCCGAAACAAACAGACAGATAGACAGACAAACAGACAAATTTCTTTTTAAGCTACATTTTTGGTATATGTATCGTGTATACATACATATGCATTGATTAAAAAGCTGTTATTTTAATATTACAAACAGACACTCCAATTTTATTTATTTGTATAGATATAAAGTCAGTAGAAGATACATGTTTATAAGGATATTTATTTATCAGCAGGCTGTTTAACGGTGTTTAGTATAGACAAAAAGTTTTGTTCTCTATTGTCTACAAATTCATATTAGTAACCTACTAAATATTATTTTATGTCACCTTTCTTATAATCTATTTGCTAAAATTTAGACTGTTTATTATTATTTTCCACGGAACAATTTTGCAGAAAGCCCTCATTGCGTGTTCCTTTGCCTTTGGCCTTTTAAATTTTTATAGACCAATTTTGGAAGTTCCTTATGAGGCGTTGCGGAGGGGTACGTACCCTAACCGGTAAAAAGCGTCCGTAACGTAATATTACTGCCTCGGTATCGCAATGGTAGGATATACGAATGCTGTGCTATAGGTCTTGGGTTCGAGTCTGCAAATATTTGTTTTCTCGGAGTTTGGATGTTTTCTACATATAGTATGTATGCATTTACAAAAAAAAGTATATATGTATTTATATGAGTTGTCTAGTACCCATAACACAAGTTCTGCTTGGATTGGGACTGGATGGCGTTGTGGCTAGATGTCCGAAATATTTATTTATTTCTTTTTATTATATATTTTTATGAACCATTTTAAATAAAGTAAAGATATTAAGACGATTTCGTGGTCTTTAAAAAGCGTGAACGAAAAATTTTGTATAACGCCATCTGTAGGTTGTATATATTATTGTATTTTATGATAAGAAACTTCATTCATACCTGGTGTCTCACGACACCACACGACTTGTTTTTCAAAATAAGGAATCAATTTATTTTACTTTCTAAATAGATAATCAACAGATTGAGACTAAATATTAAGTTAATATTGATATGAATTATAAACTAACACTTCATAATGATCACTGTATGGCATTGATAGAATAAGTGTCTGAATATGAGAACGAACGAAATCCAATTAAGTAACTAACAATCAAAACTAATTAAATTTCAATAAAAAAAAAGTAAGAAGAAACCAAACTTTCTTTATTAGAGTAAGCCATTCTAACTTTTACACATTGGTCTCAACATAATGTTGATGAATTAAAACCGTGACTAACTGATACGATTTCTTAATGATCATGAATGGACTGGATTCTATGAAACTTAATGGAATCAATCATTTTAATAGATCTTAGACGAGGTTTTTCTGGGTTATCTTTGATACAAGAATCAGCGTATTAATGTTATTCCAAAAGTAAAGAATATTTTGATGAAGTATTTGAACAAGAAAATTCATTTATTATTTATCAAACAGTCTCATTTGAGTCTGTATCCATACGAGTCCAAATAGTACCACCAGCTGAGCTTGGAGCATAGGTAATCTCATCTTAATAAAAATTAATATTTCAGACATCTTACACACAACGCTACCTAGTCCCAAGATAAGCATAGCTTGTGTTATGGGTACTAGATAACTAAAATGAATACATATATACTTTTTTTTGTAAATACATACATATTATACATAGAAAACACTCAAACTCCGAAACAAATATTTGTAGATCATACAAACATTTGGTCTGACCCGGGAATCGAACCCGAGACCTCATGATCAGCAGTCGCACACGTCAACCGCGAGACCAACGAGACATTCAAGTGATCATAATCATCTCAGGCAAAATACCTATTGTGGAACGTATTCAACTAACTTTGATTTTGTCTGACGAAAGGGTCTGCATAGAGTTACTCAACTTAGCTCCAAAATGCTATTATCGTATTATTATTTCACACAATGTTTCACACTGATACAAACTTTAAAAGACAATTAAAATTGAAAAATTGTTTCCAATGATGCTAACAATATCGTGTTATAGATGCTAGTTAATACTTAGTACTTCTTCGCTAATAATAACTGTACCTTAAATGATCATTCACAAACCTCCAATGAGAAAAAACCATCACAGGCCAAATATATCAACGATATTTTTTCTTCTTAATCTATAAGCTTTGAATTCAGAATGCCTTGACCCAAAAATGTCAATCAATCCGTCAAATAATAATACATTAAATGAATATTTT
Organism: Spilosoma lubricipeda; assembly: GCA_905220595.1. Classification (NCBI taxonomy): domain Eukaryota; kingdom Metazoa; phylum Arthropoda; class Insecta; order Lepidoptera; family Erebidae; genus Spilosoma; species Spilosoma lubricipeda. The sequence goes on from HG992297.1 coordinate 11,624,830, forward strand.
CAAATGCCGGCATGACAAACTGAACTAAAACATGATTAGGTTTGTTCCGCTATTGATCATGGCGCTAATGTTAGTCAATGTGTAGATCAATGATCTATAGATCGTGATCAATGACACGTGCGCGCACGTCGGTAACCGTTAACACGACACGGGTTTTGATTTATTATCCAATGGCATTTCTAACTTAAATGATCTAAAAACGTTGATTGATAACCTTTAAAATTACTTTATCAATTTAATTTTGTACGATAAAAAAAAAATACTTTTAAGTAAGCGTCATGGTTTTGATCGGTCGATCTAAAATATCTTCTCCTATAATAACTTGCACTTTATCGTGTTCGAACATTTAAAAGTGCAGGTTTATGTAGAAACACACTAACACATACTCACACGTCTCAGACCTGTGTTACACTGGTCTTGATTTTTTTGCAACGCGTATAAAACCTAGCGGTACATTACTTATACAGGATGTGATGTGTCTGTTATTTTTTAATTTATTTTAGACAATGTCTATTTCTTAATTTTTATTTAGGTATATGTATTATTTTAGTAAATAATATTTTAGCACATATCTTATGCATTTATTTTATATCAAATATTTGTTTCGGAGTTTGGGTGTTTTCTATGTATAATATGTATGTATTTACAAAAAAAAAGTATAATATGTATTTTTATCAGTTGTCTAGTACCCATAACACAAGCTCTGCTTAGCTTGGGACTTGATGGTGTTTTGTGATAGATATCCGAATCTTCACTTTGAATATTTCATTTTCTTGTAAATGTATATTCTAAATTATTACTTTGTTGTCACATGTAAGCGTATTAGTAAAAAAATAATAATAAATATAAAAACAACGTTATCCGTTTCCACATACTTGTTAAATAAGAATTGGCTTAAAGTATTACTTATTAACGTTTAAAATCCTTCGTAATATTTTAGTAAAGGTTAACATTTTAAAATAAAGAAATAGAAAGAGAATATTATAATCAGGATAATTATTGTGGCATTTTCATAAAAAAACCTAAACTACTAATATAAACATAGTATAAAGTTCAATCAAGTAATAGAGATTTCAGAAAATATAAGTCTCGTTTGTGTCAACCTTCTGTATACTATTAAAAACTATGTAATGCGACTGAAGTAAGTATGTACCAGGAAGTACTAAAAATATGTGTTTAAGTACCTACTTTTATGATTTTAATCTCTGCTGCCTCGTAAAAGTCAGTTAAAAGCAGATGGACGATTTAATGACATAAAACATTATCTCAAGTTTTATTAAAGTAAAAAAAAATAGCATGGCTTTCCTTTACCGAGTTGTTAACTTTGATACATTAATGCGTCCATACTTTTGTTTGATTTTTCTTATTTATATCCCTTTCGGTAAAATATGTTTTTAAATGTAAATAATAAAATAAATAAATATTTTGGACATCTAACACACAACGCCATCTAGTCCCAAACTAAACAGAACTTGTATTATGGGTACTAGACAACTGATATAAATACTTATATACTTTTTTTTTGTAAATACATACATATTATAGATAGCAAACACCCAAACTCCGAAACAAATATTTGCAGATCATACAAACATTTGATCCGACCCGGGAATCGAATCATCAATCAAATCAATGTCAATGTCTTCATTATTGTGTGATAAATCCCAGCACAAATGATTTCAGATCATTTTTCTGTGTTTTTGTGCGATTTATTCACAACATGTATGCACCGTTGAACGCTGTTGAAGGCTATGATGAGGGTTACCATAGCACAAAATCTACCTTATTTAAAATCTGGCCGTCAACATGTGATGTATCAAATTATCATTATTTAGTTCATTACTGCTTTATTTAAGGACTTGAATTCTGAATTTTTGAAGTTGATATTTTGTTGACAGGTAAGTTTAAACCCAAAAACTTCATGATTAATCACAACTTACAAACGTCAAGTCACGGTTTGCACACCGCTTACCTGGTTGCAAAACGATTAATAATAATGAATAATGATCCTTAACGGGAGAATTAGGCTTGTATTTGTTTTTGTACTCATTGCCCGATTTATAACACTTAATGATTTTCTCATGACACTTATATTTATCATGGAATCGGCCACCATGAATCGGTTTACTAGAAACTATTTCACTTTCTCACTACGAGAGATATCGTTAGATGTGGAGCAAAATCAATTACATACAAAAACCGGCTTTTATCATACCAGTACCGTTAATAGGCGGATGGGTGTATGTCATTAGTTTCATAAACTACATTAAAAGTATCGGTTATTACGGTTAATTGGTCTTGTTTTCATGTTTTTCTTAAGCGTTTACCATAAAACATCAATACTGTTCAATTTATAAATTGATAGCATATTTGATGTAAAGAACGGAAACACAACTTGTGCTTACTTTTAAGTTGGAGATAAAACTTATTCATTAGAAACTGCTAAATAATCGAGATCGCAGCAATTTTTTTTTATGCATGTGCTTGCCAAAATGACTCTACTGCGCCTGGTGGAAAGCAAAAGCAGAATCCAAGAATGGTGCTCACCATACTCATTGCGAATGCAGACAATGTAACAATGCAGCATGGTGACCCACACCATGGCAGCCTTGTGATGCTTTCGCATCGTTGGGCCTCCGGTCTAGTACTAACCAACAAAACACGACAGCACGAACGCTGTCATTTTACGTTGATCTGCTGTGCGAGGGTAGTACCGGCCTTGTGCTGAAATCGACGTGGCTCTACTACCTCGTTTTTTTATTTGTCTTTACTTGTTTGATCCAAAAATTCAAACAATTTTTTTTTCTATTTACTTTTATTACAACGCCCGTATATAGAAATATTCTGTGTATCGTATCGCGAGGGGCTTTATCAATATTCAGTAAGCGGACACAAAGAACGTCAAGACCCAGAACAATAATTTGTGGATCTCACAAAATATCCTTGTTCCATGTAAAAATCAAACCAATAACACTCGGTGTTATTGGTTTGATTTCTACTTTCTTTTCTTCTTCTACTACAGAAAGCGAATAAGTGACCGCTTGGACAATGACGCCATCCGTGCAGTCACCTAGTTCACTAACTTCAACAGCCATTATTTGGGACATAGATATTTATTTAGAAACTTTACTTGTTTACCGATCGCAATTGTTTTTTCCATTTTTATCCTACAAATACATTAGCGAATGCTATAGTAACCGGAAATAATTTTATAAATTTAATATCTCCATTAAATAGTTCGACATTTTAAGTCAGGGCATAAGTATAATAATATGCATATACCATACCGTTGTGTTTATCGGTATATAAATAAAAATACATCAGCATGTATATTAAAAGGTGAACCCGCTTTACATCGGTAAACATCACAGCTCACATAGTAACTATTTTCATATATTTTTTACGCTGACATGTGAAAGTAATTACAAGTCATTTTTTGTTTTATGAAATTGAATTACTTGAGTGTTAAAAGTGTTGTTTATAAAATATAATTGTAATGACTTTATAACTGAGCTTTGTGTCCGATATTAAAATACACTTTGCAAATAATAATAATTTGATAAGTTAATAATAACAGATTATATTGTCCGTTTACCGTCAGATGTAAAATTAGACAGAACCTGGTTTCTGCGTTCTCCCGAAGAGACCAAAACCATGTAGTTTTCATTTTAAGTCCTGCACACCACTTGGGTCAACTGATGAAATGAAAATTTGAGGAGGTCTTCACAATAAATTGCTAATAAACTTACTAAAACAAACATTTTGCTAATTATTATAAACATTAATAATACATGTTAAATACAGCCAGAAACAGAAGTAAATAGTAATCATGCTCCTCACAGAAATACTCGCCCTAAGTCCATCGCTAAAGTTTGGAATCATAATTGTGGATCCCTAGACAACCAGGCCAGGCCTAAGTTTAATTTCCTGTTCTACATTAAAACTCTGAAACAATTCTTGGAATATATCCATAATGTTTGAGAATAGAGATCAGACGGTAGATGCTATTACATTTTTTGTTCAACCCATTAACCTTTGCGTTCATACCCAAATGTACAACGACTCAGAACAAGTGTTCACTGTTTTAAGAAAACTCATATTTAGGATTCAAGGAACCGCCAGTTCTGTTGACGTGAGAAAATTTTTGAATCACAATGTAAAGTAATTTTAGAGAGACGTTTTTGTAGCAAAGCAATACAACCGCAACTGCAACTTAAGAGCCATAGTTGCATGTTGCTATTATTTAAGTCCCTCTCACCTAAATCAGAACGAGGGAGAAGATAGCACTCATTATTTACTGTATTAACTGTATTTAATGTGGTATGTATATGTGTATGTATGATTATGTGCGTATGTGTATGTGTGTATGTATATATATATATTATATATTTCATTGTTTTCTTCTAATTTATTACTCAAATTTCTGAATTGCGTTCAAAGTCCCAACGAAAGTGTTGTGCACCATCTCAATAGTTTCCGCCACACCCAACAGTAGACTGATAGAGAATGCCTTTGGCATTAAGTCCGTCATTGTACATTTTGTGCATAAAGTTAAATAAATAAAATAACCTCAATATCAGTCATCTCCTCACCCTATCAGCCTCAAGATGACTTACAACTTTCATAGAAGACTACCATCAAACAGTTCCAAGGATTCTACAATCTTTAAACGAAATTAAGTCGTGTATTAGATAGTCTTTAAAGTCCAAATTATCGAATTCGGCTACGATAGTGTGTCACAGAAAGCGTCCGGTAAAGTCCGATTCAGTGACGTAACAATCAACACAAAATAACGGTCACACGTCATTGAATGAATTAGCTTACTTCACATTAAACACCATTTGTGATCACAAAAAAGTTGCCATTGAAAGAACAAAGTTTAACAATTTAATGTTTTTATACTTTAGTTGTCTAGACATAACTGTTTAAACTATTCATTCATTACTTTAACCGCTTTTAACAACAAGTTAAATATCAGAATCGTTTTAAATTATTCCATTTATTTTTGTCTGTGGGAAAACCATACTCAAAGTAGTATAGCCGCAGTGATGTCAGCACCAACGGGCCGACTCGACCAGAGCGGCACCCTCTCCAAGAAGACCAACTTAAAATGATAGCTTTCGTAAAATATACTTCAGGAAAGCTATCATTTTTGGTTTCGTTGAAGAGTGCGAGACCAGAGGCTCAATAATGCAGAACCAATTCAATAGCCCGCCATAGGGTGCCGTTTACCATGTCACCATTCTGCATTGTTGCATTGTCTGCATTTGCAACAAGTACGATGATCACTACTCTAGAATTATGCTATGTATCAGGCAGAGTAGAGTCGTTTTGGGAGGCACTAATATATCAAAATGGGATTTCACCGAATGTATAACATAAGCCATAGTAATCTTAGTATATATTTCTAAGAATAAAAGAGCGGCAACACAGTCTGATTTTTGACTTAAAGGTGTTCATGAGCGAGAGTAGTTACTTATCCTCTGCTACATCTGATGATTTGCTCTCACCTCAACCATGATAAAAAACTATAAAAGTATTCTAAAAACTTGACATTCTGACTCTTAAATTTGATCATATTAAGAGAATAACTGGAAAACTAGCAGTAAAATGACAGCATTCGTGTTGTCGTGTTTCGTTGGTGAGTGCGAGACTGGAGGCCCAATGATGCCGAAACATCACTAGGCCGCCATAGTGTGGGTTATCATGCTGCATTGTGGCATTCGCAGTGAGTATGGTGATCACCACTCTTGGATTCTGCTTATGCTTTCCATCAGGCAGAGTAGAGTCATTTGGGGCCCAAACATAAAAAAGGACGGGTCATTCATTTGCTCAATACAATAAAAAAAGTTCAACAGATGTTGCAGTTAGTTCTTTAAAAACTCTTATCATAATGGTTGAGTATAACTATTCCTTTATTCCATTATTCCAGCATAAGTAAAGTCTCAAGGTAACTTAAAAGTTAGGAAATAAATTATTATTGGAAGGCGTTTTGAAGGTTATAGGTAGAGTAGTATAAAGGTAACAATTACTTAAAGGTAAGCACATCATGCACTACTTATTTGTTAACATAATCTAAAATTGCTTGAACCATACCAGACTCTGAACATGAAAAAAGAAACATTTAGAGTTATGATGACGATGCCGTAATCAGTGATAGTCAAAAACACGAACGCTTTTACAAATTCTTATAAATAGTAATTGTGAACCTACCAAGTGAGTCAGAGTGCATACCAACGAGATCACTGCAGCTGTTTAATAGTTTGAAGAGGTGGGGGATGGGAGAATTAGCCCCAAGGACGGTTCCACCACCACCAATGGGCTCTTGGGTATTTCGTGCTATCTTGATCAAATTGCTGATAGCATACTTAAATATTAAAAAAAAACACATATTACCGACAAGTTACATTCAAACACAGAACAAGTACTCGTGCTCATCCTACGAATATTTGTCCTAGTTGGGAATTGAACACATGAACTTTGATTTAGCAGTGCACTAGACCAACAGGCCCGTCAGTTCTAGAAAGTCAGTGTAGCTGAAGTCAAGTCTAAATCCCTTTACTAATAATAAACCTAAAGTTCTCTCAACCAACCGTCACTGTTACTCAAGAATAGTACACGAAACAAAAAATATATAAAGATTTCCACCGTGAAGATTATTTGTTATCATCATCTTGGAATCCCCTTATCAGCAAATGTTATCGTTGGCGTATACAGGTTCAACAGGACTCTCACACATAAATGGAGTATTTTAAATATGAAAGTACTGACAAGATGAAAAATAAATAAAATTAATGAACACCAACTACCGGCAGAGACAAAACTGAGAAACTTCACAAGAATAGTCAGTCAAGAATACGGTGGACGTCGTGAACGCCCACTTTCTAGTATTTTGATGTAATATTTTGTCACTCCTAAATATTTCGATCCATACTAAGGTTCCCTTGGAGAGATATTTTTTGGCAAGAATGTCGCCTTTTGTATATTATACACTTGACATTTTATGTATTCTTTGGAACTCTTTAACACGGTGGCGTACAAGTAAAGTATTTTCTATCTATCTATGTTCAGATGATAATTACTTCAATCTAACTTATAGAAATATACTTTACAGTTTATAAAACGTATCCAAAACGTCGTGTTAAAACATCCAATAATTTCCTTCACAAAATTTATTCTAATGTATAACTCATTTCTCTGCTGTTAACGTCATACATATTAATCATACTAACACTTTACGAACTGATTAGAACGTGAATTGAATTTAATTAGTGTAATTATTTCTCAGACATTGTTATTTTTGTTCAAATTATTCTTTTTCGAAAGTTAACTTTGCAAATACATGTATTCTGGAAACCCCAGAGATATGGATAGAAATATTATTATTACTAAAAAAGTTCAGCCCTGGTGTCTGCTACTCTCCATAATATTTGGTATGATTGGGAAATTCGGCTTAGAAGTTCAGGATTGACCACGTCCAGAATTGATAAGGAGCGTGGATCGGAAGAATGGAAGCAACCACCACTATTTTTGAAAAATACTAGTTCAAATTAAGAATTTACTTCAGTTCTTGATAGCTCTTTTATCTGTTAAGACTGAAAGATCAATGAAAACGATGCGAGAAAGAGAGACAATTATTCAACATCTTGAGAGACGGACATGAAATCACACGGATCGGGTAGTATAAAGTATACACAAATACAATGTTCAGACAGGCATACTGTCTCGTGGTCTGATCAGTAGTTAGAGAGTCTGAATTCAAAATCAAAAAAGAAAAGGCAGATTATTTATTCAGGTTAAATCTTTTATTTGTTGAGGAACACTCATAGTTTGTTTTAATTATTCTATAAGTTGTGCATGCTAGTAGTAGTTTTAGCTACTTTGCATTTATTTAGCTGTGAAAACGATACTCTGATTCAGTAGATGGATACGCGAATCTTTTTTCTTCATATCAGTTGGGTATAAAAGGTTTTGTCGGTAAATTTATTTATTTTTATTACAGTTCTTTTCACAAACATTTAATAAAAGTATCAGAATAGATATAAAAAGAGTGCTCTTGTTCACTGCACAATCATAAGTCCTGTGTAGCAATCGAATTTCAACTATATTAATAATCGAGACTAACAGGCAAGTCGTAATATTTGTGATCCATGTGTAAAATTCGTAATTTTACTATCCTTTTTGCTGTAGACATATAACAATAAATCAAAATAACCATTTTGAACCAAGGAAGCTTCACCCACAGCTTATTATTTTATAGCATTAAAATATTCAGGACTAGCTGAACCCCGCGGTGTTACCCGCGGTTATTGTTGTACCGCAAGTAACGCCGCGGCACAAAGTTAGTCTAAAAAAGTAGCCTAAGTTACTCCCTGGATTATCAGCTACCTGCCAGTTAAAGTCCCGTCCAAATCCGTCCAGCCGTTCCAGAGATTACCCGGAACAAACAGACAGACAGACAGACAGACAGACCGACAGACAGACAGACAGACAAAATTTTTTTTAACCACATTTTTGGTATATGTATCGTGTATACATACATATGCATTGATTAAAAAGCTGTTATTTTAATATTACAAACAGACACTCTAATTTTATTTATTTGTATAGATTATCAAACTACACATCGCATGCAATGCAGACAAGACAGAACAAATACTTAAGTTCACATTTACTACATGTCGGACATGTTAATACATGAAATAAAGTAAATAACAAGGTGCCTCGTTACTCAAAATCACAAACAGGATTCTTATACATCAATCATGGCGATTGCATGGTACATGGGCATTGCACTCATTCGAACAGCTGATGAAACCAAATACCGACATTCCATATCTTTGAAGAAGAGGATAGCATCAAGTATGACAGAGATGAAAGACTGGATATACCGTACGCTCCAGATACACGAACATTTTCTCAGTAAAGACAATTTTGTGTAAACGTCTGTACCAGGAACGCATAAATACGAGAAGATATATGTAAGATGTTTCTGATAAGTTTCGACCGTTGCTGGATGTGATTGCTATTCTGAAATGTTTTCAAAGTTCATGAATTTATTGTTGATTGAAGTGTATACTCTGTTTAAGATTCGTTAAAGAAATAATTCAAAGTACGGTCGTAATTTGGCTATATTTTTTGTGCATATTATTCAACTAATTGTTTCCCGCGGTTCTGCCCACGTGTATGTCGGTTATCGCGGCAAATAGGGCCCTATATGTTATTCTGATGTATAAACTATATTACTATAAAGTTTCATCTATATCCGTTCAGTAGTTTTTGCGTGAAGAAGTAACAAACACACACAGTCACAAACTTTCGTCTTTATGACATCAGTGTGATGATTTATGTTCATTTCTTTGCACTCGAGATGATTCATACTCAAATGGAAAAAATCCATCTAAGGGATGAAAATTACCACATATTTTAACGCATTATATGATAACATTGTTCAGTATCATCGGTTCATGTTATAAGTATAGCATCAATCGGTAACTTTGATAATACAACAACAAAAAAAGTAAAAACTAAAACCCAACTACGACAAAAAACGACGCTGACAAAGTATGAAACAAGTTTCAAAACCTGTAGTCACGCGTTGTTAAATTGATATGTACCATATGGTACATTACACTACATGGACTACGGCTTTTAAAAGTTATTAATGTACCATAGTCCATATCACTTTAACAACGCGTGACTACGGCTTTTGAAACTTGTTTCATACTTTTTCAGCGTCGTTTTTTGTCGTAGTTGGGTTTTAGTTTTTACTTTTTTTTATTTAAAATGTTTTGGTGCCTCTATAATACTAATTTCTTTGCAAAGTATATTTTAAATAGATACCACAAAAATATAACAATTATCGAATAAATACGGACAAAGTCATGAGAAAATGCTAATAATATATATATTTTTGAAATCTACAAGTAACGCCCTTTCGTATGATACCAAACACGGCATACTTCTCTCATATTTATTTTTTAATACACTACTTTACGTCGGCTAGAGGGCGCCACATTAGATTCAGTGACACGTCATATAACCTATTATCAGCGGGCAATCAAGACGCATCTAACGATACCTCATTTGTCTTATTCTGACTAGTTTAGAAAGAATGAGGGAACAAATAAGCATACCATAAAAATATCATAGTTATCGAATAAATACGGACAAAGTCACGAACAAATGCTAATAATATATGTATTTTTGAAATGTATAAGTAACGCCCTTTCCAATGATACCAAACATGGCATATTTATCTCAAATTTATTTTTTAATACAGTACTTTATGTCGGCTAGAGGGCGCCACATTAGATTCAGTGACACGTCATATAGCCTATAACCAGAAGACAATCACGACGCTTCTAGAGACACCTCATTTGTCCTAATCTAATGAGTAGTTAAGGAGCTAGGAGGGAACAAATGAACATACATACATACATACATACATACATACATACATACATAGCCTGTCAAAATCATAACCCTCCTTTGGTTTTGCCGTAGTCGGGTAAAAAGGGATGGAATAGTCACTTTTGTGTCCGGGTGCCATATGCCAAAATTTCTTTTCTTCCAGTAAGCTCAGTACTAGACTCAAAACACTTTTTTATCTAAAAGTAGGACGTATGAATGTGGGAAATTCGTCTGTGAAAATAAACTTTGATTTGGAGTGCGAAGTACGAATAATAATTTTGGTGCCAGTAAGGTCAACTTTGTTTGCTTTATTTTGTGCTGTTTCAATGACATGTCTTGTAAATGTTTTAACACAGTTTTTATATTGTTACTACTTGGGCGTAGTTGTTTAAAATGTATCCTTATATATTGTTACAACTGTTTGTTATATTGACAGTTTCAGGTAAATATGTAAAATGCTAGAAGCTTCTACCAGGTTCTAAACTTAAATTGACTGGCATTTTGATCTGGTTAAGACTCGTAATCTAAAAGGTTGAGAGTTCAAATCCCGCCCTGGACATATAATATGTTCTGAAATGTGTATTCAAAAATATTAAACTATATGTTATAGCGATCTGTTAACCATTACACAGGCACTAGTTAATTTGGAATCAAACGGCCTTATGTGGAAAGACTCGACTTTTTGATATTATTTTATTAAATAATTGTTACATATAAATTACATACAAACACAGAGCAAAAAATAATGCTCATCGCCCATCACCGGTTTCTGGTACTAAATTATATTCCATGCCCGTCATATCAATCACATCTATACAAATAAATAAAATTGGAGTGTCTGTTTGTAATATTAAAATAACCGCTTTTTGCTTAATGCATATGTATGTATACACGATACATATACCAAAAATGTAGTTAAAAAATTTTTGTCTGTCTGTCTGTTTGTTCCGGGTAATCTCTGGAACGGCTGGACGGATTTTGACGGGACTTTCACTGGCAGGTAGCTGATGATCCGGGGAGTTAGGCTACTTTTTATACTAACTTTATCCCGCGGCGTTACTCGCGGTACAACTATAACCGCGGGTAACACCGCGGGGTTCAGCTAGTGCTAAATATAGAAATAATCAAAAGAGATGACAACATTGCTAAAGAGATTGACAGCCGTTCAATGACATTTTTTAATGTATGGGCCTGCCAAAATGACTACTCTGCCTGATGGAAGGCATAAGTAGAATCCAAGAGTGGTGGTCACCATACTCATTGCGAATGCAAACAATGCAGCATGGTGACCCACACTATGGAGGCCTAGTGATGCTTTCGTATCATTGGGCCTCCGGTCTCGCAACGAAACACGACAGCATGAACGTTGTCATTATACGTTGATCTTCTATGCGAGGGTAGTACTACCCTCGTTAGTGCTGAAATCAGCGTGGCTCTAACACTACAATGTAGTCCATTTTTAACCAACTTCAAAAAAGGAGGAGGTTCTATGTTCTACTATATGTATTTTTACTTCTTTTTTTCCAAAATTATTGATTCAATACCTTCATTCATATACAGAATCAGGATTTTTCTTTTTTTGAAAAGTTTTAATAGTCAAAAAGAGAACCAATATTCGTTTTCAGGTAAGTTCAGACCGTTTTCAATAACCCACCGCTGGTTAAAACTGAAGATAGGTTATCGAAAAAGGTCGTAAGTGATTAAAAAATCCATTGTTAATTGAATTATAATAATAAATATTTCGAACATTTAACACACAACGCCATCTAGTCCCAAACTAAGCAGAGCTTGTGTTATGGGTACTAGACAACTGATATAAATACATATATTACCTTTTTTTGTAAATACATAGAATACATAGAAACTCCGAAACAAATATTTGCAGATCATACAAACATTTGATCCACTGCGCCACAGAGGCAGTTAATTATGAACCCAATTTGCTTCCAAACAGCCTAGTTTTTCGTAGCAATTGATCTTCAAACTATTAGTTTAAGTCAGCTAGGTCACACAACTTTCAAGATCTGCTAGAAAGCTCAGCCATCAAGTAAGAGTGAAACCTACAAGGACAGTACATATAATTATTCACGATGCAGCCCATGGTAATTGCTAACGTGATTGTTATCTTGAAACAAGTCTGTGTGTCGCATTATGAATAGGTGGTTTCACTTTTATGGTGTCTGTTGTATTATGAGATTTCTAATATACATGATAAATATTAGTAATAATATTAACTTACATATCTCATGGTAAAACAATATACTGCGTCAGATATGGCATTCCGAAGAACGACATAACGTCATCATCGCTAACGCTAGTTCTGATTGGTTTCTTTCGTGTTTTTTTTTATCTTTGGTTATCAGTGGTAAAGTAGTTTGATGAGCATTATTTTGTAATCATAGCAGATCAGCTTAATGTAATACAATAGTACAATATAGTAAACCAGTTATCCAATTACAACTGTACGCAATATCAACAATAAACATTGGTTCGTTTTGGTATAAAGTTAAAAATATTAATAGATATATAAATATAAAGTAGCGAACGTGCAGATGGTTGATCATATATATGTATTAAGTGACTTGCAACTATATTACGTTTTAAGTGCGTTGCCTCTTGTTGAGTTCATCTTCAAGGGAAGTTAGGGTGTCTGCCTTCGGTCACCTGGTCAACCAAAAAAATTGTTCGATGCCGGAAAGTTGCGACTGCTATTAATAAAACTATAATTTGAAATTGTAATGCAAATTTGGTGCAATAAGTGTAAATTCAGTTGATTGTGACCACAATAAACAGTTTTCAAACTCAGTGTTTTAAACAAATAAATAGAGAACAATAAAACACATTTCAACAATGACATAACACTTGGTACCGTTACCAGGAGCGCATAATGTTCGAGATATGGTTGAATAGCGTAAATTACCATTTTTGCGGACAATGGCGGGGTCTTTCACCTTGCACGCGTGCATTACATTTCAAGCGCGCGCAGATTTGAATTTAAGCGAAGGTTGTAATCGCCCACAGTTTGCGGGCTGCATGACGATATGCTAGGGCTGCCACTCGCGATAAATATTTAAGTTTATTTAAAAATACCTATTTAGTTTAAATACGTATTGGGTGTATATCGTAGTAACTGCCTTGAAAAAAGGGAAGACTTCGATAGCAATATAATACTCGCACAACTCACAGACGACAAAGGCCAGGCCTGTGCTACGATAACCAAATTGTTTATAAACATACTTTTCTCCAACTGATGGGCATTTTGTACACACAGACCCAATGATCGTGCTTAGCACTCATCACACAATTAATATATTTTTATAAGCGAAGACTTGTAATTGGCTGTCAGCTTACTACAATATTATAAAACTGTTTATTGTAGCTGTTAGTTTTCCACAGTGCTTAAATAAATAAATAATTGACCTGGGTAGGAATCTAAACCGTCGTGGTTTGCATTGGCTCTCTGCTCTGGCTTAGCAGTTAAAATTACTAATCAATAGTCAACAAGCTTAGTTATCAGTCAATGTAAAAGTGTAATTGGCAAAGTGAAATCAGTTGTGTGACAACCCTAGATAAAAAACATTCTAAGCGACACACTCATTATTCAGTACATTTTATCTTCTATCTGTTAGTATAGTTTAAACGGGTTGTTCGTACATTTAGGTTGATAACGCTCACACCAACAGCATTAATCGCAATAGATCTAACACAATCAGACGTACTTTATGCAACTAGCATTGACAATTTTACAAAGACCTCCCTCGATTTAATCCTATTCAATAAAGAAGAATCAAACTATATTGGCGGCTATCTAACTTTATAGAAAATCCAGTATAATATGGTCTTTGTTGGATAAAGGGAATTCGATAGGTCAAGACAAGATTGCTTTTCTCTACGTAAGTAAAAGCGTCCAATTAAACGTGATCTTAATGAGGAGAATGGGAAGGTGTAATTTAAGAAACTCAAGTATATACAAATATAATTACTCTCTTGATTACTAACACGCGCTTTTGAAACTAATGCAATAGAGATCAACTTTCATTGGCAAAGCTTAAGTTATCTAGCTGTTTCCAGTGTGCAATGATCTTCAATTATTTACTTTATGTTGAGAGCGAAAGGCAAAATGAATGTTTTGATTGTATTCGCCAGTCGAAGTAAAAGTTAATAAGTAATACTTTTTACATTTAGCTTTAACTTTCAAAGAAGCTTTAATATTTATTTGTACTAGTGTTTTCTTTTATGTTTTATCTGTGAGAAAGTCTTGCTTTGGCAAATAAGTGTGAAACAGAAAATAGTTGTTTCATTGTCATCATCATCAAGAGCTTTTAACAGTCGACTGCTGGACATATAGGCATATAAAAAACTTTCATTAAAAAAACTTATTTAAAGGAGGCCCTTTAAATAAGTTTTTTTTCTTTTTATTTATAATAATAATAAATAGTAAATAAATAACTAATTCGGACATCTTACACACAACGCCATCTAGTCCAAAGCTAAGCAGAGCTTGTGTTATGGGTACTAGCCAACTCATATAAATACATATATACTTTTTTTTTGTAAATACATACAAATTATGCATAGAAAACACCCAAACTCCGAAACACATATTTGTAGATCATACAAACATTTGGTTCGACCCGGGAATCGAACCCGAGACCTCATGATCGGCAGTCGCACACGACAACCGCTAGACCCACGAGGCAGTCAAGTCTTACATACTAATAGCAACTAAAAACTACCAAGGTTTATACTTGTGCTATCATGAGTTTGTCTTGTTATAATAAAACCTTGGCCGAAGGTAAGGTTGGTATCAAGTTAGTGTTTTAATCTGCATAGTTTACTCCCTTACTTACTTACTTACGTCTTTCGACACCCTCGACATGAATAGGAATGGCGACACTGTATTCTTAATCTGCCACCACACAGTCTTATTGCTTTTTACCATATGAGTGTAGTTATACCAGGTTTAAAAATCCCATCGCATCAAGACCGTGTGAGAGCAACGCTTTAACGGGTCGACCGGAGTGATAACAGTGATAACAACTTTACAGAAAACCGGTGTGAAACAGCGCTTGCGCTGTGTTTCACCGAATGAGTAGGGACACCGGAGGCCACTACCACTACACCTACCGCCCAACCCCCTCCCCATTCCTGAAAGGCTAGTAACGCACTTGTGACGCCCCTGGTATTGCGGGTGACCATGGGTTGTGGTAATCGCTTACTATCAGGCGATACGTCAGCTCGTTTTCATAAAACTAAAAACCAACACATTTATAGCTCTTGAACTGGTGGTTACTTACCATCAGTTAACTCTGCTTCCTATGCCATAAACATCAACGTTGTTCTACGTTTATCTCTCTTCTCTTATTTCCCTTTTTTTTAATTTTGGATGTCCGCTAACAGTTTTAATTATAGAAGTCCATGAAGAAAAAAATAAGATTTTCAAATATAATAAATAGTTGAAATTTTATTCACAAGACTATCTTTGTACAATATCCTGTGTCGCCTGAACTTTACAAACTTACATGAAACGAACACAAATAACATCTTGACTCAGAACAACGATTTGTGGTACACACAACTGAGCTTTGAACTCTTAACACCTTAGCGCGGTAGAAAGCGGTGCGGCGACTGCTAAGCCACAATACCATCCGTGCAGTTTTGATTTTCACGAATTCTCTGAATAGCAAACATTTATGTATTTAATCAAAAAGTAAAATTTAAGTACTATGTACATTACTGTCTGGTTTTCTAGCTAACTGTACATACCTAAGTACATTGACACACTAAACGATTTCCGTCGGTGATGCGAGAAAGTGTGCGGTTTGGTTGAATACTAATTTACTTTATCAACAAACGTGAGAACCAGGTCTTTTCTTAAATTTATTGCTTTTTACTCAATGATTAATCCAGTTTTAGCACTACTAACAAATCGATAAAAAAAATCCGACGTGCTAATGAATTCAATTATAACTGCAGCTTGCCTTGCTTATATTGATATTGCTGTATCATTAGGTAAGAAATAAGAAAAACAAATAAAGATTAAAACCGTGTCTAAAGCGTATTCTAATTTGTGTCAAAATTATAGCTCCATCGGAGACGAGGTTTGAAGAGTAATTTTTACTAGCTTTTACCAGCGTTGAGCTCGCATTTAATAAAAAGTTTCAAGTGCTACTTCTAATACCTTCAAGAATATATGTACAAAGTTTTATGATGATCGGAAAAGCTGTTAATTTTAAATTACAAACAGACACTTCAACATTGTTTATTTATATGTATAGAAACTAACTAACCCGCAGAACTTAATCTGCGTCTCCTACATTGCATAAATTTTCCTCGCTACTCAGCGTCTATTAATCTTAGTGTAATGTTTTATAGCCTAAAAACTTTCTTGAAAAATTAGTTTTCCAAGACAAAAACAATTAACGATATTGTACCAGTATATAGAAATTCATCGTATATACATAAATGATTTAGCCCGCTGCTTCGGACACGTGACATTTTGATTTTCAAATTATATTTAATTTCACCGTTTAAACCTTCCCTAGACTACGACAAATATTTCAAAACCAAAATCAGCTAAATTGGCCTAGCCGTTCTTGAGTTTTAGAGACACAAACGAACAGCAATTGATTTTTATATATATAAAAATCAATTGCTGTTCGTTTGTGTCAGCAAAATATTTTCCTAGTTTCCTTTTAATCTTATACATATGTATAAGATTAAAAGGAAACTAGGAAAATATTTTGCTGAAAGAATTTTTTTTAAAGTCTAACTTTGGGTTTTGAAAAGTTTTTCCTGGCAGGTACATATTTAAAACTAATGAGATATGAGTTTTAATTAAAATATTAAATATTATTAAAATATCACCTCGTTGCAGTCCACTGCTAGACATAGCTAATTCTTATATAATATTTATAATTTCTACACGCTACATTTTTTTACAATTTCATACATATAATAATAATAATAATTTATTTGAAACTCATGTTACAATATTGTGAAAACAGGTACAATGTTTCTAGTCTACTCAAGTATACATTTTGGTATCACTTAAAAATACAATAACTCCAACGACAATGGGCATAGATAGAACTTCCAGCAGGTTGACATTTCGATGCCTAAACTAGGCTCGAACTGTACTGCCTATACTATAAGCATCAGCCATCTCCTCCTGATAGAATTATAATAAAAGAACATTACACAGTGTGTTTACATAGATTTTGGAAACTTAGGGTTAATTACTTTCATCTGACTAGCAGCAATGAGTAAGTTAGCTAATAGAAATACAACAATTCACATACTATTCTAGTAGGTATTTTAACAACAGTGTGTAAATGTGTGAGCAAATGTTTGTGGTGTATGTGTATGTGTGAGAGTGTGTGTGTGTGTGTGTGTGTATGTTTGTGTGTGTGCGCGCGTGTGCGTGTGTGTGCCTGTGTGTGCGTCTGCGTGTGTGTGCCTGTGTGTGCGTCTGCGTGTGTCTGCCTGTGTGTGTAAGAGTGTGTGTCCTTGCATGTGTGTGTCGTTTAGGTATCGCATATTAATTCACTACTACCAATAAATTTTCAGTTGTATTGTAATCTTGGGAGTGTAGCCACTCATAGACCGACCTTTTAAAATCATGATAGCTCAGTCTGTGCACCCTCAATGTTTTGTTAATCTTATTATATAAAAACTCACCCAGAAAACTCGTAAATTTATTTACATATGATATTATAATTTAAATAAATAATATTCCGTCAATGAAACCCATACTAATACTGTAACCGATTCAGGAAAAGATTACATATTTGAGACCAGTTCCGAGGACTGGATGGACCTAGACGTCACTCAGTCAGTCATCCACACTTTTATTTATAGACTTGCAACTAAAATAGACTCGGCCCTCTGCATATAACAGGTTTATAGATACGGTTTTATAGTTATAACGGTAGGGCAAATGGGTCTAGATTAATGTACCGCAGAGATATATTAGACACTCTAAGTATACCATAAGCAGTACTTAACTTTATGAATGTGCTAGCTGATCATATAAAGTTTATAACGCTTCGGAACTAGTCTTAACTTTTTATTTAAATACTAGCTGAACCCCGCGGTGTTACCTGCGGTTATTGTTGTAACGTGAGTAACGCCGCGGGACAAAATTACACTAAAAAAAGTAGCCTAAGTTACTCCCTGGATTATCAGCTACCTGCTAGTGAAAGTCCCGTCGGTCCAGCCGTTCCAGAGATCCGGAACAAACAGACAGACAGAAAGACAAAAAAAAAAATAACTACACTTTTGGTATATGTACCGTGTATACATACATATGCAATTAGTAAAAGCAGTTATTTTGATATTACAAACAGACACTTAAATTTTATTTATTTGTATAGATTACAATAATAAAAGTAATTTAATTTAATTAGCTTCATATATTTCACACAGGATAGACTGAACTCAAACTAGCAAGAGCATTAAATATATCAACAACACATTATAACAAACTGATCGCCCTCATCATACATTTATTTTTCTGGAGAGAGAATCAAACGTAAGTAAACCTAAAACACCCATAGCAAGCAGTGACGGTTTACGCAAGGCACAAGATGGATACGATCAGAGTGGCGTACAATGGTAGAAACCTATGACCAGCAGTGAAATGCAAAAGGCTGATGATGATGATTAGCCACTAGATTAGACCGACAAACCAGTTAAATGAATACTGAAAGTGATTTAAGTTGTGTCATTACCAAACTCATCGTCTTAATTTTTGTCCAGTTTCTGTTTTACTTTACAATATATGGAGAAAACGATGAATTTACCTGTACGATAACATAATAATTATTACATAACATAAATAGATAGTAAATTTAATTATAGTAACGCAATTCCATTGTGACATCATCAACCCAAAAAGCTAGGTCACTAAAGCGATTCCCACTGAAAGATTGGCTCTTGACATCATGGTGGATAATATATTAGTCGTTTATAAAATAAATTGGGTGGAAAAATGTTCCACTCAACCGGTATCTGTCAGCCTCATGGTTTTTATAAATCAGCCGGGTTGAATGATAATAGGCAAGGTTGATATCCGAGGCCTGGGAGTAAGTGTCGATTGTTCGGGTAGATTTGTCACGAGACTCACATATTTTATAATATACCTACATGCATATTTCATGTTGTCACTGATGTCTATCTGGAAATTTTTGTTTCAGAAAACCATTTATGTACTTCAAGCCATTGTTTTGGTTTGGTTTGAGTGTCACTGTGTCGCTTTTTACTGAGCTAAGTTTTGTGGGTTTGTGATAAATTGGTAAAGTTTCCCAGTACACAGGATTAATCCTAAGTGTTAGAGTCGTATCTTAAAAAAAAAGCTTTGAATATGATTTCCTCAGAACGGAGAAACAAGAGCATAATACCCTAATACAAAATTTTAATGAAAAAAACAACTTCAAGAATTCAATTAAATTAAAACAGAACATGGAAAACAGTAGCTTTCAAATAAAAGAAAGAATCATCAAAATCGGTTCACTCAGTTGGACTGTGCGTATATCCCACTGGTTGAAGCGGTTGACACGCCGCTTCCTACTTCACCAAGTGTTGTGGTTTCAAATTCTACATGGAACAACACTTTGTGTGATCAACAAACTGTTGTTATGAGTCTGGGTGTTCTTTCTGTTCGTTTCATGCATGTTTGTAATGTCCCCCGCGACACAGGATTTATTCCTAGTGCGGAAGTTGTCCTTATTCAAATTCAAATTCATTTTTTAAATTAAGACACTATGTGACATTTATGAACGTTAAATTGAAGCTACAGTTAAAAATCATAGATCGACACAAACAGACGTCACAGCATGTGCTGTATTTTTGAGTTAAATTAGGCGAAAACACCAAAGTTCACTGCCTGCCTGTGTCGATCCATAACTTCCAGTTTCCAAAATGCGTAGAGCCTTATGAGAAGAATACTGGCAAAGAAATTCATGGCCACTCTTTTTCAAAGTCAGATATTCAGGTACAATAGTGTTAGTCTTAGTTAGTTAGTTAGTTAGTGTTAGTCTCTAGTTAGCCAACCGAATTTCCTTTTAAAACAAAAAACAAAAACAGAAACTCAGTCAAAAGTTCTGAGGTAACAAACATATAAAAAACGTTGTTAATTGTTAAATCGTTGAATTGAAAAAATCCTCCTTTTTGAAGTCGGTTAAAAAGTACTTAGGATTTTTAATGATATTGATTGGAGTCATTTCCAAATAAAACACCCATACCAAGATTCATATTATATTTCAAACTAGCTGACCCATGCAACCTCGTTTACGTCTCCTGTTGCCCGTAGCGTAATAATTTTCTTCAGTTTTTGTAATATTATTTTATTCTTTTAGCTTTATATATTAAGTATAGATTCAAAATTATTTTTGTATACTAATGTCGGAAAAAAATTCTAGACGCTTGCGCCCTCTATGGAGTGATAAGTAAAGAATTAAATGGATTAAAACGGCGGCCTTAATCGTTT
Organism: Spilosoma lubricipeda; assembly: GCA_905220595.1. Taxonomy (NCBI): domain Eukaryota; kingdom Metazoa; phylum Arthropoda; class Insecta; order Lepidoptera; family Erebidae; genus Spilosoma; species Spilosoma lubricipeda. Next base: position 11,645,732 of record HG992297.1, read on the forward strand.
ACGCGATAGAATAAACTACAATTATGAAGTATTAATATTATATCACGCCAGTAGTAGAATAGAATTTAAATATTTATTAGTGTGTAATAAAATATCTTCGGGAAACTCAAAAAAAAAAAAACTAGAGTTGTCTCAAACAATAATTAGATAAATGATTTTTTTATCTTATTAGTCACTCATAAAAAATTAAGTATTTTATGAGAGCCAATTAGAATACAACTGCAAAATGCCCTTTACAATTTTTATTGCCTCATAATTGCGGTAGGGCTGTGCTCGCTTTTATTAAAACTTTTAGTATTTTTATTTTAAATTGATTACCATTCAATATAAGTACGGGAAGCGAGCATTTATTAGTGACATAAACATTTATAGTTAAAGATACTTTACAACTTTTATAAGAAAATATTGTTATTTCAAAATTAATGTGAACGAAGGAATTATCTTTTACTCTTTTTACGTACGTACGTTTATCCGATATAAAAATGTTTATCCTCTCATTATATACCTATTTTGACCTCCAGTAAATCAAGTGGTTCCTTAACCGCTAACACACAAAGTACTATACATCTCATCAAAACCATAGAGGTCATGTGAGGAATTACGTGATGAGTAACATCAATTTGTCCTGTATCTGGTTATCTATAATAGATATTTGGAAATATATAAGTATACTACTACCCGCGGTATTACCTGCGGTTGTAGCCTATTACCTATGCCTATTACCTTTAAAACAGACAGACAAACAAAAGAGATTTTTTTCGTAAAGGTCGCCGTCGAACATTTACTTATAAAAGTGACGTTCTAAAAAAGGATTACATGAAAAGTTCTGAAAACCGACGGCCATGCATACAGCGAGAGACGAATGTGGATGAAGCAAAAGAGGTTTTAGTACAACAGTGGTAGCTTATGCGACTGCCGTGCTTGAGTGTGTTTGTTTGTTGGTGTTTTCTATGTATAATATGTATATATTTATACCAAAATATATCTATACTAATATATAAAGCTGAAGAGTTTGTTTGTTTGTTTGTTTGAACACGCTAATCTCAGGAACCACTGGTCCGATTTGAAAAATTCTTTCGGTGTTGCATAGTCCATTTATCGAGGAAGGCTATAGGGTATATATCATCACGCTACTACTAATAGGAGCGGAGCAACAATGAAGAATGTTTCAAAAACGTGGGAAATTTTCACGCTACGGGCAATATAAGGAGCAAACGAAGTTGCGTGGGTCAGCTAGTGTATGTATATCAGTTGACTAGAACCCATAACACAAGCTCGGCTTAGTTTCGAACTAGATGGCGTTGTGTGTTATTAGTTGTTGCCCGCGGCTCTACTCGCATGTACGTCGGTTATCGCGGTAAATTGTAACCTTTGTGTTATTTTGATGTATAAGTTAATTATCTTAATGAGGAAAAGCTTCAATATTTTCAATATTTTTTAACGGAAACTAAACTTTTGTGCTTTGTATGTTTTACATTATTCATCTTGCTTTCAACTTGCTTAAAACTCTGAATTTTTTAATGCGAAATGAATCTAGTTGCTCCTAGTCCAATAGTGAGAACTTGACCTAAATTAGACCCTTGCAGCTGCAACTATTGCAGGCTCAATAGGGATGTGACCTAGATTAAGAGCTCAAGGGCATTCGTGAGATGTTTTCATGTTCAATAGACGGTGTAGGTCTAAAGAGACTGTGTTGAGTAACTTTCCTGTACGGTGTTATTGTGTACTAGTTGCCAGAGCTTATGATAATATTTATTTACTAGCCGACCCACGCAACCTGGTTTGCGTCTCCTATTGCCCGTAGCCTGATAATTTTCCCCGTTATTTGTAACATTCTTCATTGTTGCTCCGCTCTTGTAGGTTTTAGCGTGATGATATATAGCCTATAGCCTTCCTGGATAAATGGGCTATCTAACACTGAAAGAACTTTTCAAATCGGACCAGCGGTTCCTGAGATTAGCGTGTTCAAACAAACAAAGAAACTCTTCAGCTTTATATATTAGTATAGATTGCCCATGTATAAGTTGGTTATCGCGGTAGATAGTAGTCTATATGTATATTATTTTGATGATAACTAAATTGCTGTAGAGGTTCATTTAAATCTGTTCAGTAGTTTGCATGAAAGTATAACATACATGCTCATACGAACAAACACTCGAGACCAGAGGCCCTATGGTGCAGAAGCATCTCAATAGGTCACAATGCTGCATTGTTGCATTGTCTGCATTCGTAATGAGTTTTTGCGACCACCACTCTTGGATTCTGTTTATGCTTTCCATCAGGCAGAATAGAGCCACTTTACCTGCCGCACTTAAAAACATAGTAAAATAGCTAACTAATAAATAACAGTTGTTGAAGTAAAGGTAAAGTTTAAAAAATAATTTCCAAAAGAAAATGTTTTAAAATTAATCACTAACAATGATGCTGAAAGACGCTAATGATATTGTATGAAGAAAAGAAACAGTAAAACTTGTGAAATCTATCCGCATCAGATCCTTAAATATATCACTGAAGCATATAATTTGTAATTTAAACCTTCATAATTGCATTTTAAAATAGAAAATCTTTAAAATTTTAACTGGCAAATGCATTGTACAGTTATAATGAAAGTTATAGTGATGCACTGAATAGAATATAGATCAAGACAGTATTTCCCTCCATTCAAGCGCCTACGGTTTTATTAAGCGCATGTTTAGTTTGTAGTATTGCTATCATACCTGCACAGGAGCATTATGCTAACTTGTTTCGCTAGACTGCATTAGAAAGAGATGACTTTAATAGGCAATTCAATATATTTTAGATAGGCTTGACTCTGTATCGGCTTGGCTTGTTGAGACTTATATTGCCTGAACCCTTCTATTTTCGTTTAAAGCTTCATCATTTAGATACTTTGTACTCAACTACTTAACTTTTTGCTTAACATAACTACTTAAAGAATAAATATGTTGCATGCAGCATTTCCTATGACAATAAAACTTGGGAATTTTCAATTTCTAAAGAAAATAGCATACTCTCAATTTTAAGACAGTCAACTCCTCGTCTAATAGTCTAATATAGCAATTATCACCTACATCAGGTGACTATTTTGTATTTGGCTTATATTCAACCCTTAAATTTTATTTAGAATTTCAAATTTATACAGATACTAGTTGTTGCCCGCGGCTCCGCCCGCGTATATGTCGGTTATCGCGGCAAATAGTAGCTTATGTGTTATTCTGATGTATAAGCTATATTACTGTAAAGTTTCATCCAAATCCGTTCAGTGGTGTTTGCGTGAAAGAGTAACAAACATCCATCCATCCATCCTTACAAACTTTCGCATTTATAATATTAGTAGGATGCCAAGTGGTTGTTTTAAAACTGATTGCAATTCGTATATTTAGAAACTAATCTTTACGTATTTATGATCACAGTGTCAATTTATACAAAACATATATTTATCTATAAATAAAATTTAAAGAACTAATCAAATACATAAGAATCGCTTTGGTTATAATATAATAAATAAATATTTCTGACGACTAACGACAACGCCATCTAGTACAAAGCTAAGCAGAGCTTGTGTTATGGGTACTAAACAACTAGTGTAATTACTTATATACTTTTTTGTAAAAACATACATATTATACATAGGAAACACCCAAACTCCGAAACAAATATTTGTAGATCATACAAACATTTGGTCCGACCCGGGAATCGAACCCGAGATCTCAAGCACAGCAGTCGCATATGCTACTACTGCGCAACAGAGGCAGGCAATAAGAAAATATAAAAGGAACTATGAGTAGATACGGACAAATCTTTTTCATTTAAATCCTATAGTATTAAAGAATCAAGCCTTTTTCTGAACGTTTTTATCGTCTAAAGATAACGTTAGGGTGTTGGGCTGTGGTTAGTGTTAATGGATTTCTCTAGTCAGAGGCAAGCCCGAGGGTCATTCTCTCACTAAGTGTGGACTTTAAAATAGCGGTTAGGATAAGCTGATAATCTGAAAAGGGGCCGTCAGGAAATTTAATATGTCCAGTACGTACTTCGTTCTTGAATACATATAATTAGAAAGTTTTTGTCTTATTTATAAGACTGGATGGCTAAATAAATTGAGACAGTTAAGTTTCGACAGTAAATCGATTAGTAAAAAGTCGAATTTAGAATTAACTTTGACTTTATAACCATCCTTCGTAAGTGTTTTGTGATTACATTAAACTATGAGGTGCGACTAGATGGCTGATAGAAATGAGTTACAAACCCCTAAGACAGTAGATATTCCCTGATGGGGAAAATCAAGTTTGTTAAAAATCTTTTTTACTCATTTTAATCTCAGAAAAAAAATACAAATAAAGTATGATGCTAAGCAATCCCTATCACGTTATAATCTTAATAGAAACAAATAGTAAGCATAAAATATTTAAATCCCGTCTAAAGCAAAACAAACAGATCAGTACTTCAACAATTATCATGCTATGCTGAACGTTATAGTTTTTTACAATCAATTAACTATAGTTGAAATCGTACAGCGAATAACAAGAAGAGTCAGGTGAATCGGTAATCAACTTTCTGATCGAATAATTCCATCCGCTTGGCTCGTTGCCCAACCTGTAGTGCACCTTGTGTTTTATGCACAAAGGCTTATCTGCGTGTTGTACTGCCGAGATTCAGTTTAGGTGCGGTATCTGTGGAATTTGAACGGCCTCGTATTTTACTTTATCTTCCAACAGCTAGTTGAAAGTTATTACTATTTTGTTTCAAGCTTTGGATAGACTGTTATTTCGTTAATCCTTTTAGGAGAAGTTTAAGCATGTACTTGTTTTATTCAACGTTGTATCGCTTTGAAAACTTCAATGTGGAATTCTCCTTTGTTTGAGATGTATTGTTTTATTTAGTTAAAGCTTTTATTTGTAGAAAGAGTGAACGTTTTTGAAGAAAATGCTTATACTAGTAAATTTTTATAACAACAAGTAGGTTCTTAATTCAAAAGCTGATTTGATACCGACAACTTTTTGTTTTCTTCTCTACAAAATTTAAGATCGGTCATTCTCGTTTGTTCGTATTTTCCTTAAATCCTACTATCAGGGTGTCTATTGTTGTCTATTTTGAATTAGAAAACATTAGAGTATGCTAAGAGGAGATAAGCAGGGAAGGAAGTAATACCAATATACGTATTGATTGGGTAAAGAATAAAGTGATCAGGTTGGGGTCTAATACAGGAATGTTTTATTGGGTCAGGTCTGTGTTGAAAGATCTGGTTCCCTGATCTACGACAACCAACTTGTAATTCCTGTTTAATAATATGTAGGTAATAGTGGGTATATGTTGTAAATGACAGTTATTATAACAAATTATTCGAGTTCAATTTATAACACTTATTTCTAAATCAGTTTCGTGTTAGTTTTTAGTTTCACAAATGCATTGGGCTTCCAGAAATAATTGTGTCATATGTGTTTGTGAAAAATAACATGAATAATCTTTAAATTTTGATTTTTTTTTCTTCCACAGCCATATCTTTTTGTAATGGGGCTCGCGACGCTACCTGTCCCAGGATCTGTGGGCCATCTCTCCAGAGTGAACCCGTTTGTGCCACCGATGGATACATATATCCTTCGCTTTGTGAAATGAGGAAGAAGACTTGTGGGAAAGGTATGTGCTGTATTCAAATTCTTAAATTTATTTTTGTTTTACATTTTACGAAAATAAAATTGTTTTCTTATTTAAATATTTCAGGAGTGAGGCTAGCTCCAGATCAAACAGCATGTTCTCGTGCTCAAGGTTCCAAATGTGATCACAGATGCACTTCCGAGAAGGATCCTGTCTGCGGTACCAATGGAAGGACTTACTTAAATAGATGCATGTTGCAGGTGGAAATTTGTCGGTAAGATGCTTTTGTGCATGAAAAGTAAATTTTTCATCATCAACAGCTTCTAATGGTCCACTTTTGAACAAAAACTTTAGAAGGTAGAGGTCGCCTGCGGTAAATCTAAATTAATCCAATCTTCAACTCTGAAGGAAAAGGTTGGACCGACCTGTTAGAACGTTTGTGGAAAAAATACATACGTATAATGTATTGCGTTTTTTTATGGTATTGGGGCAAACGAGCAGACGTTTCACTTGATGGTAAGCGATTATCGCCGTCCATGGATACCCGCAAGTTCGTTGTCCATAGACCTACGGCGTCACAAGTGCGTTGCCGGTTTTCGGGGGATGGGGGAGAAATTGGCGTATGGCATATACCCCACCGTTATTTATAGTATTATATAGGCTCTTCCACGGTATTTGTTAATATTAAAAATATTGTGCCAAATTATAGTAACGAAAAATACGTTTGAAGAATCCATATCAGATAAATTTATTTACTAGATTCATAGTGAAAAAGAATAACAAATTTCATAGTATCAATTCAAAAGTAGACGTTACCATTGGGTAAAGTCTACTTTAGCATTGGCTAATATGTTTCTTTTTGCAACATTTACAGAGTCGGTATTGGTCTGTCCCATTTGGGAGCATGTAACAACATCAGCGCTCATCGTGAGAACTGCCCCGTGGATTGCTCTCAGGCGCCTTTAGATGGACCAATTTGTGGTTCTGATGGAAATGTTTATAAAAATACTTGTCAGATGAAGTTGCTGACTTGTGGGTAAGTACCTAGTAATTAAATGCACATAATTAAAACTATTTATAGTTGTAGCATTTCATTAGTGTAGATAGATAAAATCCCAGAACTGTCCCAACGGTAGAAGCGCAGCTTTGTCGGAATTTTTCATCCGTGGAGACGGTCCCTAATAGATCAGAAATAGATTCATGATTTACATTAGTAGTAATAAGAGATTTATACAAATCTGAAAATTTTTCTTCGAATTTGCTGTCTTTTTGTTAAAGCGGTCATCTTAACCGCCTTGCGTATTGCGGGTCCAATCACATGGCAAAACACTTTTTAAAACCTACATTATTTTGTTCTGGGTCTGTTCCATTGTATGTATATAAAGTTCCACACAACACAGGATATATTCCTAGTATGAAAATTGTCAATTAAAAAAAAAAATCTGCCAAGTGCGAGTCGGACTAGCGCAGGAAGGGTTCCGTACCATTACCAGGTTGTTATCAGTTTGTTGTATGGGAGCAACTTAAATATCAGTTTTTTAGTATTTGTGTTTTACAGAGGTAACAGAAACACATCATCTCTGAAAATGTCAACTCTCTAATTATCACGGTTTAAGAGATTTCAGCATGGTGACATACGGACAGCGAAGTCTCAATATTAGGGTGCCGTTTTACCCCTTTGGGTACGGAACTCTAAAAATGTGATGCCCATTTGTGTTAAGCAACTACTATACCTTATTCTGATGTTGTTTATTAGACAAGGTGTAGTGCGAACAAACAAGAAACACTGTCAGACTACCAGACACTGCCGAGAATCTTGCTGGCGTGTAGCCAGACCGACTTGCGGATCTGATGGAAAGCTATATGCCAACGCTTGCCGGATGAAAGCAAGCAACTGCGGGTATGTATAATGTTACAAATGTCTTTTCTTTATAAGCATTGGGTAGCAAACTATAGACACAGAAAAATGATGGTACAATATAACAATTGTACAGCAGAAGTTTAGACTTACTAAATCTATAGAAATAATGTCCTTCAATGGAATTCGGAAACAAAGAAATCAAAGTTTAGTAATTGAATATATAGATTTGATGGTATTGGACACTTCGACTTTCGTATTGTTTCTTTTTTACACATTCTATTAAATAACACATTTCTAGGGAATGTTATTTGCTTGTTTTGAAATAAATTTTCTCCTCTATTTAATTTTCTTAATTTATCTTTTTTCAGTAAACATGTATTCGAAGTACCAATGTCCTTCTGTGTTTCTCAAGAACGGACATCAGGTGGGGAGGCGTGTCCTAAAGATTGCTTAGGACAGAAAGACAAGCTGGTGTGTGGCTCTGATGAAATGGTCTATAGAAATGAGTGTGAGATGAAAATGTTAAACTGTGGGTAAGTATTCCATTATTATTTTAAATGATAGGATTTAATAATAATTATAACTTTAAAGGGAAGGAAGGGATGGATTTAATACAAAAAATATACGTCAGTTATAAGTCAACATGTTTCAAGACCTGTGATTTTACTTTTTTTATTTGATAAAAACTATGTTGTTAATAATTAAAATACCACTTTCTCCATTCAATGTTTTATGTATGCTTTAACGTGTAAAACTGTGTACCATATAAAAACACTGTATTAAATATTTATTATTATTTATACAGAAGCGTAAGCAACCGTAAGATAGTGAAGAAAGTTGACATGGAGAAGTGTCGCGGGAAGATGAACCGATGCATGAAGGTCAAGTGCCCAACAGAATTTGATCCTGTTTGTGGTACCGATCAGAAGGTCTACAATAATCCCTGCCTTTTGAAAGTTGCTACTTGCCTGTAAGTATAATTCATTATCATCAACTGACTCTAGCAGTCGATTCCTGAATATGTGGCCTATGTCCTTCGAAAAGAGGTTTTTCATCCCCCTATCTCGGAAAAAGTATTGTTGCCCTTTGATATCTGAGTGCAAAAGCTGTTTTTACCTACTGAGGATAAAGTAAATTGAATTTGGAATGTGTACTATAAATTAGTAAATTTAAAAAATCATTAAATCTATTTACTTCTACCGCCATGTTGCCGAAATTATTATACAACATTTTTTGATTTGTTAAAAAGTTAGACGTTAATTGGTTTTTTTTTTTAAAATAGCTTTACCCGCGCCCTTTTCTTTTTGCATTTAGTCAGATCAGATTTTTCACCTCGTGCTCTTTTAATTCCCTCGCTGAGGCTCAGGCTTCTAATTGCAATTTTAGAATCCTTCGCTTACTCGGTCAGTAAAATTGTGCACGTGGTTAAAAAGAATCTTTGCACTCTTGAACTATTGGGCTACGCTGACGACACTGGTTGGTATACCTAGGGTTTGTCTAAAGTTTTCTCTTTTTATGCCCTATGTAGACAGACGTGGATTCAATGCTTAAACATATTTGACATTATATTTTACCATTTTATAATTGCTTACAATATATGTAAGCAAATATATATTTGGATATCTTAAGTAAGGTTTTACACCTGTGTTCTTTGGAATTTTCGAAATCTTTATGCTATCCCATTCATGACTATATTGATCGACCAAATCACATAACTCAATTTCAGGAAAGGAATACAACTAGCCCACTTCGGCAACTGCACATTATTGCCAAGATTCAAGGAAGATTGTCCTGACACTTGCGAGAACTTTGTGGAGCAACCTGTTTGCGGATCTGATGGCAACGTTTATAAGTAAGTCCTTCACTTAATATCTTCTCAGGTAGTTGTGTGATACTTTTGGAATATTTCCATGAAGCTTATCATGTAAGGGCAAAGTGACCGATTGTGTCAATATCAAGTGCTATACTGTGAATATTAAATGGTATCAGAGATTTACAAAATTATTGATCGCCTACTTAGTGTAATAAATATGATAATGTACGAATTCATCATCATAGTAATATCAGCTAAAAACGTTTGATTATAACCTCAAACTTAAGCTTTATAAAATTAGTACCCATATTTTAAAAAATCTTAAAATATTTTCAGATCTGAATGTGAGCTCCGTTTGACGACTTGTGGGCAACACGTTGTTCCTGTTGCAGCTGCCCACTGTCGGACAACAGCGCTCTGCCACGAGGACTGCCCTGATACCCCGGCCTTCATTTGTGGATCAGATAATAGATTCTATAAGAACGAGTGCATTATGAAGAAAGAAAATTGCGGGTAACTTATTTTCATAATAATAAGTGTTGGTCTAAGTTTATGTAGGAAAGTTGAAGGATCACTAGTTCTAGAAGCCTGAAATATTGCACAAATAAAATTCCACCCTGGAAAACGAGGGTTGGAAATTCGTAAGAAATTTTTGGCCATATTTTATTCTTACGATAAAACGCTATTGGCCCTGTCGGTCTGGTGGTTAGTAACCTGGACTGCAAACTGTGGTTGAGGGTTTAAATCTATTAGGACAAATATTGTGTGATAAACACGATCATTTTTTTCTAAAACATCATCTTCCTAGCCCTTATGATTCCCAAGATTATTTGGGGTCGGGACCAGTTCATCCGGTTTTACCTGAATATCAGTTTTTCCCACGGAGCGACTGGCATCAAACCTCCGCAACCCTGAGGCAAAACTGAATTGAACTAGTGTCACTATATTTGAGGGTACTGACTTCCCAATAACGATTGCCATAGATGTTCATGACAACCTAACCTGATTTTTTCTAAAACAAATCTGTATATTTAGAAATATATAAATAAATAAATATAAATATTTCGGACATCTAACACACAACGCCATCTAGTCCCAAACTAAGCAGAGCTTGTATTATGGGTACTAGACAACTGATATTAAATACATATATATTTTTTTTGTAAATACATACATATTATAGGTAGAAGACACCCAAACTCCAAAACAAATATTTGCAGATCATACAAACATTTGATCTGACCCGGGAATCGAACCCGAGACCTCAAGAACAGCAGTCGCGTACGCTACCGCTGCGCCACCGAGGCAGTCGAATATAAGTGTACTACCATCATCTGGTTACCATACCATAGACCCAGCATTAATTTAGCAACTGACTGTCGTGTGTGAAATGTGTGAACTTATAGTAAAGCATTTTGTTCACAGCAAGCATGTGTTTGTGGTCCCGCTGAAGAGATGTTTGGCACGCTTCCAGTACTCAGGTTGCGCCCGCGTGTGCCCGCCCGAGTATGACCCCGTCTGCGGCACGGACGACAAGACATATTCGAATAAGTGTTTCTTGGAGATGGAGAACTGTAGATCAAGGTGAGTTTTCGGGGCTTTATAATGTAGGTATTGTAAATATATATATTGTTAAAAGTATATGTTAATGGAATGAAGGATTCTGAGAGTTGCTGGCCTACATCATTTCTTTTGATTGCAGCATGTCCATACACAAATAAATTTATAAATATCATTTTAAATAATTATAAGCTTTTTTTACCATCAGCTTTGAACTAAACAATAACTTTTTTTACAGGAGCCTAGTGCAAATGAAACATCTCGGTACTTGCACGGAGCCAATTGCAGAGGAGCCAAAAAACTACTTGTATCGATAAAATAATCGAATCACAATCATGTATCGATGTATCGCTTTCTTTCAATATTCAAACTTTTGGGAAATGGGATCCCGCTATTAGTGCCAACATTTTATTATTAAAACAATACTGTAAAATAGTTTAAGCGACCAATTTTCGTGTCTTCCAATAATCGATAATAATATAAGTATTACTTAATTCATATTCATAGTTGGTATTGCGATTTGTTAACGATTTTAAACGACTAATGGCTAGTTTTACCAGTTAGTGATACAGTTTCAGATATTTATCAGCTATAAAACATTATTTATTAGATAAACCATGCCGATAAATATACCCTTATCCGACATGATATGTTGTCTATCCACGAAACCGAAACTTGAAGTTTATCTGGCAGATAAGTTTAAAATAGTCTTTCAGGAATTTTATTCTCAAATAGTGACGCAACGAGGCCGAATAATTCTTCTTAGAAGGCTAAACAGTGTTTTATCAGAAAATTAATAGAAGATCAGTATAAAAGTTTAAACTCGTGACAAATCCTCCAGAAAAAAAACCCTTTTTCTTGATAAATGTTAGTGATTTTAGGATAATTAATTATTATTGACTGTCTATTTATTCTATTTATTAACAGTGGTAGCGTAAGAATTTCTTTTTTTGTAAATAATTAGTGAATTTTCTACATTTTTTATTTTTTTATTAGAATCGATGCATTTAGAATGAAGACTTTATTATTTAAACACATTATAACGATAAGATTTTTAATTTAAAGCGAGAATAACCGCCTAATTTAATCAAAATTGATTCGTATGTAACTCATTTTCGTTTCACATTTGAATAAATTTCACAGAAGTGTGAATTCGATGAAAATGTGTTCTGCTTTTAAATGTTAGACGAAAATCATATTCATAATCGCAATTCAAAATTTCGTTTGTGCATATTATGTTTTTCAAATATATAAGTTCTTAATATTAACTAACTTAAAATGAATACAAGTTATACTTACTTTGGTACATTTTAGCCCGTTCCTGATAAAGTTATATATCTGACATAAATGTATCCATCCAAGACTTGTTATACTGTTGTAGTTATCTGGTAAGTTTTCACAGAAGATCAACCTAAAATTACAGCATTTGTGCTGACGTGTTTCGTTTGTGAGTGCAAGAGTGTCCAATGATGCAGAAGCATAGGCTTCCATAGCGTGTGTCACCATGCCGTTTTGTTGCATTGTCTGCATTCGCAATGAGTATGGTGACCACTACTCTTGGATTCTGCTAATGCTTTCCATCAGGCAGAGGAGAATCACTTTAGTATTCCTGGGTATACATAAAATAAAGCTAAGTTTACATTTACTATCAGGAACATTATCTTAACAATAATAATATATAATAGAAGTTAAAATTTTGTAAGCAACCATACATAATACGATGTATACTATAACTATATTCCACGATGTATTTGTATATTTCCAAGTTAATTACAAACCAATAAAACGAATTTACTATAGCAGTTATTTTTATTTAAATGTCCTCAAGTTCAATATTTTAAATTATTTATTTTCACTTGAAGTTCATAATTTTTGTGGTATGATTACATTGATCCAGCTGCCATCTTGTCTTTATGAACCTATGAAAAAAAAAATTGTGATATTTTACACGAAACATATTAAATCCACATCTACTACTAGCACCAATATAAAAAAAATCGGTCCTTATATAAGTGGCTCCTTATATCTATAAGGAGCTACTTTGAGTACTTTTTTTAGACTTTGCAGTGTAAATCAATCATAATCTTGTTAATTGATATTAAGTTGAGTTAATACCTTTTATTTTTTCCCCATTTTATCCAAATAGAAGTACGTGATTATTTCTATGGGGTAAATGCATGGTTTAAAAGCCACTATCGACAGTTCATCAACTAAAAGCTTCAATTTCCTTATAAATTCCTTGTATGTGGCCATTTTTAATGCTTTGTGGTAAAACAGAATAGCAACTGAAATACAATGGATTAAAAAGAAAAAAAATTGACAACTACAATTACGCATTTTTTAAATAATATTAAACAAGTACAATTTTAACAAAAATAAAACCGACTTCAAGGTTCGTCTCGATTTCTCTTGGATGTCATCATCAGATATTAATGTCCTTATCATGGTACCACCGCTCGGACATCTCCTTTCCATTAAAAAAAGAATCATCAAAATCGGTTCATAAACGACAAAGTTATCCGCGAACAAATATAAAAAAAAATATACGGTTGAATTGAGAAACCTCCTCCTTTTTTTGAAGTCGGTTAAAAACCTATGTTGCCCTGGATATTATTAGGAATCTATTAAGATCACATTCATTAAAATTGGTTCAGTAGTTTAGGCGCCACGTTGAAATATACAAACTTACCAAGACTGACAAAACTATTACCGTTCTCTTTTAGCTTTGCTGTAGTTGAGTAGAAATAGAACGAGATATTTTATATCTAGCGGTTATTGGTATACCCATGACTCATGCTATAGCAGCTACAAATAGGTTATGGCTTCGATTATTACCCAGGACAGTTTATTTTGCGACACGACTAAATGTCATGTCCCGCTGATTATACATCCACACTAATCTATACATCTATACAAATAAATTAAGTTAGAGTGTCTGTTTGTAATATTAAAATAACCGCTTTTGACTAAATGCATAATATGTATGTACACACGGTACATATACCAAAAATGTAGTTTAATTTTTTTTGTCTGTCTGTCTTGTTTTTTCCGGGTAATCTCTGGAACGGCTGGACGGATTTTGACGGGACTTTCACTGGCAGGTAGCTGATGATCCAAGTAGTAACTTAGGCTACTTTTTTAGACTAAAGTTGTCGCGCGGCATTACTCGCTGTACAACAATAACTGCGGGTAACACCGCGGGGTACAGCTAGTTATTTATAAAACTAACACAAGGTTTAGTTACTAACAAAATACGGATTTATGATGAGTACGAAATAAATAATTTGAACTGACAATTAATAACTTGAAAAGACTTCAAGAGCAGAAACGTTCTTGTAACCTTTAGTTACAGGACGGTGATAGTTATTTCTCTTTGGGCTACCTTTGTCTGTTTGTTTGTACTACTGTACCGAATGATACTTGAGCTGCATAAAAATATACTTTACTAGTTGTTGCCCGCGGCTCTGCCCGCGTGTATGTCGGTTATCGCTACAAAAAGTAGCCTATGTGTTATTCTGATGTATAAGCTATATTAATTTAAAGTTTCATCGAAATCCGTTCAGTAGTTTTTGCATGAAAGAGTAACAAACATTCATACATCTATCCATCCTTACAAACTTTCGCGTTTATATTATTAGTAGGGTTTGCAAAATATTAATTGGTTTCTGCACAATTCAAAACTCAAAAAGTTATGCACCAATTGGAATCAAATTTTAATACAATTCACAAACAGCTTATATTATTGTTTTTGTTTATAATTCGTGTTGTACCCTATTTTTCATCATTGTATTGTATAGTATATTGTTAACAATACAACCACTAAGTGACACAGCAAAGCATGCCAGGTTATAGGTACTAGATATTTCCTTATCACGCGGTACAACCGTGACGACGGAGGACGGCGACTGCTTTCTCCGCGCCCTCCGAGCCTCACCCCCGGACGATCAACGAGAGCCGGTCCACGCGTCGGACGTCCTCGCGACTCGAGCCTCAGCGGGCTATTTAAGACCGCCCGCCGCTGCACTCGGCCTTTTTCGCTCCTGCTCCACCGCCCGAGTTAAGTGCCTCTTGCTTGGAGGTGAAGCTGTGGTCGAATCTCTCAAACCTACGCCCTGTAGGATCTATTTAACTTTGTGCTCACGAAACCAAATTTTATTCTTAACTTGCATATCTCTCGAAATAAATATCATATATATAAAGTGTAGTACGTGTCTAAATTATCTCCTGCTCAACCTCGTGGCCTCACCACCATCTTCATCTTTGAACCTCATGGCTCCTAAAGCCGCTACGTGACATCCTACATAAAAAAAATGTTGTTTGCCTCTTATCCGACTAAACAACTCATTGTTCATAAAATTACTTCCACTGATTTTTGTTTTCTTAGAATAATACAGAAAATACACAACCTAATTAAAATATAAGTAATAGTAAAACTTACAAGCTTCTGCAATAAAAAGCAAAATCCACATCAAAGGCATTAAACATATTGTTGTAGATTGCTGATAGAGAAAATTTGAGCTGGAAATTGAAATAATTTTACACTTTCTGACATCTGCCACACAACGCCATCTTGTTCCAAACTAAGCAAAGTTTTTACTATGGGTACTAGATAACATGAATACATACAAATATACTTTTTACTAGCTGTCCCGGCAAACGACGTTTTGCCATAAAAAAAATTTAAGGATGGGTGACCCTTATTATTTAGGGGGATGAAAAATAGATGTTGGCCAATTCTCAGACCTACTCAATATGCTCACAAAATTTCATGAGAATCGGTCAAGCCGTTTCGGAGGAGTTTGGCAACTAAAACTGTGACACGAGAATTTTATATATTAGATATCAGCCAAAAGATTAAGAAGCAGTTTCCAAGTTTAAGGAAATTTTAGAAGAAAATAATGAAATATTTATGGATGTTGGAAGCCCAAGGCCGACTATTTTAGAGAACCTTGAAGACCTATGTTCAGCAGTGGACGTCTTTTGACTGAAATAATAATGACACCATCATCATTTTCATTTCATTTCACATTTAATTAGTGAAAGAAAATTTAACAAAACAAAAAACCGACTTCAAAAACGACCAAATCGATCGATTTAAAGGAAGGAAGCCACCATTGGGATATCCCCTTTCAATTAAAAAAAGAATCATCAAAATCGATTCATAAACTACCAAGTTATTCGCGAACACACAAAAAAAATGGAAAAAAATACATTACGAATTGAGAACCTAATCCTTTTTCGAAGTCGGTTAAAAATAAATGCCTTATCAAGTATTTACTAAGCAATTGAGCATTTTTAACTGAGTAAGATTACCAAAACTACAACTCTTCATGTCTCCTCCGTCTCTGAAGCGGTTTCAATGCACTTTAGTATCAACAGTATTTAATAGTCTACTACTGTACACAGGAATTTCTTTCAAACTTGTATTTCATAAACTACATGTGCCTATTAGCGGCAGTATAACCTCAAATAGAATTTGAAAGCTATAAAAAAAATTAATATTACCGCTTTTATAAACTTCAGTCTAAGAACGTATCATGATATATGTTTAAGGACCTATTATACTATATATTCCTATTTTACGCATACAACTATGTTTGTAAGGATCCCAATACTCTTTCCACGGTAAGTATTCTTTATGTGGTATTTTAAACTTACCTGGTGTGGTTTTTAATACCACTTGAGAAACAGTTCATTTGAAACATAGCTTTCGTTTCATGAGGCTTTATCCATATTATTTATTTTTATGTTTCATAATGATAACAGTTGACCGATGATAGTTGACTAAATAATGTAAATAGCTAAGACCGTGGTATAACAATATACTACGTCAGGTATGGCATTTGATGGTATATCGACGAACGACATGACGTCATCATCGCTGTCGCTGGTTTTAGTTGGTTTCTTTCGTGTTATGTTGCTATTCGCTGGTTCTGATTGGTTAATTTCGTGTCATGTTACTATCACGTGGTAACTGGATTGTGACGTCACCTCGGGGAGCTCTCGGAATGGCTAAGATCATAGACAGAGTACCAAAAATAAATTATACAGTATAAATAGAAACAAACAGTAAATACATTAAAAAGTTTATATATAATTCACTGATTATAGATGTGAGTTTAGACGATTATTTTAAAATACTTTATAAAATGATCATTTAAAATATGGTGTACACAACAAACTGATAGAATAGATATGAAAGAAGCAAGTTAACGTCATTCCGTTTCGTTCATAACAATTTATCAGCCCTAACATTAGAGAAAGGCAGTAATAAAAGATGATTCTATTTTTAAGTAGCTGCAACATTTCGTGTCTTGGTAATTTCTACTTTAACTGTTGTCCATTTAGAGCATTAACTATTGACCATAAGGCGTTTTATACTTATATTAAAACAGCGCAATTGCTTTGGTTAAACTATTATTCATATCATTTCTTTGAACAAAATAACTCAAATAAAAAAAAACAGTTAACACTCATGTTGTAGCTTCTAATCTTTTTTCTTTCTTCGTCTTTAAGTCTTCATAAATCTCCTTCAAATTTCTGGCTTTTGTTTCAGGTATGTAAATTATTGTATAAATAGCCGTAAATATGCAGACTGCTCCAAAGAAGTAAAAAGCGACGTAAGGCCCTATACTGTTCATGACTTTCTTGAAAAATAACATTTGTAAAAAGTCAACACTGGAAGCTGCTGCCATTGTCACTCCCATGATGGTACCACGGTACTGAAAGAATAAAATATATCACTGTATTAAAAGAATAAAACAATAATAAATCTCTTCGTTATACATCAGATTAATTATAAGGTTATCTTATATCTAGGGAAGTGCAAGTGGCGGCTTTATCGCCCGGAGGCAATCTCTTACTGGCAACCGTGGGATGGAAAGTAAAGGGTAGCGCCTGCTATATTGGAAAAGGATAGGAAAAAGAAATTAAAGTAGAATTTTAGGGCGTTTCATAGTCAAACTGCTTGGACATAGAGGATGATTTAATACATTCATGATGTGAAATTCTATAGAAGAAGCCAGTAGGACTTGTAGATTTTGGCAAATTATAAATATCGAGTTATTCTTCAAGCTGTGTATTGTGGATTGGTGAGATTTTAGACAAATGTGTATGAATTTTGATAAACTTCGGATTTGAGGAGGTTAAGTACATATAAACTAAACCAACATACTGCCATCTAATATCATATTATCTAATCTAAAAAGAAATAAGGTATGAAATCCTGCCATAATAAATTCCAATTGGTGATAAACAGAGTAATAAATTTATAATTCTTAATACGTAGATGAAATATTAGATCTTTATAGTAGGCTTTTGCAAGTGATCTTTTGTAAATGGAAATGAACTCACAACTTATTTCTCAACAATCAATATCACTAATAACTAGACCAACAGGGTAATTAATTAAAGGTATAGTAATGACTAGCTTTTGCACGCGGCTTCGCTCACGCAGACTTTCATCCCCTGATATACCCTCTTAGAGGTGGAATTTCGAAAACTCCTTTCTTAGTGCTCACTTGCGTTATATAAAGAACCTACATACAAAATTTCAGGATTCTAGGTTCAGCGGTTTGGGCTGTGCGTTGATCTCTGGGTATGTCAGTCAGTCACCTTCCTCTTTTATCTTTATATATATAATTCTTCTGTGAGTGTGTATGTCACTGAACTACTCTCAAACGACTGGACCGATTTTGATGAAATTTTTTGTGTGTGTTCAAGGGGATCTGGGAATGGTTTAGATTCACAATTTTGTCCGCTGGACAATGTTTTATTTTATTAATTTTTAATTTATTAGTAGTTATGGCAAAACGACGTTTGCTGGGACAGCTAGTATATATAGATAACAATAATACCAATGGGTTAAGCGGTTAGCGTAAGCGACTACCAACCAAAGACTCTTGGGTTCGATTCGTTTTCTTTACAGTAAATTCTTAATAGCAGTGGAAGATATTGATGTTTGACGCCTGTGCTTTAGAGAGTACATTAAGCCACCGACCCTAGTTGCTATGAACACCTACGGGATGTAAAGGCCCATTGCCAGTCGTTGAAAAACTGATATTTTGGTAAAACCCGTTAAACTAGTATCCGAACCCATATAATCTTATGAATACTTTGCTAGGAATTGGAAGGAATAAGGATTGTGTGCTAAGATGATAATAATAATACTCACCTTGAATGAAAACAACTCTGCATTTAAAACCACGGATATAGGTTGTAAACCAAAAGCATCACAGAATATGCAGAGACAAAGAGTCACAATGGGTATCCAAGAAGGTGCAAATACACCTTTTTCCCGTACTAAAAACCACGACGCAAGCGCACACATGCTGAGACCTGATATAAGGGATGTTAAAATCAAGAGAACCTGAAAATATTATGGATATAAATGATTGTGTATATTTAATAAAATATTTCTCTTACATACTTGGGTTTGTAACCGTGGTTACTAATAAAGAAATAGAGTTTTAAAAAACTAAGAAACGCATACAAAGCTGGTTATAAACATACTAACCAACAGGTGAAGCTATCAAAAGAGTGTTATAAAGAATTATTTCAACATTTTTTTATTTATTTTTATTTGAAAACACAACTGAACAAAATTTTATTCGAAACTTTCATGTTATTAGTAATTATTATTTTGTTTGAACTAATTTCTGGGGAATGGAGAAATCTACTTCACTAGTTTACTAGGTAGGTAGGCTAGGTTTCATTAGGTGTACTAGGACTGAATCAGTGAGAATAATATCCTCATAATATAATGGCGGTCGAAGACGTTAACTTTGCGATTCAGAAATGTGGAATTCTGTCATCTATCGAGCACTTTAAACACACACATACATGTTACACCACCAAATTTTTTTTGTTAGCTTACCTTTCTTCCAAGTTTCTCTACTAAACCAAACGTCATTACAGATCCAACAACTTGTACTGCTCCTAGCATCATTGCCTGTTGATTAGGAGACAGTACTAAGCCAGTGTTTTCTGACGCTAAAGCAAAAATCTCTCCTGCAAAATTAAGTACAGGGATAGCACCGCAAACCTCTCGCGCTAAGGTTATTACTAGGGCTATTTTGAAAGCTCTAAATAGAATCTTGTCGATCACTGGAATAGAATAGTAAATTATAATTGATTGCATAGAATTTTTGTTATTGATCAATCATAGATTTATGTATTTTAGTTGAATTATTTTTCTGTCATATTTTGCTTCATGTTTCATTTAGGTTTATTTCGCCATAGCTCCACAATTTAAAATTTAGTTTAATCCCAAAGCTTATTTTCGTAATCTTCGTAAAAATTGACCCATCATGCATTACTTGAAGATTGTTTAAAGAAACAAGACACATTTCACACATGCCAATCTTAAAATTGATATATATGTGAAATGGTATGGAATTCAAATACTGCTAAATAAAATTTGTGGCTTGATAAACTGCAAAATATTTAAACTGAATGGTCAGCAATCTTACAAAATTATATAACGGCAGTAAATAATATCACAATTATTATCTGGTAATATAGCTAAACTAAGTGTTCATAATTAAAAAAAACCATTTATGTAAGATAATCAGAGAAAAGCAGAAAGTTGAACAATACAAATTTAAAATTATTTAGGTATAATATACCTAATTAAACTTATACACTAGCTGATACATGAATGATCAAAAACATTGAACCGTCATTGTCAAATTCCAATGTGATCAAATAAATACTTTAATGAATTTAGCCTTCAACAAATTTAGGACAACCCATATTATATGATGTTGTTCGACAAACCTAAATGCCTTTGATTGCTTATTTCTCATATGTCAATAAATTCTTTGGTCTATTACTTAGTTAATTATATTGTAAGGAAAATTTTAAATAAAAGAACATACAAATAGCTTTCATAACAAATTTGCTACTTCCATCATCTCGTGTTTGTTCTCTTTTAAGTTCCTCAAGTTCGTTTAAAACTGATATATCATCCTCCCTTCGACACCTGAGCCATGCTAATGCCTTTGTAGCTTTCTGCAACAGTTTTTACAGTATTATTATCATTTGCCAATTTTTTTTTTTGTTTTTGGAACGAAGTTTTGGAGCGAAGTTCTTTATCGCGCGCTGTGAAAGGAGGCTAGACGAAAAATATTCTTACGAAAAGTTGTCACGACACAAAAATTCTTACGAAAAGTTGTCACGACACTTTTTGCTACAGTAAGCAATTGTAAGCCGTGCTGCGTGCTCATGTTTCTCTGTCTCTCTCTCTCTTACAGAAAGCAAGCCAAACATTTTCATTTCTATTTCGCATTGAACAGTGTGGTGTCGCGACGATTATTTTTGTTGAATACAGGTTTTTTGTACATAAAAAATAATAAAAATAATGAATCCTAACAGTGAACTTCGTTCCATCCGGGTGTCCCTTGACACCTCTCGAGTTTTATGATACTAATTTCTCTAGTTAAAAATACTCTATCTGTTGTGACTAAAGTTAAAGTGTCAGTGTTAGAATGAATTCGACTAATTAAATCTCAAGTAAACAAGAAAATTGCTTTTAACTTTGGTGGAAATTTCTCATCTCAAATCGTCTCCATCTTGAGCTATCTGATTCCAAACTGCTGGTAAAGGCTGTCATAGTGTGGATCACCATACAACATGGTTCCCGTTCGGCTTGATAAAGGTGACTACCACTCCTGGATTGTAGTCAGGTTTTCCATAAGATAGAGTTCATTTTGGCAGCTAATACTTTAAAAAAAGGCTGTACTGTGGTTACCTGAGTGCTGATAAAGATACTTCTTATTACACCTAAACACAGAAGAAATGATCGTCACACAAAGATTTGTCCTGGGAGTGAATTGAATCCACGACCCCTGGCTCACCGATCACTTATCTAGACGTCCTTAGCAAGAAGGTTCCGTCTATTATATCAAGCTGTACAATAAAAAGTCATCTATCTATCTATCTTTTTATTTATCTATCTATACAAATAAATAAAATTGGAGTGTCTGTTTGTAATATTAAAATAACCACTTTTCAATAAATGTATAGGTATTTTTAATATACACGATGCATATTTCTGTCTGTCTGTCTGTCTGCCTGTCTGTCTATCTGTCTATCTG
Source organism: Spilosoma lubricipeda (assembly GCA_905220595.1). Taxonomy (NCBI): domain Eukaryota; kingdom Metazoa; phylum Arthropoda; class Insecta; order Lepidoptera; family Erebidae; genus Spilosoma; species Spilosoma lubricipeda. The sequence goes on from HG992297.1 coordinate 11,667,654, forward strand.
TCTGTTTGTTGCGGGTAATCTCTGGAACGGCTGGACGTATTTTGATGATGATGATCCAGGGAGTAACTTAGGCTACTTTTTTTTAGACTAACTTTGTCCTGCGGCGTTACTCGCGGTACAACAATAACCGCGGGTAACACCGCGGGGTTCAGCTTGTCTATCTATATATCTTTCTGGTCAGACGTGTTGGTATAGGGCTTGTGTCAGTTTTCCTTCTCTTTGCAATGCTGTGGCACTATATATTTTGCCCCCTTAGTCGTCTATTGCGACTACCACGGGATAAATAGCGGTAGAGCTACTCGGCATTGTTAATCCATCTCCGCGAAGGTAACTGGGCTTGTTTTATTCTAATGATTTTAGCTATTTATTTACCTCAAAGGATCCTTTCTTCAACAAATAGGAAGGAGAATCAGGCATCATCATTAATAGCACCAGGTGTATTAAAGGCAACGAAATGCAAATCCATAGTATAGCACGATAGCTAAAAATATCACCTATTATATATAAAAACAAATTTCCTGTAGTGTGAAACAGAATTACCTGCAAAAAAAAGTTACTGAAATTAATTAGCTAAATTGAACAAGTTATTTGTTTCAATAAGGGATTTTTGTTCTAATATACCATTTTATGTTTCATTCAAAGATCACTGTAATAACATTATACAGTTTAGTTACAATACCAAAATATATACTTCCACACGAAATGAAGTAAGCTTTTATAAATAATGTGTTTTTTTTTTATATAATATCATGAAAAGCGAATTAAACTACGTAATAAACTGATAATTTTATATGACACCACGTAAAGTTATTAATTTACTCAAAATATATTAATTGGACAAAAATAAAAGCATATTTTAAGAGCACAAATTTAAAGGCCTATATAAAATAAAATATGTCAACTAAAAGTAAGCTTTAGAAATCACTCACCAAAATAAAAGTATACAAGATTATTTTTGGTTAATTGTTAGTTTAGTATTGCAACAATAAAATCAGCACTACTGTTTTGCTCAATAGAAATCTGAGTAAAATAAATACATACCATGCACCCAAGCATGCCTCGAATTGCATCTTCACTAATCTCTTTAGTATACAGGGGACAGATTACGTAGGCACCTCCCATTAAGACACCGACAAGTGCACGGGCCAGGATGAAAGCCCAAGTACTCATTGATGATAATTTGATTGCCCAACTAGCCTGAAACAGGATACTATATTTTCTCAAATACGGCAAAGTCATAATAAGCGTCATGTTTTTGGCAGTCCATGTATCTTTCACTGTAGTGCCTACTGCTGAACCGGTTTCAATGAATGAAGTATCAATAGATTGGCTATAATGGTCCTGGTGACATAGGTAGTAGAGCCACGCTGATTTCATGACGAACGGGCTGGCTCGACCGGGTCGGTACCATCCTCGCACAGAAAATCAAAATCACAGCGTTCGTGTTATTGTGTTTCGTTGGTGAGTGCGAGACCGGAGGCCCTTAGATGCAAAAACATCACTAGGCCACCATGCTGCATTGTCTGCATTCACAATGAGTATGGTGACCACCGTGGATTCTGCTTTTGCTTTCAAAATTTTATAAAAACGTTGTCATTAACGTAGTTTTTTTTTAACAGACCTAAAAAAAGGAGGTTCTCTATTCGACTATATTTTATTGTTTGTTACCTTAGGATGTTTGTTTAGGTGAACTGATCTTATGATTCTTTTTTATTTGAAAAGTGGTGCTTATTTTAATTTGGTCCTGTTCTTGAAGTCGGTTTATTTTTGTTATTTTTTTTATGAGCAGGCAAACGAGCAGACGTATCACCTGATGGTAAGCGATTACCGCCGCCCATGGACACCCGCAACACCAACGGCGTCACAAGTGTGTTTTTGACTTTTGGGGGATTGGGAAAGGGATGTGGGGAGGGGTTGCGGTATGGGTCTCCGGTATCCTCACTCACTCGGTGAAACATAGCGCAAGCAATATTTCATACCGGTGTTCTGTACGGCCGTAGTACCACTCTGGTCAAGCCAGCCTATCGTGCCGAAGCATGGCTCTCCCACGGTATGATACGGTAAAATTTTTGTTCTTCTTGTTTATTTTGCTTTGGTATAGTTGATAAAAGAGCAGACGGTATTAACACTCTTTGAGCACCTCTCATTGATAGGTTTCAGTTTCGGTAATCTCTCCAACCCCGTGATGAGCAACAAATGGAATTGTTAAGTTTCGTATATGCATGATATTGCCACAAATTACGTAATAATGGATCCTTTGATAACCTTAGCTGTTTAAATTTCCAGGTAACAATGAAGTTGATATAAAACGGTAATTTCGATATTATAGGAATAAAATATATAATAATAGAGTTGTACTTACGACACCTGTCGCTGATAATATGAATGTTGAATTTTTCCTTCCAATTTTATCTCCAATAATAGCCATTAATACATCCGCTGGAATACATACCAGGTACGCAGCTGAGGCCATCCAAGACACCTGACGGTTTACACATAGTAATAGTTAATAAAAGTTTTCTGAATATAGTAAAACCATTAAGTAATTTGTTTTAATTCTATCCAAGATTTTTTTTGATGCAAAGTAGTACTAATCTCAGGATACTTTAGAAATTAGAAAGTAAAAGATAAAAGGAAGGGTCAATAAAGATAACATACCATGGTGACACGATATTACTAGATATTTTTAAATAAAAAATCAAAGAGCAAAAAATAAATAAATCTGAATTATTTTTCAGATGACTCTTTCACTTAATTGTTTTGAACAAGAAAAGACTTTAGCATACGTTTTTTTTTTCTTTTTTACCATCTTAACTAACCTCACTATCTGTCAACGGTTCACCCCTAGGGGAATCTTTAGACTGCAGCAACAGTGTCATTGGCGACATCCACCCTATAGTAGTACCATACACAAATACTGGTATGTTTACTGCAAAGAAAATTAAATAAATATTAAATATTTTGAACATCTAACACACAACGCCATCACCCAAGCTAAGCACAGCTGATATAAATCCAAACATACTTTTTTTTGTCAATGCATACATATTTTTTATATATAAAAAAATATCATACATATTATATACTAGCTGTTGCCCGCGGCTCCGTCCGCGTATATATCGGTGTTTGCGGCAAATAGTAGGCTATGTATTATTCTCATGTATAAGCTATATTACTGTAAAGTTTCTTCCAAACCCGTTTAGTAGTTTTTGGGTGGAAGTGTAACAAAGTTTCGTATTTAGAATATTAGTAGGAAGTTTCAGACCCTACGGTTTATCACTGTTACTGAACCGGTGAGTAAAATATTCACAGTTTTAGAGTGAAGATCGCAATTTACGGTTGGCAATTTTATTTTATGCATAGCCAAAATGACTCTTCTCTGACTGATGGAAAGCATAAGCAGAATCCAAGAGTGGTGGTCACCATACTCATTGCGGACCCACTCATCGTGGCCTAGTGATGATTCTGTATTATTGGGCCTCCGGTCTCGCACTCACCAACGAAACACGACAGCACGAACGCTGTCATTTTACGTTGATTTTTTATGCGAGGGTAGTACCGCCCCGGTTGAGCCAGCCCGTTTGTGTTGAAATCAGCGTGGGTATTTACGATAACTAATCTTATCGAGGACTGTGAACGGGAGAACAGTCTGAGCTGACTTATATAATTAGTTGCCTCGGGTTGTAGTAAGTCAGAAATCATTTTACTACAGTATATCCCGGTAAACAACATTTAGAGTCTTATTATTTTCTGCGTAAACAAAGAGATTTCTTGCTCTTGACACACGCGAACAACCTACGTAGAGCTGCCCGTGGGAGAAGCAGGGGTACCCAAGTGGATACCGGCTACTTTTAGAGTTTGCCCCTCACTTTTATTTATTGTAATCGAGAAAGCCATCTTCAAAAGAAATTGCAAGCGCTTGAATTGGAATGGCAAGTTGGTGGGTATTATGGGTATCAATACCGTCTCTCCTGATGCCCCCCTGGTGAGGATGGTGGCCTGTATAATATGCCGTCTCAGCTCTGTGAGCCGGAGTAGCTCTGTAACCTGGTGCCGTTACACAATCCGGGCGCGTCCACGTTACGCACCAGTATGATAGGCGCACCAAGCTTGAGCTCTAATTTGTTGAAGAGCACTCCTGACAGTTCGTGGAAATTTAAAAACTCTATAGGGTACGTAGAAGCGTCGTCAGTTGTCATGACGGTGCCTATTGACTTATAAGTCCCCACGTCACCTGGCGCTTGCTCCAAAATTTTTTAGTTATTTTTTCCACCAACACGTTTGTAGGCGCCATGATAATTTTTTTCACGTTTGCCAAGTTTTGTTATAAGTTCGGAAATACCTTATTGAGAAGGTTATCTTCCGAACTTACAACATTGCTAAATCGGCTATGAAAAGTTATTTGGCTGTTAACGTCCGTCGGCACGCGACCTTCGCTGACCTTCGCGAATAGTCCATACTCCTGTTTATCTCGTCTGAAGCAGTACCCCTCTCGATAACTGGCAGTGTCTTCCAGAAATCTCCTGCAAGCAAGATGACTACTCCATCGTTTAACATCCGATTGCCCGTAATGTCTTGCAAGCTGCGATCCAATGCTTCAATCGCTCGCTTGTGTGACATCGTGCGTTCGTCCCACACGATCAGTTTGCACCATTGCATTAGAGCACCGCGACTACGGCTTTTGCTGATGTTTCAAATGGGAGTTTGTTCAGTTGTAAGGTTCAGCGGGAGTTTGAACACTGAGTGTGCGATTTTGCCACCACTCAGCAAGGTTGCGGCTATTCCGGAGGACGCAACAGCCAGCGCAACTACTTTGTCTTTGCGCAACAGTGCTAGTAGCAAGTTCAGTAAGAGTGTTTGCCTGGTGACCCCTGGTGCGTCCAAGAAAAGAAGACCCCCTTGATTGAAAATTTCCATTTGTTATGGTAGTAACAGAGGCTCTATTTGGGCGACTTTAGCCCTCAAGGTAATAGTATCATAACCCAGCTCTCTAACTAAATCAGTAAAAAGCTCTTCCGTTCTTTGTGAAGTAGGAAAATTTTAATCGGACAGTAGTTTCCCGTCTATCGTATAAAATTTTGTCCTTGATCAGTTTCAGTGCTTCGTTAAAAACTAAGTCATCGTTGACTTGTGCAGTTCCTTGATATCCGCGAGCAATATCTTCTGATAAAGCATTTTTATACTTGACCCATAACTGTTGGGGGTTGTAGAGTCCACATATGTTTACCATAATTGCAAAGAGATCTCTTAACGTAGTCACTGACCGGCACAATATAGCGTCCTCCATCGTTGCGTCCCAGTAATTGTCGTCTTCCAGCAATCCCATCACCTCACACGCTTCTCGGAAATTGGCCTTTTCTTCCCCAATGACGGTTTTGAGAACCTGAAAGCTGGTGGGGCCTCGGAGTCTAGTGAGCAGCAACCGTACACAATAACTTTCGAATTGTGTTATGTGTACGGTATACACTCTGCCCAGAGCATCTGAGACCTTCACACCTGGTCATCCGTCGACGGGTGCTCCTTGCACGCATCCTTTCTATTCTTTCCGCGACGCATTCCACGTGTAATACCTTGGCACTTCTATGTACAACAACGTCCGGGCAAACTCGTCAGCACTTGCACTGGCACTGGCGGAAAAATGCGGTGACGTTGGTAATACGCGGTGTTGCAACTCGGTCTCGCAGATTTACTTCGTAAAATACACGCGTCCGCCGCTTGGGAGGTGCACAGCAAGACGGGTCACTGTTGGGTGCCTTTGGTGCAACGGTAAACCAAGTATTCTCCATGCCGCTTCATTAGTACTCACATATCGGCCCACCTAAAACATCTGCACCTCATTCTTTGGGTCGATCATAACGTTACTGTGCTGCCTCACGATGAAAATAGCCTGGTCATTGTCCTTATTTATGTATTTACATATATATGATAGCCTGGACCGAGCTGCAAAAGTGGTGAATATGGAACCACCCAGCTATTGTCCACGGTGCCTCTGAAGTTAATATTGACGCTACGCCCGCCCTCCGCGCTCTACGTCTATATTACGGGTAACCTTTCGGCGACGGCTCAGCAACAATAATTAATCCTACCAAACGCTGCCATCAACAATTTGGCAGGCGCTTGAACATATATATATATATATACAAAAAGTAGTAAATATATAAGTATATAAAGTAGCCTATGTGTTATTCTGATGTATAAGCTATATTACTATAAAGTTTTATCCAAATCCGTTCAGTAGTTTTTGCGTGAAGAAGTAACAAACATACACACTCACAAACTTTCGCCTTTATATATTAGTGTGAAGTGTGATAAAAAACACCCCAACTCCGAAACAAATATTTGCAGATCATACAAACATTTGATCCGACCCGGGAAACGAACCCGAGACCTCACGGAGGCAGTCAATTAATAGTGTTATGGGCAAAATGTCTATAATTTTGTAAGTAGAAACTTCTTTAGCCGCGTTAAGCACTTTTTGGTGGGAAAAAATCTTATGAATTAGCGTCTTAAGGGTGCTAATGTTGATAATTTAAGGTTTCACTTCTATTGGCAGTGCTTATGACTGCCAATTTTTTTTTTGTAACTGACCCTTGATTTTAATTATAACTAGCTGAACCCCGCGTTGTTACTTGCGGTTATCGTCGTACCGCAAGTAAAAAAAGTAGTCTAAGTTACTCCTTGGATCATCAGATCAGATCAAAATCGGTCCAGCCGTTCCAGAGATTACCCGAGAACAAACAGACAGACAATTTTTTTTAAAATACATTTTCGGTAAATGTGCCGTGTATACATACATAGCACTTAGTAAAAAGCGGTTATTTTAATATTACAAACAGACACTCCAATTTTATTTATTTATATAGATTAAATAATTAATACTAACTCAGTATTGCACACAGTACTTGGTTAACTCGGCTGCCTTCACTAAATATAAAGTAATAAGCCTTCTTCATGTTGATATATTTATTTGTTCACTATATCATTTTGTTTTCACTTTAACACGATCTATATTATTTTAAAATTCCACTTCATTCTGTTTTATTTCAATTCACTGCATTTATCATGGAGTTATTTTGAATGTATTCCTTTAACGTTATTTAGCGCGACACTAACTAATGTGCCAGAAGTGGTTCATCGCTTTGACCAACTGATGATCATTGTTTGTAGTGAAGTTGATTGGGTATAATTTGCTGTTTGATTGGTAACAATTATGCGTTAGTATAGTACGATCTTTATCATCTAGCTGCTCCGGAAGACTTCGTTCTGTTACAAGTTTTTGGCCTGTCGCAGCTCAATAAAAAAAAGTGATTTTGCTTATGTTCCTCGCAATTTTTACTTTTTTTCTCTCCATAAGAACCTTCCTTGTACTTTAAGGAAAATATTTTAAAAAATCTTCGGTTTGCTCTCATTACCTAAAAAACAATTTTAACAAAAATAAAACCGACTTCAAGGTTCGATTCGATTTCTCTTGGATGCCATCATCAGATATTGATGTCCTTATCATGGTACCATCGTTGGGACATCTCCTTTCCATTAAAAAAAGAATCATCAAAATCGGTTCATAAACGAGGAAGTTATAAGCGAACACATATAAAAAAAAAATATATATATATACGGTCGAATTGAGAAACCTCCTCCTTTTTTTTGAAGTCGGTTAAAAAATACATTTGGCTTTTCCCTTCCATTATTTGACAATACGACAACAGTACAGCACAGCAGACATTGATCAACGATGAAAATGATAAATGTAATTTGTATTTTTTCTTTTTAATCCTACTAATATTGTAAACGCGAAAGTTTGTGAGGCTGTTTGAATCCCCGGGTTTGAATGAAACTTTTACAGCAACTTTGTCAAGAAAAACGATATACACGGAAGCGGAACCGGGGCAACAGCTAGTTACATCGTATTATAAAATGATGTATGTTGAACGTAGTGGTGAGCGTCGCGTGGTAACAAAATAGTGAACATCGATTGTGACTATTTTAGTTTTGGAACTAAGTTCCTTATGGGGCGTTGCTACCACGGAGCAAATACAAAGGTATTGCTTCGTGGTTGCTACGTACGTCTGACGTAAGATTACTGTCTCGGTGTCGCAATGGTAGCATATGCGAATGTTGTGCTTAAGGTATCGGGTTCGAATCCCAGATCAAATGTTTGTATGATCTGCAAATATTTGTTTTTTTCGGATTTTGGATGTTTTATATGTATAATATGTATGTATTTAAAAAAAGTATATATCAGTTGTCTAGTACCCATAACACAAGCTCTGCTTAGCTTGGGACTGGATAGCGTTGTGTATAGCGTGTGTGTTGTTAGATGTCCCAGATATTTATTTATTTTTATTATACATTATTATAAACCATTTTAAATGCGTGAACGAAATATTTTACGCGAAAATTCGTTTCTATCTGGTGTTCCACGACACCACATGACTTTTTTTATGGAACAGGGGACAAACGAGCAGACGTATCACCTGATGGTAAACGATTACAGCCGTCCATGGACACTCGCAATACCAGAGGCGTCACTAAATGCGTTTCCGACCTTTGGGGGATAGGGAGGTGATGGGGAGGGAGAAGGGAAGGTGTTGGGGTATGGGTGTGGGCCTCCGGTATCCTCACTCACTCGGTAAAACACAGCACAAGCGCTATTTCACATCGATTTTCTGCGAGGACGTGGTATCACTCCGGTCGAGCCGGCCCATTCATGCCGTAGCGTGGCTCTCTCACGGTTATCTAGAGTAGAGCAGAATAGAAGAAACTTATTGTTTTATTTGTATGGAAACTGCTGTACGATATTTTATTACAGGTTTTAAAATGTCGCTATTGATATCTATACACTTACAACAGGTTCTATATTTTTCCTGTAGCCATGCAGGCGTATGATTTGTAGTCTAGTATCAACCAATCGCCGTCCACTACTGAATGAAGGTGTCCCAAACCAAACTCAAAGATCGCATACCATCTCAGGTCTTGGGCAATCCGAATCTATCTGCCGCCAGGGTGCCCTGCACTACGTTTGCCTAATCGCGGTCTCCACTCTAAAATATATTGGCTCCATCGACTGTTTTCTATCGATAGTTATAATCTACTTGTTCCTTATTGGTGCTTAAATAAAAATCAATAATATGAATTCGAATATTACTAAAGGTATCACACAAACATATGATATTTAAGGAATTATCCTCCAACAACCTATAATATGTATAAAAATCAATTGCTGTTCGTTTGTCTCGCTAGAGCTTGAGAACGGCTGGGCCGATTAAGTTGATTTTGGTTTTGAAATGTTTGTCGTTGTCCAGGAAAGGTTAAAACCGTGAAAAATTAAAAATAACTTGAAAATCCAAATGTCACGTGTACGAAGTATCGGGCACAGCTGTATATAAAACCATTATTTACCTTTACACCAGTCTCTTTCTTAATTTTCGATTAGTTTTTGCCTTCGTTTTGCAAACAATGAATTGTGGTCTAGTAATCAAATTAATGTTACAACGTGTACATCTTTTGGCAAATTTATTTACCTGCGTATTTCATTTTAAAGGGCTGGCAAAGCACTTGTGACGCCTCTGGTGTTGCGGCTGTCTATAGGTGGCGGCAATCACTTACCATCAGGTGATACGTCTGCTCGTTTGCCCACGATTTCATAAAAAAAATATATAATAATAAGTAAGTAAATGATATTTAGATTTTGAGAACAATAAATGCACAAATAATAATAATACCCACGAATGTTGTCTCAAAACACATACACCACAGTTTGAAACTCCTTGATCTGAAACCTAACACTTACAAACTTCTTCAAAAAGCTGCCATACTGAACACCTGCAGAATCGTCAGAAAGTTTCTGCAAATAGACGAGCAGACACAGAATGCAATAGACTTACACACTGAATTTACTTGTACAAAAAACCGTGACATTTACTTGACTGAGTCCGTAAGTGACTGAGACCAGAAAAAGTCGATAAGAATAATAATAATGATAGTTCGTAAATGTCACTAAAATATGTAGCATTTGTTTTTCTAAATGCTATTAAAATGTAGTTATATCAAAAAAAAATGGTGAGCACAGCGGCCTCACGGCGTGTTACACTCTTGCTATTGGTTCGACCGGCCGAACAGTTCATCCAAGCGGCACCAGAGGGCGTTATTCTGCACTGCGTCATACAAAATGTGTTGACAGTTCGCATAGTTCAAAGTTTAAGAATAACCTTTTTTTAGTATTAATTGATATGCAATTGTTCACTTCGCGAAATGGCGCCTTTATATTAGAATATATCGGAGTGTGTGGTGCTCATGTTTAGCTGAAAAAGTGGTGGGAGATTCTCGAACATTCGTTTCCAAGTCTTTATAAACGAGGATTTTGTGGATGACTGGTTCACTGTCTTCAGTTCTCTGCCTATTGTGACTATCCTGCATAAGCCTCGTGATTGTTGTTCGCTGTGTATAGTGAAACGCTGCTGTAATCTTCAATTCCCCGTCTGAGGTAAAAAAATCAAATATAACCTATAAATTAATCTTAACCATGTCTTTATTTCTTTGTATGTGTGTCTAGGAGATGTATTTTCTGTGTAGGGTTCATGGTTCCGGACAGAACCAAAAGATTACGGAGCACACATCCTGGGTTGTGAGGATAAATCCTGGCAGGAATATCGTCTGAGGCTGCCCGCAGCTCACCACCTAGCTCGCTTACGTGTCCAAAGGATTCCTCACTAGGACCTATATAATAGAAAGTATCTACTTTATATTTTTTCACCCACATAAGGTGTTATAATTTTATCTATCTTCAAGATCATCCTTAGAAGCCCGAATAGACCCTCGCCTGAGGTCTGAAAGGGTTTGGGAGTTCATCTGGGTGTCTGTCAGCAGTGCGGCGACACCGAAGAGTGGTTTTTTTACTGTAAATCTTTATTTTAAGCTAGTGACAACCCACCTAGGGAATAATCTTGTTACCTGTATTTTTTTATATTTGTTAATATATGAATGCATCACTGAGGAGTATTCGTTTCTTCTGAAGAGCACCCTGGTATCCCAAACACACACCCACACATATTATCTTTTTTTAACTTTTATTTATTTATCTTTGTCTAAATTTATTTATTTATTTAACTTATTTTCTTTACGGCGCCCTGAGATTCTCATGGTCTACGGCTGGCCCGTCGGTGAGGTGACTGCCTGACAGGTTCAGGGGTTACAAATTGGCGCCCAACGTGGGGCTACTTTTAGAACCTTTGTGTGTGTGTGTTGTGTGGGTGTTCCTGGGCTCACTCTGGTGGAAACGTCGGCCCTCCGTCCGAGACTTCCCAGGACGTTAATTGGTTGTGCGGGTGCAGTACGCATGTAATAATCTCTCATTGCTTTTTTCAGCCTATACCTCCATCTCAACGGTGTGGATAAGCTTTGAGCTAAATTCTAAATTGAGACAAAATTAAAACTGCACACATTTTGGTAAGTCTTTGGATTCCTATTAGAAACTTTTTTTCTTTTCTTTTTTATTTTTTTGTTTTTTAATTTCTTGTGGTCAGTCCCTATGGGATCTGCTATATTTTAAGTGATGCATACATAGAATGTAATTTATTTAGGTGCATTAGAAAAGTGTACTTTTAATTTTTATGATTATACCTTCGAACAAAAGAAGTGTATATATTTTATTTTTTTTTCCTTTTTCTTTAAACTACATCAAGCCAAATAGTGGGTTTGCTTGTTGTAATAAAAGGGATATATTGTTTTTTCCTTTTATCTTGTTTTATAAAGAGGCTTTTGTTAACTTAGTTGTGTTAATTTAATTTCATGTGGGTCTTACCCTACTTTTAAATTTATGTAAGGAAAACTTTTACAAATATAAAACTTTAAGACTTTACTGCTTGGGAAACAAGAATTGATTGTTAACAATTTATATAGTGACTATAACTAGATTAATTATTGTATTCTTGTTAGTAAATTTTCAATTTGAAGATTTTTAAAAGGTGATCAAAAATTTTTTTGATACCTCACAAATATAATTTAATTGTTTTAAATTATTTCAAAATTTACTTTCATCTCAGTTAACAGTGTAGTTAACTGAGTTAACTGAATAATACTGTATATTTAGTTTTTTTTACAGACTTAGACAGTTTTTTGTAAGATTGTATTTTTTAACTCTCTTTAAGCACTAAGGATATTTTAGTGCCTTATATTATATTTTTCTTTTCATTTGCTGTAAAATTTAAAGTTAATCTTGTCCATTTACACCATGGCTCAACTAGTTAAATGTATTAATTACCTTAAAAAGGATGAACTTATTAACGAATTGACTGCTATGGGCATTTCAGCTAATCCTGAAGACACGGTGGTTAGTTTGAGGGGTGAGCTGCGAACTGCATTACGGCTTATCCGGCGTGGCAGCATTAAGGCCAGCGCTTTAGTTACTGCTTCTGCGGCTTCAGAACTGTCTCTCTGCGAGCCCAAGGTTATTGAATTGGAAGGAGCCATTTCTTCAGGTGATTTCTTTTCTAATATGACAGTGCGTAATAAGATTGCCTTGAGGGCTAATTATCTTCTCGATAGGTTAGCAAGGTGTGGTTTGGACTGCTCAGAACTAGTAGGGATCCGTAACCGGTTAGTTAAAATTTTATCGTTAACTGAAACGGAAACTGACTCTGACTCAGATGGTTCAGAGGGAGATAAAGGTCCTGTAGCGGACCAAATCAATTACACCTCACCTGTGCCGAGGGGGGACCGTTCGACGCGACTTAACGCAACAGCTGCCGATTCCATACCGACAATGGTAATAAGGGATAAACCCATTAATCTCAATTCTTTTAATTTAAAATTTGATGGATCTACCTGTGTACGTGTTTTCATAGAAAGACTTGAGGAGCTCAGGTGTGCTCGGGAGGTCACCAAGGACAAAATCCTCACGGCTTTCTCCGACCTTTTGGAGGGTCCAGCCCTATTTTGGTTCCGTGCCAACAGGGTGGACCTTACCTCTTATGAGGCTGTGTTGGAAGAGCTGAGGGAGAACTTCGACCTTCCCGACTATGATTATCGTCTCCGAAATGAAATTAGGCAGCGTACACAGGCTCGATCTGAAACATTAGGCAATTACATCTCTACGATGCAGGCCATGTTCTCTAGACTTTCATGCAAGATGCCCAGTGAGGAACAACTGGACATTCTGATGCATAACATAAGGCCTGACTACATGAAGGAATTAGCCCTTCATGACGTCAAGTCCATCACCAACCTGAAGCGATTGGGGAAGCGCCTAGAACTTGCTCGTGCAAGGGCTGAGGCATTCCATGAGCCAGCATTTGATAAATGCAGTATCACTGTGGATCTACACCACCAAAAATTTAAACCAAAATCTCCATATAAAACTCACCAACAGGTCTCTGCAGTGACTCGTCCATCAACCTCGAGCGAGCACCATTGCTTTCGCTGTGGTGAGGGCGGTCATACCACTCCCAGCTGCACAAAATCAAGAGAGGTGGTGTGTTTCCGGTGTGGTCAGAAAGGAATCAGAGCTCCGGAATGTTCCCAGTGTCTTACCAAGCAAAAAAACGGGTAAGTCAGGGCCTTGTTAAGAGCTTACCCATCGGTTTAGAGCGTTCTACTCTGTCTGATGTCTTCTCTGATAGGGTCCTGTTTAATAAACGGGATAATGATATTAGACCGTATTTAGTAGTTAAGATCATGAACTTAAATGTTCTAGGTCTACTTGATTCGGGTGCGGCCTGTTCTGTCTTAGGTAAGGGTGCGCACCACAACTTTGTTGAATTAGGGTTTGAACTTGAAAACATCAGCCCCAATTTTAATTTAACTACAGCAGACGGCACATCTCTGTCTTGTCTAGGCTGTATTTCTCTTCCTATAGTATATAACTCTGCAGTCAGAGTTATTAAGTTTTATGTTGTACCGGAAATCACCACTCCTATGATATTTGGTGTTGACTTCTGGCAACAATTTCAGATAGGGGATAGATTGATATCTCAAAATATCAATCTCTCTAATTTTGATGAGTGTAATCCTGTTGAGTCACTGGCTCTCAACCGTGGTTTGGAGGATTACGATAATTTGACCACTGATCAGAAGCGGATCATAAATAGCGTTATTGAGAAGTTCGATAACATCAACACTGACAAGGTAGGTTTGGGACGTACATCCCTGGTGCATCATGTTATTGATACAGGTGAAAGTAGACCAATCAAGCAACGGTACTATCCGCTCTCTCCCCTTAAGCAAAAAGCCTTGGAAGAGGAACTGGACTGGATGTTAGAGCTGGGAGTAGTGACCCCGTCTCAGTCCGCGTGGAACTCGCCAGTGGTAATGGTGGAGAAAGCGAATGGGGACCTGAGACTGTGTCTTGACTCGAGAAAACTCAACTCGGTGTCAAAGAGTGATGCGTATCCATTACCATATATTAATCAAATACTTGACCATCTCAATAATGCTAAGTACTTGTCGTCTATAGATCTAAGTGCCGCGTATTGGCAGATGCCTTTTGACTCGCCGCAATCAGCCGATAAAACTGCTTTCACAGTCCCAAGGAGAGGTCTGTTTCAGTTCAACGTAATGTGTTTTGGTCTCGTCGGAGCCTCTGCTTCGATGCAACGCCTGATGGACCGCCTGTTTGGTCCTGAATTTGACAATAAAGTCTTCGCATTCCAGGACGACATAATAGCGGTATCCAGCAGCTTTGAGGATCATGTGGATCTCTTACACAGAGTCCATCAGCGCCTTAAAGATGCGGGCCTCACGATCAACATGGACAAATCACATTTCTGTAGAAAGGAACTGAAGTATCTCGGGTACTATGTTGACAAGCATGGCCTACGGACTGACCCAGGTAAGGTGGATGTCATTCTAAATTATCCTACCCCATCCAATGCTAAGGAGGTGAAGCGATTCTTGGGCATGGCTGGATGGTATCGGCGTTTCGTTAATAATTTTTCAAAAATAAGTAAACCTTTGTGCAAATTAACTTCAAAAAATATATCTTTTGAGTGGACGAGTGAAGCTGAAGAGTCCTTCAACCTCTTGAAGGCTGCTTTAGTCACCGCCCCTATTTTAAAAATGCCTAACTATAGTATACCTTTCAGAATACTCAGTGATGCGTCATCCTTCTCGGTGGCTGCTGTTCTCACGCAGACACATGGGGGTGTGGAGCATCCTGTGGCATATTGTAGTCGTTCTCTCAATAAAAGCGAGGTCAACTACAGCACCACTGAACGTGAGCTGCTAGCGGTGATCTTCGCCTTAGAACAGTTCCGGCAGTATGTGGAAGGCCAGAAATGCACCGTGGTCACAGACCATGCATCACTACTATGGTTCCACAAACTGAAGAATCCCACTGGACGCCTCGCTCGCTGGAGCATGAGACTGAGTCAATTCGATTTCGACATCGAGCATAGAAAGGGTAAAGACCATGTGGTACCCGATGCTCTGTCGAGAATACGGATTGACGCAATAGACACCAGTGTCTCCAAGGATTCTTGGTACCTTCACACTCTAAAAAGTGTGAAGAATAACCCCCGTAACTTCCCTAATTTCGACATACGCAATGATGCTTTATATAGACTGTCAAAAGGCAAATACACGTTAACATCTGATTTTAGTTGGAAACTGGTGGTGCCACAAGAGGACAGGCTGTCCCTGCTCTCCAAGTACCATGACCACGTCACGAGTGCCCATGGAGGTGTCTGGAAAACCCACAAACGCTTGGCCCTCAACTACTACTGGCCCAAGATGTATGAGAGCGTTAAAGACTATGTGGGCAAGTGTGAAACTTGTAAGCAGTACAAACCAGTAAACACTGCTCGTCCTGGCCTAATGGGTAACCCAAAACGTGTGTCAAAACCTTTTGAAGCTATATCTTGTGACTTGTTGGGTCCATTTCCTACTTCCAGCAAAGGAAATGTACATTTGATCGTGGTCTCGGACTATTTCAGCAAATATGTTATGTTGTGTCCTATAAGGACAGCAACAGGCGCTGCGGTCGCGAGATTCATCGAGAAGAATGTCTTTCTAGTGCATACGCAATGTGGTGCAGGGAATTTCCTGCTATGTGAAGTCACACCACAAGAAATGGGATGAACACATCGTGGAACTCCAGTGTGCTTTGAACACAGCAGTGAGTGAGGCCACTAAGTTCAGCCCATATTTTCTTGTTCACGGTAGGGAGTTCATAGGGGATGGTGTTCTCTATAGACAGGATGAGATGTCTTCCCATCCTAACTCTGTTTCTTTGACAGTCCCGTGTCCTTTGGCGAGAGGTTGAAGGAACTTCGCCGTGTATACGATCAGGTGAGCAAACATTTGAATGTTTCTCACCAGCGTAACGAGAAGTACTACAACCTCAGAAAAAGACATGTGGAGTTAAAGGTGGGACAGTTTGTCTATAAGAGAACCCATTATCTTTCCAACAAGGACAAGAACTTCACTTCCAAGTTGGCCCCTAAATTTTTAAAGTGCATAGTCACCGCAAAGCGCTCACCTCTGGTCTATGAACTGTCAGATTTGGATGGTAAGAATTTGGGGACATACCATATTAAAGACATTTTAAAATACAGTGAAGAGGAACCATCTTCTGTTCCTTCTCCCCACTGTATCTCTTCTATATTTAAGTCGTTCATACGAACGTAATCTAATACTTTTTGTGTTGAACGATAATTAATGACACACACCTCTCCACACTGTGCAATTCACCTATGTGACAGGCATACAGTGATGTAGGGCGTGGAGTCAATGTATGGTTATCTTGTAGTAGTCTTTTCACTATCAACATAGTGACCTATGTTATATTTCTTAGATCAGTTTTTGTATTCTTCCAGAGTGGACTATATTTTTTGCACTGTGCTAGGTATTCCCTTCGTGCTCAACTCAGGGAATTCTGTGAGGAAGGGGGTGGTGTAGCATTTGTTTTTCTAAATGCTATTAAAATGTAGTTATATCAAAAAAAAATGGTGAGCACAGCGGCCTCACGGCGTGTTACACTCTTGCTATTGGTTCGACCGGCCGAACAGTTCATCCAAGCGGCACCAGAGGGCGTTATTCTGCACTGCGTCATACAAAATGTGTTGACAGTTCGCATAGTTCAAAGTTTAAGAATAACCTTTTTTTAGTATTAATTGATATGCAATTGTTCACTTCGCGAAATGGCGCCTTTATATTAGAATATATCGGAGTGTGTGGTGCTCATGTTTAGCTGAAAAAGTGGTGGGAGATTCTCGAACATTCGTTTCCAAGTCTTTATAAACGAGGATTTTGTGGATGACTGGTTCACTGTCTTCAGTTCTCTGCCTATTGTGACTATCCTGCATAAGCCTCGTGATTGTTGTTCGCTGTGTATAGTGAAACGCTGCTGTAATCTTCAATTCCCCGTCTGAGGTAAAAAAATCAAATATAACCTATAAATTAATCTTAACCATGTCTTTATTTCTTTGTATGTGTGTCTAGGAGATGTATTTTCTGTGTAGGGTTCATGGTTCCGGACAGAACCAAAAGATTACGGAGCACACATCCTGGGTTGTGAGGATAAATCCTGGCAGGAATATCGTCTGAGGCAGCCCGCAGCTCACCACCTAGCTCGCTTACGTGTCCAAAGGATTCCTCACTAGGACCTATATAATAGAAAGTATCTACTTTATATTTTTTCACCCACATAAGGTGTTATAATTTTATCTATCTTCAAGATCATCCTTAGAAGCCCGAATAGACCCTCGCCTGAGGTCTGAAAGGGTTTGGGAGTTCATCTGGGTGTCTGTCAGCAGTGCGGCGACACCGAAGAGTGGTTTTTTTACTGTAAATCTTTATTTTAAGCTAGTGACAACCCACCTAGGGAATAATCTTGTTACCTGTATTTTTTTATATTTGTTAATATATGAATGCATCACTGAGGAGTATTCGTTTCTTCTGAAGAGCACCCTGGTATCCCAAACACACACCCACACATATTATCTTTTTTTAACTTTTATTTATTTATCTTTGTCTAAATTTATTTATTTATTTAACTAATTCGCTAAATTCTTAGCGAAAGCTAAGAAAAAAAAACACCAATTTATATAATAATAAACATTTATTGCCTTCCAAATACATAAAAAAGAAACATAAACTAGTACTTTCTTGACTTTTTACAAATATTTGCTTAGCTCATAAGGACCTACCTTATGAGCTAAGCAAATATTTTATTTACCTTAACCTTTTATTACCTTATTAGCTCATAAGGTGGGTAGTAAGGTAGGTAAGGCAATAAAACTGGCTGACCCGTACAACATAGAATGCGTTCGTTTAATTATACTACGTTCTTATAAGTCTAAACGTGATGTTAACTTTTCTATCTTAGGCACGACAGCAAAACACACATTTAAAAAACAAATGTAAAAATTGGTTAGTTGCGGCGTTTATCGTGAGCAACAACGTGAGTTATGTGTATAAGCTGTTCTCGAGAGTTATTACGAATTGTCTTGAACGCAAATTTGACGACTTCTGAAAAGCCTTAATTACCATAGACCACATATTTACGCTGCGGCAGGTTATACAAAAGTTCGAAAAGTATAACCTCCCACTGTGCTTGGCGTTTGACTTTGCGTTTGTAGACTATAAAAAAGCTTTTAATTCGGTTGAAACCTGGGCCGTGCTCTAATCTCTCCAGCGGTCTCTCTCTCCAAATAAACTACCGGTACATGGAAGTGTTGAAGTATTTTTACGAAAATGCTACTATGTGGGTCCGTCTACAGGATCAATACTCGAAGCGAAGCCTATGCAACTGCAACGAGGAGAGACGCATGAAGACATAATATCTCCAAAACTGTTTATAGCAGCACTGGAGGACGTTTTTAGGTTTCTTGACTGGAACGAACTTGGTATCAATATTAATGGGGATTATATCACCCACCTTTGATTTGCTAACAATATAGTGGTCAAGGTCGAACGTCCATTTCGCACCCATTTCAGTAAAAATTGAAGAGTCTACACTCTAAGTTGTTGTTTAATTTTTATACCTAGGGCAGACTATCCAGCTAGGTTGGATCAATTTCGAGAAAGAGGTTTATCATCAAATCAGTCAGTGATGACCTACGGAACAGAGACGTGGCCACTTACAATGGGCCTTATACGAAGGCTCAAAGTCACTCAAAGAGCAATAGAGACATCAATGCTCGGCGTTTCTATGCGTGATCGAATCAGAAATGAGGAGATCCGCAGACGAACCAAGGTCACCGACATTGTCCGTAGAATTACCAGCCTTAAGTAATACAAGCGCTGCCAGTGGCCGTGATGTATTTCTGGCAGAAAAGATGGCCATTAAGGCCAAAAAGTTCTGGAGTGGAGTGCATGTACTGGAAAACGAAGCGTGGGTAGGTCCCTATAACCCAACCTGGTGACGGTCGCGGGAACCCACTGGATGCAAGCAGCACAGGACCGATTATTATGGGGAGCCTTAGGGGAGGCCTCTGTCCAGTAGTGGACCTTTTGCGGCATTAATTATGATGATGAACGACGTGACACGAAATTTAAATATAATATTCTTAGATAACACTCCTATAATATAATAGATTGCTTATTATTTACTGATGTAATTTATAACATTTTTAACGTATAATAATTATTTCGTATTCTAATTAAACTTATTTAATTGGTCAAAATTATAATAATTTAAACTGCAAGAGCACCACGATGTAACTGGCAAAATTGGAAATTATAGATTTTGATAAGGCTGCATCTAAATCAAACAGTCCACAAGCAGTCATCTTGCTGTATGATGAACGATTATATTGTACTATATTTTTGTACAGACGTTTTTGACAATCTGAAATAGAAATATGGTATTTATATTTGTAAATATTTTTCGTTTTATCACGAACTTCGATGCCTTGAGTTTTTGGACTACCAAAGCCCCACTTTTTTCGTAATTTAGAGATTTTAATTAGCTCTTTTTATTTTTCCGAACAATTAAAATTATAATAACCTCTTCCTATAATTACAGACAACGAACAGTGAGCTCCCACGCGAAAATTGCTAAAAGTGGCTAAAAGTTGGACGAATGCGAGTGAATAGTTTTACGTGAATTATAAGTGGAATACGCATCTGGACGATTGGAGGCAACATCATCCACCATCAGGCTCCGAAGTTATAGGCCCTCAAAGTCTGGGCCTGGCATTTCAGTAAGGGTCAGTGAAACTCACTAATATTTCTCCACCATCACCTGGTGCACACCAAGACCATTCTCCAGATACGAGAATCTCCGAGATCCACCAACCCTTCGAGGATTTATTCACGATATAAGCTTCCTGACACAACGCGGTGAAAAGCACGTGTTGTGAACGACGGGGTCTACACAGGCCACGGGGTTCGCATCATAAAACTCGTCCACCTGTAGGCGCGAGTGAGATTGCCGGTTTTGCAACTTGAAGAGACTCAACGGTGTTGCCCTGCCATATTGTGTATCACCTTAGAAATTTATAGGTACCACGGGAAGGTCAGACTGTCCGCGCGCATTCCTATATTTCATCCCCCCCCCCCCCCCCGGAACTAGGTTGTCCCAATCCCCCCTCGACTCTCACACCCCTTTTAGTAGTATTCCGATACTGCCCATCCGGTCAGGCATCAGCTATTTCCCCCCCCCCCCTCTTAATTCATACCTCACCTCCCCCCACCCAGCTTCTACACAAATTATCCCAGCACCTCCATGCTTGGGTTTATTTGAGTCAGCTCAGCGCCTCCCACCCATTCACCCCATCAGATTAGTCATTTTCTAACTTCTCCAGGCACCCCCCTCTTTTTTTTTTTTTTTTTTTTGTTAGTACTCACCCACGCCCTCTCAGGTCTGCAAATCAACGCCTCAGGCGGATACTTGAATCGACCGATAAGCCACGGCCACCCATTCCCACCCCCTAGGATCATCCCTTAAGCAAGTCACCCCCTCTATCTCCGAGACCCTAGCTCGTAGAGACTTTTCGGTCCCCCCTTGAACCCCCAGCCACATTACGAATTGGTATCACTACAATTTAGAAACCCCCCCCCCCCCCCTCCTGTAAATTATACCTTGCCTCTCTTAACCCTACTTCTGGGTCAATTACTCCAACCCCCCCCGTGTTTGGGCTTATCGGAACCAGAAGAACCGACCGGATCTTCTGGCTCCACAACAATCCCCATTTTTTACTACCAGAACACATCCCCCCCCTTAACTTCTATCTCCGCCAAGTTCAGCTCAAGAATATCCGAGTTTGGGTTCATTTAAAAAGGAACAACGTCCTCTATCCCATCCTTGAGGTGAAAACCCCATAACCCAACTCCCCTACCAATCGGTTCCTGCCAAACCGACCTCGAGGGTAACATTGAATCTAACAACACTAAAGAGAAAACCGAAACCAGCTCTCTAAGACCACAAAACTATTAACGATGTCCTCGCCGATATGTTCCTGGGGTTGTTGCAACAACGAAGGTGTGGGTAAGGAGGAGGGATACATTAATTGCACTCAATGTAAAACCTCATACCACTACCTTTGTCTAGCAATACCAGCAATATCAAAAGAGTCCGAAACCTATCACTTGTGGAGGTGCCCCGGATGTATGAGTGTGGTGCCTAGGGCAGCAAAGAAGGATAGTACTCCCGTGCGTAACGTCTCCACTACACGAGGCAGTAAGAGACCGGCTTTGAATTCACCGCCAGTGACTAAAGCTGTTACCGCTGAGGACGTGCGCAATATAGTGCAAGAGGTTGTAAAGACCGAACTTGCTAAAATGATCCAGCAAATTAATGTCTCGATAGTTGATACAATAAACAGGGAGTTAGGATCAGTGAAGAAGGAAGTGCAAGAATTAAAAACTTCACTTACATTTCACACCCAGGAGTTTGATAAGCTGCAGTTAGAACAAGATTCTACTAGAACAAGCGTGAAAAATATAAAGGAAGAGAATGAAAAATTAAAAATAGCGGTTGTAGATCTTACCCAAAGGTTGAACTATATGGAGCAGCATGCGCGTTCTAGTAATTTGGAGGTGCAGTGTCTACCAGAAAGCAAGAACGAAAATTTAATTACTGTTATTAAGCAGCTGGGATCAGTGGTCGGCTGCGAACTAAACGATTGGGATATTGCAAACTCCACTCGCGTAGCTAAACTGAAAAGTGACAGTAAAAGACCCAGGTCTATAGTAGTTCAGTTTGTTTCCCAGAAAATCCGTGATCAGATACTAGCAGCTGTTCTTACATATAATAAAAAAAATGCAGAGAAGAAGCTTAGCACCGCAGACCTGGGAATAGCAGGTCAAAAAACTCCAGTATATGTTGTGGAACATCTATCACCGGCTAACAAAGAGCTTCACGCCATGGCGAGACTAAGAGCCAGGGACAAGGGGTTTAAGTATGTGTGGGTGCGTGGTGGTAGGATCTTTGTAAAGAAGGACGATTTAGCTGATGTTATACTGATAAACAATCGAGAAAGCTTGAGTAGAATACTGTAAGGTGGAATTTAGTGAAATCCCAATTATCCTTAATGTTTTGCATGGTTTGTAATACTTATTTTATAAAATTCAATACTTTACAAATTTATTATCAAAATACTGGCGGCCTTCGCACGAAAACTAACACATTCTTTCGCAATACTTGTTGTAGCAACTACGACATTATAATTATAACTGAGTCTTGGCTTAATGATTCGGTACTGGATAGTGAGTTGTTTGATGACCGTTATATGGTATACAGAAGAGATAGGGAAACGTCTAAGTTACAGTGTCATAAACGGGAGGGTGGAGGAGTGGTGTTTGCGATAAAGAAGAGTATAGGGTCTAAACGCATTAGAAACTGGGAGTCAGATAGCGAGGATATTTGGGTTGTTGTTGATCTGCCTGGTACACGATCCAATACTGTCCGCAGGATAATTTTTTGTGCAGTGTATTTACCTCCCCCGATACTTCGGGCATTGTTGGACGACTTTATAGATAATTGTAATACTGTACTTGAGCAGGTCACGGATTGTGAAATATTTGTTGTAGGAGATTTTAACCGGCGTGATATAGACTGGAAGTCAACAACACAATATAGTAGTAACTCTGGCCTATCTAGCATAAGTAAAACACTACAGGATTTCATATATGTGAATAAATTACATCAATTAAATCTTATTGCTAATTCAGACGGCTGCATGCTTGATCTCGTAATAGCTTCTAATCCAGCGTGTCGCGTCGTTTCAAGTTTGAACCCTATAACTAACGCTAGTCGGCTACACCCACCATTGGATATTACTATTAACTTAAATATGGAACCAAGACTATTATATAATCATGCTCATGAGAGACCAAATTTCTATAAAGGTGACTACGTATCGTTGACAAATTACTTGGGTAAGGTTGAATGGGAGGAATTGTTTGCGGGACACAGTGATGTGAACGAAATGATAGAGGTATTCTATAGTATTCTTGGTGATGCTATTAAAGATTATGTACCAATGTACGTACCGAAGGGCAATAAATATCCCCCATGGTTCAGTCGCAAATTAATTAAATTATTAAACAATAAAAATAAGCTTAGGAAACGGTATAAAAAATATGGTAACCCATTGGACGCATTGGAATTAAGTTACATCGTAAAAAGCTGCGATCGTCTGTCAACATGGTGCTATAATAATTACACTAGATTGATGGAAAACGAAATAAAAAATAATCCTAAACTATTTTGGACTTATGTCAAGGCCAAACGAGGGGGGACTAGTGTATACCCTAAATCTATGACCGATGAATCGAAAACCGCAACAGATGGTACGGAGATATGTCAACTATTTGCTAATTATTTTTCTAAAGTATACAGTTCTGACGAATACTCAAACGACAAATACAAAACTGAGTACATACAATCACTTCAAAAGCATAGCCTATCTCTAAGTAGCCCCTTAGTTGAACATGAAAATCTACTAAAAATATTACAAAGCTTAGATATTACTAAGGGAGCTGGCCCGGATGCAATTTCACCCACTTTAATTGTGGCCTGTTCCAAGGAGTTAGTTCGCCCACTAATGCTGATATATAACAAATCACTGCTTAGTGGTATATTTCCCTCAAAATGGAAAGTTGCGAAAGTAGTTCCAATACACAAATCTAATGACGTTGAAACGATATCCAATTATAGACCGATCTCTATTTTATCATCATTTGCAAAAATTTTTGAAATGTTAATATGTCCATATTTGCAAAATCATCTTAGAATATACCTAAGTGACAGTCAGCATGGGTTTGTTGGAAAACGATCCACGAGTACAAACCTAGTATCTTTCACTGAGACTTTATTTAAAAACATGGATTCAGGTCATCAAACTGATGTAATTTACACTGATTTTAGTAAAGCTTTTGATAAGGTCTCCCATAATATCTTGACTTTTAAACTACAAGCTTATGGTATATGTGGATCCATGCTGGAGTGGATAGCATCATATTTGACAGGTAGAGAGTTCTTCGTTGTACTCAATGGCTACCAATCTAATTTAAAACCCGTTTTATCCGGTGTGCCACAAGGTTTCCATTTGGGGCCACTCTTGTTTAATTACTTTATTAACGACGTTCCCAACTGTTTCTTGTACTCCGACGTTTATTTATTTGCAGATGATTTGAAGTTTTCTAGACTCATCAAATCCGAAAAAGATGCCAGGTTACTTCAAAGTGATCTCAATAGACTAGTAGAATGGTGTGAAAATAATAAAATGTACTTAAATATTGATAAATGCAAGTATTTAACATTCACTAGGAGCCGTAACCCCATTATCTTTGAGTACCAAATAAATAGTACCATTATTGACGAATTGGATACGATTAGAGACCTCGGTGTGATATTTGATAAAAAACTAACTTTTATTCATCATCTGGATCACATTATAAAAAAAGCTTCCAAAATGCTAGGCTTTGTCTTAAGAACTTGTAAAAACTTTCGTAACAACAGGACTAAACTTATGCTTTATAATAGTTTTATTCGAAGCACGTTAGAATATTGCAGTGTGGTCTGGCGACCCCACTACGCAACGCATTCCCTGCGATTGGAACGTGTTCAAAAGCGATTTCTATGGCATCTTGCATATTGTAATGGCATATCTAAAAAAGTTCGCTCCTATTTACACAGGCTAAAATATTTTAATTTAAAATCTCTTGCCAGTCGGTTGGAATTAAATGACGCAATCTTTGCTTTTAAGACTATCAATTACAAAATTGATTGCACCCCGTTACTGGCTATTCTTAGATTTCGAGTGCCTTTAAGGATTCCGCGCAGACCCATCACGCCACTGTGTCCGCCATTAAGAAGAACTGTTTTGGGTGCTAATTCTCCATGTGCGAGATTGTGCAGGGTGTTAAATAGCTGTAGCGACATAGTCGATATCCATAGCGATTCGTTATATAGATTTAAATACATATTAAGCTCTAGGTCAGACCTTGATTAACTTCTGAATTCACTATTCTGATACTAATGTCAATGCTAATAACTATGTTTATATAACTTCAAAAATTGTTGACTTTTTGTACTTATTTGTTTTTCTGGTGTTTGTAATTTTTATACTTCTTTTTTTGTAATAATCCATGCTGTGCCTACCTATAAGTAATTGTTACATTACGATTCATAAAATTGAATTTGTAGTATTTTTAAGGTGAAAATGTAAACAATTGTTGGTGGGCCTTAATAAATAAATAAATAAATAATAAACAGTAGTAAGTAGTATATAGAAGTACATTTTATTGACCATGTGATACTAATAAGAGGAGAACCAATTACAAAGTAAAGCAATCCTAGCCAGATCAGTCTATGGATTGTTAACCATTCCTTAACGCTTTGTGAACCCTTCTTCCAACGTTATAAGATGTTACTACAGTCTGTACTCTTATATATTATACTAGCGAGTAAGGCCGCGGGACAAAGTTAGTCTAAAAAAAAGCCTAAGTTACTCCCTGGATTATCAGCTACCTGCCAGTGAAAGTCCCGTCAAAATCGGTCCAGCCGTTCCAGAGATTACACAGACAGACAGACAGATAGAGAGACAGACACAAAAATTAACTACATTTTTGGTATATGTACCGTATATACATACATATTCATTAAGTAAGAAGTGGTTATTTTAATATTACAAACAGACACTCCAATTTTATTTATTTGTACAGATAAAATTTCCTCAAACTTTTAGTTCAAAATCTTCAATCGATAATTTGTATTCTTTGACGTTCGATTAGTTAAAGGCCTTCTACACGGGCGGGGCCAACCACCGACCATAGTATGCTTGGTCGGGTTGACGTAAAAATAGACAGTGCAGAAATCGGTTGACCCGACCGATATTTGGTCGATGTCATTCGCGAGAGAATTCCTCTCGACAGTTTTCATCCGTAGTTGACCACAACCATCTGGAATGCTATCGGTCGACGC
The DNA here is from genome assembly GCA_905220595.1 of Spilosoma lubricipeda. Classification (NCBI taxonomy): domain Eukaryota; kingdom Metazoa; phylum Arthropoda; class Insecta; order Lepidoptera; family Erebidae; genus Spilosoma; species Spilosoma lubricipeda. The sequence continues at coordinate 11,694,019 of HG992297.1, forward strand.
GAGCGTTAGTTATCTGTATTTTTCTTTGAAATCATTGGACGCACCAATTTAAGTAATTCATTAAAAGGGTTTTGATCTATTCTTAAAAAAATCAGAAAATCATCAGAATCTAATCGCAAAATATTAAGATGGTTCAAAGTAATTTGCTCTTTGCGCCACTGTTTCAACTATTTCCTTTTTTCCATGTTTCTTCTTCACTCAAGCATAAAAAAATATTATCAAACCGATTTTCTGTTCATTTGTAAGGCAAGGAGCCATCGTGAATACCAGAGAAGGATTAATCAAGTGAAGATCAAGACAAGTCAAGTCAACCACCCACCGTGTAGAACGAATATAAAAATTGGTTCACTCAACTAAAGACACGATGGTCTGCGGTTGATCCCAACTGTGTAGAAGGCCTTTTACTACTCACACGCTTTTGATTTTGTTCTATTCCTTTCGTCAACTATAACGTGTAGCTCTGACACTCACTCGTAATGGCACTACACGAAATATAGTGTAGTGACACTCACTCACTCGTAAGCAGGCTTCAAAATTCATATGTATAAATTGCTAATTACTACTTCTAATAAGTTGATAATACCTGAATACTTGACCTTCATTGACTGCTCCAGGCATGTTAACATTGCTTCCTCCACAGATATGTAAAATTTTTCACAGATCACACAAAATATCACTTGACATACCAAGTATTTTATCATTCGTAATACGACTATTATTATATAACCGTCGATTTTCTAAAATATGTAAATAACAGTTATTATTTAGAAACTTACAGAAAAATATTGCAACCAGGTCATACCAGGTTGTTCATAACAGGCTGGCAAACTGGCTATGAAACGTCAGAGAATTCAGAGATCACAGCCTTAAGTTTTTTTATATGTGGACCTACCAAAGTGACTCTAATCTGCCTGATGGAAAGCATAAGCAGAATCTAAATCTGACCACTACGGTCACGATACTTATAGCAAATGCAGATAATGCAACAATGCAGCATACTGACCTACACTATTTCAGTCTATTGAGATGCTTCTACATCATTGGACCTCCGGTCTCGACCCTCCAACGAAACACGACAGCCCGAACTCACACATTTTAGGTTTAGTACAGTTATTAGGTGCTTAAAAAGCGGGTTACCAGAAAGTTTTCCGGGAGTTTTGAAAATCGGTGATATTATGCGTGCTTTTTCCGAATTTTCACTTTGCTACCCTGGCCACATTGGAAAAATGGCGCAAAAACAGTGTTTTAAGAATATCTCCGTTCTGGCTCATTTTACGATAAAAATGGGTAGTAATAAATTAAACAAGAGAAAATTTTCTACAATTTATGTAGCTACCTTTTTTGTAAAATCTATAGTGTCAGCGTACGAGACCCGCAAAGTCCACTCCAACACGCTTTTTGGCCAAATGACTTTTTTATTAAGTTTAAGTACAAGGCTGGATTCAAATTCTCAGTAAAAAGAAAAATATTTATTTTAGCACAAAAGTAATAGGAAATAGAATGGTACCTGTGAGACTGTAAAGTCTATATCAACCCTTTTGGACTGCGTGGTATAGCAGGCCAGAAGCTTCTTTGGAGGAGAGGTCTAAGTCCAACCAATGGACTACTGAACGCTGATAGTGATTTTAATTGTGTTTATGAATACGGAATGAACCGTCTTCCTTCTTGAGTCAAAATATAAAACATAATCACTCGTGAATATGGAAATATATAAGTGTGTTAAATACTACTCACAAAATCAATTTGCAATGCAGACACTTCCAAAAACGATTCCATGTAAGTCAAAGTATGACTGAAGTTATAAAGCAACCACAAGAACGTCTGAAGCAATAAAAATTATTTAACACATTATGAAACTGTTAATACCCAACCACAACATTGACCAAAAACTTACCATTAACTGGGTAGAGTCTTTAAATAATTTATATGACTTTAAAATAGTTTGATACACTTCAAATAATTCTTTACAATATTCATCAGATCCAAGCTCTTCATTCATTCGCTTGACAGAATTCTTCCACTCTCTAAGATATTTCGTTAATAAATTTAAAATGCGTATAGAATAAAAGTAATTCACATCCAAGTTCAAATACAGAAAGGTAGTTATGATTTCCGAGAAAGAAAAAAAAGAAGTAGCTAAGCTAGTAGTAGCCCACAAAAGAACACGAGTAATCAAAATTAAGTAGAGATAACAATTCCAAAGGTCAATGCGATCAAAATGTTTATTTTTACCAATTTTTTTGTGTATTTTTTGTATATTTAAGACAAGCACGATATTGGTACGGGATTTAGATACATTAACAAAGGAAATTGTAAAGACGCTGAAGCAGTAGAAAACAAAACGGAAAATAAAAACTCCACTTAGAGCTTTAATCTTGCTCAAATGTTCTTCAAAAAATACCGTATAAATTTTTAATGCAATTCCTAGTCCGAAAATACAGAGGACAGTTATATTATATTTTTTTCCAATCGGAGTAATGAAATTGTTTTGAATAGTATATTTGGCTGTTAACAAAACAGACAAAATGAAGTTCATGGGATAAAAAACTCTGACAAAATAGTCTGAAATATAGTTTTCTAGAAAAAAATCTGAGGGAAACATAACTAAATATTTTAAATTGGTTAATTTTTTGATCCATTAAGATCTGACGTATTGGCCTGCGGTACTTTGATACGAAAGAGATATGAAATGAAAAGAAACGATGACTATAATAATAACTTATTATAATATAATAATAAGTAATACAATGTTACACGAAAAATCAATAACTATTCAATTACTCTAGTTTTCATTTGAAGACTGTCATTAAAAGTGATATCAATCATTTTATTTTCTAGTTAACTGTGCCCGTGGTGATAAATCTATACTAATATATAAAGCCGAAGAGTTTGTTTGTTTATTTGAACGCGCTAATCTCAGGAACTACTGGTTCGATTTGAAAAATTATTTCAGTGTTAGATAGCCCATTTATCGAGAAAGGCTATTAGCTATATATCATCACGCTAAAACCTACAGGAGCGGAGCACCCATGAGGAGTGTTACAAAAACGGGGGAAAATTATCACGCTACGCGCAATAGGAGACGCAAACGAGGTTGTGTGTTGGGTAGTATATTATATTGTTACTTTATATGTGCTGTTTATTGCCCGCAGCTTCGATCGTGTGATTGGTATCTTATTTCTTGATTCCAAATTTTTTATCGTTTCTTTCCTTTATTACCTTCTTAGGCGTGAAACTTCGTAAAAATTCTTCGCAACAAAGCTTCAACTGCTGAAATTTTTAATTTTTTAGTTCCAGTGTTTTGTGCTCTGCTTTAAAAAGTAAGTTTTTTTTTTTATGTTTGACCCTGCCATAATGACTCTACTCTGCCTGATGGAAAACATAAGCAGAATCCAAGAGTGATGGTCACCATACTGCGAACGCAGACAATGCAACAATGCAGCATGGTGACCCACACCATGGCGGGCTAGTGATGCTTTCGCATCATTGGGCCTCCGGTCTCGCACTCACTAACGAAACACGACCGCATGATCGCTGTCATTTTACGTTGATTATCTGTGCGAGGGTAGTACCGCCCCGGTCGACCCGGCCCGTTCGTGCTGAAATCAGCGTGGCTCTACTACCTTGACCAGCTTTACAATATTTTTTAACTATTTTGAATATTATGTCATGAAACAGCGCAGAAATATGCTTTACTTTCCTGTTGTAATTTCGATATGTACATAGAGTGTCTCTCTCACAATAATAAACGATCCCAAGCCAAAATTAATGAAACTTCAAAGAAATATTCAAAGACATACTCTTTTTTGGCGCAGTCAGTTTAATGAATATGACTTTTATGGGCCACTCTTTATTTCAAATGAATTATAATTTAATTATTCTAATAATTGAATACGTTTCACCTTAACGATCGTGTAGTAATAAGTTTTTGTCTACTGAATGTTTTATGTTCATTTTGAATCTAAAGAACTAAATCTAAGAACAAAGTTCTACTCGTATATATGTAAGAATTCGTTAATTTAACAAGAAATTTAAAATGAACCACATCAGACATCCTGCTATAACACCACAAGTTTTTTTTCTACATAACTATATATCAGACCTTTTTGTCAGGATCTTTTATCCTATGAACTTTGTTTTATCTGTTTTTTTGTCAGCCAAATATACGATCCAAGATAACTTTATAACTCCAACTGGGATAAAATATAATATCACTGTATTTATTATTTTTGGGTTAGGAGTTATATTTAAAATTTATATGGTATTCTTTATTTCAAAGACTGTTCAAACTGCAGCTTTAATTTTCCGTTTAATCACCATATGTTTAAGCGTCACTATACTTAGCTTCGTCAATGTGGCTAAATCGCATACTAATATCTTGCTTGTATTAAATGTACAAAAAATCCACGAGCAATTTTTCAAAAATAAATACTTCGACCGAACCAAGTTTTGGAATTTGGTCCTTTATATCTTCACGGGTTTTCGTATACTTCTGATTCTAGTAACATACATAGCAACTCCCTTTTCTGATGTATCGGACGTTCTAACCGGTGTTATATTTATAGGCTATGATATCAATTACTTTTATTCTATACGTATCTTAAATTTGTTAACAAATTATCTCAAAGAATGGCATAAATCTGTCATGGAAATGAATGGTGGACTTGGCCAAGATGAGTATTGTAAGAAACTGTTTGAAGTGTATCAAAATATTTTGAAGACTTTTAATCTGTACAAAGACGCTTCTCAATTTCTAGTAAGTTTTTGTAGTGTAAACATCTTAATTTAAGTATTTTTATTCGTGCTGACGTAAGTAACGAAGTAATTGCTGAAAGACAAAAGGGTAATTTAGCTATAATAAAATATGATAAGCTTCTCATATTAAAAAATACACCCACAAATAAAAACAATAAAAGAGGTCTCTCAAACTCTCCACAAAATACCACAGACATTCTTGCTGAACAAAGACCCCGTGTAATTAAAAAGAATAAAACTCAACCAATGCACACAAAACTAAGATCTTCGAGTTTGTCTGAAAACATAGTAAAACCGGCTAAATAACTACCTATAAGCAAAAACAATAACAGTTTCGCAAATAGAGAAGACACAAACGCATATCAACAAACACTTCAACCCCTTCCGAAAAATCTTAAAATAGAATATATAACAGCACATGAAATACACCTTCCAAGCCGGTTGGTCACCGTGGAAGAATATGACCATAACCCTTCAAAGATACTACCACAACACCTTTAAGAAAGGCCTAAAAGGAAAAATGAAGAATTTTACATAATAAAGTACAATGTAAGAACTCTCCTATCATACGAACGAATATTAGAACTGGAAAAGGCATTAACACACATAAAATACCACGTAATAGGTATATCAGAAGTTCGTCGCCTTGGAAATAACATAGAAGAGTACAATGAATTTATTTTATGTAGTACAGGACAAACACATGGCAAATATGGAGTTGGTTTCATTATAAAAAAGCATCTGAAACAATACGTAGAAAGCTACCTTGGTGTTTCGGAACGCGTCGCTATGCTAAATCTCAAAATACCAGGAATAGATATTCACCGTTGTATAATGCTGCTTCTGTTGGCGCGTATACTTGTATAAGTATACGCGCCAACAGAAGCAGCAAACGAAGATGAAATAAATAATTTCTACGAGAACATCTACGAGGCAATGAATAAAGCATATGAAGATTTTATCCTAATGGGTGATTTCAATGCAAAATAGGTAAGCCTCAGAAAGATGAAAACTTGATAACGAAATAGTATGGATATGGAACAAGAAGTGCACGAGGTCAAAGACTTATTGACTTTGCTATGGAAAACAACCTAGCTATTATCAACACCTTTTTCAAGAAAAAAAAAAAAGAAAATGGACATGGCAGCCTCCGGGTGGGAAACACAAAAATGAAATAGATTTCATACTGTCTAAACATCCTCAATCATTTCAAGACATTGAAACACTAAGTAAAACCTTAAATCTGATCACAGACCACCACACAAAAATATCACTTACCAAACCGCCGATTGAAACAGTACAGGACTACTATCATAAAATAATAATAACAGTCGCGAGAACTTCACATGCGACAAAAGCGCACCGAGTACTCACAGAAAATTCAGAAAGACTTTTAAAACGTAGACAAGAGCTACAAAGAACTAAAAACAAAACGCGAACAATGAAAAATGAACTTACTGCACTAAACAAATTGACAAACAAATATATAAAAAAAGATTATAAAACCATAGAATTGATACCCTTCAAAAACATGTAGAACAAAGTGGAAGTTTGAAAAAGGGTTACAAAGAATTACGGACAAATAAAAGATCGATTGAAAGTCTAAAAGAGTCAAGAGATAGAGAAATTGCTTATAACAGAAAAGATATAGTAAACATAGCGACAAACTTTTATAAAAACTAAATAGTACTTAGAGTTAGTCAAAGACACAAACCATATCGTCAACGATCACATTGACACAATCTCACATAGAACCAATAGATTATACTGAAGTCATTGGCACAATAAAAAGACTAAAATCAGACAAAAGCCCAGGATCAGATAACATTACTAACGATGCCTTAAAAACCGCCTGCTGCATACTTGCTGCTACGCTATCAAAACTATTTAACTTAATAATTGAAACAGGGGTCACTCCGTCTCAATGGTCTGATCCAACATTACCTTGCTGTACAAGAAAGGGGACCCTAGAGATATTGGCAACTACCGGCCGATAAGTCTCTTACCAAGCATATATAAGCTTTTTTCTACAATAATCAATCAAAGAATAAGCACAACATTGGAAACCAACCAACCTATTTAACAAGCTGGATTTAGAAAGATTTTTTCTACCATAGACCACATCCACACATTAGAACTAATAATTGAAAAATATCGAGAGCAACAGAGGCCGCTTTATATCACATTTATTGATTACCAAAAAGCTTTTGACACAATCTCACACGAAAGTATATGGGCAAGGCTAAAGCCCAAAATGTAGAGCAAAAATACATAAATATACTGAAATATCTTTACAGTAATAGCTCCAGCAGAGTTAAACTGGAAACTTTAGGCCCAAGTTTTCCAGTCAGGAGAGGAGTCAGACAAGGAGACCCCTTGACCCCAAAAATTTTCATTGCCGTATTAGAATCCATCATAAGCAAATTAGACTGAAAAAACTGTGGCTTACATATCCAGGGCAAATATCAAAACCATTTACGATTTGCGGACGATTTCGTGTTACTATCAGAATCGAGCGTACAACTGCAACATATGTTAGACACTCTTCATCAAGCAAGCAGGCAAGTGGGACTAGAGGTAAACATCACAAAGACCAAACTCAGGACCAACTTCAAAAAATCAATAATAACAATCGACAATGGTCCACTAGATTATGTGGATCAATACGTATACTTAGGAAAACAAATAGGATTCAACACAGATAGCAATGAACTAGAAGTGAAGAGAAGAGTCAAAAAAACTTGGAATAATTATTGGAGTTGCAAGAAGATTATTAAAAGTGAAATGCCTATCAAAATAAAGAAGAAAATCATGGACTCTTGTCTCATTCCTTGTCTTACATACGCATGTCAAACATGGAATATAAGTAACATGAAGACCAAACTAAAATAAAAAACAAAATAATCACATGTCAACGAGGAATGAAACGCAGTATGTTAAACATCAAGAGAGCACAAAGAATAAGGCACGCCAGAATAAGATCTAAAACAAAAGCAATAGACGCACTCAGCTATAGCCAAATGTTGAAATGGAAATGGGCCGGCCATGTAGCACGACTTAAAGACCTGAGATGGACAAAAAGAATTACATTACGGAAAAGACCAACGGGCAAGCGCTATAAACGAAGTCCACTCACTAGATGGGATGGTGAAATAAAAAAAATTGCTGGCCCAAAATGGCAGCAAATAGCCCAAGATCGAGAGAAGCCTTTACCTGAACCGGGGGTTCCAGTGGAAAAAGTTTTCATATCTTCATGTTACTTATAACTGGTTACGTATAAATTCATTTAGATAACCTAAACATATCGACGTAGGAATGCATATTTGCTGTAAGTAGGCAGATTGCAATTGTTCACCAGAGCCAAAAAACTTTATTGATTTCGGAAAAAAATTAATAGTTTCTGACCTATCCATGATATTGCTACCATTTTTGGAACATAGGTTTATTTAACTGCCAGTCACCATTTGCAATGTAAACTTTTTATCCAAAGTTACTATAAGTATGTGTTTGGCTAGTTACAGCAATCAGTTTTTTAAATCACATACCTTTAAAACGCTGTAACTAAGGAAGAAAAATGTACGCGTAGTTGGAAATATTATCAATTTACAGGCGGTAAATGTGCTGTATGCAGTAAATTTATTTATGTGGGTACTGCAATTCAAGATGTAAGATTAAATTTATAATTATGATTAGATCTAGAAATGCAGTGGGTCAGTTGGTAATGTAATGTTTGGTTGAAATAAAATTTCGTAAATGGTTAATTTAATAACTATTTTATTTTATTTTATTTTACAATTGTAGGAAAACTTACTTATAGTCTTTTAAATTGTTGAAACAAAATTTTAAACTAATTATACTGCCAGAACTTCATTTCCACAATACAATGAATTAAGAAAGTATTTTTCTCTTATATATAAGAGATAAAACATAAAAAAATACAAAAAAAATAAGTTCTTTAAAACTAATTAATAACGCTAGATTTAAATAAAAACATTGTATCCAACCAAAAAATATTTATTTAAAAGTAAAAAACAGAAACTGAGTAGCAATTTGCCTTATTTTAGAACGAAAATACAATTATGATTGAAACTTAACATGAAGACAATGTGTTCAAACAAAAACTTGTAATAAGGGAAAGGTAGTAGAGCCACGCTGATTTCAGCACGAACGGGCTGGCTCGACCGGGGCGGGACTACCCTCGCACAGAAGACCAACCTAAAATGACAGCATTCGTGCTGTCGTGTTTCGTTGGTGAGTGCGAGACTGGAGGCCCATAGATGCAGGGGTGACGGTTAACGTGATAAGTGTGTGAGCGAAAGAGTGCTCGCGAAGTCATAGTAAGGTTGGATTGAACCGTCGGCTAGGGAGACCCGTAGAAACGGTGGTGCCGCTGGCCGCCCGCGGCATAGAGAGGGGCCCAACCACGGCTAACCACGCTGGGAGGCTGCCCCGTCAGGTCGCGCATAATCCACGGAGTGGCTCGTCGTGCCGGTTGGTGACCGGACGGTGGGACCAGGCGATCATTTCCGGGAGGACTCAAGAACTACGCACCAGAGTTGTCTCCCGTACTGACACCCTTGTACCGCCTGTCCTATTCCTCAGGACTTGTTCCGGGGGCTTGAAGAGAGGCGAACGTTCAACCTATCCCCAAAAAAGGTGACCGTTCAGACCCGGCTGATTACCGACCTATAGCCGTAACTTCCATTGCCTGAAAGGTGCTCGAACGGATCATCAACAAGCAATTGGTCCTTTACCTGCAAGATCACTCCTTGCTCAATGATCGGTAATATGGCTTTAGGCCGAACCGATCCACGGGTGATCTTCTAGCGTATGTCACTCACCTTTGGGGTGAAGCTATTGATGGTCATGGGGAGTCCTTGGCCATTAGCCTCGACATGGCCAAAGCTTTTGATAGGATTTGGCACCGCTCGCTTCTCTCCAAACTTCCCGCAGTCGGCCTGCCTCCCAAACTCTGCACATGGGTCTCCGCATTCCAGCACCAGCGCCGCAGTAAGGTCATTTGCGACGGCGCGGCCTCTGATTATCGGCAGGTAAACTCTGGTGTACCTCAAGGCTCTGTCCTGTCGCCCACGCTGTTTCTTCTGCATATCAATGACATGTTGGCCCTAGGCAATATACATTGCTATGCAGACGACAGTACAGTTCATGGGCGATATTTTGGTCACCCTACAGCCAAGTCTGCAGATGTTGAGGATAAGCGACGGGATTTTGTCGCTGAGCTCGACCTGGTCCTAAGCCGCATCTCTCAATGGGGCACTGAGAATCTGGTCGAGTTTAACGCCAAGAAAACACAGGTGTGCGCGTTATCTACCAAAAGGTCTCCCTTCCTTCCCTTCTCCACTTTTCGGAACACTCAACTGCCCCTACAAGATAAGCTCGGTATCCTGGGTATGGATGTCTGCCATGACCTCAACATGCGTGAGAACATCGAAAGCGTCATTAAAGCGGCCATTAGGTGTACTTAACAAGGTGAGACGGTTCTTCTCGCCCGGGCATCTGTGTCATCTCTACAAGACCCAGGTTCGCTCGTGCGGGGAGTACTGTTTTCATCTATGCGATGGTGCCGCACAGTATCTGTTTGACGCTTTCGATCGGTTGCAGCGGCAAGCAGTCCGCATCATCGGTAGTCCCGAAGCCACCGAGTTTCTTGAACCTCTGCAGCTGCGAAGAGATATCGCCTCTATGGCAGTCCTCTATCGCCTGTATCATGGAGAGTGTTCTGAAGAGCTCTTCCAACTGGTCCCCCCTTCTCCATTCCTCTACAGGACAACACGTGCTGGCCTTCGCAATCACCCTTTTAGAGTAGATTTATCAAAATGCATTATCCGATAAAAACCGTGTGTCTAAAAATACGTGATGATTTGCTGTAAATAACGAAAACTAAAACGATAGGTTCCCTAAACTTGCTGTAAGTAAACGAATGTAAAAATCACACACCGCAAATATGCTGTAAGTAGCGTAAAGTTTTTAAATGGGAAGAAGTAAGTATTTGTAAAGCAAAAAATGCAGTCTTTCTTTTGCTGTAAGTATAAAATGTCTAAAATGACTGGATTTTAGCCTACATACAGCATTTAATCTTTCTAAAAAAAATATAAGTACGGGCGTTTTCAACGGCGTATGTAATTTTTTTTTCATCGTAGAGCCACAGGACCCGGTTCAGTCGATGCGGCTTTTTTTTCTGATTCTAATGATGGTAAAAAGTCACTTTAGGTATTTTGTCTACTTACAGCAAATATGCTTTCCTACGTCGATATATAGATAGATGCATGGATATAATCTCTTAATTTTATTTTTTTATTGTTATCTGGGTATTGAGGTAGATATAATGTTACTTGCATGATATGTTAAAATTGTATACTGAAATAAAAGGCTTTTTTATTTTTATTTTATTAATTTATTCGTGCTGACGTGTTTTCTTGGTGAGTTCGAGACCGGAGGCCAATTGATGCAAAAGCATCTCAATAGGCCGCCATAGTGCATTCGCAATGTCTATGATGATCACCACTCTTTAATCTGCTCATGTATTCCATCAGGTAGAGTAGAGTTACATTGGCAGGGTCATATACGTAAAAGGTGTGTTTTTATTTATATATTTATTTTATTATGTATTTCAGATGTTAACGTGGTTATGTTATCATATTGCTGTTACTTTGCTGTATTTTAAATCGTTTTTAGATGTAATTGAATTCCAAATGGATCATGTAAGTAATTTCACCGCATTTATTCCTACATAGAAAAACAATTAGTTTGATATGTGATTAGTTCGTTCACGTTGTTAATTTTAGTATGGATTTGCGTCTCCTGTTGCCCGTAGCGTGATAATTTTCCCCCGTTTTTAAAACATTATTTATTAGTGCTCCGCTCGTATTGGTCTTAGCGTGATGATATATACTCTATAGCCTTTCTCGATAAATGTACTATCCAACACTGAAATATTTTTTCAAATCGGACCAGCGGTTCCTGAGATTAGCGCGTTCAAACAAATAAACAAACAAATAAACTCTTCAGCTTTATATATTAGTACAGATAAGTTGTCGTTTATGTTTCAGAAAATGAACGGATACACAATAATAACTCTTATACGATTAATGAAATACTTAATGTTACAAACGTTATTTTGTATAGTCTGTGAGAACTTTTACACATCTGTGGAGGAGGCAACATCAACATGTATGGTCCAGATGATAAAGGTCAAATATTCGGGTAAAGTATTTCAATAGCGATCAAATCTAAAATTATAAATAGTAGTTGTAGGTAGTGGTAGAGGATAGTACCTGGGTACTAGGGTTACATAGGGTACTAACCCTAAGTAACACTAGTACCTAGATACTATCCGCTCACACAAGACCGACCTAAAATGACTGCATTCATGCTGTCGTGTTTCGCCTCTTAACTCTTGGTGAGTGCAAGACTGGAGGCCCGATGATGCAGAAGCATTTTAATAGGCCACCATAGGGTGGGTCACCATGCTGCATTGTTGCATTGTCTACATTCGCGACCATAGTGGTCAGATTTAGATTCTTTTCATGCTCCATCAGGCAGAGTATAGTCACTTTCTCAGGTCTATATATATATACTTATAAAAATAAATATATTTTCCACAATTTTTTGTTGTTGAAAAAAAGATGAGTAAATAAATATTTCGGACAACTAACAGTGTCACAATGCCGTCTGGTCCCAAGCTAAGCAGAGCTTGCGTTACTAGATAACTTATATGAATACATTTATACTTTTTTTGTAAATACTTAAATATTATACATGGAAAACACCCAAACTCCAACTCAGAAACAAATATTTGCAGATTATACAAACATTTAGTTCGACCCGGGAATTGATGCCGAGACCTTAAGCACAGTATGTACAGTACAGTACACTATCACTGCCCCACCGAGGCAGTTAATGGATGAATTATAAGCCCTAATTTAATTTAATCATTTTACTTCAACTTGTGGAAAGTATTGAATCCAAACATACAGGCTAATCAATCAAGTCAAGGAGACAGATGTCTAATCAATATGTGTCTTTTATGGTTCAATTAAACGTATTTGTGTTCTAAAAATTTTTGTTTTCTAAAAACTTGTAGTTAGATTTTATGTCATCTTCTGAGAATCTTACAGAATGCAAATATTTACAAATAGTTTTTGGTCCTAAAAAGTATTAATATTTTTATTTCAGAAAGTCAAAAACGTCTGTACAAAAATGTAGTTAAGTATTATCGTTCATCATTCAGCAAGATGACTGCATGTGGACTGTTTAACTTAGATGCAGCTTTATCAATATCCATATTGCTCAACTACACCAATTTTATTGTGACACTGTTGCAATTTAAATTGCATTGAATATCTTTTAAAATCATACAAAATAAATTCAAAACTTATTTATTTGCTTTACAGCTTGATTCAAAACTAAATCTTTCGGTTAAATTCAGTTATGCAGTACCTGCTGTAAAACCGATTGCTTACAATCGCTTCTGATGTGTGTATCTCATTGTAATAAGTCTTAATTTATAATTAGAAAATAGCCCAATTCACCAATTTTATTATCTTATCTTTAACCTATGCGCGGGTTTAAAATATTTTGCAATTATAGTTTTGGTTTTACTCAATACTAGCTGTTGCCCGCGGCTCCGCCCGCGTGTATGTCGGTTATCGCGGCAAATAGTATCCTATATGTTATTCTGATATATAGGGCATATTACTGTAAAGTTTCATCCAAATCCGTCCAGTACTTTTTGCGTGTAGAAGTAACAAACATACACACTCACAAACTTTTACTTTTATATATTAGTGTGATTAGCTAATTAGCACTTAAAAATCCCAGATATTTTACTGAGTATTACACATTATAAAAGATAAGTAACACCTTATACGTAAACTCCCCAGGTATCACCCGCTGGTGATTATGTCACACTCGAACCGATCAAAAACCTCACGTCGTCTCGGGTACTAGAAACCGGGGAACCAGATGCACCCTAGAAAGGAAATCTCTGGAATCCGTCATACTTTGGGTCTCTTACGAATTGTAGAAAACCCCTCCTGTATAAGAACCCCAATGTTCAATTTCTGTCCAAAAAGGGGACGCGCGCTCTTTGCAGCGCTTGCGTCGCCACCCCGGCCTACTTCTGCTAGGGTGACAGATAACCTCTTCTGCCATCCTTACCAAAATCATCCTTCTTGATGACAGAACGAGCTCGCTCTTGCTCCGTGTCATGGCCGCAATCATATTATCGAATGAGAGGAGCTCACTTCGATGACCGGTATGAAGTCACACTCCCTATACCCTGAAAACGACTGTACTGGGTGATTTTTACCATTGATGACCATTGATCCCATGATAATGTCGTTTCTTAATTTAAATCTTACAATGAACTAGCTGAACCCCGCGGTGTTACCCGCGGTTATTGTTGTACCGCAAGTAACGCCGCGAGACAAAGTTAATCTAAAAAAAGTAAGCCTAAGTTACTCCTTGGATCACCACCTACCTGCCAGTGAAAGTCGTCAAAATCCGTCCAGCCTTTCCAGAGATTACCCGGAACAAACAGACAGACAGACAATTTTTTTTTAACTACATTTTTGGTATATGTACCGTGTATACATACATATGCATTTAGTAAAAAGCGGTTATTTTAATATTAAAAACAAACACTCCAACAGACATACAAATTTTATTTATTTGTATAGAATGTATAGAATATGTCATTCATTATTAGACGAATAATTCATCAGTCAAATAGAACATTTCATGTAAATATCGAACAAAGACAAATATGGTGTAATTGAAATTGTTTAATTAAGTTTCTACTTGATAATAACTTATATATTATATATAACTCGCTTGGTCTTGAACGCAATTTCATTTGGTTTAACGAAAATGATTCGAAAGTATACTATAATGGCGATCTCAAAAATTAAAGGAGTCAAATATAAGAAAAAAGTGACCAAAAACCATGTTAATCACGTACTGGAAATTAATTTGAAGAGAATAATATACCCTATGTATCTAATACAGGTTGTATTATTGTCGTCGAAATATGTCATCAAAGGCAATGTTGTGAAACACGTCAAAATCAAATCACATTTGGCTGTTTTTTTATCTATCATAGCATTTACTACTTACACTATAAGCTCCAAAGTACTATGTCACAATTACTTTAAGAACGTCGATAGTGAAACAAATACGCTTGACGCATTAAATTTCACACTCTGTTTATATTTCTGTTTTAATATTATCATTATTTGTATTTTTCGACCAGTTGAGGCCAGTGGTTGCAGACAAGCCAGCTGCTACCAAAAACCAGGCTCCCAAACAGCGAAGAGCAGCTGCCGGCTCCAAAAAATAAGTGCATCTGTACGGCTTGTTTACATTCAATGTAGCGTTACACATCTGGGTGAGAACCAGTTTTAATATACCCTTTTTTACTAATATTATTTTATGAAAACACTTTCCACCTCAATAAACTACACAGTTTATTTACCTCACTTTATTTATATTTACCTCACTTTTACAAAATTAAATTTTTAGTTAACTGTCAGAATTGCGTTCCAGTTATTGACACATACACTTATTACACTTTTCCTCCAAAATTTTATAGTTTGAATCATAGTGTTTTTGCTCGAGTAGTTCGCCCAGATGCTTGTGACGTTTTACTGTTGATTTTGCCTATTTTTATCTTATTTTTGTTGTTTTTTTGTTTTAAAACGTGTTACAGTTTATTCAATATTTTAACCCTTTCTCTTTTCTGCTCAATTATAACATTAGTTAAATATCTCTCTGTGTTATAAATGTCAAACACACGACTAGCGGGTGGATCAAATTCAACAATCCATATTGTTTTAGATATATATCTGTTAATCTTAAAGATCATTTAGTATTATTTTTTTTGTTTGTTTTTTAGTTCTTTATATTTATAAATTTATTTATTTTATATACCATGATGACTGACTTAGACAATAGTGATAACGACAGCTTTTACTCCACAAATAGCCTTAATACTAGTTTTGCTAGTGTACCCTCACTTCAAGAAAATCTTCAGTGCCAGTTTTCCGATGCTCCGCGGAATTTTAATGTAGTCCATATAAATGCACAGAGTATTCCAGCTCATTTCCCTGATATGCTGGCTACCTTTCATTGTAAAAATATACACGCCATCTTGATCTCTGAGACATGGTTAAAACCTTGCTTACCATCAACATCATACAGTCTTCCAGGCTTCCACCTTATAAGAAATGATCGTGCGACTGGTGGTGGGGGTGGTGTTGGGATATATCTACGACAACATATTCCCTTCACCATTGTAAGTATGTCCTCGCAACCTCCGCCACCGGACGCAGGTGAGCATCTCTTTATAGAATTACATATAAATCATGCGAAAATTTTACTCGGCGTTTACTATTCACCTTCACTACGTACTAATTACTTTTCCTCTTTCGAAAAATTACTAGAACAACTATCTCCCTCTTATAGTCACACATTAGTAATGGGCGACTTCAATACTTGCCTATTGAAAAATGACAATCGGTCTTCTTCGCTACGCAGATTAGTGGACTGTAACAACTTATCCTTACTAACACTTGATGCTACACATCACTTTCCTAATTGCACTCCCTCTCTTCTTGACCTTATTCTGGTCTCTTCTACTAGTCATGTTGTCAGCCATGGTCAATACCCAGCTGATGCATTCTCTTATCACGACTTGATATTTCTCTCTTATGCTATCCGTCCCCCCAAGGCAAAGCCGAGAATTCTTGTGCAACGCAATTTTAGCGGAATGAATATCGCTAAACTTAAAGAGGATGCGCGTAACATCAATTGGTCTGCTTTATTAAATTCGCAATGTGTGAATGAAAAAGTTGAAATATTTACCAACAATATGATACAACTATATAACGTTCACGCACCCCTGCGCTCGATAAAAATTAAACACTTACCGGCTCCTTGGCTTACCGAGGAGATAAAACAGATCATGTTCAGAAAATGTCTAGCGAGAGGCAAATACAAACGTCGACCAACGGATGATAACCTTGAAAAATATGTATATATGAGAAATCTCTGCAATAAGATGTGTAGAAATGCACAACGCCAACATATCCACTCTGCCGTAGAAAACGGAGATCCAGCAAAAGTCTGGAAATTTCTAAGAACATTGGGAGTTGGGAAGTCTCGCCATGACTCTATTCCTAAAAATTTTAACATTGATTTACTTAATAAACATTTCTCTTCCTCGTCTGATATTAATGACAACACTAAAGCTAATACTCTAAGAAATATTTCATCTGCCCCAACCCCCAACTATTCACCTTTTGTTTTTAGTCAGTTGTTCGCTTGTGATGTTAGGAAGACCATTCTATCGATCTCATCCAATGCGGTCGGAAGTGATTGTATCAGCCGAAACATGATTCTTCCTATCCTTGACGAGATCCTACCCATCCTATGCAATATCCTGAACCACTCCGTGACAAGTGGTGTTTTTCCAACTGCTTGGAAAGATGCTCAACTAATCCCTTTACCTAAGAAAGCTAAACCCTCTTCATTCTCTGACTATCGGCCCATATCCATTTTACCTTTCCTATCCAAAGTGCTTGAACGTCTCATCCACTCTCAACTGAGTAACTTTCTTTCCAAAAACTCTTTACTGAACCCCTTCCAATCCGGCTTTCGTTCTGGTCACAGCACTACGTCTGCATTGGTACACATTGCGGATAGCATAAGACAAGGCATGAATGGTGGAATGATCACAGTACTCACCTTGCTCGATTTTAGCAACGCTTTTAATACTGTTGATTTTCACATTCTGCTTGGTATACTACGGTCTCTTAACATATCTCCAACGACAATTGATTGGTTTCATACTTACCTGTCTGGTCGCCGGCAGCGTATTTGCATTGAAGACTCAAAGTCCTCCTGGTGCAGTATATCTGCTGGTGTACCACAGGGTGGCGTTCTATCTCCTTTACTCTTCGCTGTTTTTATAAACTCAATCTCGAACCAATTAAGTTCCTTCTACCACCTTTATGCAGACGATCTACAAATATATACCCAAGCTAAGATTAGCTTGTTAACAGAAGCTTTCAACACAATTAATACTGACTTACGTCGCATTGGCGAATGGAGTCATAATTATGGCCTCAAGGTTAATCCTGCAAAGACCCAGGTGTGTGTTGTTGGCAGTCCCGGGATGGTCTCAAGAATCAACTGGACTCAACTACCTCAAATACAATTCGATGGCACCAACCTCGAGATTAGTACTAGTGTTAAAAATTTAGGTATAATCATAGATAGTACTCTATCTTGGGGCCCACAGATACAAGAAGTCAGTCGTAAGATATTTGCTTCTGCTGGATCTCTCCGAAGACTGCGTAATTTTCTTCCGACTGCAACTAGGGCTGCACTTGCACAAGCACTTCTCCTTCCAATTCTCGACTATGCCGATGTCAGCTATCTAGATCTCACTGAAGCACAACTTGATAAGCTTGAGCGACTACAAAACCTCTGTATACGATTTATATTTGGCCTGCGAAAATATGATCACGTCTCCGAATTTCGTCAACTGCTCGAGTGGCTTCCGATTCGCTCTCGCCGGAATACTCATATTCTTACTTTTCTTTATAACATCTTGTTCAATCCCAGAGCTCCCTTCTACCTCAAAGAACGATTCAAGTTCCTTAATGACACACATTTAAAATGTCTAAGGTCATCTGAAAATTTGGCACTGGAGATGCCTCAGCATTCTACGAAGTTTTATGATCAGTCTTTCACTGTTCAAGCTGTACGCTTGTGGAATGAATTGCCCTTAAACATAAGGCAGGCGCAAACGACGGGTGAATTCAAGAGGTTGGTTCATGAATATTACACATCACAATTTAGTCACTCAGACATTTAGGTATGATTTGAGTCTTTTCTTTCTCTTAAATTATGGTTATGCTTATATTTGTGTATGTATGTTTATCTTTTAGTATGTAAAATTATTATTATTATTATATATATGTTTTTTTTTTTCTTTTCAATTTTGTGTGTATGTTTGTATATATGTATATATATGTGTTTATGGACATAATATTTATTTTCCAAACTCATTGCACGTCAACTACTACTGTCTCTCTGAAATATTTGATCCATCCTAAGGTTGCCTGGAAGAGATTGCTTATGGCAATAAGGCCGCCCTTTGTACACTACACTTCGGATATTTTATGCATTATGTACTTATTTAGCTCTGTAATAAGGTGTGCAAATAAAGAGTTTTCTATTTCTATTCTATTCTATTTTGAATATGATATATAGTAAAGATCATGTCAGATTATTAATGAAAATTCAACAAATTCATAACAAGCTTAGCTTGACTAAGAACAGTTTATCAAATCTTGTCACTAGCGGTTGGGTCCACGTTTTCATTACAATGAGTATCAATGGTATTATGTCAATTGCGTTTTATATTACCGTCAAACAAGTTGATGTTATTGTGTACTTACTTGATTTTTTAACTCTTGGGTTGGATGTAAATATGATTTATGCAAATTTCATAATTATTATACTTAAAAAATACCTTACCGAATGGAATGATGTTATATTACGCATGGGTAACAAACAAGTTGACAAAGAATTTTATGAAGAAATGTATGTCACTTACGAAACCATCTTGGCAGCTTACAATCTATTCAAAAAGGTATTCCAGGTGTTGGTAAGTTTTGATGGCATTCCATGGTACTTGAAGGATTTACTATTAATTTCTCAAGCGTTTTTTATGCTACAGATATTCCTACACTCCTTCGATGTATTGTTTAAGACTTTACTTCATATGCAAATACAGTTGGAAATGAATTTGAATCGACATTTTAACCATGTAAGTATATAAAAAGAAGAAGGAAGGCAGATAAGTTGACATTTTTTTTAATTTTTGCCAGAACTTAATTCACATTAATAATTTAATATCGTTGAGTTTTATCAAATAGTAACGATTCATACTAGTTCAGCTTTATTCCAGCATAGTTTCATAATTGTGACTATTATAAACGTTGTGGACCAGTTTAAAGAAGTCACCTTAGAGACAATCTTAAGTATTGGCTGTGAAATGTTCAACTCAACTATTGAAAAAACGGGGGACACGTGTTTAAGACATTTAGTTTATTCTTCAGGTAAAGTATATTCTTATTCTAGAATCAAACTTACTTGTACGTATTCTTCTATTTTAATTAAGTTTGCACCGGTTTCGCCATTGGCATTGTCGAAGGCGCCTTTGATAATTACAAAGATGAAACCGTTCAGTTTATTTAAAATAGTGAATTACGTACAAGTAAATTTGACTCTAGAATGTATTGCAACAAGTTCCATCAAGTGTCGACAATCGAGAGTATAAATTACATTTTATTATTATATTAAAACTAGCAGACCCTCGCCACCTCGTTTGCGTCTCCTATTGCCCGTAACGTGATAATTTTCCCCCGTTTTTGAAACATTTTTCATTGGTGCTCCACTGCTATTGGTATAAGCGTGATAATATGTACAATATAGCCTTCCTCGATAAATTTACTATCCAACATTGAAATAATTTTTCAAATCGGACCAGCGGTAAATGAGATTAGCGCGTTCAAACAAACAAACAAACTCTTCAGCTTTATATATTAACTAGCCGACCCACGCAACCTCGTTTGCGCCTTATATTGCCCGTAGCGTGAAAATTTCCCCCGTTTTTGAAACATTTTTCATTGTTGCTCCGCTCCTATTAGTAGTAGCGTGATGATATATACCCTATAGCCTTCCTCGATAAATGGACTATCCAACACCGAAAGAATTTTTCAAATCGGACCAGCGGTTCCTGAGATTAGCGTGTTCAAACAAACAAACAAACAAACAAACTCTTCAGCTTTATATAATAGTATAGATATTGATAAGAATGGGTAAATTAGGTATTTCTGATTACTTACAAATGAAATGTGAATAAAATAATTTTTGTTTACAGAGCATGAAAAAATATTTTACAAGAAAGTAATAAAGTTAAATCGGTACTCCTTTATTAAGATGAATGCTTGTGGATTCTTCGACATTGATGCTAAATTACCTCTGAGTCTTTTTAAACTCGTTAATGATTATATCATCGTATTATTACAATTTCATTTGAAATAAAACGAATGTAGTATTTCGATTTACATAATTTTTATGTTACTTCCGTTATTATATTTTTTTTTGTTCAAATGTAAAATGTTAAATGTGTGTGCCCAATAAATGTTTCATTCATTCATTCATTCATTCATTTATTCATTCATTCATTCATTCATTCATTCATTCATAAAATTAGTTAAGTCTTGAAATGTTGAACTAGTAGCTAATATAGGCTAGGAAGATGATGAGTTAAGTCTTGAAATGATTCAAATCAATTCTGTGTGATCTAGAATTTCCTTTACCACAGTGTCAACGAGTTATAAATGCGCACTATCGTTAATGATATCTAAATAAAGTCATCCCGTTGATGGGATTATAGAAATAAAGAATCCGACGTCAATGAATATTATTAAAGACCAACGTCTTTAATAATATTCATTGACGTCGGATTCTTTATTTAATTAATGTAAATAAAAAAAAAAATAACGACCTTGTTTTTATTACTCTGTTATTAGTGACGTGTGAATGATGATTGCTGGATGACAGGTGACTTCTTCTCACCCGGTACGCTCTTGACAGAGCGATCGTGACTGCTAACCTATGAATAAGGAATCCTATGGAACTGCCCTAACCACGATAAAAGCGTGCATACCTACGATAATAAACATGGCCGTCTAGGTTGTACTAGCCTTAGCTGTTCATCAAAGATATCAATTAAACATACATTTCCAAAAAGTTTTCACTATAACTTTAGCGCAGCATAGTACTTCTTCCATTTCTTAATCCGTTAAGGTGGTTTTGTCTTTTACGAGATGAAGATCGTCGAAAGGTAACGGTAGACGGGAATTATGAAATAAACAAACTCGATGCACAAATTAAAATATTTTTGACCACACACACAAAATATTTGTGCTAATGCAAATATATATATACACAGTACGGTACTGACTTTCTGTTTGTTTTAGTATAACAAGGTATCAGATGACAGCGCAATGGTATTAGGTCCCCTACAAACTACCGTTTTCATCTGATATCAAGACAAACCATACTTTTATTGGGAAACATTATGAATAATCAAATAATATTTAAAACATTTATTGAACACTAAAAATAATCACGTATAAATCATGTTCATTTATCGGTTTTATCACGTCTTTCTAACTATTGTTGATGGAATATAATGACTATATTTTTGTTACTCATTTATTTTAACAGAATTATTTTGTTTTAAAATAATTTCTACAAGATATCGTTTCGATGTTTTTCTTTCCCAAATACCTAAACCTTATAGGGGAAAATTGGGACCCCGGGCAGATGTAAAATAAAGAAATTGTTTTGTATAACTTATTTGTTCCATAAAATAAAATGACTGTTTATTACATTAATATTCATTTTTATTAAATACAAAATTTCAATTTTTTTTAAATTAGGAGTTTTGGGGGAAAATGTAGGCACAAGGAAAATTTACTAACTTCCTAACTTCTTCAGTACTCTGTCTCTCTAAAGCTAAACTTTTGTCTTTCTCTATTTTAATTTTGTGCATGATTTGCATTTGATTCATTGAGACGTGAGACTCTTCTGGCCATCAACTTTAACTTGCGGAACTTGCTTTTCTTGTTTCTGAAAATAAAATTTTGTGTTAATAAAGTTAATAATACATAATAAATATAATTAATAATAAGTCGTGATTAATATATAAAGTTATTATAGAAACTATCGATTACTTACTCTTAAATCTTTTAGCACATCACTATTACAAAATAAAAAAATGACCAAAAACCCAAAAAATATCAATATATATGCCAACTAAATTACACACAGATTAATTTCATTTCAATTTAATGACACACTATAATAGTTATAATAAATATTGTATATACATTTTACGTTACTCCTTTGTAAAACGACAGATTTGGCAAACTTTGGCGTTTAGACGCACCACAACCCACAGCGCACTTGGGAGATATCGCAATTTAGTGTCTTTTCACTTTTACAAATAATATAAGCATAATTTCCTAATAAATTGAGAAACAATAGCTAAGAGCGAAAGTAAACAAAGGCAAACTCAACGTCATGTACTCTTTGACCGGTAACCAAACATGGCGGATTGGCACGCAGGTATATTGTTGTAGTGACGATGTTGCCAAAATCAGCAAAAACAAATATATTGATGTTCTGCTTTCCTTACGCGACACAGTACAAGTTAGAAAGAAATAGCAATAATTTTGGTATTGCTATATCGATTTCACTAACAAATGCAATTATATATTACATTACGTTCACTCCATATTATTCCTACCTCTATGCTGCTAACTAGTTGTTTTAGGAGAGGCAGATGCGATTCGTTTCACGATCTTTCGCCACTGCTGCCCGTTCATGGTCACCCTGCTACACACATCACACTCACATTTCCGAAGAATGTTAGGATGCGAGACTGTACTATTGAGAACAAACGCTGTTTGATATCCATATGAATTCAAGTTTCAGCCGCTTATAGAAATATGGTGGGAGGGGAAAAAGACGAGTGAGAAAGCGGATGTGAGTTAGCTGGAGATAAGATGAGAATAAGAAAAGGTGTTAGACGCTAACGTGTAAATTATTAAGTTTTTTTTTAAAGAGCGTATACCTTCTTAAGAGGTCGGCCACGCACTTGTGACGCCTCTGGTGTTGCGGGTGTCCATGGGCAGCTATAATCGCTTACCATCAAACGATACGTCTGCTCGTTTGCCAAATTTACAAATCACTATTCATAAATTGAATATTTTCTTACCAAACATATTGTAAAATACTTGAATATGATATTGAACGAGGGACGCCTTAGAACTACAATAATTAAAATTAATTCAAATTGATTTTTTATTTTATATTCGTAAAATAAATTATTGGAGTAATTGTAATATTATTGATTTTTGATATAAAACTGTATCACTTATTATTTTGATTTTGATCAAAATTTCCTCTATGAAGGACGGAGGTGGCGCGCAATTTGAGAGGCCTATTTCCAGCAGTGGACTGCGATAGGCTGATGATAAAGGCTGCAGACCAACAAATGGCGATTGAGTTCCAGGCGTTTCTGGGCGGCGTAGTAACTTCCATGAGGTGATCTGTCTGCTCGTTTACCCCAATTAATTACAAAAAAAAATTAAAATGTACCACAATTGCGTCAAAACTTTCGCTTCAATAATTTCAGCCCTACGATGTTACATAGTTACAAATAGATATTACATTGCTGAAACTATTTCCCTTCCTTTCAACTTCACCGTAGTCGGGTAAAATGTTTTTTTTTTCCTTTTTTTTATAGTAGGTGGGTAAAAGAGCAGTCGTATCGCCTGATGGTAAGCGATTAACGCCGCCCATGGACACCAGAGGCGTCACAAGTGCCTTGCCGGCCTTGGGGGATATTGAGGGTAGATAGGGGGAGGGGAGATAGGGGGAGAGGGTTTGAGTTATGGGCCTCTAGTATCCTCACTCACTCGGTGAAACACAGCGCAAGCACTATTTCACACCGGTTTTCTGTGAGGCCGTGGTATCACTCCGGCTTCTTGAGCCGGCCCATTTATGCCGAAGCGTGGCTCTCCCACGGTGAGAGAATTTAAATTAAACAATTAAATGTCTGGCATATAACATTTATTTTATTTTAAAATGTGCTGTTTTAATAAAAACTTAGTGAAGTTATAACAATTGTTGTTTTTCATTCTTTCTAATACTTTAAATACAACGTTAGATGACATTTATTAACTTAAATTTATGAACACTGCCACTTATGCTAGTTTTTTCTGTGCTATAAGTAACGGTTACAATTTGGTTTACTTTTAGTTCAGTCAAACCAGTTCAATAAACAAGCTTCTACATTCAATCTATACAAATAAATAAAATTGGAGTGTCTGTTTGTAACATTAAAATATCCGCTTTTTACTAAATGCTTATGTATGTATACACGGTACATATACCGAAAATGTAGTTAAAAAAATTTTTGTCTGTCTGTCTGTCTGTCTGTCTGTTTGTTCGGGGTAATCTCTGGAACGGCTGGACGCATTTTGACGGTACTTTCACTGGCAGGTAGCTGATGATCCCGTAGATAGTCTGTAATATAATGCGAATGCGAAACTTTGGTTACCAAAAATGATAAATTTTATTTATTAAAATATGAACAGAAATACTGTGCTTTTTTCATATGCAATACTATTATTAAAAAAAATCTTAATAGATATCAAAATGTATTTTATAGACTTCCTTAATACAAGAATCGGATTTACAACTTTCATCTCATTGTATAGGAACTGAGGCAACGCGATCGACATAATCGTGCTTTCAAATAGTGAAGCTTGTTAAATAAATTTAAAATTTAGAGGCGAGGAAATACTTAAGCGTGTACGAAAGCGTGAAAGAAATTAACGTTATGATTTTTTCAAAACCTAATTTATTCCCATTCATTTCACTTAATCACAGGTTTAATTTTAGAGGTAGTAGAATCACGCTGATTTCAACACGAACGGACCAGCCCGATTGGGGCGGTACTATCCTCGCACAGGTCAACCTAAAACAACGGCATTTATGCTATCGTCTTTCGTGAGTACGAGACCGGAGTTTTAATGATACAGAAGCATCACAATAGACCGCCATAGTATGAGTCAATGCATTGTAGTATTGTCTGCATTCTCAATTAATATAGTGACCACCACTCTTTGATTTTATGCTTTCTATCAGGTAGAGTAGAGTCAGTTTGGCAGGGTTATAAATAAAAGAAAAATAACTTGACATTCATATTGAATACAGGACACTCACTTATGTGCTGGTACAGATATAGACATTTTATTACATTTATTACATACAATTTTTAAGCTATTGCATAGCTTCTATCGCGGGCCGCGTGGAGACCGAATCCAGAAATTCCGTAACGAAAATAACCTAACACCCCCACTCCGACCGGCACAGTGGTGATACTTTGTAAAATGTTTTCTTATCGGTCACAACGCTCAAAAAGTATAACTTGAATTAATATCAAAGAAAAAAAAAACAGGAAAAAAATACGCATAAATAAAATCAATAAATAATTATAATTGCATAAGTTGAGAAAAAATGCTATGCAATAGCTTTACCGCGGCAGTTCCCGAGTGCCACACGTCTTTTTTTCTTTGTTTGTATACTTTCTTCAATTTTTCGTAATCTTTTCACTAATTTTTTTTCCTTATAATTATGTAAGCGCAAATTGTATTAATAATAATAATAATAATAATAATAATTGTTTATTTCTCTCAAAAGGTACATTAACATTTTTGTATTTAAAGATAAGTACAGCATTGACAGAACCTTATTGAGAGCTGGAGTCTGAACTAGGTTCGAAACCTGTGTGACAGATCTCCAGGCCTCGACTCTGATGACTACAAAATTCTTATACTAGCTATAACTATCAGAAGAGTTACTAAAACAATGAGAGTAGTCGCGTTGTTGTTAGTGTGGGTGTGTGTAAGTGTATCTTGTGGGAGTTGTATATGTGTGTAGTTGTTTGTGTGTAATTTTAGCGCATGCAATTCTGTGTGTGTTTCAAGTGATGAAGAAGAAATACTTATAAATCGTTTACTTTACTATGTAAATTATATTTTCAGTGCCGTCGTAGTCTAAGTCAACAAGCCAACGAGAAACTGTCCTCTTACACTCAATCCTAGTCATTGGGTACAAGTTTAATATTTTATTTAGTTTATTATAAACGTAATTTCCCAGAAAGTAAAAACATCTTTGGGATAGACTCGTTCGGACCGATATAGTGGGACAGACATTGTATTTCCGACGAATGCCGTCTAATTTTGAAGGTTCATATTTGGTGTTAGCGTGAGTCGTAAGAATGAGGTTCAAAACAAACAATTTTCGCACCGATAGAACATCACAGGCTTTGTAAAGTGCTGTGGTAGGAAATCGGTAAGGGAGCCCCCATCCAACTTTTAGTATCGCTCTTTGAGCACGCTCTAGTATTAGTAGATGTGTCTTATGTGTTCCTCCCCATACTACGATACAATATTGCGTTACTGATTGGCAAAGTGCTAAATAAGTGAATTTAAGGACCTGAGTGTCAACTACATTGCTGAGAGCTTTAAACACAAATATCAGTTTACGCAATCTGGACGTAAGTATTTCAATGTGTGCGCGAAAGGACAGAAGGTCATCTATTTGTACACCAAGATATTTAACACAGTTTGTTTGAGACAGAGCAGGGCAATTACACAATGAATGGGCCACGCTATTGCAGAAGTGCGCAACGAGAGGGTGAGAAAATGACGAAGGTCTGCCAAGAGTGGTCAGTGAAAAGGTCAAGTATTTAGTTTTTTCCGTATTAAGGGTGAGCTGATTCCCAGCCAACCAACGAGTTACTGAGTCAAGTCCGGCCTGAGCGCTCACGAACGCTGATTCCCATGTATCACCATATGATATAAGGGCAGTATCGTCAGCGTACGTAAATATAGTGGTATTATGCAGTTGTAATTGACAAAGATCATTAATGTATATTAGGAATAATGTAGGCCCCAAGATACTGCCCTGTGGGACGCCATTCTCAACAGAAAGCTCCTCGCTACAGTAACCATCGATCCTGACACACTGCCTTCTGTTATTAAGGTAATTATTTAAAAGAGACAGCTGATCACCTCTGATCCCAATTTTTTCGAGCTTTGCTGAAAGGATAGAGATTGAAATCGTGTCGAATGCCTTGGCGATGTCTAAAAAGATACCTATAGCTTTCTGTTTACCGTCAAGTTTAGCTACTATATTGTTGGTTAAATCCAGGACTGCTTTACTTGTGGATAGTCCAGAGCGAAAGCCGTATTGTCTTGGGGACAGTACTTGGGTTTGCTCTAGGAATTTGACAAGCCTGTTATTGATCAATCTTTCTAATAGTTTAGAAAGTGTGGGTAAAATAGAAATGGGTCTGTAGTTATTCGGCCGATTTCTGTCACCTCCCTTATGTATAGGGTGAACAACTGCAAGCTTAAAACATTCCGGAAATATACCCGTTCTAAAAGAAAGATTACATAAGAACGTTATGGGTGAGATCAGATACTTTTTAAATTTTTTAAGGAAGTAACCCGATATGTTATCGCTACCAACTGTACCACCACTTCTCAAGTTCATTATGAGAATCTCAAGTTCGGACTCATCTGTTTCTAACAAGGCCAACGTGTGCTGATGATAAGGAAGAGTGTCTGACGGTCGCGAGTGAAGGTTGGCAGTGACTGGAGCATCAGCCGATGATCGTCCTATACTAGCGAAGTATGAGTTGACTTCGTTAACTGAACGTCTTGGATCAGAAGAAGAAAGAAGTTCAAGAGGTTGCGTTGTGTCTCTGACTGTTTGCGTTATAGATTTTATGGCTTGCCAGACTTTTTTAGTATTACCCTTTGCATTATCTATTTGACGTTTATTAAATTTAGTTTTAGTGGTCTTAATTAAGTTAGCGCAGTAGTTTCTGTATCTTTTAAAAGTAACCCTCAAAATTTCGTCATTTGGTCTATTTTTAAGTTTTTGGTGTAAATGATCTCTGTTGCGCAAGCATTTCAACAGACCAGGAGTCATCCATTCCTTTCTAAATCTTTTACGATTAGACACGGTCTTTAGAAGCGAATTTGCGTTAATAATCGTATTCAGAGTATTAATGAAGTAAGAGGTAGCGTTGTTAACATCTAGAAAATCATATATAGGGGAGAAGTCGGTATTCTTAATTTCTAATTCAATATTTTCGTAATTAATAACTTTAGCAATCCTTAGCTTATTTTTAGGGCGGTTCAAGTAATGCTTATAATGAAGAAAAAATAAAACTGTGTCGTGGTCAGTTATGGATGTATTCGCTACGTAACAAAACGCCGGTAGTTTAGTTTTTAATATAAGATGATCTAGACAGGATCGATTGTTTCTAGTGCACAGTGTGTGAGCTGGTAGCATTCCGTGAGAAGCAGTCATATTGAGGTATTCTAACGAGGGTTGATCGCCATTGGTTTCGGAAATGTCAATATTGATATCCCCGGTTAGTATGACATTGTTAAAAGAAGAGTGAGATGAAAGAAGATCGTTAAGGGAGTTAATAAACATTGTCACATTTTGACTAGCAGGCGGGCGATAGATCGCTATCAATGACGCGTTACTGTTAATCGTTAGACACAGACAGTTCGCACCCACTAAAAGTGGCTCAGAAGAGGTAACATGAAGATGATCGCCGTAATAAACCACCACACCTTCGTTTTGAGAAGAATGTTTTTGTGTCGCTACTGAGGTGTACCCCTGCATTAATGGTATACGAGGAGAGCCTCTCAACCAGCATTCAGTGAGAACAATCAAATCCCACAGAACATCACTTCTCCTAATCAGTGTAAGTAAACTATCGAAGTTTTTATTAATGCTTCTTATATTCTGACAAAGAAGCTTTAACGATCCTTCATGTGAGCGAGATAATGCACGGCAATCCTCTATCATACAAACCGATGATTGTGCTATAGCAATTTGGTCTAAGTCATTATTTATATTCTGAATACAATCGAACTTTATATGTGTGATATTGTGCAACTATGCGATATGAATGACGTAGATAATTATAGGTAACAAAAACAGGGAAAACCGTCATCCGGTAAGTTGGTAAAGAACTGAAACGATGCAATGAAAAAAGCATCGTGTTAGTGAAATGGCAGCTAGGATAACTACGGTATATAGACAGGTGAATATTGTTGTTATGGCCAGAGGTAAGTAACCTAGTTTTCTGTGGTGTAATTGTAACATGGTAAGAGTAAGTGAATGTATACGTGTAATGACATGAAAAAGTGTGTAATAAAATGCAAAAACAATGGAAAAAAATACAGTAATAAATAAAACATGCAAACTGTAAAATATAAGTTTTAAATTGAAATAGTCATTGTTGCTTAGACAGTAGTGTGAGACATTTTTCTGATTTTATTTGAATTGGTTTATCTGCCGGGTTTTTACGCACTAAAATCTTTCCGTTTGAGTACCAACAGGCATAGTTGAAGGTCTTGACAAGTTGTCGGGTACTATACCATAACTTTCTCATAGCCGGTGGAAGGTGTTCGTCAACGTAGAGTGGCAGCTTGTTACCAACCAAACCAATTGTATGCGTATTTAGTTTGTCGTTAAGAGTACGGTCCCTGTTATACTTCCTGATTCTCGCCAGCAACTCGTTTCTAGTATTGACGAAGGCAAACTCAGCAACCACTGGTCTGCAAATGCCTGGCTTTCCGGGCAGTCTGTATATGTCGCGTAGATCCCGTGACTGAATCTCCATCTCAACGATCCGCCCCACACCAGACACAGCGGCCACCAGATCCTCGGTTTTTTCTTGTTCATTGGTTGGCAGATTGCGAATTTCGATGGTTGCCACTCGTGATTGAAAATGTAAATCTTGCAGTTGGTTCTCCAGACAAGTGGAATTTGCAGCGTTCTCCTCCTTTTTCTCTTCCAAATCTGCAACTCTGCTGACCATGTCATCATACTGCGTACTTATGAAGGTCATACTACGTTCGATTTCAGCATTTGAGCTCTGTATGGCAAGGCACTGCTTCTTGAGCTCCGTGACGTCATATACCAACTTGGACAGAACTGCGTCTTGTTCTGTTCTCCAGGAAGTGAGAAGAAGCTCCTGCTCAGCCTTCCAAGTGCTTAGCATATCAATCAATTCAGCCTTTAAAGCATAAAATGGGTCCACAGCAGTGTTTGGAGAATCAGCCAATCGTTGTCGTTTGGAACGCGCAGTGGTACCAACAGCACCAGCGTTATGAGTGCACGCAGCAGGTAGGTCAGGTTCAGAGGTTGACTGTCCAGACCCAATCGCCACTGGGACGGTCGCCATCGGAGGGGTTCTCTGAATATTCGGCATAGACGTTGTTAAATTTAGAAATTAAATTTATTTTAAAATAAGAAGAAATTTCTGTACAGAAATCACCAAGATTTTACAAAAATTCCGAAGATTAATAATCCAGACAAGCAAAATTGACAAAATATGATTTCAAAAAGAAATATTTTCGCCGAGACTGGATCCCAGCTGTGCCGCAATCGCAAGCGCTCACTCAGTGAGATCACCTAAGGCAGCCTTAGCAAAAATGTCGAATTGAATGGCCACTATTTAACGGTAGGCAGCAGTGAGCCAAAGTGAAAGTTGTAGTTACCGCCGTGTTGTTATATTCAAAGTCCGAGTCCAAACACACTTCTTCTATATACCGTCTGTTTAGAGATTAAAATCGTTCATCTATATTTTGTTTTGTATTTTTGTTTTGTTTTTTAAAGGCACTCACATAATGTTTCAACACAAAATTGTCACTGTAACGTTTACCCATACCATGTGTACTTTCGTATGCAAATAAAGTCACTTTAGACACTGTTTTTGTAATTAAAACTAGGACAAGTAGCAAAACGCGTGCGTAGACGGTGAAGTCACAGAGACGAGGTCACAGGGACATTAATACAATGACGTAGTTCGCTGTGAGACGAATTAATTTCTTAGGGAAACATGAATCAATCTCGAAGATCCGAAACACATTCATCTTCTCAAATATGACTCGATTTAAACGAAGCACATTCTTGCAAAGTCTTTTACTTCCATCTGAAACATGTTTATAAACAAATACGTTAAATAAATATTATCAAGCCTCTAAATAGATCAAACACTTGATTCTAAAAGTTTAAGTCTTTGGTCTACTTCTTTCCCGCCTTCTTGAAGTTTTGATATTGATATTTTTTTTTACGTGAAATTTTGGGAAAACATAAATTCATCTATGGGTCCAAAGAATTATTGCTAATTTTATGAATATATTTCCGAAGTAAAAGTATTATTCTCTTTATTACATTTATATACATATCAATTACAGTTTTAAATTTATAAAAAAATAAGCAATAATATGTATTAAAAATATGAAAATTAGTAAACCATCAACTCGGGTACAGGGATCAAGAAACCGGTGGTCAGGGTTCCAAAGACAGGAACCTCCTCACATTGTTACATTTCGTGTCTAGGAGGACTGCCTTCTGCGTCAGACCCTTGATCCTGTAGTCTAGTGTGAGCCTCTTAAGGTGATGGTTTAGGCTTTTGGCAATCAATCCGTGAACAGATAAGACTATCGAAACAATGATCACCGAGTCACCTGTTGGCAATCTCGTGAAATAAATCCAAATATTTTAGGTGCTTTTCTTTTTCAACTTACACGACATTCTGGCCATGACGAACGGCTATCTCAACAATCATTGCACGCCGCTCCAATCAATCCATCACCATTATATCAGCCTTATTTACAACTATAGTCACTTCTGTGATAATCGATCGAACCCAATAAATCGTAGCACGCCCATTCTCGAGAATTGATTTGGGTACATACCAGTAGTATGACACCTCTGAGATCACAAGATGGCAAATAAAGGCAAGTTGTTGATGTACGATCCTGGCTACTTGCTTGTGCCTGTGCAAATAATCGCCGATAGCAAAACGAGAACAGCCAAAAACAATATACCTAATAGATTCCCCAGGACGGTGACATACCTAAAAGAAATCATCCAACTATCTTCATAGCCAAGACATAGACGCTTTGAAGTCTATATACGGCCCATTTAGGGCGCGATAGAACCGATAATGAAATTCCTTGCCCTTCTATACCTACCTGCGATCATTAGTACTAAGTACAACAGGTTTGTGCCAATTTTCTTTAGCCAGAGCAAGCAGAGTGAGCATAACCCAATCATTGTAGGCTCCCACTTTGTTTCCGCCTGATAAAAGACTTAAGTACTTTTTTCACAAATAAAAAACAGGTCCTGCCAAAGTGATTCTACTTTGCTTGATGGAGAGCATGAGTAGAATCCAAGAGTAGTTATCACCATACTCGTTGCGAATAAAGACAATGCAGCATGGTGATACACACTATGGCAGTTTAGTGAGATGCTTACTCACGCCCCGCTTAAATAACACGGAATCGTAGTGGAAAGTAAAAACGTGCGCTGAAAATGACTTCGGTTTTTACTGATTGGTACTAGAAGATTGAGCCGAACCCGTTAGTTCAAGAACGTGTGTCTAGCAGTTTAAAACGGTTAATTATTTATTTCTTACCCAATTCCTGATTTACGCTTAACAAACGATAACAAACTTCATCCACTTCGATAATAGTTTTGTAAAACTTCTCGCAATTGCAACTGAGTACTGTGATAAGCATCATATTTTTCAATAACCAATACAGTTTCACCAATTTGAAAACTGAAAGAACCTAAAACAACAACATTAAAATCGAAGAAAATAACAATCATTGGTAATACACCAATAAATATTTCATCTAAAGATAAACACATTTAAGTATAAGTAGTTTTATTGTTGCTTAAGGTGGAAGAGACCTATGCGTCACAGGATACGCTCATCACTAAACCGGAGTAGCAGATGTGTTAGTTTATAAGTTAGATTATTTTATGTATGTTTAGGTTCAGCAATAAAGTCTTAATAATAAAAATATTTTTTGTTGTCAGTACATTGTCTACTAACCTTCTGATCATCTTCAGTCAACGTCGTTTCACCAAGTTCTATAAATGTTTGCAAATAAAGTAACGTGTGAAGAAACGTATCACATGTTGTAAATAATATCTGAATAAAAGATAAAATAACTAGTTAAAATTAAACAGTACTCACCATTCTCACTAAGATACTTTTTACCATAAATGTGTATAATGACTAAATCGATATCATTTGTGTTGAGATTAATAAAAAAATATTATCAGTAAAACAAAAACCTAACAGGTTAAAGTAATGAAGCGAAAATATTAAAATAAGTATCACAACGATGCTAATTCTGTTGTTGATATCAGTAAAATTTGATATTGGATTACACACTTTAATTTCATTGGTTTACAATCCACTTTTCGATATCTCAAATCTTAGATTTCACTATGGATTCTACAGCATACCAATGAAATGGCAATCAACCAACTAAAATATGTATAGTAGGTCAAAACCTTATAAGAAGATTTTGACCTGTTAAAGGATTATTAAAG
The DNA here is from genome assembly GCA_905220595.1 of Spilosoma lubricipeda. Taxonomy (NCBI): domain Eukaryota; kingdom Metazoa; phylum Arthropoda; class Insecta; order Lepidoptera; family Erebidae; genus Spilosoma; species Spilosoma lubricipeda. Next base: position 11,727,898 of record HG992297.1, read on the forward strand.
AAAATAAGAAAGTGAAGTCTTAATAATAAAGAAAAAACAAGCTTAATAGACGTTTATTAGATAAGTTAAAAATAATTACCGGAATCTCAAACACGTCTTTAAAAACAGAAAACGCTGCCATCAAATCCGTGTATACTTGAAATAATTTGGTCCACGTTTTTTCATCTCCGTCATTTATACTGAGAGCTACTTGGGTGTTATATTGGATTTCTGCAATCCATGCTAGTATGCCACAATTGAGAAGTTTGATCAAACAAATGCTATAACTCACGTATACATCAAAGTATAGCATTGAAAAAAAATAAGTTGTGATTCCAATGTTCAATCTCAAAAAAAAGAATAAAGAATAAACTAAATAATGTTTTAAAACATAGCTCCAATTTTCAAAGATGATTTTATTGTACTTGTCAAAATTGATCTTTTGAAATGATTTTTGAATAAAGACAATCATACGGACATGTTTATTACTTGATAAAACGTTATGAACATAAAAAAATATGTAAGCAGCAATATGAGCCATGAAGTTCGCAGAAAAACTCAACATCAAGAATTCATTTTTCGTAAACCGTTTATAACCTTCTGTAACATTGACACCAAAGAAATGCAAGAATATAAGGAAAATCATAGCAACTAAAGACAATATATTGTAAAAAATTCCATTGGGCATAATACAATTACTTTTTAACCTAAATTTTGACAAGAAAACTATATGTTGTGTTATTTGTGCAGGCAGTAATACTTTTTGGAATTTTTTGTCTAAAAAGTTTTCACTAAATTTGATTTTAGTAGCTTTCATTTCCATATTGTCTGGAATGCTAAGGATAACGTAAAACACTCACCGAAGGTTATTGTTAAATGAATTATGAACCACTAATGAGAAATTATATTAATGGACCAGGAGCTATTAACAGATTTTCATGACCAAGTCCCTCCTGATCCAAAATTCGTAAAATGCATTAGAAATGTATATTAAAAATACTCGCAACCGTCAGTTGCAATTTTGTGGATAGGGTGGGCAGTGACAACCTCCCACGCAAGCAGAAAAAAAAGTTTTTTAGTCACTTCCTCCCATTTCAAAATCCTACAGATTATAGTTTACCTAGTATCTTGAGGGATAAATTTAGTCAGCTGACAGCTGATAAAATACGTCAGCTGGCTATTTTAGCATGAAAAAATCTTCTTTTTTCAATGAATTCCACTCAAATAAAAATTATCCGGCGATAGTTTATATGCTATTATGAATAAAAATTGCTGTCAGCTTATTGTACCTCAGATGAAAGTTTGTCACTTGCTACCTTGAAAGGTATACACACAACGCAGTAGCATCTACCACCAACTGAATCTTATTAGCTGACGAATTTTCCCTTGACTTACAGCTGGCTGATTTTCTTCATTATTTACTAGAGCATGTTAACAATCCTCTTTTAAATTTTCGTTCAAGAGGAAATCAGGTATCTTAAGTTATTTTCTTTTTTACAGATTGAAGCTATACATAAATCCTTAAATTTATTGGTACGCGTGTATAATAATAATAAAACATGATCGATCAATATGATAAAATTATTAATACCTTCTTCAGGTTTAGCAATTTAAATTCATCGTTGTTGTCAAAAAATTAAATGTATTTTTTTTGGAACAATGCAAGTCTAGCATCGTTCATGTTTCTTAACCGATTAAGGCCATACATCTGATAGCTAAATTCCTGAATTTTGCCAAATAAATCTTCCCTGTTCATCGATAGCTCTGACATGTACGAAATATTTCGTAAACGCTTCAGATATTATTGAAAATGCACGTTACTTGCCTTTCCTACAAAAAGCAGAGTTGCAATCACATCCTACATTTTAATGCAGGAAATGCTGGAGGTGCTGCGCTCAAATTCGATTCCAAAGTTTCATAAATTGAGTGACATTGATGAACCTACAATCATTCGTATTCACAAAAATATGTATTAACATGATGCAGTATATTTCATAATTTAAGCGCACGCGGCACACCTCTTTTGCCATTGTATCCTAATATATTTATGTGGCTATTATACTAACACTCAGTTCGACTAAACAAACTTCACTTTCACTTCGAGTCGCATTATATTCCCCGCCTATTTTTTTTCTACTGAAAATTTTGTACATTAACTTTTAAACTTTTGCGTTCCATGATATATTAACAATTATTTTAACGGGAATTAACGCGATCACTTATTAAAAGGTATATTACATACCTCTGATTTGCCACCAGGTTGCACTGGCCGTGGTCACAGGCTGACTCAGCCTGTCAGGCAAATCAGAGGTATGTAATATACCTTTTAATAAGTGATCGCGTTAATTCCCGTTAAAATAATTGTTAATTTTCTACATGCTTTATACAAAATAAAATGCCTTTACCACTAACCATCTCCAAGTTTACTATTAGCATTCCATACTTTACTATAGCATAGAATGTGGAGAAGGTAATTTTAATTCCCAATCTAACTACAATGTAGAAAGGGCTTATGTATAGTTTCAATCAGTAAAAATTTTTTTCTTCATGTTTAAGCAGCCAGCAGACGTTTAAGCCACCACGTTATGGTCATCGACTCTATTTTCCCTTCAAGATAGTAGGTAAACTATAATCTGTAGGATTTAGAAATGGGAGGAAGTGACTGAAAAAGCTTTTTTTTCTGCATGCGTGGGAGGCTGCCACTGCCCACCCCACCCACGGAGCCACAGCTGACGGTCGCGAGTAATTATTTTATACATTCCTAATGCGTTTTACGAAGTTTCGCTCGGGAGGAAGTAATTGACCAAATTTGTACCTGGCTCCCGGACTATAAGGTGAACAATTAATAATTTAAAAGATACGGCTATTTGAAATGTGGAACATAGTAAAATAAACGACTAATTCCATTAAATTGCTTCGGAAATTATAATAGGTCAAAATGTGTTTGTGGAGTTTGATAGGCTGTCAAATTTTAAATAGTAATATTAATGACTGGCATGTTATTACAATGAGCAGTTACTCTCACTTCTAAGCTAGAATTTCTATCCAGAAACAATAATGTGATAATCATCAATTTTATTCTGAACTTTTTTTTTGTTGATGGTCCACCATTTTCGAGTAGGGAATATCAAGAATTTATGGGTAATAACGGCATTAAAGTAACCTTTAAATCAGTATATCAACCTGCTTGTAATGGTACAGCCGAAAATGCCATTAAACTTTGCAAATGAGCTACTATAAAAAAATCGTGGCGGGATAGAGTTAGAAGAAGCATTATAAACATTTATGATGATGTATAGAAATGTAAAACACAATTCTATTGGTAAGTCACCAGCTATGTTATTGCAGCAAAGAAAACTAAGGTCTAAGTTAGAATTACTAGGCGAGGATAGGCAGATGGTAGATAGGGTTTACAAGACTCAGATTTTTTTATGTTTTTGCCGCCAAAATGACTCTGCTCTGCATGATAGAAAGCATGAGCAGAATCCAGTGGTGGTTACCATCCTCAATGCAAGTGGGTGCAATGGACCATGGTGACCAATACTATGACGGCCTAGTCAGATGCTTAAAGGACACTTTGGAACCGAGCAACTAGAGTCACATAACGTTTCGAAAGTGCTTGAAAAGGTCTACTTGAAATAAAAGCTTTTTGATTTTTAACATCGGTATTCTTAGAAGCGTTGGTATCACTTCGGTCAATCCGGACTACAATTTACAATATTAAAAGTTTCACTACATGACTTTTTTTTACAAATTTCGTAAGATGCCAGTGAGTTTAAAAGTCTCTGAACTGTAACTGAATGTCGCACAGTTGGTCGTCCCAAATATCTCTGGAGTGATACAATGGAAGCAGACTTTGAGGAGTTCAAGACGACAATTGAAATTTTAGGTCACTGAACTAACGAAACTGAAATTGAATCGAAATCACAAAAATACCTAAGAGTAGACAAGACAAGATATCTTCTGATTCCACTTATCGCCTAACGTATGTCTCCACCACAAAGGCCGGAGATCGGAGAAAAGTGTAACAAATTATAACCGTGGGAGAGCCACGCCTCGGCATGAATTGGAGTCACTTCACCGGAGTGATACCACGGTCTCACAGAAAACCGATGTGAAATGGCGTTTGCGCTGTGATTCATCGAGTGAGTGAGGATACCGGAGGTCCATACCCCAACCCCCATTCCCCTCCCCATCCCCCAAAGGCTGGCAACGCACTTGTGACGCCTCTGGTGTTGCGGGTATCGATTGGCGGCGGTAATCGCTTACCATCAAGAGATACGTCTGCTCGTTAGTCATGCGTAACTCATAAAAAAAAATAACCCGACCACGTGAAAACTTTTCATAAAATTTATGAAGCCTTTGTCACTCAAGTTTTTATTACTAATATAGATTAGTAATAATTACTTGAGGGATATAAGCTTTCGATATAGATCTAATATTATTCTATAAATCGATTCAATACTTTCGGCCCTACGATAATACGTAGGAACATATATTAAATATTGCTAGAACTATTACTTTTGACTTCGCCGTAGTCAGGTACAATAATGTAAATAAAACAAATATTTAGCATATGACATTTATTTAATTTTAAAATGTGCTATTGAAACTTAGCGAAATTAACAAAATTGTTGTTTTTTATTTATTTTCATAATTTTAATACAATGTTAGATGACGTTCATTGACTCAAAGCAAGAAATTACAAATTTATGAACACTGGTGTTAATTCTGTTGTTCCCGTGTGTTCGCATTGCAATTTGGTTCAGTTTTTGAAGTAAAAAAAAAAAAATTTTTTTGTAATTTTTTTGTTTTTTTTAAAATACAACTCCCTCATACTTACATACATGAAACGGACACAAACAACGCGCAGACCCAGAACAACAATTTATGGTTCACACAAATATTTTTTGCGTGTACTTACATATTTATTAAGTTGACGTTAAGAAATTAAAGTTATTTTTTAACCGACTTCAAAAAAAGGAGGAGGTTTCTCAATTCGACCGTATATTTTTTTTTTATGTGTATTCGCTGATAGCTTCGTCGTTTATGAACCGATTTTGATGATTCTTTTTTTAATGGAAAGGAGATGTCCCAACGGTGGTATAATGACGGAGGACATTAAAATCTGATCATGGCATCCAAGTCGAACCTTGAAGTCGGTTTTATTTTTGTTAAAATTGTACTTGTTTAATCTAAATTATTCCTTTTCATTTCACTTAATCAATAGTTTTAATTTCAAAAATAGCTTGTCGTGCATATTGGGTGCAGGATACAAATATAGGTGCATGTGCAGATACAGATAGAATTTGAAACAGAAGCACCTACTAACAATACATAACATTAATTTTCTTCTGTGTGTTCCTTTATTCTATATTTTGTAACATTTTCTCTTATTTTGGTTTCCTTATATTTACGAAAGCGCAAATTGTATTAATACAATGACGTAGTTTGCTGTGAGACCAGCTAATTTCTTAGGGAAACATGAATCAATCTCGAAGATTCTAAACACATGCATCTTCTCAAATATGACTCGATTCAAACGAAGCACATTCTTGCAAAGTCTTTTACTTCCATCTGAAACATGTTTATAAACAAAGACGTTAAATAAATATTATCAAGCCTCTAAGTAGATCAAACACTTGACTTTAAAAGCTTAAGTCATAGGTCTACTTCTTTCCCGCCTTCTTGAACTTCATTTGGTATGTTATCTGAGTCTCTTCATCCATTACTATTTTGCTATACGAAATTTTGGAGAACGCATGAACCAATTTATAGGTCACAGAATAATTACGAACTTGATATGTCTATGTGTCTTAGCTACTTGTACAAAACTAAAATTGGAAAACTTACAATTGTAACTTTTCCAATTTTACTTTTTATAAAACTAAGAGTTCTTAAATTACCTGGTGTCCATAGGTGGCGATAGTCACTTACTATCGGGTAACGTGTTTGTTCGTTTGTCCCCTCTACTAAAAATTTACTTTTCAACGTTCAATTTTTTTTTGAATATAGGCCCCGTTAATGTGACACTACTCTGCCTGATGGAAAACATAAGTAGAATCCAAGAGTAGTGATCACCACAATCGTTACGAATGGAGGAATTACAGCATTGTATTCCACACTAAGGCGGTTTAGTGAGATGAATAGATGAGTAGCGTGAGTAATCTCGCCACACTTAAATGACCCGGGATCGTAGTCGATAAATTTTATTGATTTCTTACCCAATTCTTGGTTAATGCTTAACAAACAATAGCAAACTTCATCCACTTCTTTAACAGTTTTGTAAAACTTCTCGTAATTGTAACTGAGTACTGTGATAATCATCATATTTTTCAATAACCAATACAATGTCACCAATTGGAAGATTGAAATAATCTTAAACAATAACATTTAAACAGAAAAAATATAACCAGTGAATATTTAAACCAACGATGAATGTGAGTATAAATATATTATTTTCAGTACATCGTCTGCTAACCTTCTTATCATCTTCAGTCAGCGTTGTTTTACCAAGTTCTATAAATGTTTGCAGATAAAGTAACGTGTGAAAAAATGTATCACATGTTGTAAATAATATCTGAAACGAATGTTCAAATAACTAGTAAAATTAAACAGTATTCACCATTTTTACTAATCTACTTTTTACCCTGAATATGATGTGTAGTGGATTAAAAATACGGAGTAAGAATCGTCTAATTAACGCAGGAAATATTGAAGCAAACTCTATGTCAACTTCTCGGGCTAGTCTATACTAATATATAAAGCTGAAGAGTTTGTTTGTTTGTTTGTTTGTTTGAACACACTAATCTCAGGAACTAGTCAGATTTGAAATATTCTTTCCTGGGGTGTTAGATAGCCCATTTATCGAGGAAGGCTATAGGCTATATATCATCACGCTAAGACCAATAGGAGAGGAGCACCAATGACAAATGTTTCAAAAACGGGGGAAAATTATCACGCGACGGGCAATAGGAGACGCAAACGAAGTTGCGTGGGTCGGCTAGTGTAGTATATTATGACGAAACCAGCTTTTTAAGAAGAGCCCTATGCTTAGCAAAGGCTGTGTGTAAATTACGTTAGAGTTTAGTACAGTTTTTTCTATGCAAATTTTCATAGTAAACCGTGAAGTAAGTAAAGATTCGATAAAAAAAAATCAACACTAATTACTGGATAAATTAAACAGCAATGATTACCGGCATCTGAAACACGTCCTTAAAAATAGATAACGCTGCCATCAAATCCATGTATGCTTGAAATAATTTAGTCCACGTTTTTTCATCTCCGTCATTTATACTAAGAGCTACTTGGGTGTTATATTGAATTTCTGCAATCCACGCAAGTATACCGACATTCAGAAGATTGACTAAACAAATGTTATAACTCGCATATACATCGAAATACACCATTGAAAAAAAGTAAGTGTTGACTGCAACGTTTAATCTCAAAAAAAAGAATAAAGAATAAACTAAACAATGTTTTAAAACGTAGCTCCAATTTTCAAAGATGATTTTATTGTACTTGTCAAAATTTATCTTTCGAAATGCTTTTTGAATGAAGACAATCATACAGACATGTTTATTGGTTGATAAAACATTTTGAAAATAAAAGAAAATGTAAGTAGCGAAATAAGCCGCGTAGTTCGCAGAAAAACAGCACAACAAGAATTTATTTTTTGTAAACCTCTCAAAGATGTTTGTAATATTGCCACTTATACAATTCAAGAATATAAGAAGAATCATAGCAACTAATGACATCATATTATAAAAAATTCCATTGGGCATAATACAATTACTTTTTACTCTAAATTTTGATAAGAGAACTAAATGTTGTGTTATTTGTGTAGGCAGTAATACTTTTTGGAAATCCTTATCTAAAAAGTTTTCACTAAATTCTATTTTAGCGGTTTTTACTTCCATGTTGTCTGGAACACGAAGGATAATGTAAAGTTCTCATCAAACGTTATTGTTAAATGAATTATGAACTACTAATGAAGTAATTACATTAAAGTGAACATATCATACTCGTTGATTTATATTCATATAGAACAATTAAGTTAAAAGGTATGGCTGTTAAAAATGTGGCACCAGCGGAAAATAAATGACTATTTCTATTAAATTACTTCGTAACCTGATTTATGGGAGAAATATGTTTATGGAGTTTGGTAGACTGATATTATTATAAAACTAGCTGAACCTGCCCGACGCGGGACAAAGCTAGTCTATAAAGAAAAGCTGTCTAAGTTACTCTCTAGATCATCGGCTCAGCCTGTGACCACGGCCAGTGCAACCTGGTTGAAACGTCAGGCAAATCAGACGTATGTAATACCTTTTAATAAGTAATCGCGTTAATTCGCGTTAAAATAATTGTTAATATATCATGGAACGCGAAAGTTTAAAAAAAAATTATATTACGTTTCGACATCTCATCCATTAAAACCATTCAGAAGTTTACACAGAGACACAGAAATATTTTCGAATTAATAATATTAGAATGAATTGATGAATGATCGTCAAATAGATTAAAGATAACGTCAAGGATAAACATAATTTCATTACAATTGCTTGGTAAAACTTTCAGTTGATTACCTATGGCATTAAAGTTTTAACTTACTTACACGTCACCTGATTCGACAGATAATATTTCGAAGGTTTGCGGCATTCGTTCCCTCACTAGTCCAACGAAAGAATATAATGCTTAAAAAACGTGTAAGCTATGTATTGGAAAGGAACATTAAAAAAATGATTTACCCTCTCTATCTAACTCAAATTATATTATTGTCATTGAAATATGTTATCAACGGCAATGTTGTGAAACCCATTAAAGTCAAATTCCATATACTTATATATTTAATTATCATGGCAATTGTAATCTACAGTATCTGCTCCCATGTACTTTCTTACAAATCCAACCATAATGTCAATAGTTCGAAAAAAATGATTTCCATATACTATTTGATACTCAATTTGTATTACTGTTTCAACCTTTTGATTATTTGTAGTTTGAACATGATATATAGTCAAGACCATGTCGGATTATTGATGAAAATTCAGCAAATTCAATACAAATTAAGCTTAAATGAAAAGGATATATCAAGTTTCGTCACTCGGAATTGGGTCACCGTTTTTGTTTTAATTATCACCAATATTTTCATATCACTTTTGTATTATCACACTCTCAAACTAGTTGACATTGTTCTGTACATTCTCGATTATTTAATAACTGGCTTAGATATAAATATGATTTATGCAAATTTTATAATCATTCTACTTAAAAAATATCTCATCAAATGGAATAACATTATCATATGTATAGGTAATAAGCAAATCGACAAAAAAAATTGTGAAGAAATGTTCATTACTTATGAAAAAATCTTCGCAACTTACAATTTGCTCAGTAAATTATTTCATATTTTGGTAAGTTGTAAAAATATTGCATATATATATAAATATTATTATGTATTTTTTATTGATTTTTAATTGATTTGTTTTATGTCATAGATATTTCTACAATCATTTGATGTCTTATTCAAATCTTCACTCTATATGCAAATACATCTGGATATGAATATAAATCAATATTACAGTTACGTAAGTATAACAGTAAAGGGCAGGTCAGTAAAATTGGATAATATTTCAATAATATGAAAAATTAACCCATTCTTATGATCTTTTATCGTGACCTTGAGTTAACTTTAAATTAAATGGAAATTATTGATTTGATCTATTTAATTCCAGCATGATTTTATAATTTTAACATTTGTAAATATTGTTGATCCAATCAAAGATGTCGCATTAGGAGCTATTTTATGTACTAACTTAGAGATGTTCAAGTCAACTGTTGAAAATGCAGAAGACACTTGCGTAAGACATTCGGTTAATTCTTCAGGTAAAGTGAATTTATTATAAAATAAAATAAATAACTGAAGTTTAAGTTAAAATAAATAACTGACTCTCCTAAATTAACTTTTGGGTCTTGCAATAGTAAAACTCAGTTAGATTTTACAATAAGAATTTACTTGAGATCATTTTTCCAATCACTGTCAACACAATACATTTGTTTGTCAGTAATGATCGATGGAGTCAATGATGTATTTTATTTAGACAAGATTTAACATCACTCATGTTTACTTTACCGCTGGGTATTGACTTTTTGGACGGAGTTGGCTTGTTTCAAGTTTTTTTTGTTTTATGTTTGGCCCTGCCAATTTGACTCTACTCTGCCTGATGGAAAGCATAAGCAGAATCTAAGAGTAGTGGTGACCCACACCATGGCGGGTTAGTGATGCTTCTACATCATTGGCCTCAGGTCTCACACTCACCTACAAAACAGGACAGCATGATCGCTGTCATTTTACGTTGATTTTCTGTGCGACGGTAGTACCGCCCCGGTCGAGCCGGCCCGTTCGTGCTGAAAGCGTGGCTCTACTACCTTTATAATAAGTATGTATTAGAACGTCTCTAATGTCATTGTCAAAATGACAATGACATATTGTAAGGACAACCTTCCTGGGCTCTGTCTCTTTTTGCTGTGGACTCCGGACACGAAACACTAATTGTATTAATAATAAGAAGTACTTGTAAGAAATATAAAATAGACCTCCTGAAGACCTCAGCGATTAGTTTTATTAAAAAATAATAATAATACACCAACAATACATGGCGCAGTCGAAGGATTAAGACAGATAAAAACCTACGAGCAAATTGGTAAGAAAGCACATTGAATATTTTCGGAAAATGTCGGAAGAGAAAAAATTACAGGTCGGCGTGGACAATATGACGACGTGTGCTGTTGAGTATAAGATGCCGAAGGGCCTAAATCTCGACAACATCGATAATTGCTATCCACAATGGCAAAGATTTCTTCAAAGCTTTAAAAATTTCATGATGGCGGCCGGCTTCGAAAAATTAGCCGAAACCAGGAAAGCAGCAATATTATTAAACTGCATAGGACAACAAGCCCAAGAACTGTATTTTAATGTACTTATGAAAGATGATAAGGCGAAACTGGAGGAGGTATATGACATTTTTGAAGATTATTTTAAGCCTAAACAGAATGAGGTGATAAACAGTTACAATTTTAACAAGCGTAATCAAGAAGATGGTGAATCGTTTGATGCATTCTATACTGCAATCAGAAAGATGGCTGAAAATTGCAATTTTGGAGACCAGAAAGAACGTATGATTCGGGACAGGATTGTTATCGGTGTCAAACAGCAACGGATGCAACAGAAGCTCCTTGAAATAAAAGACTTGACGATGACCAAGGCAGTGGACATTTGTCGGTCTGCAGAGCTGTCCAGGGAACATTTGAAGGTGTTGTCTAACCCGGAGGTTCATGCGGTACACACATCGAAGTCGTCTCAGCAACATACATCTAATAATAAAGCTAAGTATATGAATAGGCCATTTAATAATAATCATAACAACTTTAAAATCAATAATTCAAATAAGAGCAATAGTATGAAAGGCAATTTTAATAAAAACTATTATAAATGTAAAAAATGTAATATGGAACATGGTCCTAGGCAGTGCCCTGCCTATGGAAAACAGTGTAACAAATGTCATAAATTTAATCATTACAGCATAGGGTGTACAGGTGATAAAAAAGTACATAACATTAATGAAAATACACCTAATTATATTCATGATTTATGACTAGTTTACAACATAGATTTAAAAAATAACGAGTGGATTGAGATATTAAGAGTTGAAAATAAAAAAGTGTCTTTTAAATGTGATACAGGGGCTCAAGTGAATGTAATATGTTTACAGGATCTTCAAAAAATTGTCGATGATGATATTAAATTTTCTGAGACTAGAACATTAATAGAGGTCTTTGGGGGTGGTAAAATAATACCAATTGGAAAGATAATATTAAAAGTTTATAATAATATTAATGAAGAGTATGTAAAGTTAGAATTTCTGATATTAAAGGAGCAAGTTAGACCGATATTAGGTCTAAAAGCATTAATAGACCTCAACTTCTTAAATAATAATAATATTAATATTATCAAAGCTCAGAATGAATGTAATAATACTAAGGAAAAAATTATTAATATGAATATACAACTATTTCAGGGTGTTGGTGAATTTAAGAGTCCTCTGCAGCTACGCATTCAACCTGGTGTGCAGCCTGTAGTGAGACCGCCACGGAGAGTGCCTAATGCACTAATGAAGCGCCTCGCGGACAGGTTGGAAGCTCTAGTGAAGCACAAAGTCATTGCGAGAGTCGAGCACCCGAAAAATTTTGTAAGCAATTTAGTTATTATTGAAAAGAAAGATGGTTCATTAAGAATTTGTTTAGATCCAAAGGATCTAAATAATGTGTTAATAAGAGAACATTATTTGATACCTACGATAGATGAAATTGTGTCTAAGTTGTGTAATAAGAAGTGTTTCTCAGTACTAGACTTGTCAGATGGATTTTATAATATTAAGTTAAGTGAAGATTCAAATGATCTTTGTACTTTTAATAGCCCTTATGGGTGTTACAAATTTTTAAGAATGCCATTTGGTTTGTCAGTAGCTCCAGAAATATTTCAAAGGTATAGTGAAATGGCTTTTGGAAATATACCTGGTGTAATAGTATATTGCGATGATTTATTAATAAGTAGCGATACAGTGGAGGAACATGATATAATATTAAATAAAGTTTTTGAAAGAGCGTTGGAACATAATGTCAGATTTAATAAAAACAAATTTCAGTATAAATTAAAAGAAGTAAAATATTTTGGTCATCTATTCTCTGAAAAAGGCATGAAAATAGACCCAGATAGAGTAACCGCAATTTTAAATATGAAAAGTCCTACTAATAAAAAACAATTACAATTTTTTCTTGGAATGGTAAGTTATTTAAGAAAATTCATACCTAATATGGCAAATATAGCATCACCACTACATTTATTACTAAAAAAGGATGCTGAGTGGATTTGGACTGAGGTTCATGAAAATGTTTATAATGATCTTAAGAAAAAAATTACGGAGGCTCCAATATTACAGAATTTTAATAGTAAGTTGCCTATTGTAGTACAATGCGATGCGTCGAAGGATGGCATAGGTTGTTGTTTATTACAAAATAATAAGCCAGTTTGTTTTGCATCTCGTAGTTTAACACAGTCAGAGAGAAATTTCTCACAAATTGAGAAGGAATTGTTAAGTGTAGTGTGGGCCACTAAAAAATTTCATTATTTCATTTATGGCCAAAAAGTAACTATTATTAATGATCATAAACCATTAGAATGTTTATTAAAGAAACACTTACATGAGATACCATCACCTAGATTACAAAGATTGAAACTTAAATTACTAAAATATAATATAGAATTTAAATACTTACAGGGTAGATTCATGTATATAGCAGACCTATTATCTCGTTCATACCAAGAATGTAATGATGTTGATGAGTCATATATGTATGAGGTTATACATTGTGTGGGTCTTACACAGAATTTAGAGTGCACAGAGGAACAAAAGTCTCATTTAATTAACGAAAGTTCAAAAGATAGTGAGTTGATAGAATTAATAGAATTTATTAAAAATGGTTGGCCAAGTAAAAATAGTATACCGGATCATTTACATAGTTTTCACAAATTTAAGAATGATTTGTCATTTGATAGTAATTTAGTTTTTTATAAAGAAAGATTAATTGTACCTAAAAACTTAAGAATGTCAACATTAAATATATTACATGAAGGGCACATTGGCATGTCTAAAATGAAAGAATTGGCTCGAAAATTATATTATTGGCCTCACATAGATAGTCATATTGAGGAATTTGTTAAAAAATGTTTTCCCTGTCAAACATATCAAAACAATAATATAAAAGAACCATTGATCTCACATTCAGTTCCTAGTTTACCATTTTTAAAGTTAGGTATTGATATTATGGAGTTTAAAAGAAAAAGTTATTTAATAATATATGATTATTACTCTAAGTGGTTAGATATTAAGTTTATTAGTAACAAAAGTGCTAGTGCGATTAATAATAGCTTACTGGATTTATTTAGTAACTTTGGTGTTCCTTCTGAGATAGTGTCAGATCATGTACCATTTGATTCCAGAGAATGTAAAATGTTTGCTCAAGAATGGGGTTTTAAGTATACTTACACTAGTCCTAGATATCCACAGTCAAATGGGATGGCTGAGAGAGGGGTACAAACAGCTAAGAAAATAATGTATAAATGTAATGAAGATAACACAGATTTTAGAATAGCTTTATTAAAGTATAGAGTTTCACCGGTGGCTGGAACTAGTTTTTCTCCCTGTGAATTGTTAATGAATAGAAATTTAAGAACAAAATTAATAACTTCACATAAATATTTACAACCAAAATTAAATAATAATGTAGAATATCAGTTTAGTAAGCAAGTGAACAGGAATATTAAAAATTATAATAATACAAGTAGATTTAAAAAAGAATTTGTTTGTGGTCAAAATATATGGTTCAAAAAAGAAGTACAAAAAAATATATGGTTAGAAGGTAAAATAGTTGGTGTAAATGGAAACAGGTCATATAACATAAGAGACAAAAATAATGTGAATTATACAAGAACATCTTTCTACATTCGTCCAGCATAGACTTTGTGTTTCACGGAGTAAGGTGCTCATTGGTTGAATGTGTAATTGTAGTGTAAACATTTATAATGTAACTTTGTTAAAATAATTTAAATTCATTTGTTGAATGTGTAATGGTAGTATATTATAAATGTAAACTTTGTTAAAATATCTTAAATTCACTTGTTGAATGTGTAATTGTAGTGTAAACATTTATAATGTAACTTTGTTAAAATAATTTAAATTCATTTGTTGAATGTGTAATGGTAGTATATTATAAATGTAAACTTTGTTAAAATATCTTAAATTCACTTGTTGAATGTGTAATTGTAGTGTAAACATTTATAATGTAACTTTGTTAAAATAATTTAAATTCATATGTTGAATGTGTAATGGTAGTATATTTAAAATGTTAACTTTGTTGAAAGAATATAGTATTGTTTTAAAAGGGGATGAGGAGATTAATAATATTTTTGTTTTTTAAAAGGGGATGATGTATTAGAACGTCTCTAATGTCATTGTCAAAATGACAATGACATATTGTAAGGACAACCTTCCTGGGCTCTGTCTCTTTTTGCTGTGGACTCCGGACACGAAACACTAATTGTATTAATAATAAGAAGTACTTGTAAGAAATATAAAATAGACCTCCTGAAGACCTCAGCGATTAGTTTTATTAAAAAATAATAATAATACACCAACAATACAAAGTATACTCCCTTAGTCGACTTCTCTAACACCCAGAGGATGAACAGTTAATACTCCGTGTTTTTAATCTATCACCAAGTTGAGAATGAAGAAAGAAGATTTTGTGTTCATTAAATTATATTATTTTCTTTCAGGATACAAGAAAATATTGTTCAAGAAAATTACAAAGTTCAATCGGCATTCCTTTGTCAAGATGAACGCGTGTGGTTTCTTTGATGTAGATGCTAAAGTACCTCTTAGCGTCTTTAGGCTCGTAACAAATATTCATATCGTATTGTTACAATTTGCTATGAACTAAAAAATACACAATATTTCAATCTCAAAATTTCTTACAAATATGAAAGAGTTTTGTTTTTTATTTTCAGTGAACTTGATTTTCTTCACCATTCTGCATTCACATTTGTAACCTTAAGGTTCTATTAAACATTTATTTAGTTTTAAACCATAAAATATTGTAGAGTTTATTTAAAAGGTAAGTAAGTATAAGTAAAATATTTAAAAAAACAATATTTAGTAATGGAATTAGAATGTTGTCCTTACTTTTTGCCATTATCAAACCACCAAACGCGAGGAAATAATTACTCAATAAAGCATAATTTCAAACTAACGTTAACTGAATGTTCACAAGCATATTTTATCATTCTGT
Source organism: Spilosoma lubricipeda (assembly GCA_905220595.1). Classification (NCBI taxonomy): domain Eukaryota; kingdom Metazoa; phylum Arthropoda; class Insecta; order Lepidoptera; family Erebidae; genus Spilosoma; species Spilosoma lubricipeda. Next base: position 11,743,786 of record HG992297.1, read on the forward strand.
TATACATCATCCAAAGTGATGACAAAATATTTAATAGAGCTCAGCCTTTTTTGACGTCAAGGATCTAACAATACTAAACAAGTACAATTTTAACAAAAATAAAACCAACTTCAAGGGTCGACTCGATTTCTCTTGGATGCTATCATCAGATGTTAATGTCCTTATCACTGTCCCAACGGTGGTCTCTCGTCTTCTTTCTATTAAAAAAATCCATTCAGCGATCTTTTACTCGTCATCTATCTTGGAAGCATGGGTTTGGGCGTAGGGCTCCTTACATAGATCAACTAAAACAATTTAAGTTGGACTCGCTTGACGAGCGACGAAAAGTGGCTGATTTAAACTTTCTGCATGGAATAATGAATGGGAAAATAACTGACTCCGATTTGTTGGGGAAAGTAAAATTGAAGGTACCATTTCGACCTCCACCACTCCGACAACCTATAACCAATTTGTTCGTTTTACCCAGATGTCGTACAAATCTTGGAAGAAATTCGCCAATGGTAAGAATGTGCAACACGTATAATCATCTTAACGCAAAGAATTTTAGTAGCACAGATTTATTTTGTACAAGGAAAGCAGGTTTTAAGACAATGATTAGTAAATTTTTGTAAATTTTTAGTTTTTTTTTTTCTTTATTTTTCTTTTTCGTTATAAATTGTTATATCTCTCAAGGTAGTTAATAGGTAATGGCAGAAGCTGTGGACACATGTTATTTATGTATGTACAAAGTCAAAACATAATGTATTTTAGATTTTAAGATATTATTGTACGATACATTGTTTGTGTTTCTTAAAATAAATAAATAAATAAATAAAAAAAAAAGATTCATCAAAATTGGTTCATAAACGACGAAGCTATTCGAGAACACATAAAAAAAAAGTAAAAAATAAATAAACGGTCGAAATTAACCTAATTATCCCATGTCCGTAGAAGCACGCCAGGCACCAAAATGTTTCGGGAAAATTACTTACTTACTTGCCCAAAAAGCATTTTTGATTAGTCTCGCGGTTGACGTGAGCGACTGCTGATCATGAGGTCTCGGGTTCGATTCCCGGGTCGTTTGTATGACCAAATGTTTGTATGATCTACAAATATTTGTTTCGGAGTTTGGGTGTCTTCTGTCTATAATATCTATGTATTTACAAAAAATAAAAAAGTATATATGTATTTGTATCAGTTGTCTAGTACCCATAACACAAGCTCTGCTTAGCTTGGGACTAGACGGCGTTGTGTGTTTAGATGTCCGAAATATTTATTATTATTATTATTGTTGATTTGGGTCGAAATAAAATACAGTGTAGGTAAATATGAGTGTACGTGAGTGTATAGTAGATTCTTGCCCAATATCTGATGATCACAGCAACACGAATCGAGAAGAGGACACGTAAAGATCACGACACGAATACTCAAACATTACAAAAGACGCGAAGGGGTCGGCAGAAACTCTTAACCTGAGACGCGAATTTCAGGCGCAAAACTTGACTCGTTGATCGACGACCTCGACGAGTCGAGTTTTACGCCTAATCGCCGATCTATCCACAGCTTATAACGATTTTCACAAATGAGAACGGTTGAGTAAAGCGCCGGGAAAGAATTTTTATTCCTACCCTCAATAAATATCGATCATTGTTCATTGAGTTGTTTATATATATATACTTGTGAATTAACTTAGACAAAGTGTTACGATATTGACATATGCGTACGGATACCCGTAAGGGATAGAAACAAAGTACATGAAATGTAAATATTGCCAGGTTAAAGCCAATTCTCTCTTATTAATTCGGATTACTGTTTAAAACGCTAAACAAATCTGTAAAATATGGTTAGATCAGAATGGTAGGCCCTGGGTGAAAGCGAAAGCTGAAGATGCAACCGGGATAATGCTAAGAAGATGACGACTATACCAAGCGCGCAAGCCTTTTCTAAAACACAATAAAATTAAATTTCCTTACCATATGGGGTAATTTCGGATGGAGGTGGCGCTACTGTGCTCGTGTTCACTTCGGCTCCGTAGTATTTTTCCAGTTTAAAATATAGTTACCGATTATTTTCACAATTTAAGTGGTAGAATCAGTGCAATAATGTTAAACAACAGTGAAAATTATAAAAAATTGAAAAAAACAGTGCAAATATAAACAAAATAACAGCTACGAAACATCAAAGCGGTGACTGTGTTTACTGTGCTAATATAACTAAGATCAGGTGGCAAATTAACTATTGACATCTTTGAAGATAAATATTAATACGATATTAGTGCAAAGAAGTATTAAAATAGTTAAAAGTGATTTAATATATTCCTACTACATATATATGTATCTACCCACCTACAAACAAATCTGCTAAGTACCATACATTAGTACACAAACAACTAAATTGATGTTGATGCCATCTTGTGACGTTGGGCCGAACTAATAACGCAATAACTTGCGTAAGCGCATCAAACAATTAACGCCAAGAACTTTCTAAAGCTAAATTCTAGTACTGTCATTCACCGATAGAGGACACTACAGGTATCAAAATATGGAAAACCTTATGAAAATTCTAAAAGATATCCAAAGCGAACTAAGTAATCAAAAACAAGAAATAAAAGAGATGCAGGAGAATATTACTAAATCTATAAATGACAACATCAATCAAAAATTCACAATTATGGAAAACAAAACAAACATCTTGGAAATAAAAATAAATCAACAACAGAAAAGGATTGATTACCTAGAAAAACAAGCTAGAAAGAAAAATCTGATATTTTATGGCGTAGATGATACAGAGAATAGATACGAAGAATTACAAAATATATTATTAGGTTGCATAAAAAATAATATGAAGATTTCGGTCGAACCATTTGAAATAGAACTGGTAAGACGACTTGGAAGTAAAGGGACCAAAACAAGACCTATATTGGTAACATTTACAACAGTTGGGCGAAAAATTGAAATTTTAAAAAAGAAAGAAGCACTAAAGGGCTCACTGATTAACATTAAAGAAGATTTTCCAAAGGAAGTTCTGATGAAGCGCAAGGAACTACAAGAAGAAATAGAAAAAGAACGTAAACTTGGTAAAAATGTTGTATTGCGCTATGATAAAATAGTAACATTACCCGGTAGCCCCAAAATTAAAAATTCCGCAGGAGATACACGAAAACAAAAAAGAAATCTATCAATATCCCCTGATCACCCAACCGCCACGATCAGCGAAAACAACGTTAAACAGATATCGAAGAAAAATAAAACAAATAATATTACCTCCTATATGTACAACACACAGAAGAAAAGGTCAGAGTTGAGTTCGACTGAGATCGAAAAGAAGCCCCTCTTCATCTCCCAATACGGCTTGTCACCGCGGGGGATAATGACTACAACCCTCCATTTTCACTAAAAAATCTTTATGTCTGTACTTGCAATGTAAAATCTCTACTATCAGATGAAAGATTAATTGATTTTAAAAGAGCAATTTCAGAAATTAAATACGATATTATAGGACTTGCAGAAATAAGAAGAACGGGATATAGAATCATTGAAGAAGACGACCATATTTTCTGCTATTTCGGAGAAACTCAGGGTCAGTATGGAGTCGGATTCCTCATAAGAAAGAAATATAAGCAAAACATCGAGAGTTTTATTGGAGTATCCGAACGAATCTGCATTTTGAATCTCAATTTCGGCAATACAAAACTTACTATTGTACAAGTCCATGCGCCAACTATCGACGCAAGTAACCAAGAAATCGATATCTTCTACAATCAACTTGAGAAGGCGCACTGTCAGTATAAGAATCACAAAATAGTATTAGGAGATTTCAATGCCCGTATTGGTCAACGAGTATCGGGTGAGGAAAGAATACTGGGCAAATACTGTTACGGAAATAGAGACAATAGAGGTGAAAGGTTGCTCCAATTTCGTTGGGAGAACAAATTATATGTGACAAACAGTTTATTTAAAAAGAACACTAAAAATATGTGGACTTGGATCTCGCCAAAAAAAGAAGAAGTCAAATAGATTATATATTAACTAACAAAAAGGAACTTATTTCAAACTTTGAAATTATATCTAATTTAACTTATCCCAGTGATCATCGATTCTTGAGAAGCACGCTACTAATTACACCGATAAAGAAAAGTAGAACTAACTTTAAGAAGCCTAAAACCAAGCTCAGTACTCCAGAAGAAAAAGAACAGTTCTTAAAAACCTTAAGTACTAATGTAAACGAGATGATATTAGAATCTAATGAAAATGTAGAGTCGGTTTATAACAAAATCAAACGTACAATAAGTACTAGTTTAAATTCAATTCAACCTAAATATTCAACAAAACTGGGGCCAATGCCTGTTCACATAAAATGCCTTATTGCAAGAAGAAATGAATTGATTCACAAAAAAATCTTAACTAAAGAGGAAAAAGACGAACGCACCTACCTCTATAAAAACATCTACAAATTAATGAAACGGGAACGCACAAAACGTAGAATAAAAGTAATTGAAGAACATCTCGAATCAACAGGCAGCTTAAAAAAAGGTCTTAAATCTGTGAATACCACCAAACAATGGATACCCTTTTTAAAAGATGAGACTACAGACAAGAAAATATTATCAAGATCTGAAATAATAGAAAAAGCGACAGAGTTCTATAGCAAATTATACTCATCAAAAGTTAATACACCAGAAATAGAAATGGCTTGTCAGAACCCTACCATACTCGATAGATTCTCTACACAGGAAGTAACGAAGAAAATCGAATCGCTAAAATCCGGTAAAAGCAATGGGCCAGATGGTATCCCAAATGAAGCAATAAAACTGGGAAAAATGTTGCTAGCGCCTTATATAACCACCTTATTTAACACTATTTTAAATTATAGAACAATACCGAAGGAATGGGCACAGTCTGACATAATCTTACTTTACAAGAAAGGAGACCCTGCAGATATTGGAAACTACCGACCAATTAGTTTACAATCTAATATGTACAAATTATTTGCTTCATGTCTTGAGGATCGCTTAGCAATGTTTACGGAGAAGTATCAACCGCCAGAACAAGCAGGTTTCAGGAAAAACTTTTCGACAACAGACCACATCCACACTTTAAATATAATTATGGAGAAATATATAGAGCACAATAGACCACTCTACTTGGCATTTATTGACTACGCTAAAGCCTTTGACTCTATATCGCATAAGAGTATATGGAGAGCTCTACATGAATGCAAAGTACCGAAAGAGACTATAGATCTTATAAAAGACATCTACATCAAAAGTAAAAGTCGTGTAAAGCTGGAGAGACAGGGTCCTGAAATCAATATTTGTAGAGGTGTCAGACAGGGCGACCCCCTTTCGCCTCGAATATTTATAGCTGTACTCCAAAGTATCATGAAAAGCCTAAACTGGGAAAAAAAAGGTATTAATATTAATGGGAAACACCTTAGTAATCTCCGATTTGCGGACGATATTATACTCTTCTCGGAAACAGCAACACAATTACAGGAAATGATCAACGAAATATATAAAGTAAGCAATGCAATCGGCCTAGAACTAAATGCCTCGAAGACTAAAGTTATGACGAACCACAATAATATACCAATAAGGGTCAACAACAATGCATTGGAATATGTTCAAAGATATATCTACCTTGGACAACAAGTATCCTTCTCTAAGACAAGACATGAAGATGAGATCAAAAGAAGAGTCAACATAACCTGGAACAAGTTCTGGAGCAATAAAGAAACCCTAAAATCAAAGCTTCCGATGAAACTCAAGAAAAAAATTATGGACTCATGTATGCTACCCTGTCTAACGTATGGCTGCCAGACATGGATATACAATAATATAATTAAAAACAAAATACAAGTATGCCAGAGAGCAATGGAAAGGAGTATACTAAACATAAAAAGAAAACACAGAGTAAAAAACACAGAAATAAGAAAAAAGACAAATATAATAGATGCTTTGGAACACTCTCGAAGGCAAAAATGGAAATGGGCAGGTCATATTGCACGTATGGACAAGGAAAAATGGACATCGAGAGTATCTACCTGGCAAGGACCAAGAAACAAAAGGAAGAGAGGTAGACCGAAGGAAAGATGGGTAGATGAAATAGTAAGAAAAGTCGGTGAAAACTGGTTTGCAAAAGCAAAAGACAGACAGACATGGAGCAAAATGGAGGAGGCCTTTACCCGTTGAGGGGTCCATACTGAATTATATACACTGGACATATACAAATTAATGGAATTTACATATAATTTATAATTTTATAATAATTTTATTAAGTTAATATTTCTAATTTAAATTTATTTAAATCATGTAATTTTTTTGAGCAATTTGAGTAATTTTTTTAATATATTATATAATTTATGCATGCACTGAATAAGTATTAATCAGTCCCAATACATTTGTTTTATAAGTTATTCATTATGGAAATAAAGAGGCTTTATTATTATTATTATTTCCTTTATTTCATTTATATACACATTATTTACATTTTTAAATATAAATATAAAAACAAATACATTTAAAAATATAAAAAATAGTAGACCACCGACTTCGGGTACAGGGACCAAGAAACCGGTGGTTAGGGCTCCAGAGACAGGAACCCCCTCACAATACGAGCCGTGTCAAGGAGGACTGCCTTCTGCATCAGACCCTTGATCCAGCCATCTAACGTGAGCCTCTTAAGGTGTTATTATTATTATTATTATGGGGTAATTTCTACAACCTGATACGTTTTCTGTAAATGCTGACATCCTTGCAAAATTACCATTACACATTAATGGTCGTTCGATAATTTTAGACATATATTTGTATTTGTTAGTTAAGACTACTACAATTAATAATAAATAATTTTAAATATTATAAAACCTTCACTGAATAAATTCTACTACATATGTTATACTCGTATTTGTATGCCGAAAATGCACACATAATTGTTTCACTATCGAATCTAATATATGTATGCACACTTTTTAGACAAATAAACGATCTTGTGTGCTATTACAATACCTTCTTTTATTACATAACAGGCTTTGTTCACGTTCGCGTTGTTCATTATTTATTAACTTGAATTTCGTCACTGCTCTATTTCTTTTTTTTTATGTTAGGGCCTGCCAAAATGACTCTACTCTGCCTGATGGAAAGTAAAAAAAATGTGTACTAGAAAACTGATATAAATAATTACATACTTCTTTTTTATAATTACACTAGCTGTCCCGGCAAACGTCGTTTTGCCATAGCTACTAATAAATTAAAAATTAATGAAAAAAACATTGTCCAGCGGACAAAATTGTGAATCTAAACTATTCCCAGATCCCCTTGAACACACACAAAAAATTTCATCAAAATCGGTCCAGTCGTTTGAGAGTAGTTCAGTGACATACACACTCACAGAAGAATTATATATATAAAGATAGGTACATGTTAGACATATAAAACACTCAAACTCCAAAAATAAATATTTGCAGATCATACAAGCACAGACAGTCGCATACGCTACCACTTGCACACCGAGGCAATTAGATTTTAGAGCAAGTGAAGATAATAGTTTGACAATTGAATACGGCACTTCTTGAGGGAGACCTTTGTTCAGCAGTGAATTCAAACTGATATGGTCTGTTAAGGTTCTTCTGTAATTTATCAAGCAGGATGACATGATCCACGCTATCGAAAGCCTTTTCAAAATCCGTGTAGATCACGTCAACCTACCCGCCTTTTCTATAGTTTTATAACTTTTTAAATCCAATTTGGGACTCTTTTTGTACATCGTAACTATATTTGAAGCCTTCCACTTTTATGTAGATACAGTACACATTCACCCTAAGGCCTATTGAATAACAATGTTATTGTGTGTGCTAAATTTACAGCACAAGCACGTAAGAAGACAGCAGGTAGGTCATCTATGCATGGGTTTTTTGTTTTATCAGTAAGGCCATTAGCCGAGTCAGGTAAGGTAACGATTACTTAATGGTGTCGCACCTGTGCATTGATGTATGGAAGGCTTTGCAAAAACACTCTGAAAATATTTCCTAAAGCTACGTAAACCATCTCCATCATTATAGGTCTCATTATTGAATATTAGTGGTTTGGGCACTGAGTTTCTTCTATGTTACTCTTAATATAGGTCCAGAAAGCAAGGGAAAAGAGTTTTATAGTTTCTTTTGTATACGTCACATAGCGTTTAAAACACGATTTTCGAATATTGCTCTGCGTAGCCCTGAACAGTGAAAATTTTCGATAGTCACGGGGATTTCCATATTTTTTTCCACTTTAAGGGCACTTCATTTTTTCCTGAATAATTTTAATTAAACTGAGGCCATACCAAACCGGATAGTGCACATATTTTTGGATTTCTTTTTCATGAAAAGTTACGCCCCTTATTATAACTGTATTTTTCTATAAAACTATCGACTGCGTCATCCAGTTGATCAGCAGTCGTATACGCTAACCGCTAGACCGAGGCAGTCGGACAGAGACCTTTCGACAGTCAGACATTAATTAGGGTAAAAGCCTTAATTTAATGAATGAGATAATTTACTTTTATAACGTCAAAGATAAACATAAAGCCGTTGTCATTTCTGGATTAAGTTTTAACTTCATCATAAATTACATAAATTTGACTTGTTTGGTCGTGAACACAATTTCACTTCGATTGACAAATAATGATTACAATTTCAACAATAAAACGAAAGAAAAATAAACACAAAGGGATTGAAAAGCACGTTCACAATGTACTGGAAAGAAACATTAAAAGAATGATTTACCCTCTGTATCTTATACAAATTATATTATTGTCATCAAAATATGTCATCGACGGTAGTATTGTGAAGCCCGTAACAAAGAAACTCCATGTACCTGTTTATTTAACTATTATCGCAATTATTCTTTATAGTGTCATAGTACACGTACTTTTTAATAATTCCGACCAAAATGTCGATACTTCAAATAATTTGCTTTCCATATATTATTTGACAGTCAATTTATTTTACTGTTTTAACCTGTTAATTATTTCTTGTTTGAATATGTTGTACACTCAAGACCACATCCGATTGTTGATGAAAATTCAGAAAATTCAATACAAATTAAGCTTAGATGAAAAGGATATATCAAATACCGTCACTCAGAATTGGGTCATCGTTTCCGTTTCTATTATCATCAATATTTTGATGTCATGTGTGTACTACCATACCCTCAAAGTAGTTGATATTGTTCTCTTCTTTCTTGATTTTTTGATAATGGGTTTGGATATAAATATGATTTATGCAAATTTTATAATTATTCTACTTAAGAAATATATTACCGAATGGAACAATGTTATCATGCGCATATCTAGCAAACAAGTAAACGAAGAATTTTGTGACGAATTATTCATCACTTATAAGGAAATCTTGACGGTTTACAATTTGGTTCAAAAAATATTCCAGATTTTAGTAAGTAGTAAAATATTTCAAGTTACTTAATGGATTTACTTTATAATATTATGATTTTTATTATGCCATAGATATTTCTACAATCATTTGATGTACTGTTCAAATCTTTACTCTACCTGCAAATACAGCTGGAAATGAATACAAACCAACACTTCAGTTACGTAAGTATCACACAGTAAAGTAAAAATGGGCCCAGTCGTTTTGGAGGGTTTTGATAACAAGCCCCGCAACACGAGAATTTTATATATTAGATTGCACTTTCCTTACACATCTAAACAAATAAATAAAAATGGAGTGTATGTTTGTAATATTCAAATAACCCCTTTTTAATATATGCATATGTTTGTATACACGGTACATATTGCGTGTGGCTGATTGCGTCGGCTTTACTATGGTTGAATAGGTAAATGACTGCTCCATGCGTCTTACTTTATTTTACACTAGTTGCTGCCCGCGGCTCCGCCCGCGTATTTATCGGTTATTGCAACAAATAGTAGCCCATGTGTTATTCTGATGTATTAGCTATATTACTGTCAAATTTCATCCAAATACGTCCAGTAGTTTTTGCATGAAGAAGTAACAAACATACACACTCACAATCTTTCGCTTTTATATATTAGTGTGATTAGTGTGACTAGCTGACTCACGCAATCTCGATTACGTCTTCCATTGCCCGTAGCGTAAAAATTTTCCCTACTTGTTTGTAAAGTAAGTAAAATTTTAACAAAAATAAAACCGACTTCAAGGTTTGACTCGATTTCTCTAGGATGCCATCATCAGATCTTAGTGTCCTTATTATGGTACCACCGTTGAAATATCTCCTTTCCATTAAAAAAAGAATCATCAAAATCGGTTCATAAACGACGAAGTTATCTGCAAACACACATAAAAAATATATATATATATACGGTCGAATTGAGAAACCTCCTCCTTTTTTTGAAGTCGGTTAAAAGAAAGAAAAGAAAAAAGAAAAATGTTTATTACCAGTTATCAATCCTTTTACATGCTTTTTTACTTCTGCCAAACTGCAGTACAGTTTGTTGGCAGACGTAGCTCCTTATTTAATTATCATAAGTTTTGTACAATTCGTATAACATTCTTTCATTTAATTAAAAACTGTAAATATATACAGACGGCTCTCAACAATTAAGAAATACTACTATTACATTGAAGGTTCTCAAGTAGGTACTTCACGAATCTCGATTTGAACATTTCTTTAACATGAGGGCTGTTACTATTACACATATTAAAAATATCCTCTGGCAGACTATTAAAAATTACTGGCACTAAATATTTACTGGCCCTTTGCCCAAAGTAGTTGTTACAAACAGGTACTTCAAACTTCCGTTTACCCACCCTTTGAGATCTTTCCCGTTTTATTGTATGTTTATATTCATCCCCCGTACAATGTTCCAATGTCAAAAGCAGCACTGACTTCTCATGTACTGGCAGCACTTTACATTCACAGAATAATTGTTCATAATTACTAGATTTTGAGCGCATCTTAGTAGGTTTATCAACTAACAGTTTTAGAAATCTGATTTGTAGCAACTTTATTTGTTCTAAGTAAGTTTTAAAGGTGCGTCCATAGCATATCAGTCCATAAGAAATCAGCGATTCCACTAGCGCATAGTAAACAGTATACAGGATAGCCCTATTTAGTACAAAACTGAGATGATGGAATTTTACAAGTACGGATCGCAGTTTCTCGCATAAGTGTGTTATGTGCGTTTTCCATGAAAATTTACAATCGACTGTCATACCTAAATACTTGTACTCCCCCACCACCCCAATACTTGCACACGCACACTCCACAGTATTTATGTCGGTGTCGCAGGTCCTGTGCAAGCACTCAAAGCTGTGACCCACTATGCGCGGCGGCCTATATTTATTCTTCGCGTAAGGCGATTGTATATGCATACATTTAGTTTTGTCTATATTAATTATAATGCCGTTGTCATGTGACCATTTTATAATATTAGTTAGATCAGCCTGTACCTTACATTCTATTTCACATAGGTTTTCGTCTGCATATACCAGGCAGGTGTCGTCAGCATACATATATATACGGCAGTTATGTACTACATTGCTCATACTGTTAACGTGCATAATGAATCCGACAGGCCCAAACACGGACCCGGTGGGCACTCCACAGGTTACCTGTTTCGGTTCCCCGACAACATCATTCACCATGGTTCTCAGTGTTCTGCCCGTGAGATAGGCTCGGAGCCACTTATTGACCGGTCCGGCGATCCCACACTCTTCCATTGCTTGAAGCAGCTGGTGATGTTCTAAAGTATCAAATGCTTTTTTGAAATCAATGTAGATCACCACCACCTGCTTCCGCTGGTCTAAGCAACCATTTATATCGTCCGAGAACCGCGCCAAAGCCAAGGCGGTGCTCCGGCCCCGTCGAAAACCATGCTGAGCAGTCGATAGTATACTGTGATACTCCAGGAATGAGCTTATTCGAGTGACTATAAACTTTTCTACAATTTTATTAATGACTGACAATATAGCTATTGGTCTATAGTTTGTATAATCGGTGTGGCTGCCCTGTTTAAAAATAGGTCTTATTATCGCTGCTTTTAAGTAGTCGGGATATATTCCTGACTCAATAGATAAATTAATAAACAAAGCTATTACAGAACTAATCTTATGTTTTATATATTTTACATCTCTCACACGTATGTCGTCTATACCTTCAGCTTTGTAACAACTTAACGAATCTATAATTTTGATTTTGTTTTCTGAAGTAGCCTTTCGATACCTTAGTGACACTTGACTGCTGTTCACATAACTAGATCTATTCATAAATTTATGAGTACAAATATGTTTTATATCTAAAATTTCTTTTGTAAATGTAGTGGAAAAATTATTACATATATTTATAGTGCTATCTGTTTTGCCCAAATACTTTAAAATGCCAGTAACTAAGTTTTTCCTCTCTCTCCCCACCCATTCATTAATTTTTCCCCATATCTTTCTAACATTTTTGTTACATTTTTTTATCTCTTCTTGACGGTAGGTATTTTTGGCTTTATTTATATATTTATTTACTCTATTTCTATACGTGTTATACTGTGTTCTTAAATTCATATCATTTGGGTTCTCTTTCCAATTGTGAAAGAGTTTGTCCCTAATTTTAATCATATTTTGGAGTGTTTTTGTTATCCAAGGTTTATTTTTTCTTTTTTGAGGCAGAGAAACTCGTATTTTAGCACTTTCATATACACTAGAGAAGTTATAACACAGTTTATCATATAAAGAAAGTGGGCACTTACAGTCTAGTAGTTCGGTCCAGTTTATATTATCCAATCCATCTGTTACCCTTTTGTTATTTAAAGTATTTATACTTAGCTGCTCACTGGTAGACGGAAGTACCAACGAACTACTTTCTATACACACACCGATCAAATAATGGTCCGATAATTTACACACAAATACATAGGATGATACCCTACAGTGGGTTCGAATCCATACATGGTCTATGCACGTTCGTGTCACAGTGCCATTGTACACCTCCTCTCGCGTGCAGTCATTAATTGCACATTCCAGTCCTACCTCACACATATTATTTATGTACTGGTTAGTTGCATCAACAGTTCTGTCCATTAGATCTAGGTTAGTATCACCCATTACGATTATTTCACAACTTCGAGAAATTGTAAGGATCAAATCTCGTATTCCCTGCACAAAACCGTGTTTATTCGATTTAGGTGGCCTATAAATAATCAATATATGAATAACTTTCCTTCCGTCTTGGAATTATTGTCCATGTATCATCTCACAATAATTAGACTTAACTGTTTTGGCCGTAAAGTTTAAACTGTTTCTAACGTATAATAATATCCCCCCACCCCGCTTTGATTCTCTTGTATATATGAATGTATCATATCCTTTTAAATTATATAAAGGTTGTTCTCGTTTCTTTATATTAATTTCTGTAAGCGCCACAATATCAATTTTTTCTTTGCAGTCATGTAATAATACCTGTAATTCATTGAAATGCTTTCTAAGCGATCTTATATTCAAGTGAATTATGTTCAAATTTCCGTCCCTATGCCCAATTTTTTGTTCATCTATGTGTATGTACCTATTATATTTAATATTAGATCCTATATGTAAGATCTGATCATCGAATTTTATTATGCGGTTATTCACGGTTTCTATACACATTTCTTTGGTGCTCATTGATTATGTGTTTGTTACGTATAAGTTTATGTCCTTTAATGTACGTATAGCTCTAATTTTTGAATCGTTTGGGTCATCTTTCTTTATTAATACTTTATTATTTTGGATCCAGATATACTTGTATACAGGTTTCAATTCACATTTCGCTGTCCATAACAAATTACGCATATATTTTGTTAAATCCTCATTAATATAAATTCGTTGTTTGATTCCGTTTTTAAATACGTCATCATTAATTAATTGGCGAGTTTTTCTAGTGGCTAACCACTTATCTCGAGAAGAGCGCGAATCTAATGTGATAACTACCGGGCGCGGTTTTTTCTCACCGATCGCGCCGGCGCGCAGCGTACCGGTTTTGTTTTCTTCGCCTACCCTCCTTATCTCACATATAGTGTCAGCTTTTACGCCTATTTTGTGGCCTATATTTTTCACTATATCCTCTAAATCTTCATTTCTCTGTTCTTCTAATCCGAAGATTTCTATATTTTTCTCTTTTTCACGCACTTCCAGATAGGTTATCCTTTCCTCCAGGGCCTTATTATTTGTTTCTAAGTAAATGTTTCTATTCTCTAAAGCTTTTATTTTCTTATCTGTTTTTTCCTTTTCCTCTACCAACTCCTGATACTTTTGAGCATAGAAGCTTATGTCCTCTGACATCGCTTCCAGTGTTTTTTTCATGTTGTAAACTATAGTTAATTTTTCGTTAATCTCTCCCAACAGTTTTTCTGGCGTTTTATTCAGCATACCAACTTCTATAGGAGATTTAAGGGTAGTCTCCGCATCTTGACACGCATCACACTTGCCGGTGTCACCAAATGATTTTATTTTTAGTGCACATTTTGAGTGATATACCCCTTTGCAGTCACCTATACACCGTGTTAGATTTTCTCCTTTCACACGTGCCAGAGATACTTGACACAGTTTACACTGCACCATTTTTTTTTTGGATAATAAATAAAAGCAACCAAATTCACGTTATCACGAAAATTACACAATAACCGATATATCGTCCACTTGCGGGGAGCGCGCGCGCGGTGAAAAAGGGGCAATAATGGAGTTTCTTTAAAGATTCTGAGAACTGGCGACTAGAATCATTAGATTTTTAAATATTGACTATTCATAAGTGCTTATTTGAATAATTTTTTGTCTGTCTGTCTGTTGGCTAATCTCTGGAATGGTTGGACCGATTTTACGGGACTTTCACTGATGATATAGGGAGTAACTTAGGTTACTTTTTTAGACTAGCTTCGCCACGCGAGAATTGTATGTATTAGATATATTTATTCATGTTATCATTTTCAGCATGCCTTTATAATTGTAACATTTATAAATGTTTTTGATCCGTTAAAAGATATCGCATTGGAAGCAATCTTAACTGCTAACTTAGAGATGTTCAAATCAACTCTTGAAAAGGCAGAGGATACTTGTTTCAGACATTCGGTTAATTCTTCAGGTAAAGTAATCTATACAAATAAATAAAATTGGAGTGTCTGTTTGTAATATTAAAATAACAGCTTTTTAATCAGTGCATATGTATGTATACATGATACATATACCAAAAATGTAGTTAAAAAAATTTTTGTCTGTCTGTCTGTCTGTTTGTTCCGGGTAATCTCTGGAACGGCTGGACGGATTTTGACGGGACTTTCACTGGCAGGTAGCAGATGATCCGGGGAGTAACTAAGGCTACTTTTTTTAAGACTAGCTTTGTCCCGCGGCGTTACTCGCGGTACAACAATAACCGCGGGTAACACCGCGGGGTTCAGCTAGTCTTTAATAAAAGCTTAAGTTAGAATAAATAAATCTTCTGGATACATGTTTTATGTTTTGAAATAGTAAAACTCTGTAAGACTTTAAAAAGAAAACAAATTATTTTATAATCACTATCAATACCATATTTTACATTGCACTTCTCCTGCCTATACCCATCCACTTCTGGTCATACACTTAAAGACACAAAAAAGTTTGCCATACTCAACTCTATAACACTGGTCACATGGATTGACATTGAGTTTGCTTTCAAGTTTTCCTTGTTCTTGTAATGCTATTATGCTACAGAATTTTGTTTTACGAAATCCACAGAATAAATAAGAGTAGTGATATAATTATAAATCCGTCAGGTGAGAAGCAAGAACTAACTTCATTAAATTATTTTATTTTTTTACAGGACACAAGAAAATTTTGTACAAAAATGTATTAAAGTACAATCGGAACTCCTTTGTCAAGATGAACGCTTGTGGTTTTTTCGACATAGATGCTAAGCTACCTCTGAGCGTATTCCAGCTGCTTACTAATTATTTCATCGTGTTATTGCAATTTGCTCTTAAATAAAATCATGTATTACTGGAATTACAATAACTAATCTAATAATGTTATGTTTTCTTTTAGATAATTTTCTTTTAACAACTATCGAGTCTTGCCGTGAATTCGGATTGTTACTATATACTAAAACCTATATGCTTACATTTAAAACTTTATCAATAAGACCTTTCGCTTACCTAGGTTATTTAAATTCTTTATTGATCCATAATTAGCAAAGCCATACAAAATATGGGACTAGAATATAAATATATTGAAAAGCCAATTACTAGTGACAATTATAAAAGTCGTTGTGGACTATTGTGAAACATTTGATAACGGTCTTCGAGATTAATTGTATAAGTACGTAATATATCACAAACTTTTAAAGGTAGTAGAGCCACGCTGATTTCAGTATGAACAGGCCGGCTCGACCGGGGCGGTTCTAGCTGAGCGTAAGAAGATCAGCGTAAAATGACAGCGATCATGCTGTCGTGTTTCGTTGGTGAGTGCGAGACCGGAGGCCCAATGATCACTAGCCCGCCATGGTGTGGGTCACCATGCAGCATCGTTGCATTTTTGCATTCGCAGTATGGTGACCACCACTCTTGGATTCTGCTTATGCTTTCCATCAGGCAGAGTAGAGTCATTTTGGCAGGGCCAAACATAAAAAAAAAAAAGCTTGTATACGAGTTCCAATTTGAAGAAGTTTTTATATGAGAGATTATTACGCATTAGGAATAATAATAAATCTTTATTGATACAAAAACCTTTGAATTTGATTAAATCTAGGATACATAAAATGATAAAACTAAAGGTAATGCGGATAAGGTAAACCCTGACTCCCAAACTAGGTAATCCTGTGACTTCGGAGTCAGTGTTCTGATGTGATACAAAAACTCTTTCAATGTTGTGTCTCATCGTTACAAAGGTAGTCGTTGACGCAACAAACCACAAGGTATGTGCCAGGTTTAAAATCAATAAAGAGGCAAGGGACTAGGAAAACAATTTAAAGAATAAGAGATGTTAGGATATATGTGAATGGCCATAGATCATTATTGTGTCGGTATTAAGGTATTAAGGTATGTATGTGAGTGTGTATATGTGGAGGTATTTATGTATGTTGTGTTTATGTGTGTGTGTATCGTGATGTGTATGTGGAAGTGTGGTATACAAGTGGATATCCTGTGTCGGGAGTAGTTGACAGGCATAAATAAAATAAACTCAAAACAAGATTGACTTTTGCAAGAGAGATCATAACAAATTCACTTTAATTTAATTTATTTTCAAAGAATAACGAGAAGATACAAACTCCATATTTTAACAGCACAAATAGTAAAAATACCGTATCAAATAAGAAGATACACTAATCTTAAGAGTACAGCAGCATCCACGTTGTAATCCATTAAATTTCTTGAATGAGACTTCTCAATCAAGAAGGAATTTCAGGTTTTGTATTTAAAAACAGGATTTTGCGTATGTACTCAGTGACAAGCCTCAATGCAATGCATGCGGTTTCGAATCAGCAGGAGTTAATATTTGAAAGTGGTCGCTTCCGTCGGTGGGCTCACGCGATTTGCATGAATTAGTAAAACTTATTACTTACATGACAATTTGCACTAAAAATGAAAAAATAAAAACCTTGAACAAAGAAAAACCGACTTCTAAAATCATTTTCGTGATATTGTTAGTGTGACACTTTTTTTTAGCGCCGACTTCAAATGGATTAATTTTTTTCATCATTTCGTAAGCTGTACTGCATTCAGTATTATATTTTAGTTGTTTATCCGAATTTTTTCTCATTATAAAGATCCTCGCTTTCAAATATATTATATTCCAATCTGCTTTTTGATATTTAACCGACATAATGATCGAAATTTCAGGCTCTTTACATCCTTTGGACTCTAACAAAGTCACTAAACTTATTTTCCAGCTCTGAAAGTTTACGCCGTCGAACATATGCATCACAATATCTTCTATTCTGGCTTGTTTAATCCATTTTGATAACTTAATTGTATTTTCACTTTTATCTATAACTTTTATGGCGTGAACTTCACGTGGTAAGTACAGAAAAATACTATCTTATTTTCTGCTTTTAATAATCTAACCACGAACTGCCACCATGTTGTAATGATAGGCCTTTTGAAGAGAATACTTTTATTGGTGAATTTCATGGCTTCATCAATTATAACTATTTTAATGTTATATTCACGCATCTCATGCGTCTAACAAAAAAAAAGCGAGTGACGCCATGATTTATTCTTTTACAAGACATCAAATTATGCTTTCTCAACAAGACCATAGATGACGCCACATGTATTTAAAATAAGAAAGAGTATAATATTTACTATAAATTACAACAAAACCATATCAATACAGTATAAAGTACAGTAATACAATCGATGTATGGCAGAAGTAGATAGACTCGGTGCTAATATCGAAGTTTACCAGATTGCTATCGAAGGTAATTTATGGTAGCAAACTGTGATTAATTAACAACAATATAATTATTATTGTTATTAAATTAAAGACTGATTTGCAGGTAACATTCTTTAATTTAAGATGACCTACTTTGCCAGTTGGGTACCATCTTATGTACCCATGGGGTCGTTTTCAAGCCACTATTACAACCATTGTTTGTGATCATCAATTAATCGTTTCAAATCAAAAGTTTGTTAGTATGGATGGATGGATGTTTGTTTGTTACTCTTTCACGCAAAAACTACTGAACAGATTTGGATGAAACTTTACAGTAGTATAGCTTATACATCAAAATAACACATAGGCTACTATTTACTGCAATAACCGATAAATACGCTGGAGGAGCCGTGGGAAACCACTAGTTAATAATATATATGAAAATCATAAAAATCGGTGCCCTAAAAAAATCTGAGCATAAATAGGTTAATAACACCAACATACTTTTATAGTCCACTGCTGGACATAGAATTTTCTTCAGAAAGGAGTTTTTAGACTATACTAACCTGACCAGACGATTTTTTTTAAGTGAAACTTGCTTGAAACTGCGCATGAGATGAGAATTTTTACGAACGAAACGCAGTCAAAGTGGACACGAAAATGTGAGACGTTTTGTCCAAGAAGAGGGAGAGAGCGATTGGGAGAGAGTGAGAAAAGTTTTAGTTCACCAAAGGAGTTTTACTTCCGACATATTGTTTGTACTTTCACCGCACGCAAGTTTTGTTTATAATAAATAAAGTATTTCGTTAGAAATTAACTAATTGGAAATTATTATGAGAACAAATTTCTTAAACCTAAAAATAAAATACTTCAAACTACATAAATTTAAATATTTCATTTTAATATTTTTGAATTGAACTTTACGAAACTAGATAGTTTGATTATTATTATTATTAATCGTTTTAACTTAAAGTAATTAACTGGTTGTTTATTTAAAATGTTTAACTTGAAATGGCTGTACCTTTTAACTAAATTTAATTAATTGTCAAACCTTTTAATACATGTAATTAATTAAAGTTGACTCCTCATTTAACAACAACGTTTGATGAGCATTTCACTTAATGTTTTGTACTAAGAACAGCATGAAAGTGAAAATCACTAAAGTGAAATTTTGTGAAAATTTCTTAGACAAAAGTTTCCAGAAAGTGCTACTGCCGACGCAAATTACGCAGCATGTAGTCTTCTTATCTAAATTTAGTATTCACAGTAATTGTATTATGCCCAATGGGATCTTATACTTTATAATTTCTCTAGTTGGGATGTTTTTCTTTATATTCTTGAATCTAAATGATGGTAATATTAGAGATATTTTTCAAAAGTTTACAAGAAGTAAATCCTTGTGGCTCAGTTTCACTATGAACTATGTGGCTTGTATATCTGGTTACATATTGTTTTATTTACATAATGTTTTCTCAAGGAAGAAAAATGTCGAAATGATTGTCACCATTCAAAAAGCATTCAGAATTATTCATTTTGATAAGTACAATTATATCATTTTGGACAATTGGGCTTTCATTTTAAGACATTATTTAGTTTATCTGTTGTTTCTTTTTTTGAGATTAGACATATCAGTCACTGTTTACTTTTTTTCATTGGTTTACTTCGATGTATATGTGAGTTACAGCGTTTGTCTGAGCAAGCTTCTGCATGGTGGCATCCTTGCATGGATTTCGGAAATCGAATATTACACCCGTGTATCTCTTATTATTAACAACGAGGATGAAAAAACGTGGACGAAATTGTTTCAAGTATACACGGATTTGACGAAAGCGTTTTCTATTTTTAAGGACGTATTTCAGATTCCGGTCAGTATTCCTTTTTTGTCTATTTGTTAGCTGGTAAAGGTTTATTGCTCCCCTGACCAGACGCACAGCCGTGGCTTAAAAGTAGCTCGGCAAATTTGATCAATAATGTCTTAAAAATAATCGAATGATTGTTAATTCATTTTTTTTCAGATATTTTTTACAACATGCGATACGCTTCTGCATACATTACTTTATACCCAAACATTTGTAACACTCGATAAGACGTCGTTACTCGAGGAAGATAGGAAGGTTAATTTTCAAATTTTGTACTGATAGTGAAAATATTTAGCTTTCATTTTTACTTTTTACTTTTCTACAATCCTTTATATGAAATTTAAACTTTGTATCTTTGCTAATAAGGTTATATTTAAAATGAATTCTAATATCGTCGTTTTAGATGCTTGCAACGTTCCGTTTGGTAACATTGTATTGGTTAGCAAAAAATATGATACTGCTCACGGTACTCTGTCACAACTGCGAGAAGCTATACGAAAATGTTAAAGAAGTGGATGAAGTTTGTTATCGTTTGTTAAGCATTAACCAGAAAATAGGTGAGAAATAAATTTCTAAACGGCATACTGCTACAGCAACTAACTTTTTTTCTTTTTTATGGAATAGGCGGGTAAACGAGCAGACGTATCGCCTGATGGTAAGCGATTACCGCCGCCCATGGACACCTGCAAACACCAGAGGCGTCACAAGTGCGTTGCCGGCCTTTGGGGGATAGGGAGGGGAGATAGGGGGAGAGGTTTTGGGTTATGGGCCTCCGGTATCCTCACTCACTCGGTGAAACATAGCGCAAGCACTATTTCACAGAGGTTTTTTGAAAGGCCGTGGTCCGGTCGAGCCAGCCGGTTGAACTTGAAATGACTTGGCTTTATAATCCAGACATGAAAACAAAATAATATCTAATAATCAAAAATATAACTTAGATCATTAACATAATCTTATTAAATCACGAAGACACCACAAAGACAAAAAACAAACAATTATCAAGTTTAAATGCGATAAATTTCATAATAACTTTCAGAGAGGTTAAAAATGTATATCGATTAAACGAAAATAGAAATAAAAACCCTAAATATATAAAATTATTACATTTTTAAGCGCTTCATTGATTTATTTGCGTATGATTTTATTCTTTAAAACTTGTATGACGTACTTGTTAAGACAGAACGTAAATATTTTTTCAGATGGAAGTAAAAGACTTTGCAAGAATGTGCTTCGTTTGAATCGAGTCATATTTCAGAAGATGAACGCGTTCAGAATCTTCGACATCGATTCATCCCTTCCTAAGGAATTAGCTAGTCTTATAGCCCAGTACGTTATTGTAATATTGCAATTTGTTTTTACATAATAATTGTTCTGCATCTGTCTATCTGTCTTTATTTGTACTTGTACATCTATCACTATCCGTTCTGACACATTATGATAAAAATAAATATTGATAGATATAATGTACTCTTTATTGTAATTTATATACAAGAAATATATAGAAAAAATCAAAAACATTAAGGCAATTAGTGGCCTTATCACATCATATGCAATCTCTTACAGGCAAGTTTGATGCATATAACTTATATTATTCAGATCTTCATATTTGTCTTTATGCCATCTCAAGTCAATACTTGAATGAAGAGGGACAACATTTCATGGAAGAAACTGCCCCATAAAATTGATTATGGGGCAGTATCTTCCATGAAATGTATTGAGCGGATAATGGGAAGGGGGTTTAAGGTTCTTAGATAGAAAGATAGGGATAACCATAAATCAATATGAGGAATGATATAAAATGATACTATTTTTAGCAAAAAAAATAAGTTCGGTCTCTTTCTGTTTTGATGATATATGTAATACAATGTTAAAAATAAATATATTAAGTAAATGAGCTATTAGATATGAAATCAGGTTGCAACTGAATGAGTGACGGTCATTAAATTAAATGTGATTAACCGAATACAAATAAACTATTGACTAAGCAAAAATTTATAAATTCAATTCATTAGTTCTAAGTAAAGTGACAGTAAATGTTGAATTAATTTTGTTACATGACAATCTTTTCTTTTATGTATGGTCTGCCAAAATGACTCTACTCTGCCTAAAGAAAACATAATCAGAATCCAAGAGTGGTGGTCACCATACTTATTGCAGAATGCAGACAATGCAGCATGGTGACCCGCACCATGGCGGCCTAGTGATGCTTCTGCATCATTGAGCCTCTAGTTTTGCACTCACCAACGAAACACGACAGCACGAACGCTACCATTTTATGTTGGTCTGCCGTGCGAGGGTAGTACCGCTCCGGTCGAAACGGCCCGTTCCTACTGAAATCAGCGTGGCTCTACTGACTTGTAGGTTGTTTCCTAACTAACAAATTGAAGATTTTCATCCCAAATCTATTTCTCCTTTTATCAAGATTAAAAATAAAACATTATCAGGTAGCATTTAAATATAAGTAAGGATCCAGTTGAACTCATATAATCTATTTGTAATCCAACAACTTCCAAACACATATAAGACAAAATAGAGGAGATAAGACAAAACATGAGGGAAATTGTAATACATATATCCAGATTAAAGTCTCAAATAATCAAAATATAACAAATTATGCAACTGTTTACATTAATCGCATTGAGGTCATTAGCACGTTTCCATCTATTATATGTTACTAGCTGACCCACGCAACTTCGTTTACGTCTCTTATTGTCCGTAGCGTGATAATTTTCCCCCGTTTTTGAAACATTTTTCATTGTTGCTCCGCTCCTATTAGTAGTAGCGTGATGATATATACCCTATAGCCTTCCTCGATAAATGGACTATCCAAAACCGAAAGAATTTTTCCAATCGGATCAGCGGTTCCTGAGATTAGCGTGTTCAAACAAACAAACAAACAAACTCTTCAGCTTTATATATTAGTATAGATATACAAACGAGAATTATTTCTTAGAAATTCATATAAGTTTAAACATAAACATTACATGAATTTGAGCTACAACCAACAGGAGACGTCTTCCGACTGAGATTATGATGACGATTATATGCGCTTCAAAAACGAATTTCCAAGAATTACTGGTAGCATTACTACTAGTGAAAATCAATGACTTCTACCTTTAATGACTTGATCTGGTAAGCAACCGCATCCCGTTTATTCTAAAGCTCGACCAAGTAATTAACAATGTAACGAAAGAAAAAATAAATTTAATTGAAAGGAACATAATAATCTTTAAGTATTTCTAATATTTTTATAAAACTACATTGTTTAAGCAACCCATCAAGTACTGTAATCAAAATATATGACCGCAGGTTAACCAACACTATTTTTTACTCAGCAAGGATAGGAGTCAAAATGCATTGATGAAATTGGTAAACTAGTAAGATCCATTTTCATAAATAATGTTCTGAGAAATTCCAATGATCGCAGATGCAAACGAGCATTAATTCCAAGACTTGAAATTATTCACTAAAATAGTCAGGTGAAAGAGCACAGTACCAATTTTGAAGATAGTGACACTTGATATGAATTACCATTTTATCTACACCGAGTTTGTTTGCTTGAACGCGCTAATCTCAGGAACCGCTGGTCCGATTCGAAAAATTCATACAGTATTGCATAGTACATTTATCGAGAAAGGCTATAGGCTATATAGCATAACCAATAGAAGCGGAGCACCAATAGAGAATGTTTATAAACGGAGTAAAATTATCACGCTACGGGCAATAGGAGACGCAATCGAGGTTGCGTGTGTCAGTTAGTTACATACTCGTATAATTAGCTGGTTTAAATTACGAATATTACTTGAAATTGAATAAAAGAAGTTAGATACTGTAGAAACAAAGAAATATCTGGTTAACCATATTATTGCATTCAGATTGGTCAATTAATTGATGGAATAATAATTATTAAAACTGGTATAAAGAAGGTCTTCTAGCAAAATAAAAAAAACATTAGAATTTTTTAGATAACTAAAATATAGGTCAGTGTTAAGTACTACTTACACGATCTATTTGCAATGCTACTACTTCAATAGACAATTGCAGATAAGTCAAAGAATAAAAGAAGTTATGAAATAACCACATCAACATCTGAAATAATAAAACTATCACGTATAATTGAACTGTGAAATACTCAAACACAATGTTAAAAAAAACCTTACCCATAATTGAAAAGCGTATTTGAATAAGTTACATTGTTTCAAAATGTTTTGATACAATGAACAATTTCTTACAACAGTCATCATACCTAACTTCGTCATTCATTTCCATGACTCCATTACCCTACTTTCAAAGGTATTTTGTTATTAACTTTAACACTCGGATAGAATACAGATAATTGATATCCAGATTTATATACAGGCAGTTGAGAAAAAAATCCAAATAAGAATAATAAGAAAGCAGTAAGTAAGCATCGGCAAACTGAAGTAGCCGGAGATTAAAAAAGAAATATAAGAAAATTCCAAAGTCTATTACGCCAAATATATTTATCTTTACAAATGTTCCTATGTATTTCTTGAAAATTTAATACAGGCAAGATATTGGTATGTGATTTAGTCATATTGACAAAGCAATTTATTATGATGCTAATTCAGAGACACATAAACGTTTTACGTTATTGCTTTTCAAAAAATGAACCAATGATTTAAATAAGAAAGAAAATTTACACTCTTATTATATTTGCTTCCAGATAAAGTAATGAAATTATGTCGGATGTATATTTAGCTGAGAAAAAAGTAAAGAAGTTACGAAGTTAATAGGATAATAAATACTGACAAAATAATCAGATAAAACAGAAAAAATCTTGCGGTGACAGAACTGAATAATTGACTTTGTTTAATTTTTGTTTTATTTTAATTGTGAAGAATTTATCTATTTCTCAATAAAAATGAAAGGAATTGAAACCTTCAGTAGTCAATTACATATTCTTTACAAGGTGAGACACATAATGTAATGTTTCATAAGAAATCAATAACAACTCAATTATTCTAATTATTCATTTGAACGAATATGATATTAAAAGTCATCTTGACCTTTTTTTAAGTCTAACATAATGATAAATACAGACGAACAAAATATAGATAAAAAAGATGTATATATGAAAGGTGACGAATTTAAGAGTAGAGGACGACCAAAGAACAGATGGATGGACTGGACTGGAGAAAAATCGACAAGAAACTCCATGAGTCACTCTTTTTAAAAAAAAACGATTTAAGTATAAATAATTTATACATGACATAACGACGTAAAATTTTAACAAAAAATAAGTTTACATAGCCGTTACACAACTGTTTACATATAATTTAGATCGTTTTAAACTGCTTATAATTTGTAAGCAGAAAATACCGGTTGTTCCTTCGGAGATGACATGAAATTATTTTAAGCATGTAAGATTTGAGCTTTAACATTTTCTTAATTATCTCAAATAATTCCATGTTAAAGTAATAGAAACAAGTTCCTAAAATAATAATGACACTTTACTACAAAACAATCGAACTGTCAATAGCAATAACAATGCAATAAATTTTGCTGCCATAGTAACAAAGAGTAAACATGTTTAGGTACCAAATTTTTACTACTCAGCTTTAAAATTTTCGAACTTGTATAGGATATTATCTCATAAGATTAAAAAGGTATCAGCAAACAATACATATTACTAAAGTAATTTTAATTTCTGAGGAAAGAAACAGGTTTAATGATGATAAATCTTAAAGTACAGAAACAGATTAAATAATAAATCTTAAAGTAGTTTGAATATTAATTTCTGAGGACATTAAAACAGGTTAAATGATACATTTTAACGTAGTTTAAATTGAAAAAGTACCACAATATAATTGGTGTAGTTAGCCATAACAGATATTAATAAAGCAGCGTCTAAGACAAACAGTCCACATGCAGACATCTTGCTAAATGATGAACGATTGTACTGTACTACATTTTTGAATAAACGACGACTTCCTGAAATAGAAATATATTAAATAGTATTGAGATAAACGATCAACATGATTCAAATTTTAAGAAAGACGACATATAAGGAACATCGTTACTCGTCCTCGGATTTTAATGAGACCAAAACAACAGATGATCAACCTGTTGAGACCTGTTTGTTAGATTTTTTGCAGGATATTCAAAATAACGTTAATAACTCTAGTAGCCAGAGCTTCTAATAAAGATATCAAAAAATCTCAAAAATTTTAAATATCCTGACGGCTGGTAGAGGTCTAAAACCACTAGCCGTATCAACCTAGCAGTGAAGAGTACATTCAATTCCACACCACCTGAAGGTATTCTGTTAGAGAATGCCTATGGTATTAAGTCCGCCATTTTTGTGCATAAAGTTGTAAAATAAATAAAAGTCGGCAAAAACCATCGAAATATGTGTGGAAGTTTGTAGCTAAATAGTTGCTAGAATCACGATTTTGTAACTCTACTCAGTTCCACAAAAAACAAATTACTGCTATCTTTACAACAAGCTAGCAGTAAAATGACATGACTGGAAAGGAGAAAATGAACTAATGAGTGTAAATTTGTTGCTAATATGTTTCTCCAAAACAGTACAGAAAAAAATTCAGCCTAGAGTCAGCTAGATATCATAACCACCAAACAGTGCCCATGCTATCTTGACACGCAGTTTTTATTGATGGAATTTCGGCATGGATTTTGTTGCGGGTCGTGGATGTCATCAGCTGAGCCCAGAGAGCCAGCACTAAAATAAAAGCTAAAAATCGGCCAAACCGGGTGACCGGTAAGTAATTCCTAGTGTCCATGCTATCTTGACACGCAGTTTCTATTGATGAAATTTCGGCATGAATTTTATTGCGAGTCGCAGATGTCATCTGCAAAGCCCAGAGAGCTAGCAACAAAATAAAAACTAATAATCAGCCAAATCGGGTCACCGGTAACTAATTCCTAGTGTCCATGCTATCTTGACACGCAGTTTTATTGATGAAATTTCGGCATGGATTTTGTTATTCGAATTTAGTTTGCCCTCAGGGTTGCGGAGGTCCGAATCCAATCGCTCCGTGGAAAAACTGAATTTCAAGTAAAACTGGTTGAACTAGTAGCCGACCCGCAATAATGTTGGGAATAACAAAGAGTAGCATATTTTCCTGGCCCTTATTATTATATTACTAGCTGACCCACGCAACCTTGTTTGCGTCTCCTATTCCAGTAGTGTGAGATTTTCCCCCGTTTTTGAAACATTTTTCATTGTTGCTCCGCTCCTATTAGTAGTAGCCTGATGATATATACCCTATAGCCTTCCTCGATAAATGGACTATCCAACACCGAAAGAATTTTTCAAATCAGACAAGCGGTTCCTGAGATTAGCGTGTTCAAACAAACAAACAAACAAACAAACTCTTCAGCTTTATATATTAGTATAGATTACAAGAGTGATAAATGAGTATTTTCTACCTGAACATTTGATCTTCATCACGTGCTCTAGGCATGTTAGCGTTGCCTCCTCTACAGTTACATAAAATTTCTCGCAAATCACAAATTGTATCACTTGTAACACCAATGCCTTAATTAATCTTATTGAGGTTATTATTATATTTCCATCGATTTTTTGTAATATGTAAACGATAAATATTTCTTAGGAAACATCATCAACCATAACAGTCGTGTGGTACAAAAATTAGTTAATTGAATTAAACCATTGAGGAATAATAATTATTTCAATGAATTAAACATTAAAAATGCTCATACTTTCCATCAGGCAGAATAGTCTCTTTCACAGACTTAAATAAAAAAGATGGCAGATAATTATAAATATTAAAACAAACATTCAATACAAAATCATCGTTCATTACCTAAAATAAGGTCAGAATCCTTCACACTGTTAGCCAAATATTCTAAATTTTATAATGAAAACTGAAACATTTCTTGCCACAATGCAAAATGGTTGTTGATCAGGATTACTTACGTGAGTCGCTTGTGATCCAAAAAATTCCAAACACAATTGGAAATAACACAAAGTATGAGTGAAGTTGTAAGATAACCATATTATTGTCTGAAATAGTAATAAAAATAAATTGATTTCTGTAACTCTAACATATTCAGTTATAATACTACTAAACTAACTTACCCATACTTGAAAAACCTCTACAAATAGTTGGAATGACTTCAAAATATTTTGATACACTTCAAACAATTCCTTGAAACACTTATCTTGATCCTGATCTTTTTTGATTTTCTTGACAGAATTGTTCCATTCCTCTAGATATTTTGTTAACAAATTTAAGATGCGAATTGAATAAAGGTAGTTTATATCAAAGCTTATATCTGTATATAAGCTTTCTGTAAAGGTAAACACAAAATCCGATAAATAAACAAAGGAAACCATTGAGTAAATAAAAGAGACCTGAAGTAGACGAAAAAGCAGGCAAAGACATAAAAGAAAATTCCATAGGACGTTTCGGTCGACATATTTAGTTTTACAAATTCTGTCATGTATTCTTTGCACATTTAATATAAGTAAAATATGAGTACGTGATTTGGTCACATTGATGAAGCAAATTATGATAACGCTGGAGCAGAAAAAAATACAACGGAAAACATGAATTGCATTTAGAATATTCGTTGTATTTGAATGCTTTTCAAAAAATAACGCTAAGGTTTTTAATAAGACCCCCAGAGCAGAAGCTAAATATGCACATATTTTATATTTTCTTCCAAGTGGAGTGATGTAATTACCTCGAATTGTATACTTAGCTGAGAAAAAAATAGATAAGGTTAAATTTAAAGGATAAAATATTCTGACAAAAGGGTCTGAAATATAGTTATTTGGAAAAACAATCTGTGGTAACATCACTGAATATTCAATAATATTCAATTTATTAATATTTGAGGTTGTGAATGATAAAACTGTCGGGAACAGTTCGGTTTCAAAAAATACATGAAACAAGAAGAAATATCAATGTTAAATTATTGTTTAAAGTCAGAAAAAGTTATCTAGAAAATCAATAATTATTCAATTACTTTTATTTATCACTTAAAAGAATTTCGTTTTAACAATCCTATCAATCATTTTTCATTATCAGTTAAATTACATTTGTGCTGCGCAATGCGTGAAATATAATTTTCTAAATTCAATAGATTTGCCCTCGTATATAAGTATTGTTGAAGCTGTCTCCAGCAGTAATATTGTCAATTTTATTTCGTAACTTTGATATTATTATTTTTTTGTTTTTTTTTGGTTTTTGTGACTCATCGCATAGTGAAAAAAAGAAATATATGCTTATTAGCAGAAGAGGCAATTTAAACATGAATATATTATAACTGTAGTATATTTTCGAATCATTGTCGGCCAAACAATTGAAATTGTGTTAATGGCCAAACGAATCGAATATTTTTATGTCATTAAAATTTATTATCATGTTGAAAGCTAATGAACTAATTTCAATTATATTATTTTTTTGTTTGATGCTATTAAATTTAGTTCCGTCATGTACTTGAAAATACCTACTTAACATACACTTGGCTTTGGCTTGACTTACTCTCTGACATACTACTATACATTTAACTGAAACCTCAAATCGTAGAGTCCAAAAATCAGCTGATAGGAATTAAATATTGAAATAAAACTCCATTTCTTCTAAAATTCTAATCACACGAGGGAAAAAGTGGGTGGCAATGATTTTGTCATGCAAAGTTTTTTGCATGGCCAGTTCTGAGTTGATAATAAAAGTCAAGATATCTATGTCATGCGATTGTAAAATGATTTGACATATATTTTCGGCATCAATTGATGGTTTTGGCTTTCCAGAAAAGTTAATTATTAAATACTAGCTGTGCCCACTACTTCGTACACGTTACATTTGGATTTTCAAGTAATTTTTAACCGTTTAAACCTTCTCTGGACTACGACAAACATTTCAAAACCAAAATCAGCTAAATCGGCCCAGCCGTTTACGAGTTTCAGCGATACAGATAAACATCAATTGATTTTTACATATATATAAATAAATTACATAGATATATAGAGCCTGATTTAACTCGTCTTTCACAGTGTATATTGTGCTTTACAGTGATTTTCTAGTTCTTTTTTGCAATATTTAAATATTACTTTTTTTCTTATTTGGTTATATTCGTTTAAGTAAAAGTGCTTTAAAACTTACCCTCTTATTCATAAAAGTTGTTTTACTTTATTTTATTATTTTCTGCTTACAGCTTGTGAGCTTAAAGTCTTAAATAAGACAGAATCGTTGATTAAACTTTAATAATAAGATTTTCATAAAATTTAAGATTAGAGCTAAAATGCTGAGATGGATGTGGATATGATATAGTATTGTATGGTATTTACCACGTCGAGAAAGTTTTAATATATAATCACGAAAAAAAATCCCTTACATGTAAAGTGGGTTTGCTTTTTAGTACTTGAATTTATTTTTTCTCAATTGTAACGAAATCCAATAAGTTTTCACTAATCTTAATAGAACAAATCAAACAAACATACTTTACTGTGTACGGTAGCTAAGTGACTATTCTTTAAATAACTATTACTCTTATCGTTTTAATTTTCATTCGATGCTCTAAATTTGTTTAGAACCAAATAAATCTGTCGATTTCTTGTAATAATAGAACTAAGTTCAAATTTCCAGTACTCTGGGGTCTACGTAGGACCCAATAAGATCTTATGAATGACTTCCAGGAAACAGCTCACATCGCATCGGATCGGAACGGAGGAACGGATACAACTACAGGACTGAGGAATGGAGGTAGTCGCGGGTTGTAGCGTACTTTTGACTGCAATCGCGTGACAAGGAATGTTCTGCGGTCAAGATACTGTGTGCCGCTTGGTGACAAGCCTTTATAATAAATTTGAATCTTTTCCCAATACTTTGTAAATAGTAACTACTAACAAAGCATTAGATTAATACTACAAAAAGTTCATATTTTACCATATACTCATTTAAATTTGTTTTACAGGAAGGCGAATTGCAGCAAAACAATGGTATAGCTGGTAATTATTCCCATGAAGTTCAAGAGTAGAACGCCATCTAAATTAAATAAGCCACATAAACTTATTTTAGTAAATGAATGGTGTTTCAAAAGAATAATGGTATTGTAAAGTTTCTTCTCAGTATCTGAAAACAAAACAATAATATTCATTACATTTAATTTACAATTTATCTAGTTAAAATTTAAATTTCTGTGAAATATATAGGTAGCCTAAAAGTCTTTATTACAGTTGGGCTTTGATAAAATAATTCTGGTTTTGCCATACTTACTCACTCAATGGTAAACATAGAGCTGGCATAAGTAATAAATGAGTATGAGTATAAAAAGAAAGTGGAGATTTCTGGGGGCAGATATATTACTTGAGTAAAGGGACATGTTGTTTGATTGCTCCAAACACGATTCTAGAAACATCTGGCTTCCCTCGGCATAAAGCTTAGCTAATTGGGTCGTCAGCCCAGGATGGATCTATAATCGAAAGTTCCGGGTTCTCCTCAGAGGTAGGTACCCACTAGAAAACGGTAATGTTCAAACCAGTCACAAAAAGGATAAATGATAAAATTTATGAATGTCATACCTGAACAACTTCTATTTTTTAATCGTGTCATGCATACTGATTCAGCGTCATCAATCGCTGTGTAAAAATTTTCAGCTCGTACACATAGCCATATCAGTACAACAATTCCTTTCGTCAGATAAAATATTGCTGTAAATATGTCGAATTCCTAAAATAATAATGCACTCTAATATAGATATATTATTTTTAGCTGACATTGGGTAATAATAGTATTGTATACTACTATATATTAAGTCATTTGGGTAGGTTAGTTAAGAACACTGACAGGGAGCATACCTAGTGTGCTGCAACAGTAACCGCCAAGCGAATGTTAATGAAATGTTAGTGAATCATATGGGTTAGATAAGATAGGAATAACATGATACTGCGATGTTTTAACTGATTTTTCCGGTTAAAACTATTTTTGACCGGTTAAAAGTCCTAAATGTAATAAAGGTTTCCCAGTAAGAATGCACTTTGGCATTTTAAATAAAATCTGTTTTAAACTTTTTTTGCATTGTAAAAAGACGTGTGTCGATTGAGTATGGAACACAACATCCGTCAAATGGCCCACGGCTCTTATGAGGAGTGACCATGAAGTTTTTCATGACTTTTTCGGGATGAGGCTGTACTTTACCGATGACGCGTTAGATCTCGGATTTGAGATCGGGAATTGTTTCCGGATTAGTCTTATAAACCCGAGATTTCACAAAATCCCAAAGAACAAAGATGCACAGTCTCGACTGAAAATTCTAGAGTGTGGGAACGGTCTTATTGTAACATTTAAAATTTTGTAACAAGTTTTCACAACTATAATGCGTTATTTTTTGTAAATTGCTTTATTTAACCCTGACTACGGCAAAGCCAAAGGAGGGTTATGATTTTGACAGGCTATGTATGGATGTTCATTTGTTCCCTCATAGCTCTTTGACTACTCATTAGAACTAGACAAATGAGGTCTCGTTAGAAGTGTCATGATCCTTTGCTGGTTATAGGCTATATGACGTGTCACTCAATCTAATGTGGCACCCTCTAGCCGACATAAAGCTGTGTGTTAAAAAAATAATTTTAGATAAATATGTCGTGTTTGGTATCATTGGAAAGGGTGTTACTTGTACATTATATACATGCTTTTTCGCGTCGTTTTTTTGTCGTAGTTGCGTCTTAGTTTTTACTTTTTTTTAATAATCAGAATAAACATAATGTTACACCTGCAAAATTTCAGAGTTGTCACATGCTTAGGGAATAAATGACACCAAATTTAAAAAGTGCACTCTTATTGAGGTAGAATAATAATTATTGAGTATATGTATAAGGTATATACATATATTATATACCTTATATATTTGTAGTTTTAACTATAACTGTCTTTTTTCCTATTCGATATTTATATTAAATACAAATAAATATTCTTTACACAATACTGCAGAGCTTTTGTTGTTAATAAAAAAGTAAAAAAATAAACCTCATAAGCTTCAGAATCTTGTAGAAATAAATCCAATTGTATCTTTATGTACCACAAAGAATGCAGAAAGGTGTCAGCAATAGACCAGAGCATCTGTACAGAAACCAAAATGACGTTAATTCATAAAAGAAAAGAAAGGGAGAAAATAAGTATATTAGTCATACAAATAAACAAAAACGAGAAAATATAAAACCATTTAGTAAGACAACAACATAAACAATGAAACGGAACAGTGAAATAATCAGATTGTATGACCGAAGGGCTAGAGCTCAGTCTATGCTCAGTCCTGAAAGAGAACCCAGCGCTGATTTGTAGCTGAAAATAAAAGTTTCACTTACATAGACTTCAAAAATTTTCTGTATTAAACTATAAGCTTCTAATATGGTTTGATATGCCTTAATTTTCACATCACAGTCTTCTTTACTGTGATCAATAATATTGTGAATCTCTTGACTCCAGACAGTTAGGTACTTTGTAAGTAAAATAAGTAATCGCACAGGTATGTGTACATTGATATCACAAACAAAAAATATAAATATGTCTATGCAAAAATCAACAATGTTATCGTACTTAGAATATTTATATAAGGCAAGTAATAATAAATTGGATAACATAACGATGAATAAAGTAAACCAATTCCAGACGATGAAATTATTGCAATGTTTTTTATGGAAATTAATACTGTTGTGAATTATTTGAAGTTTTAAGATTAGTTGAACATTATTGTGACTGTGAATTATGTTCAAGCCGAATAGAACAAATGTTGATAAACATACAATGAAAAAACGGGTAAAAGTAAGTAAATATGCAATATCACCACTGTACTGAAGTCGACTGAATTCACTGAAGTCGGTAAACAGTATACGGTAACCGTGTAAAATTAAAATACTCAACAATATCGAGAAAGTAATAACAATGTTTTTTTTCCTATTAGACGTAATCAAATCATCTTGAATGCTATATTTTGTTATGAGGAATATAATTTGCACGACATACATCGGGTATAACAAACTTTGAAGTTCTCGATTAACATAGTTATTTGGTAGAATGTTAACTGTTTTTATATTTTGCAACATTGCACGAACGTTAGAGAATGATCTTAAAAAGAAGCACGTAATTAAATACTGTCAATAGTATTAAATTAAAATAGCAATTGCGTTAAATTATCGAAGACACAGCTTAATTATATGAAAAAATATATAAGATAATATATTGTTTTATATGTAAATTATTCGTTTATTTACAAAAAAAAGTGCTACTCTCCGGCACATACTGTCATTAAATGAATTATTTGTTTGTTCAATGTCGATTCAATTGAAGTAGGTTATAATAATAATGTTTTTGATGGGTTCAAAAATATAATTTCGACTTAGGTACCATTAAAAATAATGATATAGACTTCAACTTTGAACGAACGGTACATTAAAAATTGAGGCCGCGTTTTCGCAGTCAGCGGGGAGCGGAGCGGCGTTGATGACGGTGTGGGAAGCGGCGATTGATACTGATAAGAGACGTTACAAAACAAATTAGTACAGATTTGAAATAACTTGAGAAATCGATCAATGTTTGATAATATTTTGTTTAATTAAGGTACCTACTTAACCGTAACCAAGCTAAAAATTCCAAAACCATAGAGGACTGAGATAATTATAAGGCAGCACAAAACCATTACAAGAAGTGGATCAGATTCCGGTGAACGGAGGCCTGGCGTAACATCTGTAGCAGTATAAATAATAATAATAATAATAATAAATGTTTATTTATCCATAAAATTACAACAACAATGCATCAAACTAGTTTTACAAGATATGTAACGAAATGATTTTGCAACACTGATACCCACGGTAAGATCTAACTTGTGTTATGGGTATCAGGGCACAGCAAGGATCTATAACATGTGACCACTGCTAGTTCAATGAATCATAATAAAGTTTTAAAGAATAAAATTAAACTACTAATAGCATGTGAGCGCGTGTTTGTGTGAGTGTGTGTGTGTGTGGGGGTGTTTTTGTGTGTGTGTGTGTGTGTGTGTGTGTGTGTGTGTGTGTGTGTGTGTGTGTGTGTGTGTGTGTGTATGTGTGTGTGTGTGTGTGTGTGCGTGAGTGAGTGAGTGTTTGTGTGTGTAAGAGAAGATTACAGAATAGATATTTTTAAGAGTTCTTCAGTTTCCTCATATGTTTTAGACATAAGCCATTCGCTTACTTTTCTTTTGCATTCAGATCTAAGTAGTGTATATATATTGCAGTATCTATTTACAGTGTTATACAAATGACTGCTAAGCACACCGTAATGCCTTGCAGCTGTTAAGGTACTATGTTTTTTAGTTTGGCAAACTTTGTACCAACGACGTTTTTTTGTTAATGTTGGATCATAAACAAGTGAAGCATGTTTTCTGGAGACAGTATCAAGCACGAAAAGCTGTCGGACAGTAAGTACTTTACAGTCCTTGTATAGCTGCGAGGTAGGGTATCTAAAAGGCTTAAAGGTCATCACCTTTAGAATAGACCTCTGTGCACGCTCCAACGGTAAGATGAGTGTCTTAGCCGCTCCACCCCACACTCCAATACAGTAACCTATTATTGATTGGCCTAAAGAGAAGTAGACTGTCCGTAGAGTATCCAAGTCAGCAGAGTGACGCAATTTTTTAAAAATGTTAATGATTTTACGTACCCGTGCTGTCAAATTAATTAGATGATATTTCCACTTAAGTAAATTTTCAATTATGACACCTAGATATTTCACTTCTTTGGTTCTGTTTAAAATTATACAGTCACAAGAATGGTTATTGGGATATAATTCACAGATATGTGCCTTAAGAAAGTAGGTATCTAATGAGGGCTGAGATATGCTTGATTTCGAAAACGTTAAGTAGGTGGTTTTGTCAAGATTAAGTGTTAGAAAGTTGCTACTAAGCCACTGCATTACCCGACCGAGAGACAGCTCAGCATAGTCAAATGCATCACGCCAGTTACTAGCACGGACTAGTAACGCTGTGTCATCCGCGTAAGTGACAATACTGCAATTAGGGATGGAAAGCTTACACAATGAGTTTATGTACAGTAGAAAGAGCGTTGGGCCGAGTACTGAGCCCTGAGGTACACCGTAATCCAATGACACACAACCACTAATGTGGGAATCAATTTTAACGCATTGTGTTCGTTCAGATAAATAGTTGGAAAATAAACGTAGGGCTAAGCCACGTATTCCGTAGCCCTCCATCTTTGATAATAAGTGTGGAATAGAGACAGTGTCAAAAGCTTTTTTTATATCTAAGAAAATACCTATACATTTTTGACCGGCCTCAAAACTGTCGACTACTTGATCAACAAGCGATGTTACTGCATCTTGCGTAGACTTTCCATATCTGAAACCAAACTGGTTCGGTGCAAGAATGTTATATTTATTAAGAAAATTCGTAAGACGGGAGTTAAGTAGCTTCTCCAGAATTTTTGACAGTACGGGCAGTATAGATATGGGTCTATAGTTATTGACACTCCCTCTATCACCGCTCTTATAGATAGGATGCACTACAGCTCTTTTAAACGATCTCGGGAATATACCGAGCTGCATTGAAACATTACAAATATGCGTGATGATGGGAGCTAGTATGGGCGCACACTGTTGAAGTAATTTGGTTGGGATTTCATCCCATCCAATAGCACTATTTGGGCGTAAACTTCGAATAATTCTATTAACTTCCGCGTCATCCGTGGGTAGCAAAACTAAGGAACTGTATGGACTGCTATCAGTTAATGTTAAATTATCATTGGCACTAGATGCGTTGAAGTTAAGTGCTAAATCTTTACCAATACTTGAGAAATATTCGTTAACTTTATTTACAGATGTCTCCGTACCAGTATCTACACTAAGCAGCTCTCTAGGGGAGTTTTTTGAGCAATTTGTATGAGTAATATTCTTTATGACTTTCCATGTTGCTTTTGGGTTATTCCGTGCTTTCAAAAACTCACATTTCTCATAGGCGTGTTTCAGTCTTTTTAGTAATTTATTGCAAAAGTTGCGATATCGTATATAGGTCAGTTTAAGGCCCACATTTTCTGGTTCATTTTTTAACTTGCGATACATATTATCCCGATTTCGAATACAGCGTAACAAACCTTTAGTTATCCATGGTTTGCACGTTCTGTGTTTGGAAGGAATGCTCTTTGTTGCAGTATGTGTATTGATTATAGATTTGATAATTGCCACAAAATTATCTGCAGCTAAATTTGGATCAAATATGGCCAACACTGATTCGAAATTAGTATTAGAGATAGTCTCATAAACTGATGTAAAATCCACCTTTGTGTATACGTTACGGTTTTTAAATTTGTCTGTGCTAGGCTCAAGTTGTATAAGAATAGGGCAGTGATCAGTTATACAGGTATCAAAGACTAGTGTTATTGGTTTTAGAAGCGATTTTAATAGGGTGTGATCAAGACAGCTTTTATCTCGAGTAGGGTAACCATGTGTCGGCAGTAGACCATGCGATGCAGTTAGATTAAGGTACGAGCTGGCATGTTGATTTAAGTGTGTGTGGATTATATTAATATTAATGTCACCTATAAGGAGTACATTGTCATAGCTAGACACGGATGTAAGGGTGTTGTTAAGAGAATCAAGAAAAACATCAACGTCACGAGAGGAGGGGGAACGATACAAAGAAACAATGACCAGTTTCGCTGGTTCTATTTTACAAATTAGGCAATTTGAGCCATGTATAGATGGTTCAGTGATAGTATGTGAAATAGTTGATTTAACAAAGAGAATAAGACCGGCATTTTGATTCTGATTATTATTTGTTTTATATGTTACATAACCGTTAATTTGAGGCATATTTGCAACTTTACTAAGCCAACATTCGGATAGGACTATTATTTCGGGTTGTGTTTTAATAGTATGTAGAAAAACTATAAGCTGGTCGAAGTTTTGATTCACGCTGCGTATATTGACGTGTAATATTTGTATTGAGTTATTACTCCTATTGAGTACATCCACACATTGTTCTGGCTTACAATTATATGACTCAGATGACCCGTAAACATCCAAGTCATTAGATAAAACACTTAAATCAACCATCGTATCGATTTAAAAAAACACATAGAGGGATTTTCTAATATCATCATATTGACTGTAAATAGCGGGCATGTGTTTCGATCGTGTTTATGTAATTTGTGAGAATAAAAATACAATAAAATTTGTACAGTATATTTAATGTAATGGTTATGTGTATAATATGGTTTGAGGAAATGACAGTAGCAGTTGTGTATTTGAATTATTTTAAAAATAGGTATGTAGGTAAAAGGTAATTTAATTAGTCTATTAGAATGTATTAATATGCTAAAAGTAGAAAACAACAAAGTAGAATGTGAGGTATTAGTCGCACTGTGGTTTGAGTAATTTCTTAAAACACAACGATGTCTTGATTGGTATAGCTTCAGCTCCCTCTTTCTCTCGCAGAAATAACCGGCCGTTACGGGTCCAGCAAAACTTGTAATTATTGTTCTTTGCGAAGTTACGTGCTTCGTAGAACAACTGCCTTTGTATTCCAGGTAGATGTTCGGCGATAAAAATTGGGTTGCGAGGACCACTCATTCCGATACACTTAGTACTTAATTTTTCATCAAGGGGACGGTCTTTGTTGATTGCGCGTACTGCATCTAGGGTCTGATGCTTTAAATTGACAGTTAAAAATTCACAGATTATAGGCCTAGTTGCACCTTTTTTCCCTGGCACTCGGTAGACGTCTCGTAGTTCAGAGGAGGTAACAGCTGTTCCTATAGCTTTACAAGTTTGCAGTACAATAGATGTTATATCACTAGCAGACTCTTTTTCGCGTTGCGGTACGTTTCGTATTTCTATAGTTGAAGGGCGCGAACCTTGTTGTATATCCATATAAATCCAACAAACCAAGCCGCGAGAATAAAGAATATCCTAACCATTTTTTTTTTTTTTTTTTTTTTTTTTTTTTTTTTTTTTTTTTTTTTTTTTTTTAACGTGTGGAAACCCCCTCGGGCCGTCACCCCGCCGGGGTTTGCGGCGGGGCGGTGTGTCGGAATCGAACCGACTAAAACCACACGGTGTGCCACTCTGCGCCTGAGACGGGAGGGATCCGGGAACTGCTGTTATTAACACATCCGGACCCCTCCCAGCGCCTGCCCGCACTGAAGCGGGCACCGTCTGCTGATGAACTCTCTAAATAGGCGACGTACGGCACACGCGTAACGTCGCCCCCTCGCGGGTGACCACTAGAGCGGATGGAAGGGAAAACCCATCCCGACCATCCGCGGCCACACTCAGGGCGGCATGAGGCGCTGATAGGCGCGCCTCCGCCGCCCGGTTCGCCGGCGGCGGATCGGGTCCGAGTGGATATCATCCTCCCGGGCCTTCTCCGCCGCCTCCTTCTGCGAGATTACATCTTCACAGAAGGTTGCGACCGCGGTAAAACTACTGTCGCTACCGGCCATGGCGCGAATGACGGCCGGTAGCGACAGATCTCCTCCGATGACTGCAGTGAGGGCCCGGCGCTGCGACGCCCAAGCGGGGCAGATCGCCAGCGTATGCTGGGCCGAGTCCTCACTGCAGTCGCAGTGGTGGCAGGCGGGACTCAGTTCCCTCCGTGCGACCGAGTGCAGGTACTTCCCGAAGCATCCGTGCCCGGAAAGCACCTGCGTCAGTCGGAAGGAAAGAGTCCCGTGCTGCCGCCCTGCCCACTCGTGGATGACCGGCTGGAGAGCCTCCACGGCGGCGAAGCCAGCGCGTGGAGTCTCCAGCCGGAACGACCAGCGAGCCATCGTGGCTCGACGGG
Organism: Spilosoma lubricipeda; assembly: GCA_905220595.1. Classification (NCBI taxonomy): domain Eukaryota; kingdom Metazoa; phylum Arthropoda; class Insecta; order Lepidoptera; family Erebidae; genus Spilosoma; species Spilosoma lubricipeda. The sequence continues at coordinate 11,783,745 of HG992297.1, forward strand.
CGGCTTCACGCCACTCGCGCACCTCCTCGGGCGGGGGGCGAATGCCACACTCCGCCCGGAAAGAAGCCACCCGTCGATAAACTTCGGCGAGCACTTCCGCCTCCAAATCCCATGGGGGCGTTCCGGCCAACGCGCACGCCGCCTCGGTCGACACCGTGCGGTATCCGCGTATGGCTCTGACCGCCAATACCCTCTGAGGCCGCCAGAGGCGAGCCTTGTTGAGGGCGGTCAGAGCCGCCACCCACACCGGTGCGCCATACAGCGCCATTGACCGGACCACCCCCGTGTAGAGGAGTCGCGTTGCGACGCTGGCTCCGCCCAAGTTGGGCAATAATCGCCCAAGGGCGGAGGCAGCGTCGACCAGCTTCGGACCAAGCTGTCGGAAGTGCTCGTCGAAGAGCCACCTACCGTCCAGGATCAGACCCAGATACCTCATCTGGGCCCGAACCGGTACGAGGACCGAGTTGACCACTATGGAAGCGCCGGGGGGCGGCCCACGACGGGGCCCATGGAATAGCAGGGCCTCCGTCTTGTCCAGGGCCACCCGTAAGCCCAGCGCCTCGATGCGCCTGACCACCAGAGAAACACCAATGGTGGCCAGGCGCGCCGCCTCCTGGAAGTTCGCCCCCCGGGCTGTGACAAGAGTGTCATCGGCGTAACAAATTACGCCCAGCCCGGGGGGGAGACGACCTCTTAGGACCCAGTCGTATCCCACGTTCCACAGGAGTGGTCCTAGGACAGACCCCTGCGGAACGCCGCACGACATGGGTCGCCGTCTCAAGGCGCCATCTCGATCCTCGTACACGACGGTACGCTCCTGCAAATAGTCTGCCACCAGCCGCCTCAGGTACTCTGGCACTCCGTGGTATTGGAGTGCTTCCCCGATGCAGCTGAATGGCAGACTATTAAAGGCGTTGGCGATGTCCAGGGACACCGCCAACACCACTCCGCCACAGCTCACTGCCTCCTCGGTCACGGCCCTAAGGCGCATCACGGCATCGACCGTCGAACGCCCCTCTCGGAATCCGAATTGGGCGTCCGACAGGTCGGGCCCCACCTCGCAGAGGTGCTGGACGATGCGGGCAGAGAGTATTCTCTCAAAAAGTTTACCCGCCTCGTCCAGCAACACGATGGGCCTATAGGCCGCGACCGAATCGGCAGGCCGTCCCGGCTTCTGAAGCAGGACCAGCTTCCCGCATTTCCAGCACTCAGGGAAGCGTCCGGACGCCAGGCTAGCGTCCAACACTTCCCTGAGGCGGTCCGACATATGGTCGAGGGCTCGGGCCAGAACTCGGGCAGGAACCCCGTCCGGCCCTGGGGCGGTGTTCTTCGAACGAATTCGAAGAACCGCCGCCCCTACCTCCGATTCCCTCACGGGCGGAACCTCGCCCCCGTCGTCCCTGGCCGGGTAGGCCATCGACGGGGGCGTGTGCTCCGCCCGCTGCGGGAATAGGCCCTCGACCACTTCCTGCAGGAAGCTGGGCTGGAGAGTCTCGGTAAGGGGGGGGCCCGCCGTGCGGAGCTTCTGTCGCACCGCACGATATGGGCGACCCCAGGGGTCACGGTCGAGACTCTCCAGCATCTCCTTTCTCTTCACCTCTTTGGCGCGGCAAATGGCCAGCTTCAGAGTTTTCCGCGCTTCGCGGTACTCCTCATGAAGCTGGTCCCCGCCACCGTCTCCGCGGTGACGTCGCCGGCTGCGGGTGTAAGACCTCCGGGCACGAGTACAAGCCGCACGGAGGTCCGCCAACTCCTGGGACCACCAGTAGACCTCCTTCCGAGGAGGCCGACGACCCTGGACGCGGGGCATGGCCGTATCACAAATCTGCGTAATCGCATCGCGAAAACGGCCAGCCCCCACGTCCACGCCGACCTCCTCGGTCGGGGCCTGCGGAGACAGCCAAGATTGGACAATGGCCGCCTCCTCTAGTAGGTCCCTGTCGAGCTTGGCGACCGCCCACCGCGGAAAGCGGGATGTATGCCGCGCCGTGTGACCCCTACTGGGGCCCTGGGACCGGGAGAGCTCAAATCGGATATAGAGATGATCCGAGAGCGTCTCGACCTCTTCCAGGACACACCAGTTCCTTACTCGTGCGGCGACAGCAGGGGTAGCGAACGAAAGGTCCACTATCGACCCCCCCTGCCGTCGCACGCACGTGTTGGTGGCGCCTCTGTTCAGCAAACAGAGGCCCACCGAAGCCGCCCACTCCTCGACGGCTTCGCCCTTGGCGTCCGTCCCGGGGGACCCCCACGCAATGGATTTTGCGTTGAAGTCCCCCAGCACGAGGACGTGCCCAGACGCTAATCGCCGCATCGAGGTCTCCAAGCTGTTAAGGAAGACCTCGAAGTCGCTCAAACTCCGGTTGGGGGAGAAGTATATACCGTAAACGGTGATCCCCCCCCACTCGGCGGCAACATATCCCGAGCCCTTGTCTCTAAGCGACAAGGGCGGGGAATGAGCCGCCCCGGAACCGACGACTGCCACGGAGCCGTCCCAGTCACCCATCCAGTTTGGACGGGGAGGAACGTAATAGGGCTCCGCGACTACGGCAACACCGATCGACCACTGAAGAATATCCTAACCAAGAGTAACCTAAACGTTTTACGGCCGTTTTCAATAACCTATCTCCAGTTAAGGATAGATCGCTATCTCGGATTTGCAGCTTGATCTTATCTATCCATAACTTGCGTTTCACAATCGAGGATAAGCGCTATCTATCTCTTACCAACGAAGGATAGCTTGTTCCCTCTTGATACGTTTAGTGTTTTGCTGCGCAAATCTTTAATGTTAAAAACAAATATTAACTATTTTTTTTTTATTAGAAGTACTTGTTGTATGTATTTTTTTAAAGATTTTATGGTGAATCAACATCAACTTGATTTTTTTTATTTGTTTACCACATTCAATAATGAAATAAAACGTTTTGACATGAGCAGCATGTGACATTGGAATTGACGTTTGTTAGTACGTTATGCGTAAAACAAATACTACGTATTTTGTTTTTCGAAAGATCAGAAACATTATCAAACATCAAATACAATATATACGATATACAATACTGAAACTATATATATTACAACACCTATAGTGAATAAATTAATGTTTACATGCCAAGCTCTGAGATCGTCATGTCTTTTGTGTCCAGTCCATGCTATGTATTAAAAATATTATCATCAATTCATTAATGGGTCAATTCAATAATCTGAAGGGCAAAGAGCAGCATATAACTTTGATTATTTTTAACAGCCAAGCGAAAACATGTAAGGAATGGAAAAGGAAAAGTGTAAGACCCGCACAATGAGGGAAAATGATCTAACAGAGTTTTTATTGGTTAAGAAAAAGAAAAATAGAATTAGAAAATAGAAAACTAGAATTAGAAAAGGAACTAAATATTGCTAAACTCTAGTTAGAATCAGAAAAAGCCAGATCAAGAAAGGATTTAAATTAATTAACATTTTATCATTATATTATATTGTGATCATAGTGATATATATAGTACTAGCTATCCCGGCAAACGTCGTTTTGCCATAACTACTAATAAATTAAAAATTAATTAAAATAACATTGTCCAGCGGACAAAATTGTGAATCTAAACCATTCCCAGATCCCCTTGAACACACACAAAAAATTTCATCAAAATCGATCCAGTCGTTTGAGAGTAGTTCAGTGACATACACACTCACAGAAGAATTATATATATAAAGATATAGTGATTAGTTATATTGTATTGTGATCTCAAATTTGTGAAAGGAAATAAAAAATACATAAAATATAAATAATTATTGTTTATTTTACACATTAAAGTAATTATTTATTAACAATAGCCGTTCTGACATGTTTAAAGTTGGAGAATTGTCATGAATAATTACATTTTCCTCCTGGGTTGTTTCTGAAATTGATATTTCAGGCTCTATCTGTGCCAAATTCATGTTCCTGGCAATATTATGTAACACAGCAGCGGCAATAATAATGGTTTGCATATTTTCTAAATTTAGCCTCATTTTTAAGGATAGCATGGGGAATCTTCTTTTCCAAACTCCAATACATCTGCAATTACAGTAGGTATTAATAGTGTATTTAAACCATTTACCCTGCTTATAGTGTTTAGTATACAAAACAAACCTCTCTATAGTATTTCTTGTTTTAATGTGAGCTTCATTATAACATTGCTCTGATGGAATATTTGGATTGAGTAGGGGTGTCAACAGATAGGGTAAGCATCACATCACCAAGCAGCCAGCTATTTCCAAGTCCACCTTGTTCACAATAATCTGCAAGTTTAATATTATATATCAGTTGTTTAAGCAATAGGAACGGGGTATTTTTTTTTTTAATTTCTTTTTTAAAAAGGATTACTAGCAACTGAAATTACTAGTATACCTGTTAACCACTCCAACTAAGCTAAATTGCTTGTTAGGAATGGGTTCAAGTCGGTAGTGTACTTACTGGTCAGGATTTGAACCCACAATCTTTTTTTCGCAAGTCCAATGCCTTTATCACTAGACTACAACCACTTCTAAAAACTTATTATTCACAGAATAAACAACTAAATAAGTGACCTTTTAAATTATAGTGGTTGAATATAGTAGTATCATGAGTGGATCCTGGCCATCGGGCAACAACATTTAGAAACACTAATGAACAATTACACACAACTTGTACATTGATAGAGAATGTTCCTTTCCTGTTTCTAAATTCTTCTCTAATATTTGAGTCTGTAAATAATACGAAAACAGTATTAATATGTATGTACAAATAGTATGAAAACATAAAAAAAATAAGTTAGACCAGAACCTAAATAGAAGTATGAGATAGTTCAATATGAGATGAGGTACTTACTTGGTGATATTAATATAAGGGTGCCATCTATGACACCATGTATTCTGGGTAATCTAGCAATATTATAAAACTCTTGTCGAATGTGATTTTGTAACACAACAAAGTTTGGGCACAATCTTGCTATGGCTCTAGATACATTAAAGACAATATGACTAGCAGATGCTATAGATACTCCGATGAAATCTGCAACATACATAGTACCCAATGCATAAAATTTTAGAGCCAAAAGTATCTGATGGAGGGTGGATATGCCGTGATTTCTGGAAAAATAAGACCTTTGTTAAAACTTGATATTCGCATGGCAATACTAGCACTATTATGAGCCAACACTTGAGCCAAACTCAATGAAGAAAATATAATACAATTGCTCGTAATTGTCAAATTATAGAAAAGTTTAATGTGTTGTTTATAAATTTATATCAAATTTGACTGAAGTATAAAGTTAAGACTTAAAACGATAACTGAAAACTTACCTTTTGCATTTTACACTTGAATATGGTTTTATCATATTTATTGACTGATACACACGAATTTTATTTAGTCTAAAATCTATATACAAATTCGTATCATTTAATTTAGTCATATAATTTACACTATGCTTCACTGTCACTGCTTTCATTATAATCCATAATAATTCCAAATAATTCCATGTCGCTATCATCACTGCTAAAACCTTCCTTTATTTTATATTTGCTTGGAAAGTTAATTATTTTCGAAATTCTATCTGGCCGGGTGGCGCGTAACTGGCCGATGTTGACAGATAAGCAAATGACGTTACTGTAGTTAGCTACGCCTATCGGAGAGTAACTCGAAACTTATATTGAAATACAAGTTAGTCCGATTACTATGCGAGTTCCTATCTCTAGTAGCCTATCCGTCCTCCCAAAGATAGATAGACAACGTCGATAGGAAATGCTATCTGCCGGTAGGTTATTGAAACGTAAGTAAGAGTAAAAAGATAGATTTGTTTAACTGTAGTAAGGAGAACTAAAGATAGATAGGTTATTGAAAACGGCCGTTAGTCTCCTTCAAAAGGGAAGACGGCACCTACACGAACACAAATAACGAAATCAGTGCAGTATTGTTAGATATATTAACAATTATTTTTACGGCAATCGATATTTTTGATAAAGTTGTTTCGCCATGTACCGTCACATACCACACTAACAGTGTCCCTATTCTGTAAGCCAAACGCTGTAGATAATTATTATAACAGTATTGTTAGATTAACATTTCCACGGGTGTCAAATAACATCAAACAGTGAATGGCACATCGAAAAATACAGCACACTAACAACCCAGGAATAGGAAGTCTCAAATGGGCGCTAAAAAGCTTTGAACCCTTTAAATCCGCGGGACTGGGTGAAGTCTTCCATGCACTACTACAGTGGCAATCAGAAGGGGTAATCAAATATCTAATAACTATCTACAGTGCTTGTTTAGCATATAAATACATACCAAAACTGTGGAGGGACTGTGGGGAACGTAGATAGATAGGTACTCTTTATTGCACACCATAGAACACACCACAATGTCGAATTTACACGAATAAAAGCAGTGATACAATGGGCGGCCATATTGCAGACTGCGATCTATTCCAGGCAACCTTTAGATGGACAATACTTTAAAGTAATGTGTAGTTTGAAGAAGAAAGTAGTCTTTATACCAAAACTTGGCTCTCTGTAAGGGATGCATTAAGGCAGAAGAAACGCCGCAGCACGTTCTCACAGAATGTGGAAGTGTGGCAGATCAACAACGGCGCAATCAACAGGCTAAGTGCTCATGTAATAGCATAATAAATAAATATTTTAAATATATAAATATTTATTAAATATGCTCCAAGGAAGCTTCGGATTGTGACAGATGAAAAGACAGCAATTATGGCATACAGAGGCCAATTGGGATCAGTGCTTAGGTATGGATTAATAATATGGGATAATTCGACGTATTATTAATTATTAATTAATGGTACGTTAATTGTTCAGAAGAAGTGCATTAGAGCTGTGTGTGGCGTCGGCCCACTTGACTCTTGTAGGCCTTTATTTAAAAAACTTTTTAACGCCTAGGTACATAGCCGTCTGGAGTTGTCTTTTTTATAGTATTAACTCTCAACGCGTAGAGAGCATTCAAAGGGCTTTTACTAGGCACCTTGCTTTTCAGGCCAGGGATTTTTCATACAGGAGCCCGTATGACCGTCGTCTTGCTCATTTTCAAATGAATAGCTTACACGACCGGAGGCAAGTGCTGGATAATTGCTTTTTGTATAAGGTAGTAAAGGGCCAGTTGAGATGTAACGAATTGCTCCGCAAGATTTCATTATCCGTTCCTCATCGCTATCCCAGACAACCAATAGTTAAACTATTTTATACACCGGTGTGCAGAACAAATCTTGGCTTGCAATCGCCTTTGACACGAATTTGCTCTAACTACAACAGAAAAGTTATCAAAAATAATGATCTCGACATTTTCCACAACAGCTTAGTTAGTTTGAAATCAGGGTTATTGCCTGGTTATGATAGTGTGTAGGAATTGGGCGGGTATATTCATGTTTTCTTGTTGAAATTTTTCTATAGTGTTCATAAATCTTATAATTGCCACATGATTTTTGTTCCTACTTTTGCTTTTTTTCTCTTTTTATTGTTGTTTTTTTTACATGTAGTTATATTTTAATTTATATATATATATATCAGTATATCATATAGTTATCATGTTGTAGAACCACGTTATATAAAGAAATTGATTTTTTCAATTTACAATTAACCATTTAAATATTTTAGAAATAAATTACACAAATGGTTGGTATAAAAGTGTTTTTGGACAATAACATAATTTTTGCAATGTAATACAATATTTTAGTCATAATGTCAGTTATAAACATCGCATGAAAAAACAAGGCAGAATATGGTATGATCAAAAACCACCAATGTTACACCTGGTACTAACCTATGTTCTATGCAAATAAATTTATTTTTCTTAATTAAACAAAATGTGATCAAACACAGATCGTTTTACAAATTATTTCAAATCACTAGTAATTTTTTCGTAACATCTATCAAGATACATTTTACGAGGTATAATTTCTTATAACACAACACTACACTACTCCTGCGCCGCGCGATCTGCCCGCTGGTTTAAAAAACGGGTTTATACTGCCACGCGCCGCCGCCACTTCCCGTGCCGCTATCGCCGCCGTCGCTCTGCTCCACACCCCGCTTACTTCGAAAACGCGGCCTAAAAATTGATCTGTATGCCAACTGTCAGTGCCTTCCATACTTGGTACGATATAATTTATGTACTAAATCTACAAGATGTCAAGGTAAAACCCTGTTACATGATTCCATTAATGTATATGTTACGGGCAATTTGATAAGTCCGGGCTCTATTAATAATGGCCGGACTGTATTCATAATGCCCGACTCAATTGGGCAATGTGATTAAAACAGCATATTTAACTAATTTTCCAAAGTTCGATTGACGTGCTACTGGGAGTAGACGTTCTGGGTTGATTTATGTTGTCGGATCGGTGGGTCTTGCACCATGACCAACTCATGGCTGTTGAGACAAGCTTAGACTATGCAATTATGGGTACGCTACTACTCATCGGTTCGTAAGATTGAAGATTCGCTCGGAATTATCGCACTTCCCGCGAACAGCGAATGCTGAGCTCAATTCTGTCACCAATACAGTTAGTACAGTTGTCAAACTTTAGAGCAGATTTGGAGAGCTTACGGACGGAATAAACAAGTTAATAAACAACATCACTATAATATTTCAACTCTTCATCTTTCGTGGGAAATCATTGGTCAATTTTAGAGTTTTAAAATAAAATGTTTCAAGGTATTAGAGCCAAGTTTATTACAGCACGAGCCACCGGGGCGACACGACTCTCTCACAGAATATCAACCTAAAATAACAGTATTCGTGCTGTTTCATTGCTGAATACGAGACCGGAGGCCTAATGAACCAAAAGCATCCTAACAGGGCGCCATATTGTGGATTGTGATACAGCGTTGTTGCATTCGCAATGAGTATTGTGACCACTACTCTTTTATTCTACTCATGCATTCCATCAGGCAGAGTAAAGTCCTTCTCTTTATTAAGTTACTCCTATCTGGTTCGTCATAAGGCGGAACCGGTCAGGAGTAAACTTAATAAAAATAGTGAAGTACAAGTGAGTTAGATTCTAGAATGTATTGCAACAACATCCATCAAGTACCGACAACCGAGAGAATAAATACACAGAGTAAAGTCACTTTGAGCTCATACATTAAACGTTGATTATGTTTTAAATTAATAGTTTTCATGTACAAATATTTTATGCTGTCATTTCGGTTACATGCCTATAAAAAAAAAATTACTTACTCCAACCACCTTTCTCAGACTACTCTATTTATTTATTTAATAAGCTTTTCACTGCACTTAGAGTTTGGCCAACACGTACAGCATTCCTGTACAATAAAAAATAGGTTAGGTGTTAAAAATAGGAGAGTGTCTATCATTCGTTTACCAATTCACGGTCTCTCGTTTATCGGTCCTCCAGCAGATGTGATTATCCTAGTGCCACTTAAACAGACTTATTCTACATGTCATATCGATTTTTCGTATACTAAACGGTCAATGCTCCCAAATTTCAGACTTCAGCAACGATTCGTCACCTATTTAGGATCGGAGAGCCATCCTTCAACACAAATATGTAATAGGGAATTATAGGCAGAAAGCCTATTACGTAAGCGAAATTAAAAATATTCTCATCCTTGCGAGATCCATATCCATGTGATGACGGATTAAGAATATAAAGTGTAACCACAAAGATTTATCCCACGAGTGTCGTAAGAGGTGATTAAGGATGTAAACTACATAGGACAGTACTACAAAGAGAAGGAAAACTTGTAAGGAACCCTACCAGGCCAACGTCAAAACCTCCTTGCTAAGGAGAAACCTTTATCCTACAGTGAATTGTTAAAGGCTGTTTCAAAATTAAAGATGTAATTCCTTCAAGAACATAGGCACTAACACTGGCCATATTCAGGCCACTGTATGGAATAAAATTAAACCATTGACTCTGTAAGTAGGTTACAAGAACACTTTTGCATGTTAAACTTTTGCGTTGAAATCCCTTGTTTATCACGGCTCCGCAAGACTTCACAGAAATCCACAGATATTTTGAATGCATTTGGCGTACCGCAGGGTAGCATTTTAAGACCGCTTTTATTTTTAGTCTACCTTAACAACTTACCTGACTCGACTACTCTTAAATGCAAAGTGCATCTTATACGCCGATGATACCACTTTGTTGTTAGATAATAAAAATAATAATGAAGAGAGCATGAGTACAGCATTATGCGATCTTACCAATTGGCTAGATAAAAATAACCTAATCGTTAATGCAAGTAAAGCAAATGTTATACATTTTCAGACTTACAATAGTAAACAGACGTCTTTAAATATTACGCATAGTGACCAAACGTTAGACATAGTGGATTCGAATACTTTTTCGAAGTGTATCGATTAGGCTGTGGTTTCGTTTCCTGCTTAGTTCAATATTTATTTTATGAAAATTTGACTCAAGTTAACCAAATCATATTAAGAATTTGATTTGCGTTTTCATAAAATTTAGAATAAATACACCAGATCTGCGATTAGTTGATTAATGTGAGATACTCACGTAACTTAATTATTTTGGTTTGATATAGTTCCAACTGTAGTTGAAGTGGAAGTAAAAAAGGTTTAAAGAGTATATCAAATGAGTTTGGAAAACTCTGTGGCAAAAAAGTAGATAAGAAATATGGTTTAAGATCTTTATTTCTCACTAAGAATTAAAATAAATTCACTTACATGAGAAAAACACTTAACTAATAACAAAACACAAAAAAGGAACGCACAGAAAAACATAATTTGTTACATTTATACAAAATAATTTATCAAACTATTACAAATAGATATATGAGGGTATCAAAAGAATTATACATTTTTGAATCACTTTAGAAACACCCGCCGGTATCGAAGTGCGAGCCAGCGCGTAAACAAAAGATATCCTGCAACTAGATGTGGCATAGACAGCCGTTCTGCTATGTTATTAACGTTGTTATGAATTTTATTAATATGGAGTTAGAAATACTTAATAAGATATATATATATATATAGATAGTTTTAAATCCTTAAAATAATCCAGACGAATATTATAAATCAAAAGTAGTTTTAACTGTCTCTCTTTTACACTTTGACGTCTAAACCTTACACTGATTCCGATAAAACTTGTCATGGAAATACATTGATTCTTGAGAACTGATAAAGGTTTATGGAGGAACGAGTGTCATGTCCCACCAATACAAAGGGAGGATCCTCCGACCAGACGAGGTGGTCATGCCTGGCGAGCCACTGCCCAACAGTTTATGTTGGAATCGGCGCGAGAAATCTTATTGCACGATTCAGGATTGGTACTGTTGTGTACTCCGTGTCGTGACGTCACACCGTAGTTCAGTGTATTTTTGGTCGATGACACTGTAGCATGTTGCTGTTGCGCTGTAGGTGAAGGTCGCCACAGGCTACTCATTGCCATGTAACCGACATACACTATAGTTAGATAATTAGAATTAGGGCCAAATCTAAACTGTAATAATATTTATACGTTATGTTTCACTGAACATTGGCTTAGTAGTCATCAATTCTTGTTGAATTTTAATAATCACCAGTTTACTAGCTCGTTCACATAACCAATATAATACGTGGTGGCTCATTAATAATCACAGAAAAGAATATTAAAGTAAAGGAACAATCAGATATTACCAGTCTTTCTGTGGAGCAAACTATAGAAATAGCTTGTGTAGAATTTGAGCAGTTCATTGCGATGAGGCCCCCATGCCAGTATAAAGATTATAATAATAATTACGATGTCTATGTCCTACCATAGCAAAATTATTTGACATAATATTAGGCATTGATGTCTTTGACTTTCCACAAAAGTAAATTATTAAAATAATACTGCCTGGTTTAACGTGTCTTTCACAGTATTTAGTGGTATTTGTACTATAACTTTTTTACAGCTTGTAAGCGTAAATTCGAAAATAATACAGAACCGTTGCATATAGTTTAATAAGATTTTGAGATAAGTGCTAAAAAGCTGAAACTTTGCGTGGACAATGGTATGGTATTGTATGGTTGTACACCTACGTGGTATACAACCATTACACAGACAAAGTCTTAAAATACAATCACTAAAAAAAATCCCCTACACGTAAACTTGGGATGTCTTTTTTTCTTGTGCGTACTCCATTATTAAAATTAATTTACAACAAAGTAACTAAGGCACTAATAAGTTTTCACTAACCCTAATTGAACAAAGCAATCAAACATATGTACGGTAGCTAAGTGACTCTTCTTTAAATAACTATAGTTCTTTAATTTTTATTCGATATTCTAAATATGTTTAGAACCTAATAAATCTGACAACGTCTTGCAATAATAGGACTATGTTCAAATTACCAATATTTCGGGGTTACGTAGACCCCAATAAGATCTTAAGGATAATTTCCAGCAAACGGCTCACACCGCATCAGATCGAAACGGATACATCGACAGGACAGGTGAATGGAGCTAAATGCTTGTTGTAGCGTAATTATTATTACAAGCTTTTAACTAAATTGCAATGTATGTATGTTCGGGTGGAATCTTGCAACTCAATTTTGAAGCAGATATCTTCAACCGATTTTGCTGAAATTTTGTGAGCATATGTATACAGCGTGACAATACAATATTTTATTGACATGGAGCTGATTTGATGCTAGAGCTGGAAGATGGCCATAGGAACTCTGTTAAGAAATATCGCAGCACCATCGAATTTGGACTCGTGTGATTCGTCTCCACGAGTACTCTTCTTGTTAGGGCATTGCAATAAAAGCTTGCTTTAAAAAAGATTTTTAATTTAATTTCTTTTTACTGTAATCGCATGAACATGAATGTTTTGCGATCAAGATACTTTGTGCCGCTTGGTAACATTCCTTTATCATAGATTTGAATCTTTGTGTTCCAATACTTTGTTTTTATAATAGTAACTAATAACAAATAGTTCATATTTTACCATATACTTATTAAAAAATGTTTTACAAGAAGGCGAATTGCAGCAAAACAATTGTATAGTTAGTAATTGTTCCCATGAATTTCAAGAATAAAACACCGTCTAAATCAAATAAACCACATAAACTTATTTTAGTAAATGAATTGTGTTTCAAAAGAATAATGGTCTTGTACAGTTTTTTCTCAGTATCTGAAAACAAAACAATAGTAATTATTACATTTACTTTACAATATATCACGTTTAAAGTTGCATTTGTCTCGTCATGCAAGTGTCGACACATGGGTAGCCCAAAAGTCTTCATGACAGCTGGTCTTTTCATAAAATAATTCTGGTTTTGCCATACGTAGTCGGGCATCTCCAAATTGCACACTCTAGGGCAAACATAGAACTGGCATAAGTAATTATAAATGAGTAACAGTGTGAAGAGATAGTGCGGTCTTCCTGTGGCAGATTGATTACTGTGGTAGACATTTCGCGTTTTGGAGCAATTAAGCAACTTGTTTGCTTCAAAACACGATTCTGGAAGCATCTGGTGTCCCTCAGCATAGAGCTTACCTAGGTGTACTACCAACCGTCAACTCAGTACGAATCTAAAATCAAAGGTTCTCCTCAGTGGCATATCGTAAGTGAAGAAGATCTGAAGAAATTGTCAACCATTGCACAAAAAAAGTATAAATGATAAAATTTATGAACCTCGATACCTGAACAATTTCTATTTTTTAATCGTGTCATGCATACGGATTCAGCATCATCAATCGCTTTGTAAAAATTTTCAGCTCGCACACATAGCCAGATCAATATAATAATTCCTTTTGTCACATACAAAATTGCTGTAAATATGTGGTATTCCTAAAAAAAAAATATTGGCAATAAAATTAATGAAGGTTGTGGTATCAGATACCATAATTGAATCATTTGAGTAGGTTGGAACACTGACACGGCAGCGAACCTAGTGTTCTACAGCAGTAGTCTCCAAATGGCAGACCTCCTTAAATGTTAGTGAATCATTTGGGTTACATGTACACAATAACAGTATGATGCTGCGATTTTTGAACGGATTTTGACGGTTAAAACTATTTTTGACCTGTTAAGAGTCCTGACTGTAACACATTTATATTTTTAACTGTAACTATCTAGTTGATGTATATATTGAATACAAATGAACATCATTTAAAACAAAATACCATGATTTATCCACTGGTAATCTAGCTTCAATAGACCAGACAGTTCCATACCAAACTAATTTTATTTAAAATATTTCTATGGTATAAACGGTAAATGAACAAGTGGGTTTCATTAATGGCAAGAGATTACACGGCAGCTAAATCACACACATAAGTGCATTGCAGTATTTAACCCTTCGTGTTTAGAATCAGATAAAAAAGGCTTAGGGCTCCGGTAATCTTGCTCAGTTGGGAAAAGCAACGTAAGATTTCTTTCGTTGATTACTGGTGCCATCCATTGGGCAAGCACCAGTTTCATGTAAGGTCGTAACTCCGGTCAAGCCTATCCATGTCAACAAAATAGTGAAACAAACCTCAAAAGCTTCAGGGTCTTGTAGAAATGAATCCAATTGCAATTTTATGTACCACAAAGATCGCAAGAAAGTGTCAGCAATAGACCAGAACATCTGTAAATAACCAAAATGACGTTTATTGATAAAAGAAAAGAAAGGAAGAAAATAAGTTTATAGTCACACAAGTTAACAAAAAAGAGAAAAAAAGAAAATCATTTAGTAAGACACCAAAACAAACAATATTACGAAACAATAAAATAATCCGGTTCTGTGACCAAACGGCTACAACTCAGCCTGTGCTGATCAGCCGGTACTGAAAATAAAAGTGCCACTTACATAGACTTTAAAAATGTTCTTTATTAAACTGTAAGCTTCTAATATGTTTTCATATGCCTTAATTTTCACATCATAGTCTTCTTTACTATGACCACTTGTATTATGAATCTCTTGACTCCAGACAGTTAGGTACTTTGTAAGCAGAATAAGTAAACGCACAGGTATATGTACATTGATATCAAAAACAAAAAATAGAAATATGTCTATGCAAAAATCAACAATGTTATCGTACTTAGAATACTTATATAAAGCAAGTAACAATACATTGGTTACAAAAACGACGAATAAAGTAAACCAATTCCAGACGATGAAATTATTGCAATGTTTTTGATGGAAATTAATACTGTTGTGAATTATTTGAAGTTTTAAGATTAGTTGAACATTATTGTGACTGTGAATTATGTTCAAGCCGAATAGAACAAATGTTGTAAAATATACAATGAGAAAACGAGCAAAAGTAAGTAAATATGCAATATTACAACTGTATTGCTGTCGACTGAATTCACTGAAATCATTAAACAGGATACTGTAACCGTGTAAAATAAAAATACTAAACAATATCGAGAAAGTAATAAAAGTAGCTTTTTTCTTATTAGAAGTAATCAAATCATTTTGAATGGTATATTTTGATGTGAGAAAAATAATTTGCGCGACGTACATCGGATATAACAAACTTTGGAGTTCTCGATTAACATAGTTATTTGGTAGAATGCTAACTGTTTTTATGTTTTGCAACATTTGGGCGAGCATCCCAAAATGATCTTTAAAAATTTTAATAGTAATAAATTTAAATAACAATGACGGTATATAATTGAAAACACAACTCAACTATATGAAAAAATATAAAAAAATCATAATTTAAATAAAAAAATGGTACTATCAAGCATATTAAAAATATACAATAAGTCTGTATGGCAAGAGTAGTGTTAGACAGCAACTAAACAATGAGTGTAAATGACAATAACTGGCAGCAGACGTTATCATTAAATTTATTTGTTCTACCATCAAAAGAATTACTTGTTTACTGAATGTCCTTTAAATTGAAGTCGGTTAGAACATTAAAATAATATTTTAAACGATTCAAAAACACAATTTTAACTTACCTACCTTTAAGAATAATGAAATAAAGTTCAACTTGCTACGAACGAGGCGTTAAACATTAATAGATGATCAGTATGATAACTGTCTTCCACACTTGACGAAATTATTTATGTGTATTATCTCTGCTCTAATCTATGTGTTTTCTACCGTGGTTTCTACCGTGGGAGAGCCATGAATGGGCCGGCTCGACCGGAGTGATACCACGGCCTCACAGAAAACCGGTGTGAAATAGTGCTTGCGCTGTGTTTCACCGAGTGAGTGAGGATACCGGAGGCCTATAACCCAAACTCCCTCCCCTTATCTCCCTCCCCATTCCCCAAAGGCCGGCAACGCACTTGTGACGCCTCTGGTGTTTGCAGGTGTCCATGGGCGGCGGTAGTCGCTTACCATCAGGCAATACGTCAGCTCTATTGCCGCATACTCCATAAAAAAAAATGTGTCAAGATAAAACCCTGTTACACGATTTTGTTAACGTATAGTTTTAAAAAAACTAAACTTCACTATATTTCGTGGGAAATCGTTAGTCGATTTTAGAAGTTCAAAAAAGTTTTTGAATAATAATATAGTTTACTAGCCAGTAGAGCCACGATTATTTTAGCACGAGCGGCCTGATTCACTGGGGCGATACTACCCTCTCACAGAAACCAACCCAAAATGACAGCATTCATGATGTTGTGTTTCGTTGTCGAGTGTGGGACCCGAGGTACAATGATGCAGAAGTACATCAGTAGGCTGCCATAGCGTAGATCACAATGCTTCATTGTTGCATTTTCTGCATTGGAAATGGGTACGGTGACCACTAATCTTGAATTCTTCTCATGCTTTCTATCAGGCAGAGTAAAGTCACTTAGGCAGGCTCATAAACAAGAGTTTTTATGTTTAAAAATATATTTTTTACATAAAAAATAATCGATTTTGTGCTTAACGCAAATAATAGCTTACACTTACTATCTTTCTCAGAGCACTTTTTGCGAAGAGCGCCTATCTTTCGTTTATCAATTCGTGGTCTTTGTTATCAGTCCTCCAAAAACTTTGGTTACCCTATTGTCACTTAAGTAAGCTTATCCTGCAAGCCATATATATTCTTCATATACTAAATGCAGGTGTCATAGCTGCCAAATTTCACACTTCCCGCAATGATCTATCACCTATTGAACGTCGAAGAGCCATTAACCATGGGAGAGCCACGCTTCGGCACGAATGAAGTGATACCACGGCCTCACAGAAAACCGGTGTGAAATAGTGCTTGCGCTGTGTTTCACCGAGTGAGTGAGGACACCGGAGGCCCATACTCCAACTACTGCCCTATCTCCCCCCAAAGGTCGGCAACGCACTTGTGGCGCCTCTGGTGTTGCAGGTGTACATGGGCGGCGTTAATCGCTTACCATCAGGCGATACGTCTGCTCGTTTGCCCGGCTATTACATAAAAAAAAAAACATTCAATACTAAATATATAAATAAATTAAGAATACTGATTGTTAGCACCACGATTGATTCTATGGGTGTCGTAAGAGGCGACTATGGAGCTAACTACACAGGACTGCATTGCAAAGAGAAGAAAAACTTTTAACGAACTTGTGGAGGAACGGTTGTCATGTCCCTCCAACACAATGACCCTCCGACCAGGCAAGGTGATCCTGCCTGGCGGGCCATTGCCCAACTGTTAATGATCGGATTTTGTATATATGCCTCTCGGTGGTAGAACTTCTATTGCGCGATTCAAGATTGGTAGTTTCTTCGTTTCCTTCGTTACTCCGTATCTTTGATAGATGGCGCTGAAGTGCGTTTCTAGTTACGTTGTACCTATGTGGAAGTCGCCACAAATCATATACCAGGCTAGCATCAAAACCTCCTGTCTAATGAGATACTTTTATCAGTGCAGTGCAGTAGATTGTTAAAGGCTGTTTCAAAATTAAAGATGTGATCCCTTTAAGAACATACATCTTTGTTACAAGAATACTTGCCTGTTAAACTTTTTTTGATCAGATACATTCGGCCTTCCTTAATTAGGAAATCAAGTTGGACTTCGTAAGATTGTAGATATGGGTATCCATATTATGTATGTTTTTCATCAAATCACAACTGAGACTGTTGTAAACATATAAAACACAAAACAATCACTGACTGTATTCAATAAATTGATGAGCACAATAATATTTCTGTACTCGTTATGGGATCACAATGTCAATAAGACGGTACTGACACAAATACACTCTAGTGTAAATAATTCGGGTCACATAACCGTGGGAGAGCCAAGCTTCGGCATAAATGGGCCGGCTCGACCGGAGTGATACCACGGTCTCACTTAAAACCGGTGTGAAATAGCGGCTGCGCTGTGTTTCACCGAGTTAGTGAGGATTCCAGAGGTCTGTAACCCAACCCCTCCCCACATTCCTTTCCCCATCCCCCAAAGGTCGGCAACGCACTTGTGACGCCTCTGGTGTTGCAGGTGTTTATGGGCGGCGGTATTGTTTAGGTGATACGTCTGCTCGTTTGCCCCCCTATATCATTAAAAAAAACATAAGATAAAATATGTAAATATAAAGTAAAATAATAAATAAATAAACTTGAGCGACTCCAAAATCTTTGCATTAGATTCATATTTGGATTACGCAAATATGATCATTTCTCAGAGTTTCGTTCTAAACCCAAGTGGTTCCCAATACGCTTTCGCCGGAATGATCATATTCTATCTCTTTTATAAAGTGTTCTACTTCATTCTCATACTCCCTTTCATCTTAAAAAATGCTTTCAGTTTTTACACAACACTCATTGTAGGGACCTGAGATCATCAGAAAATTTAAAACTAGAAATGCCAAAACATTCCACCCGGTTAACAGATAAATCCCTTACTGTGCAAGCAGTAAGACTCTGGTACGATTTTGCCAAACCTTGACTGTATTTAAAAAGCTAGTAAAGGATTATTATCTGCCCTTATGATTACTTGTTATATATAGTATATATTTTAGTCTGTGTATGTATGTATCATTATCTATGTATGTGTATGTATGTATGAGTATATTATATGTGTAATATAAGTATATGTGTAAGTGCTTCATTATCTATGTATGTGTATGTATGTATGAGTATATTATATGTGTAATATAAGTATATGTGTAAGTGCTTATAAAATAAAATGAAATATTGCTTAATAGATCATTAAATAATAATCTTTAAATTAAATTCATTACTTTGTTGCTTTGTTTGATATGCTCGAAAAATTCCACGGAACAAAGAAAATATTTTTAATTTAATATAATTGCTTTGTGGTATCACTACATGCTCTCGCTATTGCTGTTATGCGTTTGGGAATATTGTAATATTTCCTTTACGATGTTGAAGAATATTCTCACAAGCTTGTATAAGATTTTACCTCCAGAAGCATGCTTAGGGATGATGAATGAATTGATGAATTTTACTGTTATTTATACTATCGATATATATAAAAGAGGAAGGTGACTGACTGACTGACTGACATACCCAGAGATCAACGCACAGCCCAAACCGCTGAACCTAGAATCCTGAAATTTTGCATGTAGGTTCTTTATATAACGTAAGTATGCACTAAGAAAGGAATTTCGGAAATTCTACCCCTAAGAGGGTAAATCAGGGGATGAAAGTTTGTATGAAACTTTTTATTCCTTTGATGAAATTGCTTAAAATTTTGTACAAATATAGTGGGGTTAAAGTAATGAAATACGTATTTTAGTATTTTTCAAAATAGCGCCCCTAAAGGGGTAAATCAGTATCAGTATATATATCGTTATCTAATAAATCCGTGATTATCCATGTTTCATTGCGCATACAAGACAACAAGTGTGAGTAGCACCACACTACAGCAGCGTATTAAGATACTACTACACCATTTGGCCTCCGGTCTTCTTTAAAATGATTTTTTCTTTGAATTTTATTACAATGTGACCCGGATTCATTGCTCACGAGTATTTATATTTATTGAACAAGTTCGCAAACACATGACATGATGAAGTTTACGGAGTCTCTTTAGTATCACAAATACATATGGCGAATCAACAGTCATGGCAGTGTCCCAATGATTATCAGTTACTTTATATCGTAACGAAGACTACCGGAATATTAAATCAGTTTAGAAATATTGTCATATTTAAAAAAAAGTGTTTGACAATATTAAATTTTTAATATGAGTTTAAAATAGTTACAAAAAATGAAAAATTATTATTTTTGGTTTCACGAAGGCAGTAAAATAAATCAAATAATATGTGCTTTGCTGAGTAAGTACTACATTGAAATTTCATTAGATATTTTATAAGACTCTCATTTGATGGAGAGACAAGTTTAAATTATGCATTATCTTTCGTTAAAATGTCATCTTCCTAGCCGTTATGTAACCCAAAATAATTTTGGAGTCGGCTACTAGTTCAACCGGTTTTAACTGAATATCAGTTTTTCCAACGAGCAAGTGGCAGCGGACATCCAAAACTCTGAGGGCGAACGGAGTGCTAAAATCACTAATCGATCGATATAAGGTGTTGTTGGATAACTTTTCTTCATAACTTACAGTAAATATGCCAGTTTTTGTATATGGAGCAAGTATAGGATGGATGTCTCCGATGACGTTGCTGTTACAATCTGACAAATCACCCAAAGTACCTCCTTTAACAGATTATGAGGTGAGCACTTATGTCCTTTGGTATTTTTAACACGCTTTTATTAGCTGGACTTGAATATATATAACGGAATCTCTTAACTTAATTTTCATTAAGTTGAAAATTTGCACAGGACTCAAGGGCTGATGATAATACAATCATTTGAAAAAAAAAATGTTTAAATATAAAAAGCGTGGGGCGACATTTTTCATCTTTTTAACCGACTTCAAAAAAAGGAGGAGGTTTCTCAATTCGACCGTTTTTTTTTTATTTTATTTTTTTATGTGTGTTCGGGGATAAATTCGTCATTTATGAACCGATTTTGATGATTCTTTTTTTAATGGAAAGGATATGTCCCAACGGTGGTACCATGATAATTACATGAAGATCTGATGATGGCATCCAAGAGAAATCGTGTCAAACGTTGAAGTCGGTTTTATTTTTGTTAAAATTGTACTTGTTTTCAAGTTGACTGACCTGACCTGACCTGCCAAAATTACTCTATTCTACCCGATGCAAAGCATAAGCAGAATTCAAGAGAGGTGGTCACCATACTAACTGCGAACGCAGACAATGCAACAAAGCAGCATGGTGACCCATACCATGGCGGGCTATTGATGCTTCTGCATCATTGGGCCTCAAGGCTCGCACTCACCAACGAAACACGACGTTGATTTTCTGTGCGAGGGTAGTATAGCTACAGTCGAGCCGGCCCGTTCGTGCTGAAATCAACGTGGCTCTACTACCTATTAGCTAATTTGAAAATTTTCTTACCTTTTATAAGTATTATAATTTTGCAGGTGTCTTGTATGGCAGCAGTGGCTTACATAGTTTCTTTTCCGGCGAACTTTGCAATGGCAGCACTAGGTGACAGAATTGGTCGAAAGAATACCATGTTCATTTTATCTGCTGCTGGTTTTGTAAGTACCACTCGATTATTGAACTGAAAACTTCTTTAGCGGCGTTGTGCACTTTAGCAAAATTTATTTTGGGATGGCTCAAAAATGTTAAACTCGCGACAGGACACGTGACCAAATATTCGTAGGCGGCGGCGACGCAGGGCGCCTGCACGGTACCTACGCTGGACATCTTGACGACGAGTCAACAAGGCCGTCACTTTCATTAAAAACATTATTGTTTCTTGGCGAAGACATAAATTAGATAATAAAATAAATCAGTTTTGTATGTTCAATATATTTGTAAAATAAATAGGCCAAATTTAAATACAGTGTTTCTTAAACTACTTAATCCTCTACAACTTTTGTTTATAGTTTTGAGTTTTCAATTCTGTCGGCAGTGCTCATGACTACTTTGTGTTTTTTTTTCCTGACTTGGATGTTACTTTTTTAGTTGGAGTGAAGTCTACTTTACTAAGGAGGCTTCATGTTATCATGATATCAATGTTGGTTTTGAATGTCTTTTTAATTCAGTGTTTTCCTTAAACTGTAGATAATCATGCTTTACACTTATAGAATCTAGAAATATAATGGATGACTTAATTAATGTTAAGCTAATTATCTGAATACATTAGAACTTTTTGCTGAGTTGCCAGATATCTATGCTAAATATTATTTTACTTCTAATTCTTAATAATTATTATTACTTCCTTGAATTAAATATATTGAATGACTCCATGTAGCCTATAGCATCTGGTCGTTTGCTTCCAATTTAAAACAAGAGAAATAAACGAACAGTGGCTGAATGTTCGTTATTATTTAAGTCTTAGAAATAGATGTTTAATATTTTATACAAATTTTAAATTTCAGGGTTGTTGGGCGATCAAACTACTATCTATGAATTTCGCAGCATTTGTATCAGCTCGAGCATTGGTTGGTGTTTTGATGGCGGGATCTTACGTAACTTGTCCCCTGTACACGAAGGAGATTAGTGAAGATAGTATCAGGGGAATGCTCGGATCACTGGTATGAAAATTAACATCAATTTCTAGATAGCGTATGTCTAACTCTTGCAATTTCTTCTGATTTATTTCGTTGCGGCTTACAAGACCGTTTCATTTTTCTATGGACTTCTCTAGTGTCTAACTTGGCGTGGGTTAGGATCTGATCTTGGTGTACAAGAGTTACAATAGAGGAATTTCTCAGTCATAGTACTAAACAATATCTTTTTATACTCACTTTGAAACTTTCGCGTTCCATGATATATTAACAATTATTTTAACGGAAATTAACGCGATCACATTAATAAGTGATCGCGTTAATTCCCGTTAAAATAATTGTTAAATTATTTTTTTTATATTTAAATTCGTCGTTTTTATGTATGGGCCTGCCAAAATTACTCTACTCTGCCTGATGGAAAGCATAAGCAGAATCAGACAATGGGGGTCATCATACTCATTGCGAATGCACATGATGCAACAATGCAGCATGGTGACCCACACTATGGTAGCCTAGTGATGCTTCTGCATTATTGGGCCTCCAGTCTCGCACTCATCAACGACAGCAAACGAGACAGTACAGACAGACAGTTCATGCTGAAATTAGCGTGGTTCTACTATCTGCTGATTATATACTCGTATATGTCGGCGAAGCAACACCGGCACAATCATTTTCGTCTTTGGATTTGGTAGCTGGCAGTTACGTTTTGCGTTTGTGAAAGAGAAATGTCAGTCCGAATTATGAAAGTGAAGGACGAGCTGTTGTAATCCCGTTATATTGTGATTATTTCTTTACGAATTATTGTGATTACTATTATAAGGAATATTCTTTATCTGTTGGTGCATTTATTTAATAATCCGTTTACCATGAGCGACGAAAACAATTCTGTTCCTGACTACTTGGATAACGTTTCTCCAACATATATATATATATTCCTCTAGGACATATTTACATACACATATGTATAATAATCATCACTTTTAAAATGCTATTATAGTAGATACCTATTTTTTTCAATTCATTGTTTCTTAGTTTTCAAATGATTTTAAACGTTTCAATTTTCCAGATAATAATATTTCATACCACTGGAAACCTTTTTGTTTATATCATCGGCGATTTCTTGAGTTATCGCACTATATTATGGATTTGTCTGTCAATACCAGCAGTACATATGGTGATCTTCATGATGATGCCCGAATCTCCATCGTATCTTGTGAAGTCTGGTGATATTGGGGTATGATCATTATTCTTCTTACGTTAGAAGCTTTAATAGTACAACAAAAGACAACTATGGTCCGACTCTGTCATTTGAACATAGACCTGTACAGTATATCCTGGTAAACGTCTTTTCAGTTCAAGGATTTTATACACAGGTACCCCATTATCTAGGTATTCATAAAACATATATATTTCTAAAGTACGAACATTTTTTACAAGATTTTTTTTGTGTGTTAATTTCTATGCCAATAAGAACTCATATCTTACGGTTTTCGGCTTCCCATAAACGTATAGATGTTTTCGTTTCAGGAAGCAGCTAGATGTCTAGCCTGGTTAAGATGTAGAAAAGAAGATGACGAAGTTATTTTGAATGAACTCATTCGATTAAAAAAAGAACAGATAAAAGATCAAGAAACTAATAAATACGTGTTTAGGGCTATTTGTAAGTATAACATACTAGCTGACCCGGCGAAGTCCGTACCGCCATATTTACATATCTGTCTAAGCTTCCCACAGTGTCCAGTCGCGGACAAAAAAAAATGACTTTTCCTGTTATTTTTTTATTTTTCTTGCACACAACCTCGTCCTAACAATAACAAACGCATAAAAAAATATTTTATTTGATGTAGCCGATCGGAAGTTATGCGCGTACATACATTTCAGCGATTCATTTTTATACATATAGATAATATAATGGTCTTTATTATATATCAAAATGAGTATTCCATTGAAGGTGAGTTGAAAGTGAAAGTTCATTATTGGGTTCCAAAATTCAAAACAAAACAATTGAAGAAGCTCAAACTAATTGGGTTACTCCTAATATCAAGACTTTTTCTGAAAACCTAGGAGATTGTCGATGTTAACAGAAAAAGTTTACTTTACTATATGCTTATTGTCTGAAGACCTCGTATTAATATTTACTGTGATCAACTTTACATGAATGTTTCATCGTCTAAACGAAGAATTAATTGGTATTAATTTATAGTAATTATTCTATCCTATCAAATAACACAGTCGTACATCTCGACAGCAAATTCATCTTGACCAGCATATATGGCCGTGGGAGAGCCATAAATAGGTTTAATACGGACCGGAATTTTATCATGAGACACACCCAGAAATCCGGAGCTTGCAATTGTTACGTTACTTTTGTGCAAACTAAATGGGGTTGCTCGAAACTCATAGATTCTTCTGCTACTCCAAGGGGAATAGAATAAAAGGTCGACAATACATTTGAGTTTTTAATATTCAGCTATTTAGGTATTAATATATAGCTACTGTTTGTGATGGCAATATATATATATACATAAAGTAATGTTACATCGTTTCACACCATCGACCAATAAAAAATATGCCTCAATTATTTATTATTTCTCAAGATATATAAGTATTACATAAGGTAAACATTATTCGACATTTAATTAATAAATTTAACATACTTCTACCATCTCAATTTATTATTCAATAAAACAATCCTTTTAGTTTGTAGCAGTACGATTATTTCAATCAAGCTCATAAATGGACATCACGCTATTGTTTCGCCTCGCACGCTAGGATTAGTTACTATATTCAACATACGGTACATAAAAGTAAGAATTGAATAAAATAAAATCCATTTAGTTTTGCTGTCGAATAATAAGATGGATATACTAGCAGATGGGTTAAGTGAAACTTAGTGATTACCACCGGTCATAGATACACTTGCAAATCAAAAGCCACAGTGCATTGGCACCCTTTAAGTCCACCGTTGCCTAGAATCAAGACCTGTACTCCAGTCATCCTTCTTTCGCTGTGAAAGGCAATAAAAGAAGTGCTTAAGCATTTCTTTTGCTGCTGTCCACTGACTAAATTAGAAGACCGAAGTTCCCGAACCGAACCCCTTCATTTTGAGGGGAAAAAGACATTCAGAGGGTGACAATAAACTTGTTACTCTAGAGTTACTAAATTGCATATGTAAATGCGAATCATGCGATGCGTCAGTAATTTACTAACAGGTAGCCAGTCAACTGCTTTCCTCGTTTTATTTATTTATCAATAACATTTGTTAAAATGTGTATTGTAGTTGCAGACAAACTTATATTTCGGGCATTTAAAATTGCCCTAGTAATGGCACTGGCTCGAGAATTCTGTGGTGCTATTCCTGTACTGAATTTTGCTGGAGAAATATTCTCAGATGCCTCGAAAGGAACTGGCCTAGTGTTGAGTGCTAACCAACAAGCCATGGTGTTAGGAGTTGTTCAAGTCATTGGATCGGTTTTGGGGTTCAGCTTGGTAGAAAGAGCTGGCCGAAAGGTAAGTAATATCTTTACATTTAAAATCTACTACCAATTGTGTGTGATCTTATAAAAATAAAGTTGCTACTAGAAGAAATTACTGAATTGTAGCAGGTGCCTTCATTATCCATCTAAAACAATACTACCAATGCGAACTATCCAGTCAAACCAAGATCTTATTAGACTAAGCTTTTGTACGAAATGATGATTTCCTGGAATATTGGTACTGGCTTGATTGGTACGTCACTATTTCTTTAACGTGAAATAATAGAAAAACAAGTATTAAGAGTTTTTCCGGATCAGATTTGGAGTACACAATCATAACGTAATAAGTAACACTTTGTAGCACCATAATTATTTAGTAACGACTTGCAATAAGAAAAGTTGTTTCTTCCATAAACACCTTTATTCTTTACTTACAGCCTCTATTTATTGGAACAGCGCTTATATCAGGATTAAGCATGTGTGCCCTCGCGTCGTGGTTTGTTCTAAGAGATTATGAAGTATGTGACGTAACTCGTGTTGCCTGGTTACCTATAGCCTCTTTGTGCTTATGCATCTTTTGTGATTCCTTCGGTCTTCAGCCCATATCCGTGATCATTGTTGGGGAAATGTTTTCTTACAAGGTAATGTAATTTTTTTTGTTTGAGAAAATGCTCAGCATGATCACTGAGTTTTTATTTACTTTAATATCAGACTGAGTTCGTGCTACTAATTTACTTAATTAACTATCGGATTTTCTGTAGGTTCCATCTTTAAAAATAAAAGATGACTTTTCAAACCTGTTTTCAAGTTTCTTAACGGTTACTAAACTATTCGTGTATTGTCATCTTAATTTTTTATTGCCACTTGTTCTTATCTTCACATTTTCTTATTTATTCTTACAGTATCGTGGCACAGTAATAGCAACATCGAATTCGTCAGGTTCACTCTCTGCCTTCTTACAAATGCTGGTATACAAACCGATAGTAAACGCTATTGGATTTCATGTTACCTTTTATTGTTTTGGAGTGATTTGTCTACTCACCGCACTTTATGCAATCCTAGTAATGCCCGAAACGAAACAGAGAGGATTAGAAGAGATCTATGAATGCTTAAAAACGAAACAGGAGAAAAAAATTGAAGCTGATAAAAGTATTAGTGAAGAAAAATTGTAAAAATTAAAGAATGAAAAATTATGAAATTAAAATTATATTATTTTAATAAAGTAAACCGCTGCAAAGTCATAATTATTTTAACAAATACTAAACAAAAAATTTTACCGTCCCACAAACGATGTATGTTGTGCTTGTCGGACATATAGCTTTCTTGCAGACAATCATCATCATCATCATAATCATGATCATTTCAGTCGAAAGACGTTCATTGCTGGACCTAGGCCTCCAGGCTCCCCAAAACAATCGGTCCTGTGCTGCCTGCTTCCAGCGATTTCCTGCGACTCTCACAAGGTCGTCAGACCATCTTGTAGGGGAGGTACAAGATGGTCTGACGAAAAACGTACCAGTATTATACCTGGTAGACAAATGGTTGGCGAATCGAAATCTATACAAATAAATAAAATTGGCGTGTCTGTTTGTAATATTAAAATAAACGCTTTTTACCAAATGCATGTGTATGTATACACGGTACATATACCAAAAAGGTAGCTAAAAAAATTTTTGTCTTTTTGTCTGTCTGTCTGTTTGTTCCATGTAATCTCTGTAACGGCTGGACGGATTTCGACGGGACTTTCACTAGCAGGTAGCTGATGATCCAGGGAGTAACTTAGGCTACTTTTTTTAGACTAACTTTATACCGAGGCGTTACTCGCGGTACGACTATAACCGCGGGTAATACCGCGGGTTCAGTTAGCTTGTTATAATATAAAATAACTAACATATTTCTTCAGTAATAATGCACCTGTCAATTGCTAACAAGTTACGTCATTATAAAAAATCGATTACAAAAAGTAATTGTAAAATACATTTTGCATACGGGATTCAATTTACAATATTAAATTACACATGCAAATGTAAGAAAAAGTATTTCTGAAACATTTAACAGTTAATAATAATCGCTTTATTGTACACCAAATTACTTATAAACATAACTTAAAGCTAAGAGGTACAATTGTCGGCCTTATCGCCCGAAGGCAATCTCTTCCAGGCAACCATGATGGCAGATTGATGGCGCCTTGATGGCACACAAGGCCCTTATATTATGTGTAAGCACTTAAGTAATCCAAAAACATTTCAATGTAACATTTAATGGAATGACACAAAATTTCTATGACGTGACAATTCCACTAAAAGCTATTAAGTTGATGGATTGTTGTTACTCTATCATTTCAGATACAAACTAACTGAACCCCGCGGTGTTACCCGCGGTTATTGTCATACTGCCGGTAATGCCACGGGGCAAAGCTAGTCTAAAAAAAGTAGTCTAAATTACTCCTCATATCATCAGCTGCCTATCAGTGAAAGTCACGTCAAAATTTGTCCAGCCGTTTAAGAGATTACCCGGAACAAACTGACAAACAAAAATCGTAAAAAAAAATATTTTGGTATATGTACCGTACCGTATACACATACATATGCATTTAGTAAAAAGTGGTTATTTTAATATTACAGATACAGACAGACACTCTAATTGTATTTATTTGTATGTATAGAATAATCTTGAATTCTCGAGAAAAAAAAAAATTTTTTTTTCTCGAGAATTCAAGATCAGTTCAAGAAAATCAAAATCCGATCCCATTTAGAATTTATCCAATTCAGGTTCTTCTATAACTTTTATAGCAAAGATTCACAGACCAGAAAAGAGCGCTATGTTTCCTTTCTATCATCACTTCCCGGTGATGATACTATCAATCCCCACTACTCCTTACATCACCGAGAAGTGAAGTGACAGTGTGGGTACTCGTTAAGACGATCTGTGGTGATTTCACATCAAATTGGAAAAAATATATCAGATAGTTATTATATTCAAAAAGAAGTATTTTTCAATTATCAACTTATATTTAGCGCTTCAAAAATTGACAGTAACGTTTATGGAAAGTATTGTGTATGTATTAAAGAAAAGTAAAATTAAGTTTATTTTTCGAATAAAATCACATTCGAGAGTCGATTTGCGTGGGAGTATGCATCGAGCTCTCATTTGTTCGTTTTCAAACTTAAATGTCAAAGAAAATCAGATACAATCAAAGATCTGTCTATAATCAGGTTTTTTACCTATTGACATTAAGTTTGCGTGTTTTATTATTTACTAGCGACCCGCCCCAGCTTCGCACGGGTGGACTTCGGATGCACCCACCGACGACACTATTCGGGCATTTTAAATCTGTAATCTTCGAATGTTGAATAAAATATATTAAATAATTACATACTGTAAAGGGCCATATCTATATTAAATGCACAATGTATTAAGGGTACTTAATTGAATAAGGATTAATGTTGTATTGATTAAAATCGCTTCGGGATTAAGCCATTATTTCTCGTAAAGAGAGGTTATCCCTAAGAGATAGACATATATCATCGGAGACTTTTTTGTAGATCTTTGTAAGGTTTACAATAAGATTATTTTTATCTACATCTTAGGTTTCAGCCAGCGTTTGCAATGTAAGTGCAAAAGACATGTGTTTATTTACGACATCACAATAGAAACCCTTAAAATTATCAGTATACCTCTACTACATATTTTGAACATGTATTATTATATACATTTAAACCTTCCTATTGAATCACTCTATCTATAAAAGAAAACCGTGTGAAAAGTAGTTTTAAAGATTTACACATTATAAGGTACAGACAGCAGAAGTCTATTGTTACGTACAAAGCATATATATTCCAACCAATACAGGTAGTCCTAAGTAATTACAAGTATTAAATTCATTTCGTTAATTATTTTCCGTTTCTATGGCTGACTCGCTTTGCACTCAACTTTGCTTACAAGAAATAGTCTTGCTGATATTTGAATCGAATGAAAATTGGATCATCCAACAAACCAAAATAAAGAACACAGGTTAATCGTTGACGATGAACATCAAAAGATCGCAAACCAATTGTGGAGGAACGAGTGTCATGTCCCTCCAACACAAAGGAAGGATCCTCCGGCCAGGCGAGGTGATCATACCTGGCGGGCTACTGCCCAATGGTTGATGTTGGGAAGTTTTATATATGTTAATCAGCGCTAGAAATCTTATTGCGCGATTCAGGATTGATACTGTTGTTTACTCCGTGTCGTGACGTCACACCCTAGTTCGTTGTATTTCTGGTCGATGACGCTGTAGCATGTTGCTGTTGCGCTGTATGTGGACGTCGCCACACAATCGATGGTCTTGATGTACTTCCGATATTATTAACTAGCTTTCTGACCATTTTCAATTCTTATGTGCAATTTGTCAATACCATGTATTGGAATATCACTATGAAAGAGGCATTACATTGGGAGCGAGACGGACTAGAAGGAAGGAAGAAAGCGAAACAGAGTACCGAACAGGACGAAGGCCAGAAGGCAAGATATACCAAAAAGTTAGAAATAAAACTACTCTACGCAATAGCAAAAATGCTTACATCTATGTACATAATTATGTTGATTATTAACAAGGGTTCTTCTCATTTCCACCTCAAGTCTCGGATGCAGAAACGGAACTGAGGAAGCTCAGAGAAGTCAAGACCACGCATGATACCGATACGGTACATATAACTGCCTATGGACTGCCTCGTTGGTCTCGCGGTTGACTTGTGCGACTGCTGATCGTGAGGCCTTAGGTTCGATTCCCGGGTCGGACCAAATGTTTGTATGATCTACAAATATTTGTTTCGGAGTTTGGGTGTTTTCTATGTATAATATGTAGACATTTACAAAAACATAGTATACATGTATTTGTATCAGTGGTCTTGTACCCATAACACAAGCTTTGCTTAGCTTGGGACTGGATGGCGTTGTGTGATAGATGTCCGAAATATTTATTTATTTATTTAAAAAATAACAAAGAGGAACTTAAAGGATATTGCGGAAAAGTATCACGAGATAGGTGTTTTAATAATGTTACCTGCCGAATAGTTAATTGATGATTATAATGTATTACTTAATTTTATTAAAAGCTACTAATTAGGTCAGTGTAGATAAAACAGTATTTCCAATCAGTCAAAAGAACACTTGGTTCAGCCATGGACTTGAATTCAAAAAATATTTATGTTTCTTCTGATGATGTTACCATACCAGTACGAATAAGTACTATTAACAATGAACTTTTACTAAATAATTTTGTGGAAAAAGACATGCAAGCCGTGCTAAGGCCCTTGAACTTAATACCAACAATGTTCATCACTACTAAATATAAAATTTATGACAACTTCATCACTTCAAACACTTTTATATACAATATATGTACAGTTTTGTTCTCTATTCTGTGTTCATTTCTTTTTTTCTGCCGAGTATATATATTTCCAGAGCGTATGGAATACGCCTTAGCCGTTGTTCTGTACTGGGGTCATATTATTGATGTCTTTGTGTACCTCGTCGGATATATTTTGAATACAGTCATAAACATATCTTATAGACACGTTAATGTGTTTTTGATTTTAAGACTACAACGTGTTTTCAAGTTGCTGCATATCAATGTAAATGAAACTAAAAATATTGCCGTTTTTAATTGGGCGATTATCATTTCTTTGTATATTATTCATAGTCTGGTAATTATATTATTGAGTATTAGTAAACTACGGAAAAATTTATTCGACTATTTTGTAATTATACTGATCATTTGTTTTGACTGTAATGTATTGTATGCAAGTAGACTATTGCACTTAGTACAAACCGCTCTAAAATGTTGGGTTGTAAGCATTAAAGAATCAGAGAAGTCGGAAGATACGATACGAGAAACTTACTGGACTACTATGTTTGAAGTATTTGATGACATATTGAAAGTCTATGAGATAGTTGAAAACACTTTTAAAACACAAGTAATTGTTTAAGGGTTTATCAATTTCCTTAAATTCTTGTATAAAAAATACATAAAATACATAATAATTGAATTTTTCAGATTGTTTATTTTTCAATAATTACTTTGGTGCGATCTATGTTTAATGTATTGGTTCTCACACGTTTTGCTAGACTTTTGATTGAAACAGTAAGTAAATAAAATAGTTTACTGTATCAGTTTGTCAGTCAGTTATAAATAATATTGTAAAGGTTACTCATATCACTTTTCAATAACTTTTACAGTTTCCTCTATTGTTTGTTATGTTTCTGATGTGGCTGATCAAAAACATAGTGATACACATATATCTTGTCAAAGAGTGCGAGAATGTGTATATGATAATGGAAGATCTGAAGTCCATATGTCTGTTGCGTATGAATGAAGCAGGAGCATCGAGTAAGTTTAAAATATATATTTGCTGGTAAATACAAAATCTAAATTAGAATCTTATTACTTGTGACTGATATTAAAATTATGATATCACAAGCGAGTTTAACTAGTCCATAAGGTATCATTTTTGTTTATACGATTTTTAGTGTCAATATTGTTAAATTTTGGCCGTTGGCAAAGTGCCAAATGCTGGGGTACGAGTAGGTCAGTCAGAAGTTAGGTCTGAGCAAGATTTAGCTCTTTTTTATTTCTCTCAATTCAATTTAATTTTGACCGTTGGCAAAGTGCTTAATTTTGAAGTACTAGTAGATCCTTCAAAATTTAGAACTGATATTTGGCTCTGTTTTGTCCCTTACCAAATTACTTGTAGTGTACTAGAAAATATTTATTTAATTATTTGTGTACTTCTTTCAGTCAAGTATGTAAAAAATTTAAAATATCATTTATAGATTTCTGAAAATGGATTTCTACCAGAAACCCCAACTATTAAAGAAACCACGCCAGATTAGGAAGATGAAATGGTATCATGATGCTCTAACAGAGAATGAGGTCCTCAAATTCTTTTTATAATGAGCTGCCAAAATGACTCTGCTTTGCCTGATGGAAAGTATGAACAGAATCCTAGAGTGGTGATCACCATCCTCATTGCAAATAAGGACAATGCAGCATGGTGACCCACACTATGGCAGCCTAGCGAGATGCTTAATCACGCCCTGCTGGACGGAAACACAAGCGCTGGTAGTGAGTTCTAGATTTTGATTGGCCCAATAAGGAAGAACCGAAGCGATGAGTGGGAGAGCGTATATCTATCACTCTGAAGCGGTGAGTTCCAAGGCCGACAAGTGTTGTCCTGCAGAGGAAGGGAGAAGGAAAGACCAATTGGAAAAGCTTTTAAGAACATTCTCCGTGATTCAAATCGAGGCGATACAAAACTGCTATAGAGGCGATTACTCTACGCAACTGCAGAGGCTTCAGAGACTCGGTGGCTTCTGGACTGTCGATAGTGCGGATTGCTCGCCGCTGCAACCGGTCGAGAGCGTCAAATAGGTACTGCGCGGCCCCATCGCAAAGATGAAAACAGTACTCCACGTTTGAGGGAACCTGGGTCTTGTTAAGAAGACACAGATGCTCTGGGAAGAAAGTCTCACCTTATATAGAACACCTAGCTTCCGCAAGGCAGTGACATTCTCAACGTACTCGCGCGGATTGAGATCCCGGCAAATATCCATGCCCAGGATATCGAGCGTACCGTGTATTGGCAGTTGAGTATTCTAAAAAGTAGAAAGGAGAAAGAACGGAGAATGTCGAGTGGGATAAGGGCCCAGACCTTTGAACTTAAAAAGTTTTATAACTAAGTACTAATCTTAAATTTTCATTTGATAGTTAGGTACTCTATAGTTTTGTACGTTTTTTTTGAGATGGTACTTAGTATGGTTTTTATTTTATTATTTGCAGATGTTGCTAGAAATAAAGCATCTGTTTGACAGATAGTTCTGCTTACACCTTGCCGTTTCCACAAGTTTTGCATATGTATTCAACGCCAACTAACAATAAAGCGTTAGTTATTTATTCCAGCTACTCAAAGAAGAATCTGCAAGAACGTTCAGCGCTTGCAAGCGGTTTCATTCAAGAAATTGAACATTTGCGGTCTTTACGCCTTGGATGCTGCAGCACTTTTACAATTAGTACAAGTTCTTACTTCGTATATTATTGTTATTTTACAGTTTACACTGTTGTAATATTGGCGTAGTAGTTATACTTCGATAATAAATCAAGCCACGCTGATTTCAGCACGAACGGGCCATCTCACAGTAAAGTAATCTAAAATGACAACATTCGTGTTGTCGTGTTATATTAAGTGAGTGCAAGACCCAATGATGCAGAAGCACCTTACTAGGCCGCCATAGTCGTATATACGTACGTAAGAATGTATGTGCATAGTAATATTTAGAATCAAATTTTGTTCTAACATTTTATGTAAAATTCATCAAAATCGAAATATTTATTAGGCTTTGAGAGCGTGTTCACTGTTTTTATAGATAAGTCTATTAATAGGTAGAAACTATGTTTGGTTTACTAGGCACTAGATTATAGATTTATGGACTTGGATACAAAGTACTTTCTAGCAATAAATTCATTTCGTTAATTATTTTTGGTTTCTACTAGCATTACCCGAAGCTCCGCATACAGGAGAAATTAACCCAATTATTACGAGTGAGTAGTTTTTAATACTTTTTACCCGACTACGGCAAAGCCAAAGGAGGGTTATGATTTTGACAGGCTCTGTATGTATGTATGGATGTTCATTTGTTCTCTCATAGCTCCTTAACTACTCATTAGAACTGGACAAATGTGTGTCGTTAGAAGCGTCATTATTGTCTGCTGGTTATAGGCTATATGACGTGTCACGATATGAATCTAATGTGGCGCCCTCTAGCCGACATAAAGTACTGTATTAAAAAAATTTTTGATAAATATGACGTGTTTGGTATCATTGGAAAGTGCGTTACTTGTACATTTCAAAATTATATATATTATTAGCATTTGCTCGTGACTTTGTCCGTATTTATTCGATAAGTGTGATACTTATATGGTACCTATATAAAATATTACTTGTTGCCCGCGGCTCCGCCCGCGTATATGCGGTTATCGCGGCAAATAGTAGCCTATGTGTTATTCTGATGTATAAGCTATATTACTGTAAAAATTCATCCAAATCCATTCAGTAGTTTTTCCGTGAAAAGTAAAGAAATCAATATTGTAGAGGCACCAAAACATTTTAAATAAAAAAAAGTAAAAACTAAAACCAACTACGACAAAAAGCAACTCTGAAAAAGCATGAAACAAGTTTCAAATGCCGTAGTCACGCGTTATTAAAGTGTCATGGACTATGGTACATTACACTACATGGACAACAAAGAAAACTGCGTCCAAAGATTTCTGAAAATCCGCTTACCACACCCGAGAATCGAACCGACTAAAATCAGTAAAAATTACAGCCTCTTCTTTTATTGCATGTGTCAGATTTTAGAGGGAGGTATGATTTTTAGAAAGGGTGACATCAGCTTCGCTGACGTCACTCCTCAACTCACTAATATCACTCACATGATTTAGACCGTTCTCAATCAATTTATTACCTTACCCGTCGGTACACTAGGATTTTTTAAAGCAACACAAGTTAGGTTCAAACTAGAATCATGTATTTAATTAACGTTACATTGAAGCTACTCTTAAAATCATAGATCGACACTACGTGGTCAAGGTGAATTAGTGTTTAAACACTAAAATCCACTGCCCGTTCGTGTCGATCCATAACTTCCAGTTTCCAAAATGCGTAGGGCCTTATGAGAAGAATACTGGCAAAGAAACTCATGGCCACTCTTTTAAAAGTTACATCTTAACTTATTACTTAAAAAAGTTTAATTTAATAACAATTACGGAGCCTATGTACTTAACTTATATACAGCTTGTCCTTCCTCATACAATGCTCAAACTAGAGTGATTTCTACATTTATTCTCGCCAATACGAAACCAACGCACATGAAATATAATGACGGTAGTCGGTGTATACCGGATATTATTGGTTTCGTATTAACTTTCCAAATCAATTAAATGCGTTACGCCTTATTCTAATGACATGATAAATCCTTAATTAAATAATTAGAATTACTGTGATAAACCTCACGTTATTTTAATGTAATAAAATAACGTGAGTAAATTTAAATGTAATAGCGGATGTCAACCGGTTAGACTTGTTACTCACAATTATTTAAAATCAATTATTAAAACATTCCTTTGCTCACAAAATCGTTATTCAAGCTCCTATTTTATTATAATAATTTTTAGTTAGTAACAAGCCCACAATTGTAATTAAGAGTAACAGTAGATATTCTGTTTAGAATGTTATAATTAAATAACTTACTCAAGTAACCATTTTTACAGGACAACAATACAATTATCTGTTGTCCTGTTAATAAATATTAAGATATTAATTGTTAGAAAATTACATTTCGTTTCTAATTTTATAATTAATAGTTAAGTTTTATTGAGACAATCATAAGTAGGTAGATGTTTTACCCCGCTCACACATGCATCGTTATAGTCAATTATAAGAATGGGATTTCTCTAACAAACTTGATAAATCAAATAAAGGAAAACTATGAAATCTTAATTTGTTTTAGTTATTTATATTCGAAACCAAATCATCCATTGGTATATGCTCTTAGTAAATTTAAGTATATGATCGTAGTAAATAGCGGTAGATTATAGTAAATATTCGAGTTGTTTTTTTTTAATTGCCGAACACATTAAAACATTTCAATGTAACATTTAATGGAATGACACAAAATTTCTATGACGTGACAATTCCACTAAAAGCTATTAAGTTGATGGATTGTTGTTACTCTATCATTTCAGATACAAACTAACTGAACCCCGCGGTGTTACCCGCGGTTATTGTCGTACCGCTGGTAACGCAGCGGGGCAAAGCTAGTCTTAAAAAAAGTAGTCTAAGTTACTCCTCATATCATCAGCTCCCTATCAGTGAAGGTTCCGTAAAAATTTGTCCAGCCGTTTAAGAGATTACCCGGAACAAACAGATAGAAAAAAATCGTAAAAAACAATATTTTGGTATATGTACCGTGTATACATACATACACATTTAGTAAAAAGTTGTTATTTTAATATTACAAACAGACACTTCAATTTTATTTATTTGTATGTATAGATTTTTTTTTTCTCGAGAATTCAAGATCAGTTCAAGGAAATCAAAATCTGATCACATTTAGAATTAATACAATCCAAGTTTTCCTATATAACTTTTATAGCAAAGATTCACAGACCAGAAAAGAGCGCTATGTTTCCTCTCTATCATCACTTCCCGGTGAAGATACTATTAATTCCGACTACTCCTTACATCACCGAGAAGTGAAGTGACAGTGTGGGTACTCGTTAAGACGATCTGTGGTGATTTCACATCAAATTAAAAAAAAAAAAACACAAAGCTATTATATTCACAAAGAAGTATTTTTTCAATTATCAAATTATATTTAGCGCTTGAATAATTGGCAGTGACGTTTATGGAAAGTATTGTACAGAAAAGTAAAATTAGGTCTATTTTTCGAATAAAATCACATTCGAGAATCGATTTGCGTGGGAGTATGCATCGAGCTCTCATTTGTTCGTTTTCAAACTTAAATCTCAAAGAAAATCAGATACAATCAAAGATCTTTCTATACCTAGTTTTTTAACTATTGTCATTAAGCTTACGTGTTTTATTATTTACTAGCGACCCGCCCCGGCTTCGCACGGGTGGACTTCGGATGCACCCACCGACGACACTATTCGGGCATTTTAAATCTGTAATCTTCGAATGTTGAATAAAATATATTAAATAATTACATACTGTAAAGGGCCATATCTATATTAAATGCACAATGTATTAAGGGTACTTAATTGAATAAGGATTAATGTTGTATTGATTAAAATCGCTTCGGGATTAAGCCATTATTTCTCGTAAAGAGAAAGGAATTAAAATGGTTATAACGGGTTATCCCTAAGAGATAGACATGTATCAACGTAGACTTTTTTGTAGATCTTTGTAAGGTTTACAAAGGTTTAATTACAAGTATTAAATTCATTTCGTTAATTATTTTCCGTTTCTATGGCTGACTCGCTTTGCACTCAACTTTGCTTACAAGAAATAGTCTTGCTGATATTTGAATCGAATGAAAATTGGATCATCCAACAAACTAAAATAAAGAACACAGGTTAATCGTTGACGATGAACATCAAAAGATCGCAAAGCAATTGTGGAGGAACGAGTGTCATGTCCCTCCAACACATAGGAAGGATCCTCCGGCTAGGCGAGGTGATCATGCCTGGCGGGCTACTGCCCAATGGTTGATGTTGGGAAGTTTTATATATGTTGATCAGCGCTAGAAATCTTATTGCGCGATTCAGGATTGGTACTGTTGTTTACTCCGTGTCGTGAC
The DNA here is from genome assembly GCA_905220595.1 of Spilosoma lubricipeda. Lineage (NCBI taxonomy): Eukaryota > Metazoa > Arthropoda > Insecta > Lepidoptera > Erebidae > Spilosoma > Spilosoma lubricipeda. Next base: position 11,821,968 of record HG992297.1, read on the forward strand.
GTCACACCCTAGTTCGTTGTATTTCTGGTCGATGACGCTGTAGCATGTTGCTGTTGCGCTGTATGTGGACGTCGCCACACAATCGATGATCTTGATGTACTTCCGATATTATTAACTAGCTTTCTGACCATTTTCAATTCTTATGTGCAATTTGTCAATACCATGTATTGGAATATCACTATCAAAGAGGCATTACATTGGGAGCGAGACGGACTAGAAGGAAGGAAGAAAGCGAAACAGAGTACCGAACAGGACGAAGGCCAGAAGGCAAGATATACCAAAAAGTTAGAAATAAAACTACTCTACGCAATAGCAAAAATGCTTACATCTATGTAAATAATTATGTTGATTATTAACAAGGGTTCTTCTCATTTCCACCTCAAGTCTCGGATGCAGAAACGGAACTGAGGAAGCTCAGAGAAGTCAAGACCACGCATGATTCCGATACGGTACATATAACTGCCTATGGACTGCCTCGTTGGTCTCGCGGTTGACTTGTGCGACTGCTGATCGTGAGGTCTTAAGTTCAATTCCCGGGTCGGACCAAATGTTTGTATGATCTACAAATATTTGTTTCGGAGTTTGGGTGTTTTCTATGTATAATATGTATGCATTTACAAAAACATAGTATATATGTATTTGTATCAGTGGTCTAGTACCCATAACACAAGCTTTGCTTAGCTTGGGACTGGATGGCGTTGTGTGATAGATGTTCGAAATGTTTATTTATTTATTAAAAAAATAACAAACAGGAACTTAAAAGATATTGCGGAAAAGTATCACGAGATAGGTGTTTTAATAATATTACCTGCCGAATAGTTAATTGATGATTATAATGTATTACTTAATTTTATTAAAAGCTACTAATTAGGTCAGTGTAGATAAAACAGTATTTCCAATCAGTCAAAAGAACACTTGGTTCAGCCATGGACTTGAATTCAAAAAATATTTATGTTTCTTCTGATGATGTTACCATACCAGTACGAATAAGTACTATTAACAATGAACTTTTACTAAATAATTTTGTGGAAAAAGACATGCAAGCCGTGCTAAGGCCCTTGAACTTAATACCAACAATGTTCATCACTGCTAAATATAAAATTTATGACAACTTCATCACTTCAAACACTTTTACATACAATATCTGTACAGTTTTGTTCTCTATTCTGTGTTCATTTCTTTTTTTCTGCCGAGTATATATATTTCCAGAGCGTATGGAACACGCCTTAGCCGTTGTTCTGTACTGGAGTTATATTATTGAAATCTTTGTGTACCTCGTCGGATATATTTTGAATACGGTCATAAACATATCTTATAGACATGTTAATGTGTTTTTGATTTTAAGACTACAACGTGTTTTCAAGTTGCTGCATATCAATGTAAATGAAACTAAAAATATTGCCGTTTTTAATTGGGCGATTATCATTTCTTTGTATATTATTCATAGTGTGGTAATTATATTATTGAGTATTAGTAAACTACGAAAAAATTTATTCGACTATTTTGTAATAATACTGATCATTTGTTTTGACTGTAATGTATTGTATGCTACTAGAGTATTGCACTTAGTACAAACCGCTCTAAAATGTTGGGTCGTAAGCATTAAAGAATCAGAGAAGTCGGAAGATACGGTACGAGAAACTTACTGGACTACTATGTTTGAAGTATTTGATGAAATATTGAAAGTCTATGAGATAGTTGAAACGACTTTTAAAGCACAAGTACTTGTTCAAGGGCTTTTAAGTTTTTTGCAAATCCTTATTTTTTTTAATAAAATGTGATGACATAGATAATTATTCAATTTTTCAGATTGTCTATTTTTCTACAATTACGTTGGTGCGATCTATGTTTAATGTATTGGTTCTCACTTGTTTTACTAGACATGTGATTGAAACAGTAAGTAAATAAAATAGTTTATATTATAAGCTATATTATAAAAAATCTTGTAAATATTACTCATATCACTTTTTAATAACTTTTACAGTTTCCTCTATTGTTTGTTATGTTTCTGATGTGGCTGATCAAAAACATAGTGATACACATATATCTTGGCAAAGAGTGCGAGAATGTGTATATGATAATGGAAGATCTGAAGTCCATATGTCTGTTGCGTATGAATGAAGCAGGAGCATCGAGTAAGTTTAAAATATATAAATAAATAAATATTTCGGACATCTAACACACAACGCCATCTAGTCCCAAACTAAGTAGTCATCTAGTCTTATATTTGCTGGTAAATACAAAATCTAAATTAGAATCTTATAACTTGTGACTGATATTAAAATTATGATATCACTAGCGAGTTTAACTAGTCCATAAGGTATCATTTTTGTTTATACGATTTTTAGTGTCGATATTGTTAAATTTTAGCCGATGGCAAAATGCCAAATGCTGGGGTACGAGTAGGTCAGTCAGAAGTTAGGTCTGAGCGAGATTTAGCTCTTTTTTATTTCTCTCAATTCAATTTAATTTTGACCGTTGGCAAAGTGCTTAATTTTGAAGTACTAGTAGATCCTTCAAAATTTAGAACTGATATTTGGCTCTGTTTTGTCCCTTACCAAATTACTTGTAGTTGTACTAGAAAATATTTATTTAATTATTTGTGTACTTCTTTCAGTCAAGTATGTAAAAAATTTAAAATATCATTTATAGATTTCTGAAAATGGAGTTCTACCAGAAACCCCAACTATTTATCTAAAGACACCACGTCAGATTAAGAAGATTAAATGGTATCATGATTCTCTAACAGAGAATGAGGTCCTCAAATTATTTTTATAATGAGCTGCCAAAATGACTCTGCTTTGCCTGATGGAAAGTATGAACAGAATCCTAGAGTGTTGGTCACCATCCTCATTGCAAATAAGGACAATGCAGCATGGTGACCCACACTATGGCAGCCTAGCGAGATGCTTAATCACGCCCTGCTGGACGGAAACACAAGCGCTGGTAGTGAGTTCTTGATTTTGATTGGCACAATAAGGAAGAACCGAAGCGATGAGTAGGAGAGCGTATATCTATCACACTGAAGCGGTGAGTTCCAAGGCCGACAAGTGTTGTCCTGCAGAGGAAGGGAGAAGGAAAGACCAATTGGAAAAGCTTTTAAGAACATTCTCCGTGATTCAAATCGAGGCGATACAAAACTGCTATAGAGGCGATTACTCTACGCAACTGCAGAGGCTTCAGAGACTCGGTGGCTTCGGGACTGTCGATAGTGCGGATTGCTCGCCGCTGCAACCGGTCGAGAACGTCAAATAGGTACCGCGCGGCTCCATCGCAAAGATGAAAACAGTACTCCACGTTTGAGAAAACCTGGGTCTTGTTAAGAACTGGCAAGAAGAATCGTCTCACCTTATGTAGAACACCTAGCTTCAGCAAGGCAGTGACATTCTCAACGTACTCCGCGGATTGAGATCCCGGCAAATATCCATGCCCAGGATATCGAGCGTGCCGTGTATTGGCAGTTGAGTATTCTAAAAAGTAGAAAGGAGAAAGAACGGAGAATGTCAAGTGGGATAAGGGCCCAGACCCTTGAACTTAAAAAGTGTTATAACTAAGTACTAATCTTAAATTTTCATTTGATAGTTAGGTACTCTATAGTTTTGTACGTTTTTTGAGATGGTACTTAGTATGGTTTTTATTTTATTATTTGCAGATGTTGCTAGAAATATAGCATCTGTTTGACAGATAGTTCTGCTTACACCTTGCCGTTTCCACAAGTTTTGCATATGTATTCAACGCCAACTAACAATAAAGCGTTAGTTATTTATTCCAGTTACTCAAAGAAGAATCTGCAAGAACGTTCAGCGCTTGCAAGCGGTTTCATTCAAGAAATTGAACATTTGCGGTCTTTACGCCTTGGATGCTGCAGCACTTTTACAATTAGTACAAGTTCTTACTTCGCATATTATTGTTATTTTACAGTTTACACTCTTGTAATATTGGCGTAGTAGTTATACTTTGATAATAAATCAAGCCACGCTGATTTCAGCACGAACGGGCCATCTCACAGTAAAGTAATCTAAAATGACAACATTCGTGTTGTCGTGTTATATTTAGTGAGTGCAAGACCCAATGATGCAGAAGCACCTTACTAGGCCGCCATAGTCGTATATACGTACGTAAGAATGTATGTGCATAGTAATATTTAGAATCAAATTTTGTTCTAACATTTTATGTAAAATTCATCAAAATCAAAATATTTATTAGGCTTTGAGAGCGTGTTAAGTGTTTTTATAGATAAGTCTATTAATAGGTAGAAACTATGTTTGGTTTACTAGGCACTAGATTATAGATTTATGGACTTGGCTACAAAGTACTTTCTAGCAATAAATTCATTTCGTTAATTATTTTTGGTTTCTACTAGCATTACCCGAAGCTCCGCATACAGGAGAAATTAACCCAATTGTTACGAGTGAGTAGTTTTTAATACTTTTTACCCGACTACGGCAAAGCCAAAGGAGGGTTATGATTTTGACAGGCTCTGTATGTATGTATGGATGTTCATTTGTTCCCTCATAGCTTCTTAACTACATTAGAACTGGACAAATGCGTGTCGTTAGAAGCGTCATTATTGTCTGCTGGTTATAGGCTATATGACGTGTCACTGAATCTAATGTGGCGCCCTCTAGCCGACATAAAGTGTAGCATTTGTTTTTCTTAATTCTATTTAATTTGTAGTTATATCAACAAAAAGGTGAGCACAGCGCCCTCACTGCGTGTTACGCTTTTGCTATTGGATCGACTGGCCGAACAGTTCATCCAAGAGGCACCAGAGGGCGTTATTCTGCACTGCGTCAAACAAAATGTGTTGACAGTTCGAATAGTTCAAAATTTAAGAATAACCTTTTTTAGTATTAATTGATATGCAATTGTTCACTTCGCGAAATGGTGCCTTTGCATTAGAATGTATCGGAGTGAGTGGTGCTCATGTTTAGCTTAAAAAGTGGTGGGAGATTCTCGAACATTCGTTTCCAAGTCTTTATAAACGAGGATTTTGTGGATGACTGGTTCACTGTCTTCAGTTCTCTGCCTATTGTGATTATCCTGCATAAGCCTCGTGATTGTTGTTCGCTGTGTATAGTGAAACGCTGCTGTAATCTTCAATTCCCCGTCTGAGGTAAAAATCAAATATAACCTATAAATTATTCTTAGCCATGTCTTTATTTCTTTGAATGTGTGTCTAGGAGATGTATTTTCTGTGTAGGGTTCATGGTTCCGGACAGAACCAGTAGATTACGGAGCACACATCCTGGGTTGTGAGGTTAAATCCTGGCAGGGATATCGTCTGAGGCAGCCCGCAGCTCACCACCTAGCTCACTTGTCCCAAGGATTCTTCACTGGGACACATATTATACAAAGTACCTACTTTATTTTTTTTCACCTACATAAGGTGTTATAATTTAATCTGTTTTTCAAGATCATCATAAGAAGCCCGAATAGACCCTCGCCTGAGGTCTGAAAGGGGTTGGGAGTTCGTCTGGGTGTCTGCAGTGCAGCGACACCGAAGAGTGGTTTTTTTACTATAGAACTATATATTTTTTAAGCCAGTGACAACCCTCCTATGTAATACTTATCTTGTTACCTGTATTTTTTATTTATTTGTGAATATATGAATGCATTACTGAGGAGTATTCGTTTCTTCTGAAGAGCACCCTGGGTATCCCAAGCACACATCCACACACAGTATCTTTTATTATCATTTTTATTTATTTCTACTTTGTCTAAATTTATTTTTTATTTAACTTATTTTAACGCCGCCCTGGGATCTCATGGTCTACGGCTGGCAAATCGGTGAGGTGACTGCCTGACAGGTTCAGGGGTTACAAAAGCACTGTATTAAAAAAAAAATAGATAAATATGTCGTGTTTGGTATCATTGGAAAGTGCGTTACTTGTACATTTCAAAATTATATATATTATTAGCATTTGCTCGTGACTTTGTCCGTATTTATTCGATAATTGTGATACTTATATGGTACCTATATAAAATAAACTTTGCAAAGAAATCAATATTGTAGAGGCACCAAAACATTTTAATAAAAAAAAGTAAAAACTAAAACCAAACTACGACAAAAAACAACTCTGAAAAAGCATGAAACAAGTTTCAAATGCCATAGTCACGCGTTATTAAAGTGTCATGGACTATGGTACATTAAACTACATGGACTACGGCATTTGAAACTTGTTTTATGCTTTTTCAGAGTCGTTTTTTGTCGTGTTGGGTTTTAGTTTTTACTTTTTTTTGCTCTTTGTTGTAATGAATACATAAAATATCTAAAAACCACAGAAGAATCGAAAGGCCTATTTTGTACTAGTGGAACACAAATGATGGTGACCATAACTGGATTTTAATAATGCTTTATAGTTCTTAAGCACTTTTATTGGTTACTAGCCTTCGCTCACGCCTTCGCTTAAATTTAATAAACATTATCTCATGTTACTACTAACACCTCCAAGAGTATGTAAGGAAAGTACCCTTAATACTCTAAATGGAAACTTTAACTCAAAGAAAACATTCTTTCAATTTTTAAAACAAAGAAAACTGCGTCCAAAGATTTCTGAAAATCCGCTTACCACACCCGAGAATCGAACCGACTAAAATCAGTAAAAATTACAGCCTCTTCTTTTATTGCATGCATTTTCTAACAAACTTGATAAATCAAATTAAAGGAAAACTATGAAATTTTATTTTATTTTTGTTATTTATATGCGAAACAAATCATCCATTGGTATATGCTCTTAGTAAATTTAAGTATATGATCGTAGTAAATAGCGGTAGATTGTAGTAAATTTTCGAGTTGTTTTTTTTTTTTTAAACTTATACAAATATAAACGATAAAGGATAATCGGCTGTGCATAAGAATCTGAAATAAAATAATTAAAAAAAGTATGTACACCTAAGTATTAATTAATAAATTTATTGTCTTTTATGGATACACCAGACTTTTCCTAAGTAAACTAAGCAACATATTTACACTTTAAGTAATTACTAGTCACATTCATTTAATTTCGTTTATCATTTCTCTCTGGTTGACTAGCTTTACACTCAACTTTGCTTACAAAATAAAGCCTTTATGGTTACAATGGGATATAAACCCAACCATGTTCTATCATTGGCCATCAATCATCATTAATGCATTCAACACTTTGCACTGGAGTTGCATCAGGGAGGCGCTCGTCTATCACTGAGTGGCTCACTACCGCCACCGCATGATTAGGGCATATTTATCGGAGAAAACTGCAGTCTACCCAAGCAAGACCGGTCTCGGTTTATGGGAAATGGCGTGCGGTGTGGTATTGAGGTCATTTTCAGGGCCGTTGTGATTTCTTAGATGCCTTTGCCATCACGTGTTGTGCGGACAATACACTTGTTACGGCAAGCGGCAATGCGCACTACGACAATTTTGAAGGTGGTTCTGCACAAATCCGAGTCCTTGTTCTTTTATGGGTCTCATAGGAAGCAACCTCATCGATTCAGCCTCATAGTAGGAGACACTCACATCGGCATCAGGTGGTCCATGAAATATCTTCGGCTCGTACTCGTTGGCCCGGTGGGACTTAGAACATCATTTTTAAAATCTGGTCCCCAAGTTGGTTGGAGCAACGCGTGCATTGACACGACTGCGGTCTACCATGAAGGGGGGGGGGGGTGACCTGAGAACTCCTTGCAGGAGACACTGTGTGGGAGTTGGGTGGGCAATTAGCTTTTATGGGGCCCGAGTATGGGCGGAGTCTTTTAAGATCGGAAATTTCACCCTACTGTGATGAATATAAATGTGATGAATGCAGCGAGTGCTGGCTTTCAAGATCATAAAGGGATACCGCAAATTCTACTTCAAAGCGGTGAGTCTCTTGGCCGGCACATGACATAATGGGGCCTAGAGACGAGAACCCTTGCAGCTCTCTATCAGCAGCACAAGGAGGCGCAGAAGTTGAGGCGGATACCTGAAATTCGAGAAACTGCGAACCAGAAATTCTAGATTTTTCGAGGTTCTGGCAAATCCCTGTGGAGGAACGGAAGAATCGAATTCCGCGCCTGGCAAGGCGTTATAAGGGGTTGGCTCAAGAAGAATCACGGGAGTCCTCTAATACCGGCTGAAAAATAAAAAAGATTGAGAGTTTCCATGGCGTGAGCGGCGTAACTGTTGGTTTCACAAAAAAAACGTATGAAATAATTGTTCCCTTTTATAGGCTCAGCAAAAACCAGTGACAACCGATTTTTTATCTCTTGAGTTAATCTCAAGAGATAAACCTTGTTTAAGGTAAACAAATTGTTCATCCTGTTAAAGCAAAACTACAGTAGCGGGCGCAGACGGAGTTGTATGAATCAGCTAGTCACGATAAAAATTCAAAAGTAACTTGACATGAAAATACTTTGATTCTTGAGAAAGACAATTAATTACTCTTTGCCGCGATAACTGACATACACGCGGCCGTGGTCAAAGTCATTCCAATTAATCTAATTAAAAGTTGTTTATTGGATCAACGTATATTAAACAGTATTTTCAATCAGTCGAATGAACACTTGGTTCAAACATGGCCACATATTTAAGAAATAACTTTATTTCTTCGTATAACATTACCATACCAGTACGAATAAGAACTAGTAACAATGAACTTTTATTAAATAGTTTTGTAGAAAAACATACGCAAGCAATGCTGAGACCCTTGAACTTGATACCAACAACCTTCATCACTGCTAAATACAAAATAAGTGACAACTTCATCACTTTAACATATAACATTTTTACAGTTTTGTTCTCTGTACTGTATTCATTTGTTTCTTTCTACCGTGTGTACATCATTTCAAACCGTGTGGAACACGCGTTAGCCATTATTCTGTACTGGAGTTATATTTCTGAGAGCTTTATGTACCTCATTGGATATATCTTGAACACAGTCATAAACATATCTTATAGACACGTTAATGTGTTCTTGATTTTAAGACTACAACGTGTTTTTAAGTTGCTGTATATCAATGAAAATGAAACTAAAAATATTGCCGTTTTTAATTGGGCGATTATCATTTCTTTGTGTATTATTTATGGTCTGGCAATTATATTATTGAGTATTAGTAAACTACTGAAAACTGTATTCGACTATTTTGTAATAATAATGGTCATTTGTTTTGACTGTAATGTATTGTATGCTAGTAGACTATTGCACTTAGTACAAACCGCTCTAAAATGTTGGGTCGTAAGCATTAAAGAATCTGAGAAGTCGGAAGATACGGTACGAGAAAGTTACTGGACTACTATGTTTGAAGTATTTGATCAAATATTGAAAGTCTATGAGATAGTTGAAACGACTTTTAAAGCACAAGTACTTGTTCAAGGACTTATAATTTTTTTGTAAATCCTTATTTTTTTTAATAAAATGTGATGATATAGATAATTATTAAATTTTTTAGATTGTCTATTTTTCAGCAATTACATTGGTGCGATCTATGTTTAATGTATTGGTTCTCACTTGTTTTACTAGACTTGTGATTGAAACAGTAAGTAAATAAAATAGTTTACTGTATCGGTTTGTCAGCAGCAGCTATATTATAAATAATCTTGTAAATATTACTCATATCACTTTTTAATAACTTTTACAGTTTCCTCTATTGTTTGTTATGTTTCTGATGTGGCTAATCAAAAACATAGTGATACACATATATCTTGTCAAAGAGTGCGAGAATGTGTATATGATAATGGAAGATCTGAAGTCCATATGTCTGTTGCGTATGAATGAAGCAGGAGCATCGAGTAAGTTTAAAATATATTTTTGATGGTAAATACAAAATCCAAATTAGAGTCTTATTATTTATGTCTGAAATTATGATTATGAAGTCACAAGCGAGTTTAAATAGTTCATAATGTATCATTTTTTTTTGTTCGTTCCATCGCAAAGATGAAAACAGTGTTCCACGCACGAGGAACCTGGGTCTTGTTAAGAAGACACAAATGCTTTTTTTTTTTTTTTTTTTTTTTTTATGTTTTAGCTGCGCCAAAATGACTCTGCTCTGCCTGATGGAAAGCATGAGCAGATTCCAAGAGTGGTGGTCACCATCCTCAATGCGAATAAAGACATTGCAGCATGGTGACCCACACGGGATGGATGCAAAATAATCCCGCATTCCATCCCAGTCTGCTGACGAGTAGTGCCATAAACGTCTTTTTGCTGCCACTGGTCGTGGTGGGGCAGCAAGAGGCACCGTAGTGGAAATTAGGCAGTGATCGGAGGATCCCAGGGGAGCGAGCACCGATACACTGTATTGGGCCGGATGACTCGTCAGCAGTAGGTCCAGCAAGGAAGGCGCTTGACTCGATATGTCTGGTATCCTGGTGGGCTGGAGTACCAGCTGCGTGAGGTCATGCGTGAGAGCGAATGCATGGGCAGTCCGACCCGCGTGGTCAGTTCTGGAAGATCCCAACCAGGACTCATTGTGGGCGTTAAAGTCTCCCAGAAACACCAGTTCAGCGGTCGGAAACTGCTCCTGCGCTTTGTCCGCTGCCTGGCTGAGATACTCAAAAAGTCGAGTTGTCTCAGAGTCTCCAGAGTGGGACCTGTATAGGCATACGTAGATTCGGCTCGTACAGCCAATATCCACGTGGAGCCAGAGGGTGGAGAAGGATGGGTCCTCAAGGCAGCGCAATCGGCGACAACAAACATCCGCCCTGACAAAAAGACACACCCCAGCCTTCGCGAGGAAGCACTCCTCAAGCACGTAACCGGGGTAATGAAGATATGTCGTGTCGGCAGGGCGGCGTATTTGAGTCTCCGACAAAAAAAGCATGGCCGGCCGTGCCGTCTCAAGATGCTGGTGGACGGCATTGAGGTTTGCATGGAGACCACGGATGTTTGTGAACTCCACCTCAAAGAGCGGGTTGGTGGGAGAATGGAGTGCCGCTGTGCATCGTGTGTACTTTTTTTGTGCTGCCATGAAAAGAAAGAGTAGGAGGGGACTGGGAGCGTAAAAGGCATGACAGTCATCGCGGCAGTGTGATACTGAGACTCGGAATGCTGTATCGTCATACAAGGGTGAGGCATGACGGTGACCGAACCGCCGGACGGAAGGGCCCCCGTACCCTCCCGGAAGTGGTCGCCTGGTCCCACCGTCCGGTCACCAACCGGCACGACGAGCCACTCCGTGGATTATGCGCGACTTGACGGGGCAGCCTCCCAGGGTGGTTAGCCGCGGTTGGGCCCCTCTCTATGCCGCGGGCGGCCAGCGGCACCACCGTTTCTACGGGTCTCCCTGGCCGACGGTTCGATCCACGTCACCCTCAACATGACTCTACGAGCATTCCACTGCTCACACACTTACCGCGATAACTGTCACCCCTGCATCTTTGGGCCTCCGGTCTCGCACTCACCAACGAAATACGACAGCACCAAAACTGCCATTTTAGGTTGGTCTTCTGTGCGAGGGTAGTACCTCCCCGGTTGCGCCGGCCCATTCGCGCTGAGATCAGCGTGGCTCTACTACCTACAGAGGGCGAGAAGAACTATGCTTGGGCGAGAAGAACCGTATCACCTTTATAGAGCACCTAGTTCCAGCAAGGCCGCAATAGATAATATGTCATTCTCAACGAACTCGCGTGGACTGAGATCCGGCAAATATCCATGCCCAGGATTTCGAGCCTACCTTGTATTGGCAGTTGAGTGTACTGAAAAGTAGGAAGGGGAAAGAACGGAGAATGTCGAGTGGGATAGGGACTCACACCGTTGAAGTTAAAACGTTTTGTAACTAAGTACTAATCTTAAATTTTCATTTGATAGTTAGATACTCTATAGTTTGTACGTTGTTTTGAGATGGTACTTAGTATGGTTTTTATTTTATTGTTTGCAGATGTTGCTTAAAATATAGCATCTGTTTGACAGACAGTTCTGCTTACACCTTTCCGTTCCCATAAGTTTTGCAATAAAGCATTAGTTAATTATTCCAGTTACTCAAAGAAGAATCTGCAAGAATGTTCAGCGCTTGCAAGCGGTTTCATTCAAGAAATTGAACATTTGCGGTCTTTACGCCTTGGATGCTGCAGCACTTTTACAATTAGTACAAGTTCTTACTTCGTATATTATTGTTATTTTACAGTTTACACTGTTGTAATACCAACGTAGTAGCTTCATTTTGATAATAAATCAAGCCACGCTGACTTCAGCACGAACGGGCCATCTCACAGTAGACTAATCTAAAATGACAACATTCGTGTTGTCGTGTTGTCGTGTTTTATTTAGTGAGTGCAAGACCCAATGATGCAGAAGCATCTTACTCGGTCGCCATAGTATGGGCCACCATGCTGCATTGTCTGCATTCGCAATAAGAGTGGTCTCCACTACTGGATTCTACTTGTGCTTTCCATCAGGCAGAGTAGAATCAATTTGACAGGCTCATAGATAAAACATAAGTACACGTACGTAAAAGTGTACGCGCACAATAATATCTATGACCAAATTTTGTTTTAACTTATAAAATATATAAAAATTAAAACATTTAAATACTTTTATTTCAAGTTGACCTGTACAGGCACTTTCGAAACCTTATATTATTGACTCTAGTTGCTCAATTCCAAAATGTCATTCCTATGGAGAAGAACTGGCAACAAACTCCTTTAGGTACTCTTATAAAAAAGCAGATTTCAATTTACGTAGGCATTATTATTAATGTATGCATCAGTAACGTACAATAGCTAGAAAATTGGAATGATGGAAAAGAAACAAATCTGTACGTTAATTAAGATATACACTGTGGATGCATGTACAAAGTATATATCACCAATACGTGAAAATAAGCATAAAACAAATTATAAAAGCAAAAATATATAAATATACCTTCACGATGTGTTATTAAATATATAGACTATGGGTATACCAAAATAATTTAAGCAATCTAATTCGAAGAATAAAACACAGGAACAAATCAACAAATTAAAATACTAGGAAATAATAACCACTAGCCACCTGATGGTCCACTGTGACCAAGGACTTAGAGCTTGCCCAAACAAATGTTTCGACAACCCAGGATAGATTATCCTGGCGCCGCAGAACAAGAAGAGCCGACCCCAAATAATGGGAAAAGGCAAGGACAAAGAAGAAGATCATCGTCTAATAGACCATCATCAATAAAAGACACATTTTATTAATGTCAAAACGAAATTTCTGTACGAATTATACTTACCTAAATTATAAATTAGTCTTAAGGTATTTAGCATTTGTCTATATCTTAGTTATTATTCGTCAGTAAATCGGGACTTAATCGCGAAAATATCTCCAAGGTACAATACCTTTTTTGGTTGCCCGACGTTTCGATTGAATTGCACCGTTCGTGGTCACGGGTAGACAGGTGAGATGTTAGCGACGCCTCCGTGAAGTGCGAGTTTCACCAACTACCCTTACTTGGTCTTCTTTATTTGGATTATCTTTTGCACTGTCGGCACTTCGACATACCATACCTACGACGTCCGCTGAGTCTTGTCAAGCAACATGTATTTGCCGATGATTGCATAAAGTCCATATTTATAGTTGCATAATATGTATAGTTGCGAATGTTTACAATCAATCTTAGTTTTTCTTTGTTGTCCATAGTCATGAACCTTTTATTTATATATAAGTCTATTTATGGGTAGAGTCTAAGACTGTAGATTTATGGACTTGTAGAAGATAAAGATCACCTAAATTAATTACTAGCATTAAATTCATTTCGTTAATTATTGGTTTCTATAAACATTACCCGAAGCTCTGCTTACAGGAGAAATTAACCGAGTTGTAACGAGTGAGTAGTTTTTAATACATTTTACATTTAACCAAATGAAGATATAAAATATTCAAAGACCACAGTACAATTTGATGGTCATATTATACTAGTGGTACACAAACATAAATAATCATGACTGGTGACTGGATTCTATTCATGCTTTTCAGTTGTTGAACACTTTTATTTCTTATGTATATTAGTGCAATTGTACTATACTCGTAGTGGAATTACGATTGTGTTGCCTCCAGCAATCATGGGCACGCCTGAAGACATTACCAACTCATATTTGTGTCAAAACCTTGTGACAAATATTTTAAAAATAATGTCACATCTCTTATTAAAAATAGTACAGGAAAGCATAACGTGATGCGAGACTTATACGACTATCTGCCATAGCCAGGACTTTTTTGTGAGGGCCACGGTGAGTCTTTTGGCCAGAACTTGACCATGGATCCCGGAGGCAAGAGCCCTTGCAACTCTCTATCAGTGGCACAAAGAGGCGCTGGAGTTGAGTCGGATACCTTAAATTCGAGAAACCGAGAATCAGAAACCCTTGATTTTTCGAGGTTCTATTTGGATCCTTGTGGAGGAGTGGAAGAATCGAGTTATTTGCTGGTCATGCCGTTATGAAGAGTTGGCTTGAGAAAAATCACGGAAGGCCTCTAATACTGGCTCAAAAAAAAAAATTTTTGAAAGCTTCAGATAACCGATAGCTGTAGACCCTATTTTCTACGACATCAGATTCTAACACTTCCATCTCTATATATATTTGAGGTCGCATTATTTGTAAAAAGGCATCCTCATTTATTTCCTACCTTATCGGACACCGTTGTACGCAATAGGCGAAAAGATACTATTAGTATACGCAGAGCTAACACATCTCTAGTGCAAAAGAGCGTTTTTTGTTTAGCTCCAAAAATATTTAATAAACTGCCTGAAGGATTTAAACAGTTGAATATAAATAATTTTAAGAAGAACCTAAAGAAACTGCTCACTGAGAAATGTTATTATAATATTAATGTTTTTTTAAACGATAGGCTCTAATTCCCGTTAAAATAATGGTTAATATATCATGAAACGCGAAAGTTTAAAAGATAGCCTCTAAGTTTAGATAATATGGATTTTAATTTTATTTTAAAATTTGTACGCCACTTGTGGCCGAATATGCTGTGATTCATAATGTATGATTGAAGAACTTGTACCTACCATATTCATGCAAATAAATATATTGTATTGTATTGTATTGTATTCCATTACGTGAACTGCGCAAACGGTTAGAGTTTCACAAAAACAACGTATGAAAGAATTATTCTCATTTATAAGCTAAAAAAATCAGCAACAGCAGATGTTTATCTCTTGAGATTGGCTCATTATAACCTTGTTTAAGGTAAACAAATTTGTTTATCCTGTTATAACATCACTCTACAGTCTAGGCGGAGTTGTGTGAATCAGATGATAACGTTACAAAATTCGAAAATAACTCTGTCTGTTTGTTTAGATTTCAATCAAATTTGGCATGAAAATACTTTGATTCTTGAGACAGACAATTAACTACTCATTGCCGCGATAACTGACATACACGCGGACTGAGCAGCGGGCCAAATTCAGTAGTTCATTTTAATAAACCTAATTAATAATTACTGATTGGATCAACGTATATTAAACAGTATTTTCAATCAGTCGAATGAACACGTGGTTCAAACATGGCCACATATTTAAGAAATAACTTTATTTCTTCGTATAATATTACCATACCAGTACGAATAAGAACTAGTAACAATGAACTTTTATTAAATAATTTTGTAGAAAAACATATGCAAGCAATGCTGAGACCCTTGAACTTGATACCAACAACCTTCATCACTGCCAAATACAAAATAAGTGACAACTTCATCACTTTAAACACTTTAACATATAACATTTGTACAGTTTTGTTCTCTGTTCTTTGTTCATTTGTTTTTTTTTACCGTGTGTATGCATTTTCAGAGCATACGGACCACGCGTTAGCCGTTATTATGTACTGGAGTTATATTTCTGACAGTTTTATATTCCTCATCGGATATTTCTTGAATACGGTCATAAACATATCTTATAGACATGTTAATGTGTTTTTGATTTTAAGACTACAACGTATTTTTAAGTTGCTTTATATCAATGAAAATAAAACTAAAAATATTGTTGTTTTTAATTGGGCGATTATCATTTTTTTTTACATTATTAATGGTGTGGCAATTATATTATTGAGTATTAGTAAATTTCGGAAAAGTGTATTTGGTTATGTTGTAATAATAATGGTCATTTGTTTTGACTGTAATGTATTGTATGCTAGTAGACTATTGCACTTAGTACAAACCACTCTTAAATGTTGGGTCGTAAGCATTAAAGAATCGGAGAAGTCGGAAGATACGGTACGAGAAAGTTATTGGACTACTATGTTTGAAGTATTTGATGAAATATTGAAAGTCTATGACATAATTGAAACGACTTTTAAAGCACAAGTAATTTATCAAGGTTTTTTTAAATTCTTATTTGTTAAATGAAATGTGATGACAAAACTAATATTTTAATTTTTCAGATTGTCTATTTTTCAACTGTTACATTGGTTCGATCTATGATTGGTGTACTGGTTATCTCGCGTTTTACTAGACTTATGATTGAAACAGTAAGTAAATAAAATAGTTTATTGTATCAGTCAGTTTTATTGCAAATAATCATCTTGGGCAGATTATTTACACAAATCTTGACTTACTTTTTAACTGACTTCAAAAAGGAGAAAGTTCTCAATTCGACTGTATATATATATTTTTATGTGTGTTCGCGGATAACTTCGTCGTTTAGGAACCGATTGTGATGATTCTTTTTAATAATAATAAATTATTATAAATGTGAAATAATAATAGTAAATATTAACACTAAGATCCAATAATGGCATCCAAGAGAAATCGATCGATTTGCTCGTTCTTGAAGTCAGTTTTTTATTTTGTTAAAATTTTTACTTGTACAGTTTCCTCTGTTGTTTGCTATGTTTCTGATGGGGCTATTCAAAAGCATAGCCATACACATATATCTTGGCAAGGAATGCGAGAGTGTGTATATGATAATGGAAGATCTGAAGTCCACATGTCTGATACGTATGCATCAAGGAGGAGCATCGAGTAAGTGAATTATAAATTTTATCATTTAGCGGCAAGCATGTGAAATGGAATTTAAAAACTCATTACTTAAGGCTTATATTTTGTTTACAATTTTACGAACGAGTAAAACTAAAGTTTCCAAGATATAATTTCTAAATATGCGTTGTGCGAATATTGTCGAATTTCGGCCGTTGAAATTTTCAAAATACTCGAGCGCAGGCATATAGTTTGAGAGATATTTCATACTTATGAGGGTTTATTTTATGTCTCTCACAAAATGATTTATAGAAGAGTATATTCTTAGAATAATTTATGAAATTGTATCAGGACGTTAAAAAATATTTTATAAATTTCTCGAAATAAAGTTTTGCCAGGAATCCCACAGCTTATAATAACAATTTTAGTATTTATTCCAGTTGCTCAAAGGAGAATGCTCAAGAATGTTCAACGGTTGCAAGCAGTTTCATTCCAGAAACTGAGCATTTGCGGTCTTTACGCCTTGGACGCTGCAACGCTTTTACGATTAGTACAAGTTCTTACTTTGCACATAGTTGTTATTTTGCAGTTTACTCTGTTGTAATATGAACGCAATGTCTATTCTGTAGTTTTTAAAGTATAGAAGTACCACTCTAATATTTATTGCACTGTAACTCTAAATAAAGTGAACTGTGGCCACGAGACGTCTTTTTACTAACCCCCAACGCAAAAAGAAAGATGTTATAAGTTTGACGTCGACGTATGTTTGTGTGTGTGTCTGTCTGTGGCATCGTAGCTCTCAAACTTATAGGTCAATTTCGATGCGGTTTTTATCATTTGAAAGCCAGTTTCATTGCGGTGGTTCTTAGCTATGTTTCGTGGTCCAGGTGGTCCAGCAGTGTAAGAGTATCAGCTTTTTTCCAAAATGAGCCATATCTCCACCCCATCCCTCAAACACCGGCAACGCACTTGAGACGCCTCTGGTGTTACGAGTGTCCACAAGTGGTGGTTATTGCTTACTATCTATGCCATAAAAAAAATAATGTAAGGCATTTTTGGCGTATGATTACTCGAATAAGTGCTTGCGTAGGGGTCTTTAAATTTTAGCTTTTACTATATATTATTATTACTAGTGCATTCTAGT
This sequence comes from Spilosoma lubricipeda, assembly GCA_905220595.1. Lineage (NCBI taxonomy): Eukaryota > Metazoa > Arthropoda > Insecta > Lepidoptera > Erebidae > Spilosoma > Spilosoma lubricipeda. The sequence goes on from HG992297.1 coordinate 11,839,962, forward strand.
AACTACTCGTATATGTTAACATATAATTATAAAATAACACATCTCTGGAGAAGAAGGATAAGGAGAACCAACCCCGATTAGAAACGAGAAAAGGCCAGATGAAGAAGAAGATGTCCTGACTGATTGACTGATGCAACATCACTGAGCTTAAACTATTATAGTTAGGGCTATGAAATTTGTTGAGTAGGATTGTTTCATTGAGTGGACACCCACTAAGAAAGGAATTTTTGAATTGCTAACCCTAAAGGGATGAAATAGGGGTTGAAAGTTTACTTTTTTTTAAGTTAGGGCCATGAAACTTTACTTTTGACAGGGGGCTTGCACTTCTCAGTTTAGGTATGTTCCGCCAAGCGCTCCTCCCGGGAAGGACTACGGCGATGGTTGCCACTCAGCGCTCGGCTCGCACGCTAGCCGCGTGGTAAACAAGTTTTACATGTACTTACTGCGAAAAATTAACACGAAACGAGCTAATTATTATGTTTGTAGTTACTTGTTAGTTTTTATTATTACTAGTTATTTAAAACATGTTAAGACGTCTGTTTTAACGAAATGCAATCAGTTTGTTGTCGTTTATAGGTTTGAAACTGTATCATTTTTGTTTTAAGCAAATTTATCTTAAGGTTTTTGGTACTAAGCCAATCAACAACGGCAGCGAAAGCGTTATTTATTTCCACTTCAGTCTCAGTGTCTTTATTTTCACATTTTACTATAAGTGTAGTATCATCTGCAAACAGTAATGTTTTATGTTGAGTGACATTAGGAAGATCATTAACATACAGTAAGAAAAAATGGACCCAAAACGCTGCCCTGTGGAACGCCTAGATTATTGCTTTGAAATATTGACCTAGACCTATTCTGAAATAATTTGTTTTCGTAACAATGTGTATGTGCACAGTAATATCTATAAACATATTATATTGTAACATTTCTTGCGAAATTGAAACCATTTACTCTTGTAAGCAAAGCTGTAACGAAATGAATTTAATGCCAATTGTTACTTTAGGTTACATAAGTTCACAAATCTGCAGTCTACTGCCCAGTAAACTAAATCTACCTATAATATACTTCGTTGGGTATATGTTGAATATGACAAGTTAAATATTTGGACATGCTAATGTGTTTTAATTTTGCAACTACAACGTGTTCGCAAGTTGTTGCATAGGTATCAGTGATAACTAGTTTTTCTAACTGTAGTGGAGATACCTATTAAATTAATTTTGGATTGTTGCTGCTTGTTTCCTTGGAAACCTTCGGAGTGTTTCAAATATATTTTATTAGGCAAATGATTGACAAAGTAAGTAAATAAATTCGTGCAGTGTAAATAATTTATTCCGTATCCCATATAAATAAGTCGTCACACTTACCAATAAATTAATTTAAACCTGAATCATTAAGCAACGGATACTTAAACGACTTTAAAAAGGAGGAGGTGAAGAGGTTGTCAATTCAATTGTATTTTTTGTGTTTGTAACCTCATAACTTCTTACTTGATAAATATATGTAGAACAGAGTCATTTTGGCAGCTCAAAGAAAAAAATATATAATTATATTTAAACTTTTTTGTTTTAGGACATTTCGTTTGAAGTTGGTTGTTTTGGTTAAAATGTTGTTTTACTTGGCACTTTTCATCGTTCTAAATATAGAGAAAGGGATGAGGGAAGAGGTTGGGATATGGGCCTCCGATACCTCACTCACTCGGTGAAACACAGCGCAAGCGTTTTTTCACACTGGTTTTCTGTGAGGCCGTGTTATCGGTCCGGTCGAGCCAGCCCATTCATGCCGAAGCGTGGAACGTTTCCACTTTTAAATGGAAAACAGAGCATACAGACCCATCCCAGAGAAAAGAATGATCATTTATGTGCCAACTAGGCTACTAACAAACATTATTTTAAACAACAAAATTACATATTATGTAGCGTTATAAACTGTTCCAATTATTTTATGTAGACCAGAATATAATTTAGTAACAGCAATTTTAGAAGATTATCACTATAGAAATAATTTCGTTATCTAGTAATTGCCATAATTCACTGTGTTCAGTATAAATTGATACATAATACACAAAGTGACAGTATTGTAAAGAAACAGCAGCTAACTACTACTAAAAATATGTTCTGGGAACAATCTAAAGCCGTGACCAAAAATAAACCAATTGAATTTTTGATCAGCAACAGTCTCAATGGAGACGTTCAAAATATGTTCTACCCACTGGATCTGATGCATAAATTATTTCTTAGTAAAAGATATAAAGTGAGTGATAATTTCGTGACTCCAAACGGAAAGAAATATTATTTAACAACGTTTTGTATTGTGATGTCTATACTAACTTATTGCTTATACCTAGCGCTTAGATCTGATTACAAACTTGGAGCAGGACTTAACGACAGCACTGTAATCACGGTATTTGTGGTATTTTTTACCATCTTCTACTATGGAGGATTCACTTTATTATTTTTCCTTAATTTTAAACATTCAAATAAAAATGTTTTTTTCATTTTGACTATACAAATGATCTATCAAGAGATTGACTATAGGAAACGTGTTCAAAGTTTTATTCTTTGGAATTGGTTCTCGGTTTTGAGTGCTGTTGGGATTAATATGTTCATGTTGCTCTTGTACTATTACTTTCTCGATCATCTTGACTCGATTGAATTCGTTTGTGATTTCGTATTCATCACTTTTGATATCCACTTGGTTTATGCTATTCGTATTATTATATTGCTAAAAGAGTTTCTTGAAGTTTGGAGTGAAGATATTCTGCAAATGAGCTATGATGAAGAAAACTATGAAAAATGTGAAGTTATGTTTAATGTTTATAAAAATATTTTAAGAGCTTACGATTTGTACAAAACTTTATATCAGATCTTGGTAAGATTTCAATGAAAAAATAATATTGGAAATTTTTATTTTTAGTATTTATTTTAAAATCATCTAATATATTTTTCAGGTGCTGTTCCATACCGTAGATACTTTCTTTCGTACTTTATGCTACATGGAAATACTGATATGTACTCTTCAACTAACAGAAATAGCCGATCCAGATGTGAGCATAATAATTTTGTTATCTTTAAGTTCGATTACGGAAAATGTGCGTGGCGTGAAAGCGTGGGTAGGCCTACAAGGAGGTTCGACGACCTGATGAGGGTCGCGGAAAACTGCTAGATGCAGATGCCTTTGTCTAGCAGTACTACTTTAGGCTGAAATGATGATCATGAAGTCCATTTACAATAATTAAATATAAAAACCTTTTACCAACCTATTGTTTAGCAATTACCAATGACTAATGAGTTGTTTTAACTGAAAATGTTATTAGGCAACTGTACTTCGGTACGAATGGGCTAGCCCTATTGGACGCCATTTTATCGGTCTCACAGAAAACTGAGCCAAATAATAAATAAAAAAATATTTCGGACATCGAATACACAGCGCCATCTCATCCCAAGCTAAGCTAAGCAGAGCTTATGTTATGGGTACTAGACAACTGATACAAATACATTTATACTTTTTTTTGTAAATATGTACATATTATACATAGAAAACACCCAAACTCCGAAACAAACATTTGCAGATCATACAACCATTTAGTCCGACCGGGGAGTCGAACCCGAGACCTCATGTACAGCAGTCGCGGACGCTACCACTGCGCCAACGAGGCAGTCTAATAATCTCCTTCTCCAGGTGTTATTATGTGGCATCACGTTGTTCGTGTACTCGTTGCCCCCCTATACCTATCATTGAACACTCGACTTAGAAAATATCAATGTGTTATAATAATATTTAATTGTAGGGAATATCATACACAAGCGTCATTGTAGCAATTTGGTCATTAAAGGACATGCTATTGGAAGTCCTTCAATGTGTGCACAGTGAGAACTTCTACATCGCAGCCGAAGAAGCACAGATTGCCTGTATTCAGCGATTGAAAAATGCTAAATGTCCAGGTAAAATAAACAGTGAAGCATTAAATCAGTAGCTTTTTCCTTTAATTTTTTTTTCGATTGATATATGCCATAAGGGCATGCAATATTTCTAAAAAACCTTAAAACATGTTAGTGTCTCTAATAAACAATTTTTTTTGCGAAAAAAATTACTTCAGTAACTGGACCAAATTGAAAAGAGACCACATGGTAAGCAACAGCTTTCAAATAAAGGAGTATCATTTAAACTAGCTCACCCAGTTGAAAGTTCTAAGGTAAGATATAGTATAGGGGGCGAACGAGCAGACGTATTACCTGATGGTAAGTGATTACCGCCACTCATGGGCACCCGCAACACCAGAGGCGTCACAAGTGCGTTGCTGAGCTTTGGAGGATGGGGGAAGGGATGTGGAGAGGGGTTGGGATAAGGGCCTTCGGTATCCTCACTCCGTGAAACACTGCGCAAGCGCTATTTCACACTGGGTTTTTGTGAGACCGTGGTATCACTGACGTCAAGCCGGCCCATTCATGCCGAAGCGTGGCTCTCCCACGTTATGGGTTGGGTTAGTGTCAAGTGTTCCTTACGATACCCACGAGATCAATAGGAGTGTTTGGAATCAATTTCGTTAATTCACCACCACACTGTAATTTAATAGTAATAATAATATTTCGCACATCTAAAACACAAACGTCATCTAGGTCTAAACTAAGCAAACATATAAAATGGGTACTAGGCAAATGATATAGATACATGTTATACATTTTTGTATATGCATACTTAGGAAAAACCCAAACTCTGAAACAAATATTTGCAGATCAAACATTTTATCTACCCCGGGAATTGAACCTGAGACAGTAAGCACAGTTGTCTGATACGCTATTATTGGACCTCAGTGGTACTAATTTTAAATGGTATTCTCTTGCAGTGAGTCAGCAACAACTATGCGACAATGTGCTGCAATTTAATCGTTCATCGTTCAGTAAGATGACTGCGGCTGGTTTATTCTACGTGGATGCTTCGTTTCCAGTATACCTACTGGAAATAATAACTAACTACGTTGTTATATTGTTACAACTTGCTTTTCTGTAACATTATTTTGTTCTCAGTCAACTGTAACGGGTCAAATTAGTTACAATTTATCATCTGTCTAAACGATCTCTTTGCATGAAAAATGTACTAAATACAAATTAGTGACGTCACTTTGTTAGACTACTCAATTGAGCAACATATTACTATGTTTATTTGATTAAAATTTGTAATAGAAATGAAAAGCTATAATAATTCTTTTTTCAGATATCTTGTGTTTCGTTTTAATGAATGAAATATCGATATTTATTTACGATTAAATCATCTACCCAATTAACAACATCACATTTTTGTGCCTCTAAATCGGAAAACTTAAATTATGCAGAACATATTGTTTATTGGGGGCGTTACGGAGGGGTACCCTAGCCGGCAAAAAGCACCCGTAACGTAAGATTGATGTCTCGGTGCCGCAATGGTAGCGTGTGCGAATGCTGTGCTTGAGGTCTCGGGTTTGAATCCCGGGTCGGATCAAATGTTTGTATGATCTGCAAATATTTGTTTTTTTTCGAAGTTTGGATGTTTCCTAAGTATAATATGTATGCATTTACGAAAAAAAAGTAATAACAATTAACTTTTTCTTCACCCTTTTTAATTTACTTTAAATTATTTCGTAAACGAAAAATTTTGTATAGCGTCATCTGTAACGTGTATGTAACGAGTAAGGAGTAACTCTAGACAGAACTTGTTTCAGTAGAAATAACTAGGTGGCAGCACAAGTGACTTTATAAGTTTTTTTTTTTATTTTTATCAATAAAAAATCATAATAAAGAATTAGTACCTGAATAGTAATTTTCTTGATACCTTGAATAGAACTTGAAATTTATATTTTTTTTTTGACAAGAAACTTCGTTCCTGGCTCGTGTCTCACGACACCACACGTTTTTTTATATGCCTGTCCTTGGTGGCGAATTGTTTAAATGTCAGGAAATATTTTTTAATTATATACGAAATTTACTTAAAAGAAAATTGTAAAAAAAACAACACATTGTTGTAAAATTTATATATTCTTAACTATATACAAGTTAACATAGTTATTTACATTTATAGTTCTATCATTACTTACATTTAAAACTTAGTTCCTAAAACTGTTTTAGAATAGTTTTGGTTATTTAAAAAAATAATTGACCTTTTTTTTAAAATTCGTAAAAAATCACGTGACATTTACCACCATGTTGGTGACCATGTCCCACCCATGGAAACCTGAAATTTAGAAATTGTTGCGTTTTTTTTCGAAAAACGGACCCCACTTCATTTCGTCCACATTTTGCATATTTTTATTTTTATCATTATTATCATCACGACGACGACTTTAAATACTTGACGTTAGCAGATATAGCTAACTCGGCAGGTTAAGATTCCGTATCCAAAGGGTAAAAACGAATGCTATTACTAAGACTTCACCGTTCGTCTGACTGTCTGTAACTAGGCTGTATTTAATTTACCATGATAACTAGACAGTTGATGTTTTCACAGATGCTTTAAGTAAAGTTATAGCAACAACTATCAAAAACAGAATAAAATAAATTTTAAATCGAGGCTATAATGCGACGGGACTTTTTACCTTTCTTTGCTCGATATTAAAAACCGAAAACGACAACAGTTTAGACAATAAGGCCATGTTCAGATCACGAGCGCTCGACGCGCGTTTTGCTAACACGCGTCAACAACTACATGTAATTTCATCAACACGTGCTCAAGCGCGTGTTTCACATGTAGTTGCTCAACGCGCGTTGGCAAAACGCGCGTTGAGCGCTCGTCATCTGAACATGGCCTAATGGTGCGGAACCTTTATTACATATGTTTATGTTATTTCTTTGTGACTTTTAATTCAAGTACATTTATGTGACTATTGTATAAAGGTGAAAGACATTGAGATAGACTTTGCCATTTAGTATTAAAGTATTTGTTATAAATAAAAATTAATTTTAGTATATCGAGATTAAATTCGAGTCGAAATAAATCTAAAATTAACTTACTTCTTTACCTTATTTACTAAAATTATCTAAAATTTACTTAATAAGTAAATGTTTCATTTATATATACTACTATAAGTCGCAAGTCAATCTCTTCAACACTCACACACACACTCACACACAAATTCACATGCCATTTTCCATTCGAAGAACATCACACAACACTACTGTGGGAGAGCCACGCTTCGGCATGAATGGGCCGGCTCGACCGGAGTGATACCACGGCCTCACAGAAAACCGGTGTTAAATAGTGCTTGCGCTGTGTTTCAACGAGTGAGTGAGGATACCGGAGGCCCATAACCCAAACCCCCTCCCCTATCTCCCCTCCCCATCCCTCAAAGGCCGGCAACGCACTTATGATGCCTCTGGTGTTGCAGGTGTCCATGGGCGGCGGTAATCATCAGGCGAGGCGATACGTCTGCTCGTTTGCCCGCCTATTCCATAAAAAACAAAAAAGACAAGCTGTTGATACGCCCAAAATATTAAAAGTACTTACAAGTTTATAATTTCATTTACTCACTCAATACTCTTGCTCTTCCAGAGTCTTACATCTAAAAATGCTTTACTTAAGAATACATTTAGTTCTATATTTGTACATGTCTATATCTAACTACCTATAAACGACCAATTCTTGTACATAAATGTATACAAATCTATATACAAATAAATAAAAATTGAAGTGTCTGTTTGTAATATTAAAATAACCGATTTTTACTGAATGCATATGTATGTATACACGGTACATATACCAAAAATGTATTTTTTTAATTTTTGTGTCTGTCTGTCTGTTTGTTTCAGGTAAGCTGTGGAACAGCTGGATTGATTTTGACGGTTCACTGATAGGTAACTGATGATATAGGGAGCAACTTTTTTTAGACTAGCTTCGCCCCACGGCGTCAAACGCGGTACAACAATATCCGCGGGAAACACCGCGGGACTCAACTAGTATAATATAAATCTTCGAAATAGCTCCAACGACTTTCATGAAATTTATTATGAAGAGCCAATAAAACTATTTAGATAAGATTCATTTTTAAAAAAATTATAAAAATATAAATACCGAGCAAAACCTGGTACTTATTATATGATTTTCGAAGTTCTTTCAAATGTGCTTAACATAGTAATTAAGAATTGACTCGAAGTCGAGTCATTACGTTGCTATCAATTAATTAATTTATTTTTCAAATATGTCAATTAACAATTCATTATCACATTTTCTATTCTATACTGAACGTAACAAAGACTAAAAAAATATACTGTGTTTCAGATTAAATGAAAAAATTAAAATCAAAATTGCTTTAGAAATTAAATAGTAATTATATTTCTGTTTAGTCCATATCTAATACTCAATTATGTTTTTTATGGTTTATCGGTTTGTTTTTCCACGCAACTCAATATTTTAAAATCTCTGCCAAACATCTCTCCATCCCCTAAAGTTTGTGGTAATGGCTGGTTCAAGGTTTCGGGTAGAAATAGAGCAGTTATACCTCCCAATACACTTAAAACACCCATAATAGCCAGCGGTAATGCTCTTGAATAAACAGCCTGAAAAATAAAGCGAGCCAATGTAGCTAAATTAAAATTATGGGGAAAAAAATCATTACTTAGTTCTAGCTTCCTACGATGCAAAGAAACTAAGCGTAGCCAGAATTATATGAAATATTAAACATTGTACTGCAGGTAAAATTAATTAATTTAATATGTTGGCAATAATAACTTAATCAAATTAAAAATTGAATAAAAATGTTCGAAAAACAGAGTTACTATATTGCCCAGCGTTCTTTCAGACGTTTTAGAATTATGTTTTTATGTTTTCATCTTCACCTTCTATTCAAAACTTTAAAAAAATAACAGACCTAAAATTATAAGTACTCTTTTATTCCAAATGTAACGATTACTTCATTGCTTAGTATGATGATTAGATTTAATATCAAAAAAATCGTAAGACTTTCCAATAGAAAAAAAACATCTTACCAAGTGTACTATATAAGGACATGCCAATAACCCCAGTCCAGATATAAAAGACGAAGCACCCATAGCTTGAGCTCTTAATACTGTCGGTAAAATTTCTCCAATCAGTACATAAAATACTGCAAAGGATGATGCAGCAAATAGTCTTCCGAACATAGACAAAGCAACTGTTATCCAAGGCCAAGCTGAAAAAGCACATAATATAAGGTAATTAATAAATCTATAGCGTAACAGATATAACATATCTGATACAGAACCAATGCACATTTGTGTAAACATTTTTCCTTAAAAAAAATCATTTATATCTAACTAGCTGAACCCCGCGGTTATTGTTGTACCACGAGTAACGCCGCGAGACAAAGTTAGTCTAAAAAAAAGTAGCCTAAGTTACTCCCTGCATCATCAGCTACCTGCCAGTAAAAGTCCCGTTAAAATCCGTCTAGCCGTTCCAGAGGTTACCCGGAACAAACAGACAGACAGACAAAATTTTTTTTAACTACATTTTTGGTATATGTACCAAAAATGTAGTTAAATAATAATAAGTATACATACATATGCATGTAGTAAAAAGCGGTTATTTTAATATTACAAACAGACATACCAATTTTAATTATTTGAATAGATGAAATACCACCGATGATCATACTCTTGTAATTGTTTTCACTGACTTGAAATCGGTTCCATGACCTTCAGCTTAGCATTTTATATGCCTAGCCACAAGTAAGACAGACATATTTGAACTTAAAGATGATTTATAAAAATCACAAGTCTAATAAGACTCTAAACTCTACAGAGGAAGAGTAGTTTCACATAAATAAATTCTCATAAAATATAACGACAAGACTACGATGGCAAAGGCACTCTTGAAATTTTATTCATATAAACAGTAATCATTAAACAAAACTAGTACTGGATGACAGAATTAGTGACTTTTTTTTATTAATGGCCCTGCCAATATGACTCTACTTTACCTGATGAAAAGCATAAGCAGAAACCAAGAGTGGTGGTTACGATACGGGCCTCCACTGATATACCGATTACGTATGTATTAGTGATTAAAAGGTATAAATTATAAAAGAAAACAGTTAAAAATTCATTGCTACACTTACATTCAGGTACAAGTATACAGCTAATACAGGCAATTCCACCAATACAAGTAAAACTACAAAGTACCCAACGTCGTCCGTAGCGCTCCATGCAGCGCCAGGCCATGAAGTAAGAGGGTATTTCGACAGCACCACCTGGAAATATTAAATAAATACAAAAAACCAGGTGTTGACTTCGGCCTTTGCTGGCATCTGTGTTAAGCTTTAAAACTTTAAAGATAAAGATATGTATAAGATAAGTTTCTGTGCTTCTAAATCTTTTTAAACAAAATTTTCTCTACACGTTTGTAGAGAAATTTTTATGTAATGTAACTCATTGAATAAAATAATATAAATATATATACATTTACTCAAAAAGAGGTACAGCTTACCTGTCCTCAATGAGATACATACCTACTTTTCCTAAAAATGGCCCACACTTATTTACTTTTTAGTCATTTTAACACAACAAGGAACTGCTACTACTAATATAATTTTAAACCCTAAAAGATGCTTGAATTACGTCTTAAGATTATCACCTATAACCAGCTCAAACAGCGCCATTACATAACTCGATGTCTAGTCGTTTTAAAAGGTTCACTCTTTTAAAACAACTAGACATCAAGTTCAAATCCAAATCGAACTTGAACTTTGTCTTTTATCGAGTCAGTAGTTCAGTCTTTAGAATACTAAGTAAATATTTAAAAGTTCTTACCAATAAAAAACGCCAAATAATCATTAACACCCAAGTTAGGTGTATTATAACTTAAACTGTTATACACAACACCCAAAGCGATCCAGTCAAAAGTCAAAATGAAGAACTTCTTCCTTATATTGGGATATCGAAATATATCTAAAAGAGAAGCCTTACAGTCTCCTTCAGAATTTTGATCATCCATTATCTTCTTCTCTATAATATCATCATCGTCTTCTTCGTCTTCATGAATAAATAATTTATTTATTAATTGTATAGACTTTCTTCTTAAAGTATTGCCTGGAGACTTTGAGCTATCTGTTTGCGTTGCTTTTTGATGATACTGAGTGTCTAGTTTTGTTAACTCTGTGATATTTTGATCTTTAATTTCCTCATCATCCGTTTTGATTTTTGATTTTCTGTTTACTATTTCTGCTACTTCTAGAGCAATTATCTTCTCTAAACTGTCTTTACTAGAGTTATCTATTTCTGTTATATTTGTAAGATCGGGCTTAAAAGTAAGCATATTACTAATTCTTCTATCAGTGACCTCGTCTTTCCCTGGTATTCCTGTATAACCAGAAATATGACCGTTCATATTGGACAATACTGATAATTCTTCTTGAGTATTTTCTTCCTCTTTAATTGTTTTCTGCAATAAGAAACAAACGATTTATTATACCAGTAATGAAATCAAAATAATAGTGTTCAACGGGGTCGTCCGTGAACAGGTCCTATACCATAATTATTATTTTTTCTAAAAGATTTTGAAGTATCACGAACATTACACTAGACAAACTCTTTGTTGATTGTAGTACTTGGTAACTGCAGGAGTATCATGACTTTTAAGTACATTTTATTCTATTTTTACCCAAGAGTTAGATTTTATGGATAGACAAACTCAATAAAAAACAAACTAACATGTATATCTAGTAAAAATCCTTTTGGCAAATTAATGCCATTCTTTCTAGCGAGATTCCTATAAACTTTTTCAGCATCAGCAATACGGCCTCTGCCAACGAACCATCTTGGTGATTCTGGTATTATCCAATAAAACCTGCAAGCAAAAAAAATGGGATTACTCTTTTCTTTTCAGAGAACCTCCTTGGTAAAGATATTAGTACCTTATTTATTTTGTTTCCATGGGTAAAAGCTATGGACTACGAGAAGTCATATTTGGACAATTGAAGAGGCCCATATTCAGCAATTAACAGCAATATAATGATGATGATGATAATACTTGGATTGCGTACATTAAAAACTTATACTCACCCATACAATAGGATGAATGGTATACTCGTAAGTAACGCCAAATGATACGAGTCTTGAACAGCATACGCTAGCAGTGATAATATGCACATACCAGTTGCAAAAAGCATACCCACTACAATACCTAAAAATAAAACAATAATTTTTAAAGCGTGAATTTGTTCAAATGTATAGGGACTGTCAAAATTACTCTACTCTGTCACTCTACACTCTGTCTCTTGTGTATTATTATGTTTTATAGATAGATGTCCAAAATATTTATTTATTTATTTTTGTATGGGCCTACCAACATGACTCAACTCTGCCTGGTGGAAATCAGCAGAATCCAAGAATGGTGGTCACGAGACTCATTGCGAATGCGGAAACTATGATTCTTCTGTATCATTGGGCCTCCAGTCTCGCACTCACCAACAAAACACGACAGAACGAACGTTGTCATTTGACATTGATATTCTATACGTGTGTGCGAATTGCACATAGGTGAAAATTTATAATTTGTCTTATTATTCAGAAAGTTTGTAAGGTCATCTGATAGTAAAATTCGTCCTTACAGTGGTTCCTCCATTTCTGCCGGAACGTAGGATTTAGAAATTATGCATTTGGACCAAGTTTATCAAGTACCGTTAGTTACCATTTTATGAGAGCAAATGAATCTTGTAGGTAATATAGAAATACTGATACATTCACGAAATAAAACTTGAGAGTTGAAATTTCAGCTAATATTTGTGAGATATGAAATCGATAAAAAGACATTGCTTGGGCTAAAATCGAAGGTTCAGTCTTTGAGCTTCAAGCATAAAGCGACACAAGACGTTAGGAAGTAGCCGTAGAGGTTCCCCTCTGTTAAAGTATAAGCCTAAATATTCCTACGCATTACATTGTTACAACACAGAATGAGTTTACGTGTGTGTAAAATTGTGAACTTTAATTTTCATTTTTACGTGCGTTTTCGTAGTGATAGGCGATTGTTTTATGGATGTAAGCTTAAATGTGTACGTATGAAGATTTCTCTCCGCAAAAATTGACAGAGTGTTTTGTATCGAAAAAGACGCTACTATAGCTACTCCCCTACCGTTCCGAGTAATATTTCCAAAGATCGAAATTAATTTCCAAATTGAAAAGTAATCATACCGCTATTGTTCCTCTGCCCTGGTGGCATCAACTCCAGTGCTAATATAAAAGGCTGCTGGTACAAAGCCGGGAAGAATAGTCCACCAACCAAAAAAAGTCCTACATAAGTCCAGTAGGACGTAGCAAAAGCTGCTGCAATTGGTATTGGTACTTCAAAGAAGATCATCAGAAGTATGGTGGTTCGGCGACCATATCTGAAAGGAATTTTCACTTACATATTTTAATTCTGAATAGGCAGAGAAAATGAGTTAGCCTGTCAAAGTTACTTTTCTATACCTGATGATAAGCGTTAGCATAACCCAAGAGTAATAGTCATCATACACGCTTCGAATATTCGTAATACAAGCACGGCGACTTACACTGGCAACCTATTGATATGCTACTGTATCATTAGGTTTTCGGTTTTGCACTCACCAACGAAACTCGGTAGCACAAATGTTGTCATTTTAGATTGATCTTCTGTGAGAGGGTAGTGCCGCCCTAGTTGAGCCAGCGCTGTTGTGATGAATCAGCGTGGCTCGACTACCTCATAAAAAAAGAGTAAAAACTAAAACTCAACGACTACAAAAAACGAAGATGAAAAAGCATGAAACAAGCTTCAAAAGTCGTAGTCCATGTAGTGTAATGTACCGTAGTTCATAACACTTTAACAATGCGTGACTACGGCTTTTGAAACTTGTTTCATGCTTTTTCAACGTCGTGTTTTGTCGTAGTTGGGTTTTAGTTTTTACTTTTTTTTTTGTTTAAAATGTTTTGGTGGCTCTATAATATCAATTTCTTTGCAAAGTATATTTTAAATAGGTACCATAGAAACATCATAATTATCGTATAAATACGGACAAAGTCACGAGCAAATGCTCATAATTTATGTATTTTTGAAATTTACAAGTAACGCACTTTCCAATGATACCAAACACAACATATTTATCAAAAAGTTTTTTTAATACAGTACTTTATGTCGGCTAGAGGGCGCCACATTAGATTCAGTGACACGTCATATAGCGTATAGTCAGCAGACAATCATGACGCTTCTAACGACACCTTATTTGTCCAGTTCTAACAAGTAGTTAAGGAGCTATGAGGGAACAAATGAACATACACACATACATACACACATAACCTGCCAAAATCATAACCCTTCTGTGGTATTGCCGTAGTCGGGTAAAAAGCTCACAGCTTTCTCAATGAAAATGGTTATCCGTACTTCTATACTAATATTATAAGTTCGAAAGTAACTTTGTCTATTTGTCTATCTGCTATGCTTACATACTTTGATTCTTCAAGAAGAACATAAGCCACTTTTTACCGCAGTAAGCGACATACACGCGTACGGAGCCACGGACAAAAGCTAGTATAATACTATCATAGATATCCACATTATAGATAAATTACATCAAGATACAGTTCAAATATTTTATGAATCACTCAGGTTTGTCTATGCCTTTCTCAAGTTATTTCTTTTAGTAAGCTTGCTTGTATTATATGTTACAAAATACCAAAATATTTTGTATAATTTTGTTTTAATTTTAAAGATAACTTTCAAAATGACGAAGATAAAGATAATGCTTAGCAGAGAGCAAGTTTCACTGATCCTGAGTATTCTTCAATCATAAACAATGTCAGTGACCGTTTGATGAAATCGTTTCCACAAATGGTATGTATGCGCCGCCGCCGAAGCTCCTTCTGACTCACCATTGCTAAGGCGTTATTTGATATTATACTGAGATATTGTTAGCTGTTAAGTTATATAACTTTGAGAAGATTTAGGTTTAGAAAGAGAAATAGCACTATTCATTCATTTCATTGCTATTCACTGAATAAGTGATATTTTAACCGCAGCTCAAATTAACCTCACTCTGGTTCTTAAGGAGGGGCACTAAAGAGACGGAAATGCATTTGTGACTCTCAATTTGCAGACGTGCATAGGTGACTCTGCCATCTAACACCAGGAGACCAAATTACTCATTTGCTTTCCATTTAACAAATGAACATGGATTTGAGCAAGCGAAGTTAAAATATTCACTCAAGTTTCAAGGTCTCAAGTATAATGTTTCTGACATGTTATATTGGATAAATGCAATAAAATAAAGATAAGAAAATACCTGTCCGATATCCATCCAAAAAACAAGTTCCCAAATATTGATCCAACCCAAAACAGTGTGTTACTCATCCTCGGCAGCCATTCAAGATCACAAACTAGAGAGAACTGAAAAAAATATATATATTATACGCTTGTAAATACTATGATGATGATACCAAACAGTACGATTATGAAAGTGAGAAAACTAAATGAATCACAAATCATTTTCCAATTTTGATAATCCACTGCTGTATATAGAAGGCTTGTTAAAAAGAGGCCAAAGGCTTCTAAGGAGGCATTTCCAACAGTAGACTTCAAGGCCGTTGATGATGTTGACGAAGGAACTTACTTCTGTGACGTGAGTTCTTCTGTACTGTTCTCTGCTGAACTTCCATCCATTTTGACATGGTGATGTAGTATTTCTTCTAACGGATAGAACTGCTTTTGAAATATTTGCTATCTGAAATAAAAATTTAACAATTTACAATCCACCCGTCATCTATCAAGTAATAGCCGGCAACATCTGAAATTTCACAATTATCTTTAATGTGTATGTTCTTTAGATCTATGAATCTTTCACCGATGAAATAATGAGTTACAGTTGTATGAGTAATCAAAATTTCTAATTCATTCCTATGCATAATATTCTTTTTCTACTTACAGTTTAAATTTTTTTTAGTCGCTTCGCAATTATTTAAACAAAACGTTATTAGTGTTGTTGTTATACATAAATGTTAAACTTTAAATAGCTACAATCAATATTTTGGCATTTCTTCCCAGAGTGAGTCTCAGGAAATGCCGGCACCCTTTAAACCCGTGTAAAAATATTTGTAACAAGTTAAATTTTAACAAAAATAAAACTGACTTCAAGGTATGACTCGATTTCTCTTAGATGCCGTCATCAGATCTTAGTGTCCTTATCATGGTACCACCGTTGGGATATCTCCTTTCCATTAAAAAAAGAATCATCAAAATCGGTTCATAAATGACGAAGTTATCCCCGAACACACATAACAAAAAAATATATATATATACATACGGTCGAATTGAGAAACCTCCTCCTTTTTTTAAGTCGGTTAAAATTCACTTGCAAGAATAAATATAAATAAATAAATAAATATTTCGGACATCTAACACACAACGCGATCTAGTCCCAAGCTAAGCAGAGCTTGTGTTATGGGTACTAGACAACTGATATGAATACATATATACTTTTTTTTTTGTAAATACATACATATTATACATAGAAAACACCCAAACTCCGAAACAAATATTTGTAGATCGTACATCACTTATCATGTTAAATAATTTGAAGGCTTAACTTACAAGATCCTTTGAGTTCAAATTACTGACGGATGGAAGCAGTTGATATATCTTCAAGGAACGTATAACAGCATCTTCTCTTATGGCAACTGAGCTGCGGAAGATTAAAATATTATTGACATTAATAAGTTACTACAAAAGGAGTAATTGTGAAGATATTTGGTTTTATAACGCTAATTCAGTTCCTCGGAGACGTACTGAAGTAGCTTTTCAAACTACACATTTGGGCCACAACTGATATTACGAGAGCTCTTTTGGGGAGTTTTTTTTTTAAAGTATCAGCGGACAAACGAGCACACGTATCGTCTGATGGTAAGCGATTACCGCCGCCCATGGACACCTGCAAACACCAGAGGCGTCACAAGTACGTTGACGGCCTTTGGGGGATGGGGAAGAGAAGGAGTGAGGGCCTCCGGTATCCTCACTCACTCGGTGAAACAGAGCGCAAGCACTACTTCACACTGGTTTTCTGTGAGGCCGTGGAATCACTCCGTTCGAGCCGGCCCATTCATACCGAAGCGTGGCTCTCCCACGGTAAAATAATGTTTACGGTAAAAAATTATTGAAGAAGAATGTTTCATGGGAGAGCCATGTTTTATCACACATTGGGTGGTTCGATCGAACAATGAAAACCTTAAAGAAAATCGGTATAAAGCGTTACTTTACCAGTCAATCTCTAGAACTATTTGACAGACTGACTGACTGATTTTATAATATTTGTATGGATAATTTAAACATTATTTATCTTTTGACACCATTCTAAGAACTAAAAATATCACATCGTGATTCCTACTCCACAAAAATGTTGAAATATATTTTTTTTTCAACACATTTGCATTACATTTTTAAAACAGGTCGGAGTGGTGTCATAAAAAAATATTCATCTATATCTATACTAATATATAAAGCTGAAGAGTTTGTTTGTTTGTTTGAACGCGCTAATCTCAGGAACCGCTGGCCGATTTGAAAAATTCTTTCAGTGTTAGATAGCCCATTTATCGAGGAAGGCTATAGGTTATATATCATTACGCTAAGACCAATAGGAGAAGAGCAGCAATGAAAAATGTTTCGAAAACGGGGGAAAATTATCACGCGACGGGCAATAGGAGACGCAAACGAGGTTGCGTGGGTCTGCAAGTTTAATTATAACTTTAGACGCTTTGTATAATGAGAAATCAGATAAACAGAAAAATAAAATCATTTAAGCTAAAAATGGGTTAACTACAATTAGACCATAAATTAAAAACAATAATCATAAAAATAAAAAAAATAGAGAATTAAAAAATAATAATAGAAGAATAAAAAAGAAAAAGAGAGGATAAAAGCAATATTCCGTGTAGCAACTCAATCTAGGCAGTTGGACTTTACATTTATGAACTGAATAAACCTAAATACTTGTCGTTAATTGAATATCGTCAATTATGGAGCTAATGTACTCAGTTAGTTTTTTATAACTGATTTACTGTCTGCATTTAATAATTTTATTGATAAAAACAGACACACGCGAATCTTTTTCCGTGTTGTATGTAGACTTCAAATGATCAGAGTACAGCATTATGATTTTTTAGTCATTACATTCCCAAATTACATGTCAGCTTTTTCTCTAACCATTCATTCCATTCATCTCAACTCATACAAACATTTTATAAATTCGAAAGTAACTCTGTCTGTCTGTTTTTCTTTCACGGCTAAACAGCTGCACCGATTTCAATGGCATTTCGCATGTAGGTAGCTTAATTTTTGAATTCTTTTAACCGCGTTAACTGATATTCACGCCGCCGACGGAGTTACGGGCAAAAGCTGTTCTTAGTATGAAAATTAAAAAAAAACTAAATTATAATTTCTTATAATCCATGTATCTATTTTTGGTTCCTTCTACTGCTAATCTACACAGTAATATTAGCAACTAGCTGAACCCCGCGGTGTTACCCGCTGTTATTGTTGTAACGCGAGCAACGCCGCGGGACAAAGTTAGTCTAACAAAAAGTAGCCTAAGTTACTCCCGGGATCATCAGCTACCTGCCAGTAAAAGTCCCGATAAAATATGTACAGCCGTTCCAGAGATTACCCGGAACAAACAGACAGACAGACAGACAAAAATGTTTTCAACTACATTTTTGGTATATATACCGTGTATACATATGCATTTAGTAAAAAACGGTTATTTTAATATAACAAACAGATACTCCAATTTTATTTATTTGTATAGACTCCCCGCGGTGTCACTCAGTTATTGTCGTAACGCGGGTAATGCCGCGGGACGAAGCCACTCTAAAAAAAGTAGCTTAAGTTACTTTTTAGATCATCAGCTATCTGCCTGTGCAAGTCCCGTCAATATCGCTCCAGCCGTTCCAGAGATTACCCGGACCAAACAGACAGACAGACAGAAAAAAATTTAAAATAAAGTTATTTTGGTACATGTATCGTGTATCCATACATATGCATTTATTAAAAAGCGCTTATTTTAATATTACAAATAGACATTCCAATTTTATTTATATATAAAGATATATAAAAATAGGTTTACAAGTAAGTATATAACAGTATACTCTTAGTGCAACACCACTAACAAGACATAATTATCACAACAAGCTATATCAAATTACAGATGAGTATTTAAAAGCTATTCAATCTTAACAAAGTGTAATGGCTCTATCATGTGATCATAATAGTTTTTATCTGTTTAACGAACCATTTATAAAACCATTAATCAAACTGTTAATAAAAAACTAACATTGACATTCGAACTTTGGAATATTTGAATAGTTTATATTAACCGCTTTTTACTAAATGCATATATATGTATGTATACAAGGTACAATACCAAATAACATTTTTTTCAATTTTTTCTGTCTGTTTGTCTGTTTGTTTCGGCTAATCTCTGCAATGGTTAGACTGATTTCGATGGAACTTTCGCTCATAGGTAGCTGATGGTATAAGGAGTAACTTAGGCTATTTTTTTTGACTTGCTTCGCTTCGAAATCACATGATAGATATTTTTCTCTTTCAACCGACTAAGACAGACGGTTCATAGAAACCCGTGATAAATCCGACCGAAGGCCCAATGATGCACAAGCATCGTCTGTGCATTGTCTGTTTTCACAATGAGTATGGTGACCACCACTCTTGAATTCAGCTTATGCTTTCCATCAGGCAGATTAGAGTCATTTTAGCAGAGCCATACATAAAAAGAAAAACAATATTAACATTTGTCTTCTATGAGGCTGTGACTTCAATCTGGTCGAGTTGATTCATTGAAGGCAAATAAAGTCTGAATTGATAAACAAATTTTACATTAAGCTTGTAATTGTTAGTAACAAGTTGATATAAAACAAATCAAAATACCTCTCTCCAATGTAATCTTTCAACGCATCACGAAGCTCCTGTGGGTCGAAGTCATATGCACTGCAGCTTTCATAAACTTCATCATTTCTAGGTATCGTAAGAGAACGAATGATGTCATTAGGAAGACCCAGGTTCTCCAACTCTTTTGGAGGGGCACACCAGTGCTCTGGAGTAGCACTTGTGAAGACCTGAAAAAAAAAGAATTTATTTATCAAATGACTGAAAAACATTTAAAAACTTTTGTTTTTTTTGTGCAAATAATAAAACTTCAGAGAGAGACAGAGAGAGAGAGAGAGAGAGACAAGTAATAAATACAAAATTTCTGTTTCTGTTATCAAATGTTTACTATCAGACATTTGTTGAAAATAAGAAAATGTTGGTCTATAGATAACGTGTGTTTTTAAGTGGATAGAATAATATACATCTCTCTCTAATCGATCCCATATGTATAAGAATCATAATAAGTACATCGGTATAGAGCAGACGATCTCTCTTTTTCGATTTCTGTATAGCGCAACCAGACCATGTCTGAATTTGTGAAACGTTGAGTCTTTAACTGTTGAGTTGTTGAGTGACTGCCTCGTTGGTCTAGCGGTTGGCGTGTGCGACTGCTGATCATGAGGTCTCGGGTTCGATTCCCGGGTCGGACCAAATGTTTGTATGATCTACAAATATTTGTTTCGGAGTTTGGGTGTTTTCTATGTATAATATGTAAGTAAAAAAGTATTATATGTACTTGTATCAGTTGTCTAGTACCCATAACACAAGCTCTGCTAAGCTTGGGACTAGATGGCGTTGTGTGTAAGATGTCGGAAATATTTATTTATTTATATTAACTTGGTCGACCATTTTGTTGATACACGAACTTCTATATTGGATAATATACATGTCGCATATGTTACGTAAACAATTAATTTGTATAACAAAGAACTACACCGTGTTCATACAACATTTGCGCGTTTAGAATGATTGTTCGAAATAATGAAATCGTGAGGAGTCGTAAGTGCGAGTCATTAATGATAAAAGGTGTGAACTATGTTTTGTTTATAATACATTTGTCTTTGACTGCATGATATACCCATCTTTATATTATTATATTATCAACAATCCATAATGTCCAACTGCTGAGCTCGGGTCTCTTCTCAGGAGAGGGTTAAGGCCATACTACATACCTGCAAGAAAACGTTGTGGTTACGTAATGTTTACGTTTTCAAGCTGCCTAAAGGCCTACAACTAAGTTTTACAACTGTTATCCTATGATTATAACTGGAACCAAGTGCTTAACGTGAGCTCTAAATCACGGAGACGCTCATGGTATCGTGGTCGTGCTCATGGCACTGGATGGGTTAGGTCAGTGAAATTTTTGAACAACATTAAACGGATTCTATCTAAATTAGGAAGAAAATTGACGTGAAAAAAGATAAAAACAATCTCAAAAGCAATTTATAAAAATAACTAGCGACCCGGCCCGGTTTCCCATGGTAGTATTTGAAATTTTCGGATTTTCTCTAATTTGATATGCTTATGTTATGTTATATATGAACCTTCCTCTTGAATCGGTCTATCTATGTTTAAAACTGCATAAAGATACGTCAAGTGGTTAAATGTTCTAAGGGAATAGGCAAAGTAAGCGACTGCATTTTAATGTATATAAAGACACGTCGTAAGCTTTTTGAGTTATTGAAACGCACACAAAGCAACTTAACATTTCTCTAAATTTAGAAGTTTAAAAGTGCTATTTATTTTGTTAGAAATATACTACTAGTCATCTTAATGTTTATAATTACGTATGAAAATAAAATATATTTACCAATGTGTGCAATAAAGAAATAAACTATTAAAAACAGTTGCATAAAACACACATCTCTATTTTTAATTGGAACGAAGTTCCTTATCGCGCGTTGTGAAACGGGGCTAGACGGAATAAATTCTCACGAAAAGTTGTAAGGACACTTTTTGCTATAGTAAGATATTGTAAGCCGTGCGGCGTACGCATGTTTCTCTGTCTGTTTCTCTCTCTCTCTCTTACAGAAAGCAAGTCAGATATTTTCATTTCTATTTCCCATTGAACAGTGTGGTGTCGCGATGATTATTTTTGTTGAGTATATACAGGTTTTTGTACATAATAAATAATAAAAAACAATAGCAATAATGAATCCTGACAGTGAACTTCGTTCCATCCGGGTATCCCTTGACACCTCTCAAGTTTTTTATTAAAAAGTCGTCGCTCTCGATGTTGGCACGGGTGCTATCATCAATGTGCATCGTTTCGTTTCGTTTTTCCTGACAGCATGTGCAGACGGATGGAAGTCTGCACTAATGGCACATGGGATGGGCCTCATGTAACGCTTCAGTTTTAAAACGTGTATCTGTATTTTTGTACCGACTTCAAATAATCATAAATTTTAATAAGAAAAGAACCGACTTTAAGAACTAAACCAAATTGAAATAGGACCACACGGGAAGCACCAGTTTTCTAATAAAAAAAGAATCATTAAAATCGGTTCATCCACTCGAAAGTTATGAGGGAACAAACGAGTAACGAGGTTTTCAATTCGACCGTTTATATACATTTTTTTTTATTTCTGTTCGCTTCGTTGTTTATGAACCGATTTTGATGATTCTTTTTTAATGGAAAGGAGATATCCCAACTTTGGTACCATGATAAGGTAATATTTGATGATGACAACCAACAGAAATCAATTGATTTGGTAGTTCTTGAAGTCGGTTTTTTTATTTTTTTAAATTTTACTTGCACCTAACTTTTGTACTAACCTAAAATTGCTTTAATAGACAAGCAGACATAAACTTTCTATTAAATTAATTACTTCACATTTAACATATCATCTTAGTTTACTATATGTGTTCTGATTTATTATTTAATTTTAGAAACAAAAGATAGTTAACAATTTTATGAAACAAAGAAGTCAGATCTGAAATACGAGTTTGAATTATCATTGTTGTTATTTCGTTACTTTTTGTTCGGAGTGAGGTTAAATGCAAACCTCATGACCGACACCTCTGCCTAATAGAAAGCATTATTCTTGGATCTATCAAGAGTGGTCACCATACTCATTGTGAATGCTGACAATGTAGCATGATGAACCGCACTATGTTATCCTAATGAGATGCTTCTGCATCATTGGTTTACGGTCTCGCACTCATTAACGAAACACAACACAAATGCTGTCATTTTATGTAGGTCTTCTGTGCGAGGCTAGTACCGCCCCGGTCGAGCCTGTCCGTTCGTGCTGAAATCAGCGTGGCTCTACTACCTCATCTATACAAATAAATAAAATTGGAGTGTCTGTTTGTAATATTGAAATAACCGCTTTTTACTAAATGCGTATATATGTAAACACGGTACATATACCAAAAATGTAGTTAAAAAAATTAATCTCTGGAACGGCTGATTTTGACGGGACTTTCACAGGCAGGTAGTTGATGATCCAGGGAGTAACTAAGGCTACTTTTTTTAGACTAACTTTGTCCCGCGGCGTTACTAGCGGTACGATGATAACCGCTGGTAACACCGCGGGGTTCAGTTAGTGGATACATAAGACACTAATTCAAGTAAGTCATTGCTACTTTCTCAATCTATTATAACCTCTTTCAACCGTTCTTTGCCAACAGTTTCCAAACGATTGTTGAATGAGATATGTCTTATTGAGCATTCAGTTCACGCGAATGAGTCTTGTTTTGCTTTTCTGTGACACCGTATGATAATGACCCGACATTGACAACTACCTATGTGTGTCAGTTGGACTACGATATTTATTGCTGTTCAGTATTCAAAATATCTAATTTTAAGTATGTAAGTATTATAATTTATGCACATTTCTGATCCTGTCTGATATTGTCTTTTCCCGATAAAATTGTTTCCTTACCTTTACTTTGTGTCATTCAAAGTTCAAATTCCAACTAAATAATACTTGACGCTGGCACATGCATAGAAGTGCGAGCATATTTCTCCTGTTTAGTGGGGAAAAAAAAGAAAAACCGATTTTCATGTCTAAAAACACTCGCTCGTAACTCACCTTTCATACAAAAAAAAAACTAAAATGAAATCGCTTCATCCGTTCGCGAGCTTCGGAGCCACAGGCAGACAGACAGACACATCAAACTTATAACACCCCTCTTTTTGCGTCAGGGGTTAAAGAAGAAGAATATTACTTTCTGAGAGGCTGATAGACGCAATCTTATCGTATCTCAAAATAATATATTTTCAAGTAAATATTGAGTATCTGAAAGAATGATTGATGATACAGTTTTGTGATTTGATCAGTGGATCAGTTATCAGTTCACAGAACTGACAAATTGACATCTACAACATCTTAAGGAAAATGTTATTCGTTAGAATTTTTTTCGCTCGTCTATATAATAAACTAGCAGACCCACGCAACCTCGTTTGCGTCTCTATTGCCCGTAGCGTGATAATTTTTCCCCGTTTTCGAAACATTTTTCATTGGTGCTCCGCTCCTATTGGTCTTAGCGTGATGATATATAGCCTATAGCCTTCCTCGATAAATGGGCTATCTAACACTGAAAGAATTTTTCAAATCGGACCAGCGGTTCCTGAGATTAGCGTGTTCAAACAAACAAACAAACTCTTCAGCTTTATATATTAGTATAGATATAGATGAATATTTTTTATGACACCACTCCGACCTGTTTTAAAAATGTAATGCAAATGTGTTGAAAAAAAAATATATTTCAACATTTTTGTGGAGTAGGAATCTCGATGTGATATTTTTAGTTCTTAGAATGGCGTCAAAAGATAAATAATGTTTATATTAACCATACAAATATTATAAAATCAGTCAGTCAGTCTGTCAAATAGTTCTAGAGATTGGCTGGAACAAACCGACATGCAGAAATAAACTTTAAAATATTTTTTCATGTAAGTACAGTATATATACTCATATTCATTTATTTGGTGAAAATTTTAAATTTCAAACAGACATTTAAATTTGTTTATTTGTATAGATATAATAAACGAAAAATTAGGTATCAAAATAACAAGTAAATTGCCTCATTACATATAGGTATGTGAAGGTTCCAAGCGTGGACGAGGAAAGAGAATAATAAAATTGTTCTAAGTAATGATCCCCACTTCAGTAGTACATAAATAAATTACAAGTATAAATCATAATTTAAGACTGAATAATATTTGTTAATTCATATTATTGTAATATAAATATACGCAAACACATTAAAACGCTATTAAATATAGTTAATGACTGCATTTAAATATACAATCTATTTTAATACCTTATTATCATATAAACTGCAAATTATTTCTCGATTTTGATGATTTATGTCTCGGAAAATATAAGTTTTATTTTACTTAAATCCATACTAATATTATAAACGCGAAAGTTTGTAAGTATGGGTGGATGTTTGTTACTCTTTCATGCAAAAACTACTGAATAGATTTGGATGAAACTTTACAGTAATATAGCGTATATATCAGAATAATACATAGGCTACTATTTGCCGCGATAACGGATATATAGCCGGGGGAGCCGCGGGCAACAACTAGTTGATCATATTTATTTTATATTTGCGCAAAATGTGTATTTAATCGGAGAAGTGGTGGATGGAGTATAAAAGATGACAATAACCATTACCTACCAATTAATTTGTCTGTCTGTCATTTTCTCTTTGCTGCTTTCTTTCACTTGCAAGTAAATATCCTGTGTTTACTAAATCTTTGAGAAGTCTTTTTTTCACGACTACGGCGAAGTTTAAGTATATATATCTTTCATTTTCATTTCATTTATTTCAATGGCCCGCCAGGCATGATCACCTCGCCTGGTCGGAGGATCCTCCCTTTGTGTTGGTGGGACATGACCACCTGTCATGACACTCGTTCCTCTACAATAATAATTTTTACATTGTGTCGAATTACGTCGACGTATAGGTTATATCATCATCATCATCATCAGCCTATCGCAGTCCACTGCTGGACATAGACCTCACCAATTGGTTATATAAATTTTAAAAATAAAATACGTAGTGGCTAGATTAGCTACACTCCGCGGCGTTTCAGCTAGTATAGGTTATATAAATCTTATACAAAAATTACGTAGTGGGGTTATACTTTTTTCATCTTTCTCTTGTTTAATATATTTCAGTAATGAAATATAAGAAGTACACTGGAAAGGCCAATGTACTTCTTATATTTCCAACACCTTCAGTTTTCTTCTGATTAACATTGTTGCGGGTTCCAAAACAGTATATTTTTTCCTGGGACTTCCCGACTGTCATACTTCAGTGTGTTCGTGGGTTACTGCTGTTGATCCTGGTGTACAGGAGTTACAGTGGTTGGCGTGTGGGCAGCATTAGTCCCCCAAAAGTACCTTTCTAATTCTTTTTGTTTATGAGTACACTTGTTTTTAACCGTATTACGTCGTTTTATATCTTAGTGTATCACTATTATCTATTTTGTTATTTGAAAAGTCATGTATGTGTACTCCTATCTACTATCTAAGCAAACATATTGATTTAAAGATTTCTATTTATAACTTCACATAGAAATCTTATCATTTCAAGACTATCTTTAGACGCATTTATACATGACCAGCTGACCTACGCACTTCGTCTCTATCCCTCAAACGAAATAATTTTTCTTGTCGTGATGTTACACACAGTCAGGTCATGAGTTCGATTCGCAATTTGATCAAATGTATTGTTCAGATTAGGAATCGTACTCACGACCTCAGGCTTAGAAGTCAGGGTCTCTAATCACTAGACTAACAGTCTTGTCATATCAAGGGAGACTGCAGTGGGTCGATGAGGCCGGGGTCATATAGGTTCATTCGGTGATCAGAGAGGCCAGTAGGACAGGGACATTAGCTGTCATAACTACTCGTAGTGTGAGCGACCAGTGTGGTATTTAATTCTCAAGGAATTACGAACTAATCATTTGAAATTATTTTGACTATGCCCTTACATTTCTCTGGTGCAAATCAAACCCTGGGTGAATAGAGGATTCATTCAGGGTTTGCAGGAAGAAAACTTAGTTGACTTTGTACATGACACTTATTTGTATCTCGTTTAGCTAGCTTAATACAAATACAAAAATACTCAACTGCGTGAAAGTGTATACCAACTTTTTCAAGGTAGTAGAGCCATGCTGATTTCAGCACGAACGGGCCGGCTCGACCGGGGCGGTACTACCCTCGCACAGAAAATCAACGTAAAATGACAGCCATCATGCTGTCGTGTTTCGTTGGTGAGTGCGAGTCCGGAGGCCCAATGATACAGAAGCATCACTAGCCCGCCATGGTGTGGGTCACCATGCTGCATTATTGCATTGTTTGCATTCGCAGTATGGTGACCACCACTCTTGGATTCTGCTTATGCTTTCCATCAGGCAGAGCAGAGTCATTTTGGCAGGGCCAAATATAAAAAAAAAAAAAAAAAAAAGAAAAACTTAAAATTTGAAAACGGTATGGGTGGATTAAGAATATGGAATATCACACCAATTGATTCCTTGGGTGTCGTAAGAGCCAACCACTGGAACAAACTACACAGACGAATAACACTACAAAGAGAAGGACGACTTGACATAAACCCCTTTTTTTAAACGGTCACCCCACCGGGGTTTGCAGTGGGGTGGTGTGTCGGAATCGGACCGACTAAAACGACACGGTGTGCCACTGTGCGCTAAGAATATGAGAGATCCGGGAACTGCTGTTATTAAGATCTCTAGAAACTTGACACAAACCCTAAAAGTACTAACCCTTGTCAGAGCATCGTGTAGTAGAAAAAAACTATTTTCCTAAAAAGAGGCTTATATCCTGATATTGACTAATAAAAGTAAAACTTGATATTTTTATGTTGGAGTCGGAGTAAAAGAGAAATTACAAACCTGGGCAAAAACGAGGAATGAGGTGGGAATGGCTGCCAAGCCACACAACAAATAGAAGAGCACCACATGCCAGTATCCACTCCTGGTGGCAAGCACCGCAGCTTCATCCAATTCCCGAGTCCACGTCATTGTCACCTCAACACCACTTTTAATAACACAAAGTTAATCAAGAAACCCGATAATTTAATCATATTGTAAAAAATATTTTTTGTTTGAGTCTAATCTTTTTAATTTAAGAAAAACAACCGTTTTTTAAGTTCATGCAAAAGTCCGTTTTTTTATAAAGTTTGTTTGTTTACCACAAATTTTAACGGTAAAAAGTATATACTTGATTGCCTAGTTGTTTTTTGGAAATATTAGTAGAGTAACATAAGACTAACAAATTTGTTTTGTTTAAATACTTTTCCGATGTATTCAATAAAATGAAAAAACCGTTAATACGTCTACTTCGTAAGAAATCATAACAGAACTAAATCTACGCGCCTCGAACACATTCACTAAAGTTGGTAAATCGACAAATTGAAATAGCCATTCGTTTCTTAGCTCTTGTAAATACATATTAGCAGGCTCTATTTTGTCGCGTTATACCGATAAGGTTAAAAACTTCCCATACTCTTGGAAATCATCTCACTTATAACTCGGATATAAAATTTTGAAGTCAATGAAACATGCTGATTTTATCACGAACAGACTGACTAGGCGGTACTACCCTCTCACAGAAGAACAACTTAAAATGACAGCATTCTAGCTGTGGTGTTTTGTTTGTGAGTGTAAAACCCCTGGAGGCAGAGACATCGCAATCAGCCGCCAAAGTGTGGGTCAGCATGCTGCATTGTTCACAATGAGTATGGTGACCCTACTCTAGGTTTCTGCTCATGCTTTCCATCCGGCAGACTTGATTTGGGAACCAGCTACCCCTATCGCTTCCCCTTCGCCGCATTCTTCGAGCGGGATCGGCTCTGTCTTCATTCCGCTGTGCGGACTAATTCTGAAGCATGACATCCTTACAGGATTGCCGTTATTACCGGCCGTGACAGCCCTAAATTTCAATTCGTGCCTGCCAAATGTCAATAGCTTACTTATGTACGTTCCGCCATAACATTCCGAGCTTATGGTCTGGCGAGGCCTCTTCACCATTCCGACCAACCGAACAAATTTGTTTGTAGGCCGTCGCGTCCGTGTCGGCCAGTACGTCGAAAAACGAAAATCGTGCTTGGACCGTCGCCGTTGTATAACAGACGTCACTTAGGCCAGAAGGCAGACTGGTGCAAAGAACCGTATCGTACGCCAGGTTCCATAGAAATGGGCTCCATGCAGAGCTCTGGGGGGCCAGCAATGCACCTCCAATTTATTTTCCATATCATTTCGATCGATAAAGATAAAAATAGGTCTCTATGACCTCCCGCAGGTAGAGCGGCACCTCGTGATATTCAAGGGCTGCCCTAATCGCCTACCTGGGGTCTCAAACGCGTTGACGACATCAAAGCTAACCGCCAATGCGACCTCCCGTCATCGGATCCTGGACTCCGATAGTCCACTTTCATAAAGTGGAATTCATGTGAGGTTCAATAGTTATGCCTATTAGAAACATATAAGGGTGTGGTACCATCGATAGCGACAGCGAGTTATTGAAATGTCAACAACGCAGCGCATTAGCGTTGTTTGTTCAAACTCTCACGAATAATAGGAGGTCACGATTTAATTTGAATAATTTATTCGTATGCTCAACGTGCTAATATTACGAGCTTGTATTTTTTCTCAACACCATTTTTTGTGAATATTTGTTTAAGAATTAAGTATTTGACGTTGATTTATGATAATGTATTGTTTACTGTTAATAATTTATGTGTATATGATATTTAAATATAGTTTCTTAAGCGCAAATCGGAAGTTCGCGTATATAACCCATACATTAACTATTAAAATACAGAATCGGATACTAGTTACGCAATGTTTCTGTCAACTTATTTTGAAGAAGTTTGCGTACTGTCTGCGAAACTGTTAGGTAGTGGACACATTGGCTTCAAACTCACCTATTTCAGAGTAGAGTCTATTACAGAGCCATGATTATGCACAAACGGGCCAGTTTGACTGGAGGGTAACGGGCCAGTTTGTGTACAAACTAAGGTCTCATTTGTGAGACCCTATTTTGTGCCTAATCATGGCTCTCTAATCAACTCTTCTCTGAAATAGGTGAGTTTGAAGCCAAGGTTCACTACCTAACAGCCCAACCTTCAATACGTGTAAGTAGCCTATTCGTTCATCGTTTTTGGAAGTGAGGTTACCGAAGCACAAATTCGACCGACGACGTCGACGACGAGCTCCCTAAATCTGAGCCTCTCTGATAGATGAATGACTAAATTAAATTCAAAAGCATTTAATTTGAAACCTTAGAGAAATTAACTAAAAGTAGTGGTCGCCCAGTGGTCAAAATTCGATTCTAATTCTTTTATTTTTTTGCATTCGACACTCCTCGTCTATATACATTTTAATTGTACGAAATTTAATACTTCACCGGTCACTTAATTTTCTTAAATAGGAGTACAAAGTTTTTGCTTCACGTATTAATATATAGATCTATCTGATTACCTATAAGACGTTCTTCCAGAATAGAGGACATGTATTGTCATTCAACGTGGCAATACTGCTAAGCTTCTAAGAACACCATCGTCGGACGATGATGCGATGGAATTTAATAACTTATAAAATAATTAATACTTAAGTATATGTCTATCAATAGTCTTAATATGTATGTCTAATCTATATCTATATATATAAGAAAGTCGTGTTAGTTACACTATTTATAACTCAAGAACGGCTGAACCGATTTGGCTGAAAATTGGTGGGGAGGTAGCTTAAAACCAAGAGACGGCCATGGGATACTTTTTACATAGGATTTTCTTTACTTTGCCCAGCGGAGTTTCCCGCGGTTGTTACTGTGCCGCGTGTAACACCGCGGGGCTCAGCTAGTTTATAACATAATTACTTCTTTGCGTAAAACATATTTCAAATGACACCAAATAATTTATCACTAAACAATTGAGTAATGAACACAATCATTCGTTCTGTGTCTGAACGTAATTTAACCTTAATAGGTACTGATTTCTAAAATGTATAGACACCAATCATCATTAGATTGGTTCCTTGAGCAGTGTAAAACTAAAAAATTTTTAACAGCCCTTTAGACACCATAGTAAAGGCTGTCTAGTTTGGGATTCTGATCCCAGATCCCACAGGCCGTGTGTGATGCTTACAGTTATCTTGTAGGTATCTACGCAACATGTATTCAACTAACAATTTTTTGTCAGTGGCATTTAATACGCAATAACTCTTATTATATAATTAATAAAAATCAAACCAAAAATAATGTATCGCTACAAGATTAATTGAGAAATTGTAAGTGATCAACCTGATTTTGGCTAAATGTCATTTGAAGATTTAAACTGATATACAAGCTGATCTTGATGTTTGTTAGAATAAAATTGAACTAAAATAGCCAACAATGTAATTAATTAATAATTACGTGTTTTAGTATATCTACTAAATATTCATTTCGGAGTTTGGGTGTTTTTTATGTTCAATATGTATGTATTTCCAAAAAAAGTATATAAGTATTTATATCAGTTGTTAGTATTAATAATACAAGTTCTGCTTAGTTTAATATTTATTATTAAAAATTGGGGCAAAACTAATAATGAAATATCCGGAATCCGCTTTGGTGCCTTCAGTAGACTACCTTAATGATTACTCTTCGCCTTAGTCGGGGAAAAATAAAAAACACGCCAACAAAAGTCACTGGAGTGATACCACGGCCTCACAGACAACCGGTGTGAAACAGCGCTTGCGTTATGTTTCACCGAGTGAGTGAAGATACTGGAGGCCCATCCCCCTCCCCATCCCCCCCCCCCGTGTTGGGCAGCGGTAATCGCTTACCGCCATGCGATACATCTGCTCGTTTGCCCCTATTCCATAAAAAAAACATACAGATTCAGCAAACAAAAGCGTATTGTAAAGCAGCCAATGAGCAAATTGAAAACAGTTTTTTTTATATATAGAGATCAAGAACACCCAGACATGTAACAAACGATAGTCTAGTCCAGTTAACCATATAATTATGGTAGGACCGTTTATGGCTAGATTTAGGGTAAATAATTAAGGAATGCATAATAAAGGGTAGGAAACAAACAGATAACATTTATTTTTTAGTTCTTTTTTTTTTTGAGTTTGGCCTCCTCCTGACGAGCCAATGCTTTGCGAGTTTGAATCATTTTAAAATAGAAGAATTTGGAATTATTTTATAACTACAAAACTAGAAGAATTGTAATCAACTAATGGGAGGTAGTTATAAACAGTATGAGTTTGAATAACTATTGATATTTCTGTAAAATTATGCTTGCACTGTGAATAAATTATGATTATAAGAAAGATAAAATAATAAATACCTTGAAAGAGACGACTATAAAGTCACAGTGATCACATAAAATTTATTTTTTCACAATAAGCGTTGAAACGCAACTGTCAGTTAGCAGTAGCCTTAAACTTACAAATTACACTTGTTATACTCCTAATAACTGTGAGATTTATAATTATTCTTATAATTACTAGAATGTTTAGCGTGAAATTGGTTATTTAATGTTATAATTTAACACTTAAATATATTTTTTTGATAAAAAATTATCGGAACAAATTCTAATCAGCTGTTGACAGCTTGGGGTTGCCCTGTTATCATCATATATTTAAATTAACTAAGAGTGGATTTACATAAAAAAAATTGGTTGCCTGTAAAGTCGGTATACGGGCGAAAGTTTTACGTGACAACGACTTTGAGTGGTAAAATAATTTTAATGTGAATATTCATTCGTATAGTAGGAAGAAGGATGAAATAATAGTAACAATTTAAAACATTTATTTATACAAAGAATTAGGCGGGCTAACTGTGCTCGAGTGGAAGGGACGCGTGCCTTTCACTTTTTATGTCTGTCTCTCTCGCTCTTAGGCGGGCTAACCATGCCCGAGTGGAAGGGACGCGTGCCTCTCACTCGCTCTCATTGTGAGCGCATAACGTGAGCGGAGCGTAACGCAGTTTCTTGAAGTGTCACCCGGCAAACCAATTTATAAGACGTTGTCACGTCAAAAAATGAAGTAATATAATTGTTGTGTGCTCATCTAAATGGTTTACCATTCTTATGATTGACAAAAATACGTAAGCATAAACAAAATCACCCGTGTATCCTGATCTCTTATCAAAGAAGATTCCATTCCCACGCCTAATTCTTGAAGTAAATCAGTTGATCCCGTTGAAACTTGGACAAGACGATAAATAATACAATTCATGAGATAGCGACCCTCCGTAGGAACTTAGCAATTGCTCCATCGCACTAAATTATACTGTCTTCGTCACTCCGTCTGTTCACTCACTACTGACCTGATTCAAGGTACGTATTAGTCAGTTGTCTATACCATAATCATTTGTCATAATCAAGATCAACACTGAGATGTATTCATTCGATCACTTGTCCCTGTTTAGTTTTAAAAAAGAAATAATAAATTCAATACGGATTGCACTTATAACGAAGTGGTTTAAGTGCAATCAAAATTTCGCGAACTTTTATAAACCTCCGAGATCCTGGGAACACATTTTACAAGTTATTAAAATCAAGCTTATTTTTTTTGAGATTTGA
Organism: Spilosoma lubricipeda; assembly: GCA_905220595.1. Classification (NCBI taxonomy): domain Eukaryota; kingdom Metazoa; phylum Arthropoda; class Insecta; order Lepidoptera; family Erebidae; genus Spilosoma; species Spilosoma lubricipeda. Next base: position 11,873,394 of record HG992297.1, read on the forward strand.
TGAGGAGCCCACTTTTTCCCTTAAAAATTTTTCGATTGTAGTAGCTAACAGGGTTAGCAGGGAAAAAATCCCGTACTATATTTATTATAGTATGAGTATAGTAGTTCGATACCCAAAATTACTTGATCTATAATACAATAACATGTCTATTACATATAATATCAAACGGTTCTTAGAGGTTGCCCGCTGCAGAGCCTTAGTAAAATAGCTAATTATTATAAAATTATTTATTTTTCAGCCAAAGATTTTAGTTTCATCATTAAACTTGGCAACTAACAAAGAAACAGTATTACTTTCGACTTTACAGTGTTAAATACCAAAGATATAATGGTATTGCAAATCTATTGAATCAATATACAACACAATTGTAGATAAGAACAAAAGCAGGCCTAAGACTTTCCTAAAGCCGATTAAAATAACTCAACCAACGTGTTTTCAAACTCATTATCTGTTTTGCTATCTGATAAGAGCATAACGCCAACTATCTAAGTATTGTTTATGATATTACAATTAATAAATAGTATGTGCTCGCTTTTACATCACTTGTGAAATGCGGAATGTCGGTGGAATGACCGTCTTCTTGTCCTTGTGGTGACCGATTAAGAATACAACGTCTCACCAGTCATATTCATTCTATGGGTGTCGTATGATGCGACTGAGGGATCAAACTATGCTGGACATCACTGCAAAAAGAAGGAAGACTTGAAATAAACCCTATACCTACCCGTCTGGGCAATGTGGTAAATTAAGCCAATATCCCCTTTTGAATGAGAGGCTTTTGTCTAGCAGTTGACTATTAAAAGCTTTGTATAATTGATGATAATGATGATGACCATCTTCTAGATAGACACGTATCTAATGGACTTTATTCCGAAGTATTTCCTTCCTAGGCTCAAGTCTATTGCAATATAACCTGTGATTAACCCTCCTCTACCACATTAAATTGGTGATTGGAAAACAGTTTACAAAAATATGATGTTATTTATAACTATTTTAAAATAAAATAAGATACTAGGAAATAATAATAAAAGCGTCTCGACCCCAAACGGTTCAAAAATGTAATTAAAACCCATTAGATTTTGGTATTTACCATCTACAATTGTATTTACTTTATTTTTTATTACTGCTAAATTGTATACAAATTTAAGAAAAAAAAATATTAAGAAATAGCATAATTCCGTAGCAGCAAGTAACATAATTATTATTTCTTTTTTTTTATATTTCATCAACAACCAATCGCAGTCCACTGCTGGACATAGGCCTCTCCAATTTCCCGCCATTTAGTTCGATCCTCGGCTTCTCGCATCCAGCTCCTGCCAGCCGTCTTGCGCAAATCATCACTCCACCATCTATATTTGAGCGGATTGAATGAAAGGTGAATTGCGGTTTACAATTTAAGACGTATTAAAAAAAACAACTTATTAGATCTCGTTCAAACCAATTTTCTTCTCTTTCTCTGAAAATCTTAACGCGGTTCACACAATACATCTACTTACCAAGTTTCAACATTATATTTTCGAAAAATAGTAGCTGTGACATACGGCGGAAGGGACAGACAGACATTACGAATCCATAAGCGGCATACGCGTCATCGTCCACGTCCACACGACGGGCCATAAAAAAACAGTAAGTAAGTAGCAGAAGGTAAGCAAATATAAATAGTTTAGCTGTAGCCGTTAAGGACGAAAAAGTGTATGACTGTACCTATACTAATATCATACAACTTAAGAGTTTGTTTGGTTTTTTTAACCGCTGTTCCAATTTGAAAAATTCTTTCAGTGTTGGACAGTACATTTATCAAGGAAGGTTATAGATTATATATCATTACGCTACGATTAATAGGAGCGGAGCACCACAGTTACAGATATAGCGTAAGTCACTAACTTACTCTGAAGCAACGATTGTTATCCTACTTTGCATGACTAGACCTGTAAATATTTACTTATCAGTACAGCTCTATCATCGATATGACAATATTATATGATAAACACACTGAAGCTACAATGCCTCGTTTACTGAAAAACTGAGGGCCATTAGACCGAATTACAATTACGTTTAGCAATTGAAAAAATATGCTAAATGTTTGAAGTATTATGTTTTACACACATACTAAAAAAATTTGAATAATCGACTGCATGAAAATGTTTACTAACAAGTACAATTTCAACAAAAATGAAACCGACTTCAAGGTTCGACTCGATTTCTCTTGCATGCCATTATCAGATATTAATGTCCTTATCATGGTACCAACGTTGGGACATCTCCTTTCTATTAAAAAAAGAATCATCGAAATTGGTTCATAAACGACGAAGTTATCCCCGAACACACATAAAAAAAAAATATACGGTCGAATTGAGAAACCTCCTCCTTTTTTTGAAGTCAGTTAAAAATTAAATAAAAAATGTTTTTAAAATTGACGTAAACGCAGTTTAAAAGGGGTTAGTGAGCAAATGTAATATCGACCGACAACTGTCAAGTGGCTGGCAATGGCTAGAAGGTGCTGCCCAAGACTTGACTAATTACTACTACTTGACAGAGGTCTTCGGTTATCATCGGAAATGATAGGCTAATGATGATGCTACATAGTGGCAATGTCATAATCAAGAACAACATGATCAATCAAGTCATTGGCAAGGTTACAGAGCGTGCCGGTGAAATATACATACACGCGTTGAACCTACCTCTGGCGCAGTGAAAAACTATAGATATGTTAGCATATCCTAAGTTAACAAACGGATCTTGATTTATTTATATCAGTTTTTATTATAATAGATAACATTTGATTTAGATACCCTGTACCTATTACGGCTTAATTATACACTAAGTTGATCAAGATTAGTCAAAAACGCAGATATTTATTTACACACACTTCGCCACAATTAAACTGGATCATCCCGATTGGTACCACGTCTTCACTTATCAAATCAATTCGCTGTGTGGTGATTGATCAAGAATACAGTATATCATCATCAGCATAGGCTTCTCCAATTGCACGCTACTTAGCTCGATCCTCGGCTTCTCGCATCCAGCTCCTGCCAGCCGTCTTGCGCAAGTCACCACTCCACCTGGCCTTTAACGAAACGCGGTCTCCACTCAAGAACCCGTTAACCCTAAAGGTTATCGGTTTTACGGCAAATATGGCCAGCCTATTGTCAGTATTGCCTCTTCAGCTTGCTAATCGTATGTCGAGGACCCTGGTTCACATCTACACCACGTTTCTTATACGATCCCTTAGATAAACATCAAGCATAGCACTCTCCATAGCACAAAGAGCGACTATAAACTTGTGGACCAACCGTACCGTAAGTGTCCACGCGCACTCATTGAACACTTTCGTCTTTAGGCACTGTGGGATCGACGATCAGAAGATCCATTGAAGCTTCCCAAACGCTGCCCAACCCATGTGAATTCCTGTTCACCTCGTCCTCAAAGTTGTGTCTAACTAACTGCAAAGTGTCACAGTGTATCATCACCTACTAAAAGAACTAAATTACGCAGGACGACATAAATACAAACATTTTACCACCCTGTCTAGTCAGGGTGGTTTAGTAAGCTAAAACCTCCTTTGTAAGGAGAAGTCTAAGTCTAGCTGTGAACTATTAAAGCCTGTTGATGATGATTGAGGATGAATCAACTCCTTTATTGCTGTTGTGAGGTTACCAAAGGCCAAACTCAGCTTATCCCGACTTCGGGGGATAAACTCAAAGGACCATAATGTTTTTAGGACTCTGAAATGGCAGATGGGGTGACGATAGTATACTGATAGTTGTCAGAAAATTCAACTAATCAATGTGAATGTTATATTAACGATATAAGGTGCACAAATGTTTTTAATCAAAAGTTTTGTTCCACTGAGAAATGCAATATTCAAGAGAAATCACATAAATGACAGTCAAGTAAATAAGACTTGGAATCATGCAAATAATAATGCGTCTACAATAAATCACTTAGAGCGTTTTCAACTTACACATACCTTTAATGCCTACTCGTATGCGTAAAGATTCGATAAAAAAAATTACTTTATAAGTTTGCGGATTATTTGATAAATGACTACTTTGAATACGTTTTACCTACTTTTATGAAAATGATTACTAACATACGAAAGATGGAATTTCTACCGGAAACACGCGTGATTAATCGTGTCAAAAGACGTACATTTTAAAATCTTGCTTGCTTTATCTTATCTTTATATTAATACATGAAGCAAAAACTTTGTACCCCTTTTTACGAAAATCATGCAAACAGGGAGGCATAAAATTTGACACCGTTAAAGTTAAATTTCTTGGCATCCACTCTGTATCTACTTCCTTCTATGTACGAGTATAAGGCAAATACACCAAATAACAGAGTATATGTCGAAATATTAAATTCGTTTGCTGCATTTTATGCTATTCACAACTTCGACCACAAGATAAAAGGAGAGGAATGTTTCAAGCCTAGATTTCGTGGTTTTACGTTGAAATTATAAAGACTTGCACAAGAAGGCTATTTATTTAAGGAATACTGATTGCAGTGGCCGGAGAACATGTTTTATTTGGTTCACACGTGTGTAATATCAACCAATAGAACGTCATGCTTGAACAGTTACATAAAGGTCTTGAACGCTCCATCGCACAAGTATTCAAACCAACGTATATATACATATATGTCTGTCTATTATATTTACCATTTTAGCTATCTATACACTTCTAACAAACGGCTGAGCCGTAACATTTTTTCTGCGACAACTCCCTCTTTAAGAATACATCCTGTGTCGCGGATGACTTTACAAACATACATTAAACGGTCACAAAGAGCACCCAGGCTCAGGACAACAATATATGGATCACAAAGTGTTGTCCCATATGAGATTTAAACACACAACACTTAGCGTTCCGAAATTAATTACAAGAAGCAATGCTATAGTAATCAATCTATTGATATTATGATATACTTTTTTTTTTTTTTTTTAACGTGTGGAAACCCCCTCGGGCCGTCACCCCGCCGGGGTTTGCGGCGTGGCGGTGTGTCGGAATCGAACCGACTAAAACCACACGGTGTGCCACTCTGCGCCTGAGACGGGAGGGATCCGGGAACTGCTGTTATTAACACATCCGGACCCCTCCCAGCGCTTGCCCGCACAGAAGCGGGCACCGTCAGCTGTTAACTCTCTATTTAGGCGACGTACGGCACACGCGTAACGTCGCCCCCTCGCGGGTGGCCACTAATGCGGATGGAAGGGAAAACCCATCCCGACCATCCGCGGCCACACTCAGGGCGGCATGAGGCGCTGATAGGCGCGCCTCCGCCGCCCGGTTCGCCGGCGGCGGATCGGGTCCGAGTGGAGGTCGTCCTCCCGGGCCTTCTCCGCCGCCTCCTTCTGCGAAATTACGTCTTCGCAGAAGGCTGCGACCGCGGTATATTATGATATACTTTTTTTTTTTTTTTTTTTTTTTTTTAACGTGTGGAAACCCCTTCGGGCCGTCACCCCGCCGGGGTTTGCGGCGGCGGGGCGGTGTGTCGGAATCGAACCGACTAAAACCACACGGTGTGCTACTCTGCGCCTGAGAGAGGGAGGGATCCGGGAACTGCTGTATTACGACCTCCGGACCCCTCCCGGCGCCAGCCCGCACAGATGCGGGCACCCTCCTCCATAACCTCTCCGTTTAGGCGACGTACGGCACACGCGTCACGTCGCCTCCTCGCGGGCGGCCACTATAGCGGATGGAAGGGCAAACCCGTCCCGACCATCCGCGGCCACACTCAGGGCGGCATGAGGCGCTGATAGGCGCGCCTCCGCCGCCCGGTTCGCCGGCGGCGGATCGGGTCCGAGTGGATATCATCCTCCCGGGCCTTCTCCGCCGCCTCCTTCTGCGAGATTACATCTTCACAGAAGGTTGCGACCGCGGTAAAACTGCTGTCGCTACCAGCCATGCAGCGTATGACGGCCGGTAGCGACAGATCTCCTCCGATGACTGCAGTGAGGGCCCGGCGCTGCGACGCCCATGCGGGGCAGGTCGCCAGCGTGTGCTGTGCCGAGTCCTCACTGCAGTCGCAGTGGTGGCAGGCGGGACTCAATTCCCTCCTGGCGACCGAGTGCAGGTACTTCCCGAAGCAACCATGCCCGGAAAGCACCTGCGTCAGTCGGAAGGAAAGAGTCCCGTGCTGCCGCCCTGCCCACTCGTGGATGACCGGCTGGAGAGCCTCCACGGCGGCGAAGCCAGCGCGTGGAGTCTCCAGCCGGAACGACCAGCGAGCCATCGTGGCTCGACGGGCGGCTTCACGCCACTCGCGTACCTCCTCGGGCGGGGGGCGAATGCCACACTCCGCCCGGAAAGAAGCCACCCGTCGATAAACTTCGGCGAGCACTTCCGCCTCCAAATCCCACGGGGGTGTCCCGGCCAACGCGCACGCCGCCTCGGTCGACACCGTGCGGTATCCGCGTATGGCTCTGACCGCCAATACCCTCTGAGGCCGCCAGAGGCGAGCCTTGTTGAGGGCGGTCAGAGCCGCCACCCACACCAGTGCGCCGTACAGCGCCATTGACCGCACCACCCCCGTGTACAGGAGTCGCGTTGCGACGCTGGCTCCGCCCAAGTTGGGCAATAATCGCCCAAGGGCGGAGGCAGCGTCGACCAGCTTCGGACCAAGCTGTCGGAAGTGCTCGTCGAAGAGCCACCTACCGTCCAGGATCAGACCCAGATACTTCATCTGGGCCCGAACCGGTACGAGGACCGAGTTGACCTCTATCGAGGCGCCGGGGGGTGGACCACGACGGGGCCCATGGAACAACAGGGCCTCCGTCTTGTCCAGGGCCACCCGCAAGCCCAGCGCCTCGATGCGCTCGACCACCAGAGAAACACCCCCGGTGGCCAGGCGCGCCGCCTCCTGGAAGTTTGCCCCCCGAGCTGTGACCAAAGTGTCATCGGCGTAACAAATTACGCCCAGCCCGGGGGGGAGACGTTCCCGCAGAACCCAGTCGTACCCCACGTTCCACAGGAGTGGTCCAAGGACAGACCCCTGTGGAACGCCGCACGACATGGGCCGCCGTCTCAAGACGCCCTCTCGGTCCTCGTACATGACGGTACGCTCCCTCAAATAGTCTGCCACCAGCCGCCTCAGGTACTCTGGCACCCCATGATACTGGAGTGCTTCCCCGATGCAGCTGAATGGCAGACTATTGAATGCGTTGGCGATGTCTAACGACACCGCCAACAGCACGCCGCCACAGCTCACTGCCTCTTCGGTCACGGCCCTAAGGCGCATCACGGCATCGACCGTCGAACGCCCCTCTCGGAACCCGAATTGGGCGTCCGACAGGTCGGGCCCCACCTCGCTGAGATGCCGGACGATGCGGGCAGAGAGTATCCTCTCAAAAAGTTTGCCCGCCTCGTCCAGCAACACGATGGGCCTATAGGCCGTGACCGAATCGGCAGGCCGTCCCGGCTTCCTCAACAGGACCAGCTTCCCGCCTTTCCAGCACTCAGGAAAGCGACCGGACGCCAGGCTGGCGTCCAGCACTTCCCTGAGGCGGTCCGACATATGGTCGAGGGTTCGGGCCAGAACTCGGGCAGGTACCCCGTCCGGCCCGGGGGCGGTGTTCTTCGAACGGATTCTCAGAACCGCCGCCCCTACCTCCGATTCCCTAACGGGCATATTATGATATACTAGCTGAACCCCGCGGTGCTACCCGCGGTTATTGTTGTACCGCGAGTAACGCCGCGGGACAAAGTTAGTGTAAAAAAAAGTAACCTAAGTTACTCCCTGAACCATCAGCTACCTTCCAGTGAAAGTCCCGTCAAAATCCGTACAGCCGTTCCAGAGATTACCCGGAACAAACAGACAGACAGACAGACAGACAAAAAAAATGTTAACTATATTTTTGGTATATGTCCCGTGTATCATATGCATTTAGTAAAAACCGGTTATTTTAATGTTACAAACAGACACTCCAGTTTTATTTATTTGTATAGATTAATAATTATTGTTACGGGAATTAACGCGATCACTTATTAAAAGGTATTACATACCTCTCATTTGCCTGACGTTTCGACAAGGTTGCACTGGCCGTGGTCACATCCCCCCAATGTATCCCTACGTTGTCGTCGTGGTGGGGCTTGCGTGGGTCGATGATTTCTGGGGCTACGCCGGTAGAGCCACTCATGCCGGATAGGCCCAGAAGGAGACCCCAGACTAAATGGGATACGAGACGGAGTCTGTAAAGACTGCCGCGTGGGGCACTCTAAACGTCCCTCTGCTCTAGCAGAGGGCGTATTAGAGTGCCAGTTGTTCCGAGAGGGACAGGGGGCGGACGGATCAGGTCTTGTGCAGACCCCGTCCGGCCCAGCCGTAATCCTGAACGGACAGGACCGGTGGCTTTTCGAAGCCAAGAGGACGTAAACCTCTATAAAAATACCCTAAGCTCACGCTCTGACGCCTGGCAAGGAGCTGAATCGCTGGAGGGAGTCCAGTGCCAAGGGCGTCCTGTCGAAGGACAATAAACTAAAAACAAACATGACAATGGACAATAATAGGGAAAAACCTACCCAGGAGGGTCCTAGACGCGACGCGTCTGGGGAATCCCTCCCGGAGCCAGTCGGCTCCGGCAGCCCCCAATCGTATTATGGGGGGGGCATTCACTGTCTCACACGCCCGTTGCCGAGCGTCAAATCCGGCACCGAAAACAACGCGGAGGTCGCGAAAAATAATCTTGCTAATTTTAATTTTAATTTGGAAACAGAGCGGAAAAGGCCTACGCGGAATAGCAAAGGCCAATTCCGGAGGGCGGACGTCCACTCGTCCAACGAGGATGTCGCTGCGGCTGCAACGCCTATACCGGTCGGGCTCCCAGAAGTCGATCTGACTGCTGGGAGCCGAAGACAATCGGAACGCGTGCGTTCAAGGTCCGCGGTTGCTGTCGCGGGTAGCAGTTCCGGTGCGAGGACGGACGCACCGGAACCTATGGATACGGAGGTTGACGGCCGGAAGCGTGGTCGCCCCCAGGGTTGCGAGAGCGACATCTCCCAGGAGATGTTGCCTCCGCCTAAGGTTGCCAGCAGCCAGAGGGGGCGATCGCGGACCCCGGTGTCAGCCTCGTCAGGTTCCGTCTTTTCTAAGGCGGAATCCTACAGGCGGGCCCGGGCGGACGGGGAACTGCAGGCGGAAGAGGAGATCGCTGGTCTCCTGCTGAAGATCGGGGAGCCAGTGGATGGGGACTCAGTGCCCCAAACACCGTGCTCCCTGCAGGAGAGAGCGGAAGCGGCGGTGGCCATCATTCACAAGGTGGCCACCAAATCCGTGAACCTGAAGGGCCCTTTCGTGAGGGCCCTCAAGGACTCCTCTTCCGCCGTAGCCGGGGTCGTGGAGACCCTGGCTGGAGACGTGGCGCGCCTACAGGCGGCCAATGACCGACTGACGGAGCAGGTGGCGGACCTGATCGCTCAGTTCGCCCAGTTTCGGGCGGAGCTTCCTGAGCGTGGGGTCCCTGTCCCATCTGCGTCCCGGTCGGCCCCTAATACGTCCCAGCCGGCCCCATCTGCGTCCAGACCGGCCCCGTCTGCATCCCGGCCGGCCCCGTCTGCGTCCCGGCCGGTCCCGTCTGCCTCCCGGCCGGCCCCGTCTGCGTCCCGGCCGGCCCCGTCTGCCTCCCGGCCGGCCCCGTCTACGTCCCAGCCGGCCCCGTCTACGTCCCAGCCGGCCCCTACCATCCCCGGGGTACCAGACGCCGTCCTGCAGCAGATGCTGCAGCAGATCCTCACCTCGGTGGGGAATCTGGTGGACGGTCGTCTGGCCGGCCTGAAGGCGAGGCTGCCTCCCGCCCCTATTCTTCGGCCACCTCTTGCGGCGCCGAGGCCGAAGGTCGCGTCGGTACCGACCCCGCTCCCCGTGGTGGGGGGTCGCGTGTCGTACGCGGCGGCCTCATCGGCGCCGGGCCCTGCCGCTGCTCGTCAGACGCAGCGCGGGCCAAAGGCTCCAGCCAAGACGGCTGCGCCGAGGAAGACGGGGCCTAAGACGGCAACGGGGGCAGGAGCGGAGTTTCCTCCGCTCCCCACTCCAACACCTCTGCCTGGCTCCTCCACCTCTGCCCCCGCGAATGAGGGTTGGCAGGTAGTTGGGGGAGCCAAGCAGTCAAAGAAGGCGAAGAAGCGGGCCAAGAAGGCTGCCCAAAAGGCGGCCTCTGGCCCGCAGTCGTCAACGGTGACAAGGGCCACCCCAAAGAAGCCGCGTAAGTTGCAGCCGCCTAAGACCGCGGCTGTGGTGGTCACGGTGTCACCGGAGGCGGCAAGCGGCGGACTGTCCTACGCGGCCGTCTTTAAAACGGCCCGGGACAGTCTCGCCCCAGATTTTGGAGCGTCAGGTGTCCGCCTGCGCCTAGCCCAGACGGGAGCTCGAGTCCTCGAGTTCCCTGGGGCCGATGGCGCAAAGACGGCGGACACCTTCGCCGAGAAGCTTCGGGAAGTCTTCGCAGCCACGGATGGTGTGGGGATCTCCAGGCCCACTAAATGCGCAGAGCTGCGCGTTTCGGGCCTGGACGATTCCGTCACAGCTGATGATGTCCGCGTTGCAGTCCAGGAAAGGACGAAGTGCAACGCGGAGAACATCAGGGTCGGCACCATCCGTCCCGGTCCAGGGGGCCTTGGTGCAGTGTGGATGAGCTGTCCCGTGGCGTCGGCCAAAGTTTTGGGCGACGCCGGCAGGCTCCTCGTTGGCTTCGTCAGCGGCAGGATCACAATCCTGGCGGCGAGGCCAATGAGGTGCTACAAATGCCTGTCAGCGGGACACACACGCACCAAGTGTGAAAGCTGCTTCGACTGCAGCGGACTTTGTTTCCGCTGCGGTCGAACGGGGCACAAGGCGGCAGAATGTTCTGCCGCCCCTCACTGCCCTATGTGTGCGGCGGGCAATAAGCCCGCCAATCACCAGGTGGGGCAGGGGGGCTGCAAGCCTTCCCGAGCTTCTCGGCAGACTTCGGGGGCTAGCCTGGCGACCCAGGCTGCCTCCGAAGTCATTAGTGCGTCTACATCGTCGCCCATGGAGGAGGTTGTAGAGACGGTTCAGTAATGGACCACGTCTCCAACCTCCTTGTCCAGACGAACCTCAACCACTGCGCCGCGGCGCAGGATCTCTTCCTGCAAAGCATGGCGCAGTGGTCGATCGGTGTTGCCGTAGTCGCGGAGCCCTATTACGTTCCTCCCCGTCCAAACTGGATGGGTGACTGGGACGGCTCCGTGGCAGTCGTCGGTTCCGGGGCGGCTCACTCCCCCCCTTGTCGCTTAGAGACAAGGGCTCGGGATATGTGGCCGCCGAGTGGGGGGGGATCACCGTTTACGGTGTATACTTCTCCCCCAACCGGAGTTTGAGCGACTTCGAGGTTTTCCTTAACAGCTTGGAGACCTCGATGCGGCGTTTAGCGTCTGGGCACGTCCTCGTGCTGGGGGACTTCAACGCAAAGTCCATTGCGTGGGGGTCCCCCGGGACGGACGCCAAGGGCGAAGCCGTAGAGGAGTGGGCGGCTTCGGTGGGCCTCTGTTTGCTGAACAGAGGCGCCACCAACACGTGCGTGCGACAGCAGGGGGGGTCGATAGTGGACCTTTCGTTCGCTACCCCTGCTGTCGCCGCACGAGTAAGGAACTGGTGTGTCCTGGAAGAGGTCGAGACGCTCTCGGATCATCTCTATATCCGATTTGAGCTCTCCCGGTCCCAGGGCCCCAGTAGGGGTCACGTGGCGCGGCAAATGTCCCACTTTCCGCGGTGGGCTGTCGCCGAGCTCGATAGGGACCTACTAGAGGAGGCGGCCATTATTCACTCTTGGCTGTCTCCGCAGGCCCCGACCGAGGAGGTCGGCGTGGACGTGGGGGCTGGCCGTTTTCGCGATGCGATTACGCAGATTTGTGATACGGCCATGCCCCGCGTCCAGGGTCGTCGGCCTCCTCGGAAGGAGGTCTACTGGTGGTCCCAGGAGTTGGCGGACCTCCGTGCGGCTTGTACTCGTGCCCGGAGGTCTTACACCCGCAGCCGGCGACGTCACCGCGGAGGCGGTGGCGGGGACCAGCTTCATGAGGAGTACCGCGAAGCGCGGAAAACTCTGAAGCTGGCCATTTGCCGCGCCAAAGAGGTGAAGAAAAAGGAGATGCTGGAGAGTCTCGACCGTGACCCCTGGGGTCGCCCATATCGTGCGGTGCGACAGAAGCTCCGCACGGCGGGCCCCCCCCTTACCGAGACTCTTCAGCCCAGCTTCCTGCAGGAAGTGGTCGAGGGACTTTTCCCGCAGCGGGCGGAGCACACACCCCCGTCGATGGCCTATGCGGTCAGAGACGACGGGGGTCGAGAGGAAGACGTGCCGCCCGTTAGGGAATCGGAGGTTGGGGCGGCTGTTCTGCGGATTCGTTCCAAGAACACCGCCCCCGGGCCGGACGGGGTTCCAGCCCGAGTTCTGGCCCGAGCCCTCGACCATATGTCGGACCGCCTCAGGGAAGTGTTGGACGCTAGCCTGGCGTCCGGACGCTTTCCTGAGTGCTGGAAAGGCGGGAAGCTGGTCCTATTGAGGAAGCCGGGACGGCCTGCCGATTCGGTCGCGGCCTATAGGCCCATCGTGTTGCTGGACGAGGCGGGTAAACTTTTTGAGAGGATACTCTCTGCCCGCATCGTCCGGCAACTCCGCGAGGTGGGGCCCGACCTGTCGGACGCCCAATTCGGATTCCGAGAGGGGCGTTCGACGGTCGATGCCGTGATGTGCCTTAGGGCCGTGACCGAAGAGGCAGTGAGCTGTGGCGGCGTGGTGTTGGCGGTGTCTTTGGACATCGCCAACGCCTTTAATAGTCTGCCATTCAGCTGCATCGGGGAAGCACTCCAATACCACGGAGTGCCAGAGTACCTGAGGCGGCTGGTGGCAGACTATTTGCAGGACCGTACCGTCGTGTACGAGGATCGAGATGGCGCCTTGAGACGGCGACCCATGTCGTGCGGCGTTCCGCAGGGGTCTGTCCTTGGACCACTCCTGTGGAACGTGGGATACGACTGGGTCCTAAGAGGTCGTCTCCCCCCCGGGCTGGGCGTAATTTGTTACGCCGATGACACTCTTGTCACAGCCCGGGGGGCGAACTTCCAGGAGGCGGCGCGCCTGGCCACCATTGGTGTTTCTCTGGTGGTCGGGCGCATCGAGGCGCTGGGCTTACGGGTGGCCCTGGACAAGACGGAGGCCCTGCTATTCCATGGGCCCCGTCGTGGGCCGCCCCCCGGCGCCTCCATAGTGGTCAACTCGGTCCTCGTACCGGTTCGGGCCCAGATGAGGTATCTGGGCCTGATCCTCGACGGTAGGTGGCTCTTCGACGAGCACTTCCGACAGCTTGGTCCCAGGCTGGTCGACGCTGCCTCTGCCCTTGGGCGACTTTTGCCCAACTTGGGTGGAGCCAGCGTCCCAACGCGACTCCTCTACACGGGGGTGGTCCGGTCGATGGCGCTGTATGGGGCACCGGTGTGGGTGGCGGCTCTGACTGCCCTCAATAAGGCCCGCCTCTGGCGGCCTCAGAGGGTATTGGCGGTCAGAGCCATACGCGGATACCGCACGGTGTCCACCGAGGCGGCGTGCGCCTTGGCCGGAACACCTCCGTGGGATTTGGAGGCGGAAGTGCTCGCCGAAGTTTATCGACGGGTGGCTGAATTCCGGGCGGAGAGAGGCGTTCGCCCTCCGCCCGAAGAGGTACGCGAGTGGCGTGAAGCCGCCCGTCGAGCCACGATGGCTCGCTGGTCGTTCCGGCTGGAGACTCCACGCGCTGGCTTTGCAGCCGTGGAGGCTCTCCAGCCGGTCATCCACGAGTGGGCAGGGCGGCAGCACGGGACTCTTTCCTTCCGACTGACGCAGGTGCTTTCCGGGCATGGATGCTTCGGGAAGTACCTGCACTCGGTCGCCAGGAGGGAACTGAGTCCCGCCTGCCACTACTGCGACTGCAGTGAGGACTCGGCCCAGCATACGCTGGCGATCTGCCCCGCTTGGGCGTCGCAGCGCCGGGCCCTCACTGCAGTCATCGGAGGAGATCTGTCGCTACCGGCCGTCATTCGCTCCATGGCCGGTAGCGACAGCAGTTTTACCGCGGTCGCAACCTTCTGTGAAGATGTAATCTCGCAGAAGGAGGCGGCGGAGAAGGCCCGGGAGGATGATATCCACTCGGACCCGATCCGCCGCCGGCGAACCGGGCGGCGGAGGCGCGCCTATCAGCGCCTCATGCCGCCCTGAGTGTGGCCGCGGATGGTCGGGATGGGTTTTCCCCACCATCCGCTTTAGTGGTCACCCGCGAGGGGGCGACGTTACGCGTGTGCCGTACGTCGCCTAAATTGAGAGTTTTTAGCAGCAGAAGGTGCCCGCTTCAGTGCGGGCAGGCGCTGGGAGGGGTCCGGATGTGTTAATAGCAGCAGTTCCCGGATCCCTCCCGTCTCAGGCGCAGAGTGGCACACCGTGTGGTTTTAGTCGGTTCGATTCCGACACACCGCCCCGCCGCAAACCCCGGCGGGGTGACGGCCCGAGGGGGTTTCCACACGTTAAAAAAAAAAAAAAAAAAAAAAAAAAAAGGCCGTGGTCACATGCCAGGGATAGTCAGCTCTCTAGTAAGCCAATGCCAACGGCGGACTAATTAAAAAATTGGGACAGCGTCATACAACAAAAAGAGATAGTATATTTTTTGGTAAAATGACGTTATATGTTGGTAAAGATGGCGACTTGTCTGTTTTGACAGCTCATAATTTCAGTTACTTTATTTTTGAAGTTTGAATAATCAGGAGTTTCTGAATATCCTTTTCTTTTTCGTTTGTTTAAGTTTGGTGCTGTGTGTTCTATATGCGGCCAGTAATATTTTATGAGATAGAGACTCCAGTGCGAAATTGACGCTTTTTGTAATTTTGGGTGTGTGTGCGAACTGATGTTCAATTCGGTGTAGAGATTCATTTTTGAGTGCGATATTGACGCATTAAGTTCTGATAATTTGTGACTATGGTGGTATGGAATACCATTAAATAAGCTGGACTGATTTTGTCGGGACTTTCACTGGTAGGTAGCTGATGATATCTGGACTAACTTAGGCTACTTTTTCTTTAAGCTGGACTTGCCCCTCGTCGTTAATGTACCGCGCGGGTAACACCGCGGGCCTCAGTTAGTGTATCATAAAATAAATCCACCCATTTATATAAACATCGATTAAGAATATTAACAAGACAAATAGCACATCGTATCGATGTTATTTACAATTGCAAATCAATCATCCTTATCACATAATCGTATTTGATTATTCCGACGTTGGTTATAATCGTAATTATTTATCGAGATCTATTTATACTCACTGGTGAATAATTAAAAAACTATTTCTAAAGACGTGTCAGACTAGTACCTTGCTTGTTCTGTGTTCCTGGTACGTTAGCACCTACAACCTTGTTTAAACGTGAAGTTAAGTATGTTTTTTAGTTCTTACCCGACTATGGCGAAGCTAAAAGGAAGGGTATAAGTTTTGGTAGTATACATTTTTGTATGTTTCACCGTAGCGCCTAAATTACTGAACCAATTTTAATAAATGAGATGTCAAAAAAAATATCACACTCGGGTTATAGTTTTTATACCTTTTCTTGTTCGTTATTGTAGTCAAGTATAGTTCATTCGCTTAGATACGGTCACCTTGATCGCGCTGCGTCATTGCATGTGCGGCAAGACGCTACAAAATTAAAGGGCGCGCCTACGGTGTACATCCACAAGCAAGTATGTTTACGCCGTTGTATGAATTAACGTATTCGTATTTCACAACAATAACCACAATTGTATACATTACGACTATCTAAACGAATGGACTATATCTGCGCTATGTATTATGATACCTATGTATTGAAGATAATATAATAATTTGTGATTATTAATCGTGTATTGTATTTAATCTGTTGCTATTTTTAGTTTATTAGTAAGTTGTGTTTAATATATAATCTTTTATGTAAAACGTATGTAGCTATCTGATTATGTAAATAAAAGATATAGAAAACGAAGTCTTTCCGAATTCTGTGGGTGCCGTAAGAGCCGACTAAATAAAATAAATAAATATTTCAGACATTTCACTTATAGCGCCATCTAGTCCCAAACTAAGCAGAGCTTTTACTATGGGTACTAGACAAATTATATAAATACGTATTTACTTATTTTTAATAAATACATACATATTTGCAGATCCGGAAACATCTGGTCCGACCCGGGAATCGAATCTGAGACCTCAAGTACAGCGGTCGCATACGTTACTACTGCCATCTAGGCAGTCAAATATCGAACTGAGATCAAAACCCTAAAGAAAAAGAAAATTTGACGCAAACCTTAGAGCTATATCGACAATATAGGCAATATAGCCCGTGCGGTGTTTTTTTTGGAGTTTTCCTTTTTCTATGGAATAGGGGGGCAAATGAGCAGACGTATCGCCTGATGGTAAGTGATTACTCCCCCACCCATGGATTCCCGCAACACCAGAGTCGTCACAAGTACGTTGCTGACCTTTGGGGGATAGGGAGGGAGATGGGAGAATTGTTGGGGACCATACCTCAACCCATTCCCCTCACTCACTCGGTGAAACACATCGCAAATGATGTTTCACTCCGGTTTTCTGATGGCCGTGATATCACTCTGTTCGAGCCGGCCCATTCATGCCGAAGCGTGGCTTTCCCATTGTAGGCCATAAACATCCTTTCTAAAGAGAGACCTATGTCCTGCATCGAACTATATTAGTATGTGATGATAATGATGATGATGATGAATACGTAATCATTGACAGTATGAAGCTTATCACACCATTACAATACGACTGTCCTCAAACTAGTCGAAGTAATCTCAGTCTGGTAAACCACGGATTCATGGTTGAGATTAAGAATTTTTTTTTATTTAATTTTTCTAGGAACTTTTCCATCGTATCCTGATCTAAACATGTCACTACATATTATTGTTTTAACAGAGTCGACATGAATTTGAACAGAGCTTACGCATCATCGCTGTTTTGTTCTGATAAAAGTTGGCGGAACATGGTTACGTCGGCTCTATTTTAATTCAAGTCGGACACTAAAATGAAGTTTGTTGGAAAGATTTTTATATACGCGATTTTGTCGTGGGTTCCACCCACGCGTTTGTCAGTCATTGCGGTTAAAAGTAACCTCAATCTTTTATTTATAATGAGCCTACCAAAGTGAATTTACTCTGCCTGATGGAAGGCATGAGCAGAACCCCAGAGTAGTCACACTACTTATGACGAATGCATACAATGACGCATGTTGACCCACACTAGGCGTCCATATATTGAGATACTGCTATATTCGACTGCCTCTGTGGCGCAGTGGTAGCGTATGCGACTGCTGTACTTGAGGTCGTGGGTTCGATTCCCGGGTCGGTTCAAACGTTTTTTGTATGATCTGCAAATATTTGTTTCGGAGTGTTTTTCTATGTATAATATGTATGGATTTACAATATATATATATATATGTATTTATATCAGTTGTCTAGTACCCATACCACAAGCTCTGCTTAGCTTGGGACTAGATGGCGTTGTGTGTTAAATGTCCGAAATGTGCGTTTATTTATTCTGCACCATTGGGCCTCCGGTCACAAACCGTTGATAATGTTAACTAATGTACATTATTGACAGTATTGTTCTACTGAACTACTTAAGATTTACATACAAAAGGGGTCACAACTTATTCAGATTTTTTTCGTATTTTGTAAGATTGTCAGTAGGCATGCGATTCATTAAATGAAAAGTTATTAGAGTTAATTATTTTGTTGACATCACTAAATTGTCACACTCAAAAAAAGATAGCTCCTTTTTTGAAGCCGGTTAAAATTTCTCTAAAAATTATGGCGAGTATCTACCGTAGCTCATGAATACCAACTGAATATACAACAGCGTTTGAGGAAGAGGTGGAATACCAAATTAGGAGGTGAGGCCTCCAATAAAATAATCTCAACTAAGGAGGAAAAAAATTTTTTTTTTATTATTTTGATGTTAATATTTTGAACATCTGACACAGAGCCACCTAGGTTCAAATGAAGCTGAGCTGGTACTATGAAAGGTAGATTGAAATAAATGGTCCGACCTGGGAGTCGAACCCGAGACCACATGCACAGCAGTCACGTAGTTCGCGTCAAGGAGGCAGTCAATTTATAATTATACCAGCTGTTGCCCGAGGCTCCGCCCGCGTGTATGTCGGTTATCGTGTCTTTGTGTTATTCTGACGTATAAACTATATTACTGTAAAGTTTCATCCAAATCCGCCCAGTAGTTTTTGCGTGATGAATGCGTGAAGAAGTAACAAACATACCCACTCACAAACTTTCGCTTTTATTTAGTGTGATGTGATTGTAAAGCTGCCCAGTTTATTTGTGTATTGAGTTATAGTTGAATACGCTTATCTTTCAACTACTGAAAAAAGTTGATTAGACTATGTATGTTTGTCCCAATGCCACAAAAACACATAACCTCTATATTTCTATTGAGCACGTGACCGGTGACATTCACCAGGAACGCAGAACGCGGCAGGCGCTCAATTGTTCCGCGCACATCGATTAGTTAATAACTAATAAATTGCGACTAATTGCTACCTACCTATTTGCTAGTTGTTGTACAGTCGCGTACAAAAATGCAGAATTGTTTTTTTATACCATTACGATTGATTTGACACACGAGGGTTTTCATGTCATACCTTTTTCCTCATACCATAATAAATTATCATATAATAGGTTGAGATACAAACGAACAGACTGAATCTTATAGTAAGTAAGTAGTGATGATTACCTTCACCCATGGACACCTGAAACTCAAGAATGTTGGCGCCCTTGAGCCCCCTCGGCTGTCGGTGAAAAGTCTTGAAAGAACTGCATCACATCGCTTTTCTGTAATGCCTCGGTATAACTCCGGTAAAACCTGCTCCGGTAACTCAGATATTATCATTAGGCATCTATGATAACTATATTAGAATCACCTTTGTTGTTTTTATATGACGTCAGTTTTGTCCTCACAGTGGCTGTACGGATGTGCGTCAGTAATCTTAGACGAGGAAGAATGACGTAGATGTAATATAATTGAGGGTTAATATATAGTGACGTTTATCCGAAAAGGATCCAGATAGATTACGAGTAAAAATAAAAAAGAAAAATCATCAATTTTAACACACACAGGATGATATATTCAAGGTAGTAAAGCCACACTGCTTTCAGCCCGAACAGGCAGGCTCGACCGGGGTGGAATTACCTTCTCACAGAAGACAGAAATTACAGCATTTTTATACTGTCGTGTTTCGTTAGTCAGTACCAGACTGGAGGCATAATGATGCAGAAGCATCTCGATAGGTCGATATACTTTAGATTAACATGCTGAATTCTTGCAATGTCTGCATTCGCAATGAGTATAGTGACCACTACTCTTGGATTCTGTTCATGTTGTCCATCAGGCAGAGCAGAGTCACTTTGACAGACTCTTATATTAATAGAAAAGCCACATAGTTATTTATAGATATAAGGGCCCACAAGGAATTATAATGCCCTGTACAATGCCAGAAATGGTGTGTATCTCAGAGTAGATACGATTCATGATTTGCTTCGGCAAATTATAAACCGGCTCGATTGGACTGTTTGGTTACCGGAGCCTCCTCTCTCTGGCTCTTCTGTTCTAGGGTGGAGAGTCATTAACAACCTTTATTAGTCCACTGCTGGACAATTTAATAATCACTTAAGTGTTTATTTTACACTATTTACGTCTTTGAAATTCCTTCCTGTATTTCACGTATAAACCATCCTCTTGAAATCCTCTATCTATTTCTGGAAACTGCTTTAAAATCCGTTGAATAGTTTAAAGGTAGGGAACAGACAGCAGAAGCGACTTCTGTATAAAGATACCTTCACTCGTCAGTATGAAAAACTTCAAGCTAAACATGTTATGTGAACGTGTCAACCGCCCAACAATTTGCTTTTTTAAGCTATGACTACTGCCATCTATGTATTACTACAGATACTGTTTGGGGTAGTGTAACATGGCACTAGCAGATGGCAGCACCGGTTCATGAGGCCATCAACAGGTGTGCCGAAGAGACAGAGTATTTCAAGAGGGTGGTTTATACGTGAAATACAAGCATATCTATTAGTACTACCTATCAACCCCTGCTGCATCATCGCATCGCATCACCAAGCTGCCTATGCAAAGTTATTTATGCTTTGAAATAGACATTTTTTACAAACCTTATAAGCTGGAGTCGCAATTTAAACTGCTGGCTGCTCGTACTCGGTTGTGGCGAACCACGGATCCTTCTATTGGCATAACCGTGCGTGTTTGGTTAGCTAATAACTTTTGACAGAACGAAGTGCATCAGAGCAACTAGTAAAATAAAATCCCTAATTAAAATACATACAGTTGAACATAGAACCTCCTCCTTTTTTTGAAGTCGGTTAAGAAAATGGGACCAGTCATAAACTTTCTTCTTCTTCTTCTTTGATGAAATGGCAACCAGCCGGATCTCTCGGATCAGCTATTTCTGCCAATGTCAAGTGTTTAGAGTCTTCAAGTTATAAGTCTTCAAGTCAATAAGTCTTCGTCGTGATGAAATTAATGATATAAAATATAAAAAATGTGGATGAGATGAAATGGGGACCGTCTTCCGAAAAAACAAAAAACCTTACTGTCGTCATAAACTTTCAAAACGACACCGTTCATGTTAGTGGCAGTAATATATAATTATAAATTTCATCAAAGCAACTATCGGTTTCCGTGGTGTAGCGGTTATCACATCTGCCTAACACGCAGAAGGCCCCCGGTTCGATCCCGGGCGGAAACATAGCTTTTTGTCATCAATTTCTTAATTTATTTTTTAACTCAAGGATTACAATAAATTTAATTTATAAATATTACTCTTCTATACATCTATACAACTAAATAAAATTGGAGTGTCTGTTTGTAATATTAAAATAACCGCTTTTTACTGAATGCATATGTATGTATACACGGTACATATACCAAAAATGAAGGTAAAAATTTTTTTGTCTGTCTGTCTGTCTGTCTGTCTGTCTGTCTGTCTGTCTGTTTGTTCCGGGTAATCTCTGGAACGACTGGACGGATTTTGACGGGACTTTCACAGATGGTGATGATCCGGGGAGTAACTTAGGCTACTTTTTTTAGACTAACTTTGCCCCGCGGCGTTACTCGCGGTACAACAATAACCGCGGGTAACACCGCGGGGTTCAGCTAGTTTAAAATAAATCATTACTTTTAATTTTTTTGGAAGTACATGAATTCAGTAATTTCAAAAATCACTATTTGTTTAATTCCCAAATTTACATTTGGATCAATTTAAGAGTAACAAACTTCTAAAGTATTTACAAAGTTAAAAAAATATATGAAGTTAAATGATTATCATACAAATACAGGGCCGTCTTAACCTAAGCTGGGGCCCCTGGGCACATAAGAATTTGGCGCCCTTTTGGAAATTATGCCTGAAAGAAAGTGTATTATGCCAACCTTTTTTCCACTATGATAATTTTTATTATGAGTAATCGTAAATGCTGTTACTTTTTGTTTACAATAACAGTAGTGGTTTCTTTCAGGTTCTATGTTAAATAAAACCATCTATTTATTACGTGTTCAGGTTCGACGTATTTGAGATTTAAGCCTTCTGACATGTGAAAGAGACTTTATTATAAACACTCGGCAACTACTCTGTTAAATACTTATATTACTCAGATATTTGTCTCTCTGTAGCTCAAACTAAACTGCCTTCTCATACTAGATCATTCGGGAAAGTTCAACAGCCTCTCGAAACGCCCTGAAACGAAAAACACGAATGTAAACAAGCCAACCAACAACAATCAGTCCATTTTCGACACTATGTTTATTCTCTTAAGTTTTATTATTTCGCTCGCGAACTGCAATTAGTTTCCATTCCGTTTTACAGTTGCTGATTTTCTTGGTTTCGCACCTGTGTGCCTTTTTACAGCAGCAGCAGTATACAAGAAGTAAATTTACGTGTGGAAACCCCCACGGGCCACCGGGGTTTGCGGCGGGGTGGGGTGTCGGAATCGGACCGACTAAAACCACACAAGGTGCCACTCTACGCCTGAAACGGGAGGGATCCGGGAACTGCTGTTATTAACACATCCGGCGGCACACAAACACACAACAACACACATGGCGGCGGATTAGTTCCGAATGAAGGTTGTTCTCCTGGGCCTACTCCGCCGCCTCCTTCTGCGAGATTGCCTCTTCGCAGAAGGTTGGTACCGGCCATGGAGCGAATGAAGGCCAGTAGCAAGAGATCTCGTCCGATGACTGCAATGAGGGCCCGACGCTATGACGCTCAAGTGGTGCAAATCGGGGTATACTAGAAGTATCATAAATGTGAGTACGAATGGGAATGACGTCATTTTAACCCTCCGTCACGTCACCAATATAAAACATTAGTCAATATACAAGAGAATGAATGATGTGTTAACAATTGCTTTCCGGACGTAGCGACACCTAGTGCCAAACTAAGTAGAGCTTGAACAATGGGTACTGGACAACTGATATAAATACATAATTAACTAAACTTTTTTTGTAAATACACATCAATTATAAATAAAAAACACCAAAGCTCCGAAACAAATATTTGCAGATTTAACTGATTTAGTAACTAAATAAGAACAGTGTGATCAGAAGCTCCGAACTTGCCTTTTGAGTTGCTTCTGAATTTCACGGGCTAAATTCAGCCAAATGCAATAAGCGCTTTAGGATTCGGTAGTAGTTGAAAAATCGTTAAATTATTAAATATTCAACTTTGCAATTATGTGCTTCATGTATATAGAATTATGCTATATCACTAATCTAATGTTATTTTTATTAATATTATAAATTGTGTAAGAAAATAACTAAATTAAGTGTTAGTGGGCGAGACACATTGTTTGCAAAAACGAAAGCAGTTGGGGCCATAAAGTTCTTAAGAGATGACTGTATACTATACATGTTATTGCAGCGTTGGTTGGTAGGTCCACCATAGGGTAATGCAGTAGTGCACCTGACGACTTGCAACTATACGCTCATGCCAAGGTTAAAGATATAGCGACAGCAGTCGACAAGATAAACACAGATCTTCTATCGAAAACTGGTCCAGTCATCAAAATGCCAAGCTACAATAATCGACAGCCATCATTCGATGAACAGAATCGTTCTCGAGATGTTACCGAAGATAATCTTAAGTTGTACCACCATCCCTATTTGTTCTACTGTGAAAGACCTAGGCTTAGATCGCGACTGCAGTTTTACCTGGCGTGATCAAGATATATGTCATAAAAAAAAATGTCGGTTCCTCGGGGCCCCCTTGAGAATGGAGGCCTAGGACCAGTCCCCCGAGTGCCCTTATGGTAAAGACGGCACTGTGAAATACTATGAAGGTAACAAATGTTTTTCAGTTATTCTTAAACTCCAAATATTTTATTTTGCTTCCACTGGGTTCATGCAGAACTGTTAGTTATTAAGCACGCCCTCTAGTGTCATCTAGCAATATCACTTTAAAATTGTAGTTCATTTTAGTATAACTACTCGCCGCTAGATGTCACTAACAGATGCTATTTACGATCGTTCTTCTAACCAAATAGTAAGTTTACGAGTTCTGCTGTCTCTTTGAAAAGTATTTTTTTCTAAATAAACCATACCGTTTTGTATCTTTGGCAATGCGTATTTAAATTTCATAATAATTAATTTAGTTTTTTATTACCTAATGGGTCAAAATCTACACAAATA
Source organism: Spilosoma lubricipeda (assembly GCA_905220595.1). Lineage (NCBI taxonomy): Eukaryota > Metazoa > Arthropoda > Insecta > Lepidoptera > Erebidae > Spilosoma > Spilosoma lubricipeda. Next base: position 11,897,135 of record HG992297.1, read on the forward strand.
AATAAAATTAAAGTATCTGTTTGGAATTTCAAATTAACAGCTTTTTACTTAATGCGTATGAAAGTATCTAAATACGGTATTTTCATATTTTTGTCTGTCTGTATGTCTGTTCGTCTAAAATCAGTAATAAAACTCCAGATGATAATATATATTAGCTAAACATTTGACAATCATACCAGTGAATTGCTTAAAATTGAAATATATGATCTGCCCATTATGTAGGTAAGCACTACACATCCCTATATCTATATTCATAAACTAGTCTTTAAAAAAGTAGCCTAAGTTACTCCTTAGATCATCAGCTATCTGCCAGTGGCCAGCTATCCCGTCAAAATCCGTCCAGCCGTTCCCGAGATTACTTGAACAAACAGACAGACATACGGATAAAAATTTAAAAATGTTTTTTTGGTACATGTATCGTGTATATGTGTATAATATGCATTTATTAAAATGGTTATTTTAATATTACAAACAGACACTCCAATTTTTATTTATTTGTATAGAATGTATGGAATACCTGAGACCACTTATTGTGTCATTGCTGAGACCAATGTACAAAAAATGTAAGTACCGTATATAATTTTTTTTTACTTTATAAACATATAGGTACATTTAGTGAAAAGCTGTTCATTTGAAATTACAAACAGACAACTAATTCATTTGTATAGTATGTATAAAGAATAGATGGTACAGGCTTGATCAGAATTATACCAGGACGGCACAAAAAACAGGAGTTGATCAATTATTCAGTTACTTCATTCTATGACAACACTGCACTTTTGATTCTTTCAGTTAAATGTATCCATTGACGGCACTATCCACAAACCATCCTATTCTGATGCACTCGTTTGCCGTCCTATGCCAAAAATAAGAACCTCTCTACCAATTTATGCTACCCTGGTATGCCAATTAAATCATAAAGAAGTAAATGCCTTCAAATCATGCTATACTGGTGAGCATAGCAGAAATATTGCCATGTGAAAAGGTATTTTCATTAACAGCCTTCTATAAGCCCACAGCTGGGCATTTCTTTGAACTCTTACCACTGTGGCCGGATGGGTTGTTGTATCTAGTTTTCCTACCTTTAGCAGTGCCGTTGTCCTGCGAAACTTGCTCCCTCAGTCAGCTCTTACCACGGGATCAACAGGATTGATGACACTCGCTTCTTAATCCTTCACTACACGAACGATAAGTAGTGAAGGGTGCGATAACTGTTATTATTTTTATCGCATTATCGCAAATATATGCACAGGTAATCCTTTATCCATCAAGAGTAACAACCTGGACTAAAGATAACTGCTGCAATTTTTATCAGCCATTGCATTTTTTATCGTGCAACGATCTCGGTAACTTTTTTTTTTACTGAAAACGCATTACGCGATAAGCAATGTTTGTTAGGAAAACATCGGGTCAGTAAACACTGACGAACAGTGACTTATTGCTAGTGATTTGTGCGTAAACTTATGTCGAGATTAGAGTAAGTAGGAAGACCCTTTAAATTAAAGATCTTTTCATCCCACCATCTGGAAAGAGTATTTTTGCTCTTAGATCTCTGGTGTAAAAGACGTTTTTATCCGCTAGAGGATAAAGGAAAATTGAATTTAGAACATCGAGTGCACTAAGGTTGTGAGTTCGAAACATCATTAAACCTATTTACTTTTAACTCCATGATGCCGAATTTAGCATGCGATCTTTTTTAATTTATTAAGAACTCAGACTCGAAACCTTCTTGGGATACTTTTGTTTGATTTGCTTTCCCCGCGCCATTTAGTCATTTCCTCGTTGAGGCCGAATGAAAAGTTTCGTTTTGAACTCGAGTGCAAACATTTTTAACCTTGTGCTCTTTTGATTACCTCGCTGACGCTCAGGATTCTAATAATGATTTTAATTTAAACTAAATTAAAAAGCAACTTTGCACTCTTGTATAACTAATAACTAACTATATTACTTCTGTTCAAATGGTAGGTTCACTAGTTTTTCCTAAGCAATTACTACCAACAAAAGTTGTTGGCCTGTCGCAGGCCGAAAGAAATAATAGAAGTGACAAGACACAAATAAAAACAAATAGTCTATCTGATCACATAATCATTTCTCCTGGATGGGAATTACTAGGGCAACAGGACAGTCAAAGATATGTATAGTGTTCCTTTCTTCAAGCTTTTATTCAAACTATTTGATTGATGGGAGTCATCAGACCCCAGAGTCAAAAAATATAGTAGCTATTTATAACAGCACTCATCATCGAGCTATATCAGTAGGGTGATGATCAGTAATGATTCAGAACCCTCGGAAGTGATGATATCGGTCACTCACCCAGTTATTGCCCGCACCAGAGTGTAAGTACCGTAGTATTTTAACCTTGAGTCCTTCAGAAGGACTTATATGTTATCTGTTTAATACGGATAAATTAGACTTTGGAACTTATTTATGTTGACTTACTTAAGACTACTTTTTGCCCTAACCAATTTGACTCTACTCTGCCTGATGGAAAGCATAACCTGAATCCAAGAGATGTGGTCACCATGCTCATTACGAATGCAGACAATGCAATAATGCAGCATGGTGACCCACACCATGGTGGGCTAGTAACGCTTCTGCATCATTGGGCCTCTGGTCTCGCACTCACCAACGAAACACGACAGCACGTAAGATGTAATTTTACGTTGATTTTCTGTGCCAGGGTAGTACCGCCCCGGTCGAGACGGCCCGTTCGTGCTGCAATCAGCGTGGCTCTACTACCTGGAAGATTTTTCTATTTTTTTATTCAAAATACGAGCAGACGTATCATTTAATGGTAAGCGATTACCGCCACCCATGGACACCCGAGGACGGCCTCCGGTATCCCCGGGGGGTCTTAATAACAGCAGTTCCCGGATCCCTTCCGCCTCAGGCGTAGAGTAGTACACCGTGTGGTTTTAATCGGTTCGATTCCAGCACACCACCGGCGCAAGCGCTATTTCACACCGGTTTCCTGTGAAGCGGTGGTATCACTCTGATCGAGCCGGCCGGTGCATGCCGAAGCGTGGCTCTCTCACGGTAAATGATTAAAAAAATAAAAGTCTTTGTCGCCGTGAATGATTGGAGACCCATAACTTGTTCTTCGCGAAACTAGTTACGCATAAGTTGTTTTAAAAAACGGTGAATAGAATCACGTTCGTAGACTGTGAAATCTTAATGTTACTTACATATTTCTATTTATTTATTAAACATTTGGAAAATCAGTAAGTGACAATGCGATATACATTATGTTATGTAATTATAAAGTTAATGTTACGTTATATCACTTAAGGTAAACCGTTTACTTCAATAACTGGTTCGTGTGTTAACGATAACGGTTTTCTAAAAAAACGTTATTATTTTTATTAGTGATTTGGGTCACTATGACATAAGACGAGGAAGCGATCACAATGGCTCAGTTCTTCTCATTTTGCACACCGTTGCGTAAAACTGGTTGCAATTTTAAGATTTTATATACAGGATGGGGTGGTTTTGTGATCACATAACTTTCGCAATAAATTATTAATTAAATGCCAATTGATCGAGCTCTTTGTGATAGTTCGATAACAGGCATATGTACATTTAACATTAGTTATCTATATATTAATACGCGAAGCACAAACTCCTTTTAACGATTATATGAAAGAGGAGTGCAGAAAGCCAAAATAAAAATTACTGTTATTTTAAATAATTAAAAAAACTTTTAACTATTATATAAAAAATAACATGTTTATTATGGTATATTTATTACAAATCATTAGCACACATAAACAGCCTTTAATAGTCTACTGAGCTAGACATGTGCCTGTCCTTAGCTAGAAGGTTTTGGTCTACCACAGCACGCTAGATAAGCGGGTGATATAGTGTTTGTTTTTGTTTTAAGTTTTCCTTATCCTTGCAGTGATGATGGCCTGTATAATTTGCCCCCTTAGTCGCTTCTCACGACACCCGACACTCCGTAATATTAATACGTCACCCACCACACGGATTTTCTTTTTAATTACATTATGAAATTGAATAATTATTATAAACGTATATTGTTTGCGGATATTGGTAATAGACAATACTAATTTGAGGTCTTTATTAAACTTACATAATTTCCACACAGCATTATTCGTGTCAACATCTCTATAACATAAAGTAAAAGTGAAACAACCTGTACATCAAGTCGTTCCGGTCTACTTGCCCAGTTGTCGGCGAGTTGCCGGTTATGTAACACCCTGTAGCAACGCTTTTATTGGTTCAGCGCCATCTGTACAACTAATTTAGTTAGTAATGTAAACAACTTGCAGTTATCTTATGTGCTCCTGGTATCTCGAATAAATTTCAGTATGGGAAAACAGCTGTTTCTTTTACAGTAAGTTAGTAAAGAGAGGTTACCTTTTATTTCTTGGAGGGGGGAGCATATCCCAAAGGACGGTAACTTGCGGATCCACGGGCGACGGTAAACACTTACCATCATGTTACTAGTCTGTTTGTCGGTCAGTTTGTACTTAAATACGGCCTCTCCATAATTTGGCCATGTTACGTTGGCAAACTCCCAATAAACATCATTGCAATCCACTGCTGAACATAGGCCTCTCAAACTGCACACCACTTGATTTCACATCAACTCCTGTACTTTAGTACACTCTCTCCATAATTTCCCCATGTTATGTAAACAAACTGCGGAAAACATACTTCTTTTAATTTAATACATAACTTAGGTATAAATAACTAAATCCGGACTCATTAAATTACCTTGATCATCAAAAAATATTTGCCCTACTTGGGTATCAAACACACGACCTTTAGCTAAATCACAACTGCGTTTAATATTCTTCTATACTCATTAGATATATTTATTTTTAATAACCTACATTATTTTTCACTCATTCAGCACTTAAAAATGGCAATTCTTTCAAATAATAATGAATGAAGCGTTCATGTGTCAGCGAAGGTGCGTTGTCAGCGAAATAGCGACCACCTTGCTGACAATACGTGTACAACAATTGTTTTGTTCTTAGAAATGAATTACACTAACTAAGTTTATTTGTTTGTTTCGTTGTAAATTAGTCATTGTCACCTGCATTTGAGGTATTTATTTGTGGAATTAACTTGATATTTTAGGATTAACGGTCGATACATCACCAAATGGTTATTGATCATAAAAAAAAATATTTACACTAACTAGGAATATTACTGTATCGTGGGGGACTATACAAACATAGATGAAACGGACACGATGAACACCCAGGCTCAGAACAACAATATGTGGATTAGTCACAGATTTGATTAAAGAATTGAATGGTCTCCGAATTATGTATCAATCAGCACTAACAGCTATTAACACTGCTGGACACAGGTCTCTCCTTATACAGGATTTTGGAATTATGTACAAATCTATACTAATACTAGCTGACCCACGCAACCTCGTTTGCGCCTTAAATTGCCCGTAGCGTGAAAATTTCCCCCGTTTTTGAAACATTCTTCATTGTTGCTCCGCTCCTATTAGTAGTAGCGTGATGATATATACCCTATAGCCTTCCTCGATAAATGGACTATCCAACACCGAAAGAATTTTTCAAATCGGACCAACGGTTCCTGAGATTAGCGTGTTCAAACAAACAAACAAACAAACATTCTCTTTTACATGTATGTTATGTGTGACTAATAAATGTATTCTATTCTATTCAATTCTATTCTAAAACCGGTGTGAAATAGTGCTTGCGCTGTGTTTCACCGAGTGAGTAAGGATACCGGAGTCATTTTGGTAGCCATGAATCAATACTAATTGTATAAATTCGAAAACAACTCTGTCTGTCTGTCTGCTATGTTTACTTGGCTAAGCTGCTGTACAGATTTCAATTGAATTTGGCATGGAGATAATTTAATTCTAGAGAAAGGACATAAACAACTCTTTGCCGCCATAACTGACATACTCGCAGACAGAGCTGAGGGCGAAAGTTAGTAAAATAATTACAAATTTCAACAAAAAGAAGAAACCGAGTTTAAGAACTTGAACAAATTGAAATGGGACCACATGGGAAGCACTAACTTTCAAATAAAAAAGAATTATCAAAATCAGTTCACTCAGTCGAAAGTTATGTGAAAATAAAATAAAAACATACCGTCGAAATGATAAACTCCTCCTTTTTTGAAGTCGGTCAAAAATTATGTAAATTTCCCAAATAAATAGTTTCGTTTAACACAGTAGCGAGTTTTCCACAGGGCAGTAGTACGGAGGCTGCGCAGGAGTCGGTCGGCGACCCGCCGCGCGTCGGCCTTGCACGTGTGCGCTGTACACATGCTGGACAACTTGGAGTTATGTAGCCTAAAGATTTAAATAACACAAATGACAGTTAATAAAGGTTTTTTTAATAACTTTGTAGGACGAGGTTTATATCCTTCATCGAGATATATTGAAGACTGTGATGTTATGGTAATGATTTTTCGTGTGTTTCCTATTGTAGTTTCTTTTATACGTAAGAGAAGTAATTAACGTCTTAATTTTTTTTTTAAACTTGGATTTCTTTTTGAATTCCGTTAGTTTACTAAATATGTACATATTCTATGTTACCTGACAACTATAATCATATCTTATATCATGCCTTATTTATGAGTGTGTGTATTCAATTTAAAAAAAAACATTTGCTACCTTGGAGACTTTCAACATTTTTACAGGGTCGACCACGTTGCATTACTATGAAGAAGCTAAATCCTCTTCTATCATCTTAGTGTTTCATTACCTAAGATAATAAGAAATCGTTTTACGAACCGATCAAAAAAAAAACAAATAATTTCACTTTCATTAGTAAATCATTGTCTTCAATGTCGTTCCGGTGTACAGGTGCGTGCATCGACCGGAGCATTGACACTGGTCTATGCAGTTTTGGTAACATCCATGCGCTGTACTTAACTTACCGTATTTTACCGAACTTAGCCGAACCTTACCGAAGGTTAGGTTTCGTTTAGAATAACAATACTTACTTTTCACCAAGTATATAGCGTTGTGCGTTACATGTCCGAAATGTCTGAAAAATGATTTGCTCATTCTCGTTAACAAATATCGTGTATTTAACAACAGCATTGAATAGTCCACCGCTGGACATAAGACACTTCTTGGAAATTAAGCTTTTGGATTCCTATATAAGACTGGTCAAATGACTTTGAATAAGATTTGCGTCAAGTTTTTCTTTTCTAATGTTGTCCTGCGTAGTTTAGATAGATACGTAATCATGTTCAGGAACTTCCAGTCCAGGGACTAGGACCATGATTACGAATCTATTAAAACCTCGTCCATTAAAGCGGTTCAGTCATTTAGGCGTTACGGTGAATATACACACATAGGTATACACATACATTTAAGACAGCACAAAACTTTACCCTTCCTTTTGAATTTACCAAAGCCGGGTAAAAATAGATCTCATTATTACCTAAGAATTTCTGCAATCCTGGTACATATCTTCCCAAATTTCATTGTACATAAACTAGTTAGTACCTTTAAAGGGTATTTTTTATGTGCAGATAAGAGCGTCGGCCCAGGGCTTAGAGCCAAGGGCCTCTGGAAAGGCGTTCACCCCGGTGAAAGTTTGGCCTTAGAGTTTGAGACCATCTCGCTTATTTAGTTCATTCACTCTGGAGCTAAATAAAACTGTGGAGAGGACAGACAACATTTTTTTTTCTTTTTTTTTTACGGTAGTAAATGTATAATAATATTCTATATCGTGTAACGGACAGGCAATGTAGACTCTAAGTGAAATAAGAAGCGATGAAGTGAAGACCACTTCCCACTACGCCTACTACTAATTTTCGTCGTCTTTGAAGATATACACACACGAGCAAGTATCACCACAGTTATAACTGCGCATGTAAAACTTTTTTTTTTATGGTAAGGGGCCAAACGAGCTGCTGTATCCCCTGGTGGTAAGCGATTACCGCTGCCCATGGACACCCGTAATACAATAGTCGTCACAGGGGGATGCCGACCTTTGGGGGATGGGGAAAGGGATAAGGGAAGGGGTTGGGGTATGGGCCTCCAGTATCCTCACTCATTCGGTGAAACACGGCGCTATTTCACACCGGTTTTCTGTTAGGCCGTGGCATCACACCAGTCGAGCCGGCCCATTCATGCTGAAGCGTGGCTCTCCCACAGGAACACTATCGTGATACAGTTGGTTGGCGCGTGATAGTTTTATAACCACTGTTCCGTTTACAAGCCGGCCTGCGCAGGCAAAACTGTGGTGATACTTGACGGTTACTACACCCATGATGGGCCAATACGTGCTATGTGTACCAATATAAAATAATCACTTCAACTACTAAAACTATGTACCTTTTGATACTATCTTTTTTAAATGTGTACAAAAAAAAGAACATAAATCACGAATACCTGTCGATTATAACTGCTACAAAATGCGTTGCTGCTTTTTTAGAATATGATGACAAGCCTCGATAATTTTATGGGAATTTTTTCTAAAAATGGATTCTAGTTCAATCGATTTATCGCCCTTGGAATCTCTTGCAGACTAAATTACATGAAAATCATAGGAGCCGATTCCGAGACATACATATAGATATATACAAAGTTCACCTCCAACCCACCCCAATCACCAGTGGTACGGAAAAACAATATAATTGAATGGAAGTTTTATTAAATAAATATATAAGTTACAGTTTCATACCAATAGCTTTTTATAATCCACGTTCACTCAAAGCATTATTATTACATAAAAGAATAAACAAACCCAATCGTTTCCACGGATGTCGCTGTGCCTAATTTTCAAGGTTGTTGTAGATGGAAGAAAGCTCGAAAAGCGACAGTGGAATGCTTCACGGCGCTAACGCAGTTCCCCGCCCCCCTCCGCACTAAGACGACACAACAGGGGGGAGGGGTTAAGAGTGCAACGGCTTTAGAGCATTTCTTTTATAGCAATATATAAAAGAAATGCTCTAAAGTTTGTATATTTAGATATACATTTGTGTTGGAATACTTTAGTGATCTAAGGGTATAAGAAGCAACATTTAAATAAGTTAATTAAATTAATATGTATTTTATATGAAGAAAGTGGTTAAATGATACACAAATTGAGGAAATCGAACCCATGACTTTCTTTATGGCCCGCCAAAATGCCTCTACTCTGTCTGATGGAGCGCATAAGCAAAATTCAAGAGTGGTGGTCACCATACAGACAGACAATGCAACAATGCAGCATGGTGACCCACACCATGGTGGGTTAGTGGTGCTTCTGCATCATTGGGCCTCCGGTCTCGCACTCACCAACGATACATGACAGCACGAACGCTGTCATTTTACGTTGATTTTCTGTGCGAGGGTAGTACCGCCCCGGTCGAGCCGGCCCGTTCGTGCTGAAATCAGCGTGGCTCTACTGCCTTTGAAGTTGTTAGAAAACAATTACTGCCAGGAAATCTTTTTTACTGTTTTATAATTTATGATGCTAATGAGATAATTATGATTAACAAACGGAGAAAACCATTCGACTTCCCTATTTCTGAAACAAATTAGTTGAATGATGAAATATTTATGAACGTTCCTTGTTCCTTATTGGGCAAGTAGTTGTTCCCCGCGGCGTTACCCGTAGTTGTTCTTGTATCTTTACAATAATAATTCAAAATAAAAATAACCTGCTCCTTATATCATCAGCTATCTGTTAGTGAAAGTCCCGTCAAAATTGGTACAGGCATACCGGAGATTTGCAGGAACAGACAGGAAAACAAAAATTTTAAAAAATTGTTGTATGTTAGTACCGTATATATGTACATACATATTAATTTATAGATAAACTAGCTGACCCACGCAACTTCGTCTAAATCTCTTATCAATCATGCTTGGCTCCTTTAGTCGAAGCGTGATGTTAATTATCCTATCTTAGGCGCGCCATCAAAATATACATTTAAAAACGTGAAAATCGTTTCGGAGTTCATTGTGAGCAAACAACGTGACACGAGTATTCTAAATTGAAATTCAGACGCAAAAAATTACTCGTGCGCATCACAAAACTTTGACTGCACGGGTAGCCTAGCAGTTCAAGCGGTGGTCTGAATGTGTTAATAACAGCAGTTCCCGGATCCCTCCCGTCTCAGGCGTAGAGTGGCACACCGTGTGGTTTTAGTCGGTTCGATTCCGACACACTGCCCCGCCGCAGACCCCGGCGTGGTGACGGCTGAGGGGGTTTACCACAAATAAAAAAAAAGTTTAAGCGGTCGCTACACCACTTTCTACTAAGCTAAGGGTTGGGGGTTCAAATCTCACATGGGACAACACTTGTGATTATCATAAATTGTTGTTCTGTGTCTGGGTGTTCTTTTAGTCCGTTTTATATATATTTGTAAAGTCCCTCATGACACAGGATGTATACTCCTAAAGGGGGATGTGTCTTTAAAAAAAACTGTTGTTCCTCAGTGGGAGTCGAATCCACCACGTCCAATTTACCACTAATAGATTGTTCTCCGGTTTTTTGTAGCGCAAGTTGGTTTTAAGATTCACCATTAAGAACAAGAACTTCGGGTAACCCTAACAAGTCGTCTCGAAGTGACGTCACGCTTTCCATAAACCATAGAAAATGCAATGTGATTTATTCTACATCTCGATGATTTGATGAATTATAAATTCGAAAATATGTCTATAAGTTACGATTATCCGGCTAAACCACTGAACCTATTTTAATGAGGCATTGAAATACTTTGATTGTTAATAGAGGACATTTTTAAACGCGATTATCGACTTACCAGATGTAGCGGCGGCCAAAAGCTTGTAGATTATATTTCCTGAAAGCACAAGAAAGAAAGAAAGAAAGAAAGAAAAGAAAGAAAGAAAATTATTTATTTTGGCAGCAAAAAGAATCATACATAAAACACAAAGAAAAAAGGTAATTAAGCCAAAAATGGACCCAATTCAGCATTGTGTCAGACAAGGCGTCTGACGCTGGTTTTCAATTGGGCCCAGGTGACGCCGTGCATAAAAATATTCTACATATCCGTGCCATATACATATACAATATATATATATATACAATAACAAAAACAACAGTTACATACACACAGTATTGCCCTATACTCAACATATTTTGACATTGCGGGGACAGTACAGGACACAAGTACTAACTCTTAAAAAAAAACCAACTATAAAAAACCATTGATAATTTTTAAATAGCCTATGTCAGCAGGCCTAATATTACAAATCTATTGATACCTCATTTAATAAAATCTGGTGAGTATTTTAGGCGCTACGATGGAACTGTTGAACATACAAACATACGTAAGCCAAAAGTATTTATTATTTTTAACTTCAGAATGTTTATTTCTTCAAATTTTACATATACTGCAAAAAAAACGAAAAAAAAAAGCAAAACTGGCCACAAATAACAAACTTTTAATAGAATCAAAAAATTAATTTAATTTTTAAAAGTAGTAAAAAAAAACTATTTATTTTTCCATAAACTATCAAAATTATAAATAAACAATAGTTTATGGGATAAACTATAGAACTTAAAATGACATTGGAAATTAAAATATTTGTTATGAAAACAGACACATATTACGTGAAAACAAGGAATAATTTTCGTTTGACATAATTTTGAAGATCTGTACAGATAATGCAATGTGACCTATCCTTTACAACTGGTCTAATTCCATAGAAATGAGACAAAAATCACAGCGACAAACAACTTTAATCGATGGTATTACGGTCGTTTTTTGCTTTTTATATGTTGTAGTATTGCCCCATGCTATCGTCGTAGTGTCGATCTCGTGGGATAGTTCCCAGAAGATAATTGTAATGGAATTTTTGTACTTCTATTGAATTATGCTATCCTGGTACTTAGGTTTGGATTATTATGTGATTTACCATAATTTTTATCTGTAATTAAAATATTGGAACTGCTTTGTTTGATAAGTGCTTAATGCTAATTATTTTTATTTTTACTAAATGCACATGAAAATACACATGTTACTAAGATTCATCAAAACATAATTTTTACCCGACTACGGCAAAGCCAAAGGAGGGTTATGATTTTGACAGGCTATGTATGTATGTATGTATGTATGTATGTTCATTTGTTCCCTCCTAGCTCCTTAACTACTCATTAGATTTGGACAAATGAGGTGTCTCTAGAAGCGTCATGATCGTCTTCTGGTTATAGGCTATATGACATATCACTAAATCTCATGTGGCGCCCTCTAGCCGACATAAAGTACTGTATTCAAAAATTAATTTGAGATAAATATGCCATGTTTGGTATCATCGGAAAGGGCGTTACTTGTACATTTCAAAAATACATATATTATTAGCATTTGTTCGTGACTTTGTCCGTATTTATTCGAAAAGTGTGATATTTCTATGGTATGCTTATTTGTTCCCTCATTCTTTCTAAACTAGTCAGAATAAGACAAATGGGGTATCGTTAGAAGCGTCTTGATTGCCCGCTGATAATAGACTATATGTCGTGTCACTGAATTTAATGTGGCGCCCTCTAGCCGTCGTAAAGTAGTGTATTAAAAAATAAATATGAGAGAAATATGCCGTGTTTGGTATCATACGAAAGGGCGTTACTTGTAGATTTCAAAAATATATATATTATTAGCATTGTCTCGTGACTTTGACCGTATTTATTCGATAATTGTGATATTTCTGTGGTATCTATTTAAAATATACTTTGCAAAGAAATTAGTATTATAGAGGCACCAAAACATTTTAAATAAAAAAAAAGTAAAAACTAAAACCCAACTACGACAAAAAACGACGCTGAAAAAGTATGAAACAAGTTTCAAAAGCCGTAGTCACGCGTTGTTAAAGTGATATGGACTATGGTACATTAATAAGTTTCAAAAGCAGTAGTCCATGTAGTGTACCATATGGTACATATCAGTTTAACAACGCGTGACTACGGCTTTTGAAACTTGTTTCATACTTTTTCAGCGTCGTTTTTTGTCGTAGTTGGGTTTTAGTTTTTACTTTTTTTTTAAACATTTTTGTCTGCTTGTTCCGGCTAATCTCTGGACTGATTTTGACAGGGCTTTCACTGGCAGGTAGCCGAAGATATGAGAAGTAATTTATAGCCGGTACACACGACAATGATTTATCGTAGCGATTTAACTGCGCAGTTTTATCGATGGTGTGGGCGAAAATTGGTACAGATTTTTTGGTTGGTGCAAACGATCGGAGGCATGAGCAAAAGGTTTTAGACTAGCTTCGCCCCGCGCAAATAAATTTACTAATTTCTGATGAAGACTTGCTTGCTCAAGCTTTTAATGTTAGCAGAGAGGAGTAGATACAACACTTTCTTACTAATATATGCCAAAAAAAGAGTAGTGTGGTTAGTTCTAAGTCATAGTTGACTTTCTTTGAGTAAGTATTACCTATACAAAGAAATCGATGGTACCGTTTTACAATCATGGCCTGGGGAGACGTCATGTTTCTTGAATACAAGTTGAGAAGCGCGTGGTGAAACGTGCTACTGAACTTGTATTCAAGAAACATGAGAAGGGGAAAAAAAAAAAAAAAAAAAAAAAAAGAACGGTATTTAATAAAATTACTGACTTGACTGACTGGTTCATCGGAGTCAAAAACGCTTTAGCTACAAATTTGATTTTTTACAGCTGATAATTTTTGTATTGTACTCGATCACTAAGAAAGGATTTTTGAAAATTACATCCCTAAGGAGGTAAAATAAGAGATAAATAGTTCTATGGAAGTCTATATAAATAATTATGCAAGCAAAGCCGCGGGCAAATAGCTGACTTTGAAAAGAGTGGCCATGAGTTTCTTTGCCAGTATTCTTCTCATGAGGCTCTACGCATTTTGGAAACTGGAAGTTATGGATCGACACAGGCAGGCAGTAGATTTTGGTGTTTTCGCCTAATTTACCTCGACAATACAGCACATGCTGTGGCGTCTGTTTGTGTCGATCTATGATTCTTAACTACAGCTTCAATTTAACGTTCATAAATGTAACTTAGTGTCTTAATTGAATAAATGATTTTGAATTTGAATTTGAATTTGAACATCTTTAAACAAAATAATTATGTCTCCACGGATGACTGCACTGAGTGTTTTGGATTCGACCTCCACATGGGACAACATTTTGCGTGATCCACTAATTGTTGTTTTGAGTCTGGGTCTTCCTTGAGTTTGTTCCACGCATATTTGTAAAGTATCCCGCTACAGGCATTTATACTTTCAATTATGCTATTTAAACTGCTCTTGTATACATGACTGAAATTAGAGAAACAGCGTGGTTGGTCTATATTTATAAGTAATCTGAAGGAATGAATGAAATAAATTCGTAAAATAGAACCAGGCAGGTAGATGTTGAGCCAGATCCATTCGCTAATTCCCTGAGGAGGCAACTTGCCTCAAGTAATTACTTAAGTGAATCACCATTGCCTATACGTGCTAGTGTGCACGCAGTGAGACAGAAATATCTCTTAACATTTATGAACTCCTGGTACTTTCAATTGAAAGTAGTCGTGTAGTTGTAAAATTATTATTATTTTGGGCGAATCAAAGTCATACATACAGCCTTAATGTGTGTGTGTGTGTGTGTGGGTGTGTGTGTAAGTTTATATTATTCTTCTATTTCGATTTTCACTTATGTAGGAAATTTTAAGAAGATGGACGTTTTCATACATATGTATTTGAGTATATTATTTGTATCTGTAGATATGTAAAACTAATGTATTTAGATATTTACTATATATATCAATAACGGTATTTGTTTGATAATTTACACTTCTCTACCGTTTCTCAAGTGTGCTCTTTCGTTTACCTGATATTCCTTTCTTCACAGAGTTTGCTGGAAGAAAACACAGTTTGAAACAATTCCATATACATCTTTATATATCTAATTCTTCTGTGAGTGTGTATGTCACTGAACTACTCTCAAACGACTGGACCGATTTTGATGAAATTTTTTGTGTGTGTTCAAGGGAATCTGGGGATGGTTTAGATTTACAATTTTGTCCGTTGGACAATGTTTTTTAGTTAATTTTTAATTTATTAGTAGTTATGGCAAAACGACGTTTGCCGGGACAGCTAGTAAATAATAAAGTAGCTGACCCGGTGAACTTCGTACCGCCATATTTACATAGGTGTCTCAGCTTCCCACAGGCAGTCGCGGACAAAAAAAATACTTTTTTAGTACAGTTGTTTAAAAAGTGGCCTATTGCAGAGACGTATAGCGTTCGGGATGTGGGCATACTCGAACTTCTTATTTACCTTTTCCGAACTGGTGCGTTCTTTTTCCCAACTGTCAAAATAATGTGTATTAAAAAGAAAAAACAAACCACGAAGCTTCTATTAAAAAAAAATATCATTGTAGTTTTTATGATTCATGCAAATATTTCTAAAAAGAAGCTACTTATTGGTTTCAATAACAGATTTAATGATTTGATTCAATGAGTTAGGTTAGTTTCATTTCATCTCATTATATTTCATATTCGTTTCATATCAATACAAAAATTCTACTGAAGACTTGGCTGTATGGGCATAGTTTCCTTTGCCTACCCAGAATGGGTGAAGAAAACAAAAAAAATCTCTATTGGCGGCATTTTCCAAAAAAATTCTTTGCTAGTTTAGTTGTTTGTTGCACAAAATGAGTAATTTTGACGAAATTTTATTTGAATTAACACCACCGGAACTCAGTATAGTATACCGGGAAAGTCAAAAAGTCGCTACATATCTAATTGCTTCATTTTTTCGTAACAGTATTAAAATAGTAACTTGTTCCGACTGTCAACCCACACCTTTGGCTGCGCCTCGGCTGGGGTAGAGGGGTAGAGTGGCGATCACTCACAACGCCATCTAGCTTCAAACTACTTACATACTTTTTTTTGTAAATACATACATATTATGCGTAGAAAGCACCCAAACTCCGAAACAAACGTTTGCAGATCATACAAACATTTGGTCCGACCCGGGAATCGAATTCGAGACCTCATGCACAGCAGTCTCGTACGCTACTACTGCGCCAACGAGGCAGTTAGTTAGTTATATATATACATAATATATCGTTGGTCGTCGGTCGGTCGCTCGTATATATAGTTGGTCTGTTATAATACGAAATACCTATAGTCATTTTTAGATCGAGATATCCTATCGTAAGTAAATCGAAAGTGGTGTTATTTGTGGATCGGACTGACAAAATCATATGTTTCCGAAGTTCAGAAGTTCATATACTATATCTGTAACAGGCAACTGCTGTTTGTAATATTAAAATAATATAATGGGTTTTTACTAAATATTTATGTACGTATACACCTTACATATTCCAAAATAACATTTTTTTTCTATTTTTGTCTGTCTGTCCGTTTGTCTGACTGTTTGTTCCTGCTAATCTCTAGAACGACTTGATCTATTTTAACGGGACTTTCACTAGCTGATAGCTGATGATACAAGGAGCAACTTAGGGATTTTTTTTAGACTAGCTTCGCAGCGCGGGATTACTGTTGTACGGCCGGTAATATCGCAGAGCTCAGCTAGGCCATACATCTATGTGTGTTTGTAATATTAAAACAACCGTTTTTAACTAAATGCATATGTGTACATGGTACATATACCAAAAATGTAGTTAAACATTTTTTGGCTGTCTGTCTGTTTGTTCTGTTTGTTGCGGGTAATCTCTGGAACAGCTTGACCGATTTTGACGGGACTTTCACGGGCAGGTAGCTGATGATCCAGGGAGTAACTTAGGCTTAGGAGTACTTTTTTTAGACTAACTTTGTCCCGCGGCGTTACTCGCGGTACAACAATAACCGTGGGTAACACCGCGGGGTTCAGCTGGTTTATCATAAAGGTACGAGTTCCTTGATGATTTATAACCTCTACCTAATCTGGACACTTTCATCTGTATACCCAAAAATAGTTGTAAATATGGTTGTAGGTAGGTACGTGATGTGCTTCATCAAACCCAAATCCGCATTGAAATTCGACGCGTGCGCCGCATCCCCTCTTCTACGCTCCGCCTGACAAACTTTCACTTTCATTTCTAGGGCATGCGGTTTATTGTGACAGAGTTCTTTGAAACATACTCCCGACAAGCCAAAAACAACCTTTTATGTTTCGATATTCAGTTAGATTTAGTTAAACTGATAACTATTATTTGAAACTTCGTTGCACTATGATGTTCAAACGACAAAAGCCGAAAGTGGTTATCTATTTTGCGATTGAAAAGAAATTTTGTTAGTGAGGCGGTTAGGTTGAGTTTTGTGTAAAGGATGATTGTGTTTCGGACATTTTACAAGGTATTCGAGCCAGTTCCGATATTCAGAGCCATTGACGGATCCACGTTTTATGTTATGAAATAGAGTTGACACGGGGCTTTTGTATTATTTCTCTCTAAACACAATTTTTTCTTCAATGAATTAAGTCTTGCATCATTTACATCTGAGACACCTTTTTAGCTAGGAATTTTTACTAGTAAGTATAAAAAATTTAAGTCTAGCATAAGTATGATATTTAGGTAGGAGCTAGATGACGTAGCTTCTCGTGTTTTACGCTCAAAAGCGATTTGTTAGAATAATGTTTAACCTGAAGTACTATATATAATAAAAAAGCCCATGTTCTGTGCTAAAATTTGATTCTTTATTTGGTTAATTCCTGAAATACGACCTATAAGATTCTCTTGAGAATTTTCTTTCAACAACACTATTAAAATACTTGACTAAGCTTTTTTATTTGTCAACCGATTGAAATAAAACTAACACTAAATGTTAATTGAAGTTTATCACAATAAAAGAGACATATGAGCAAAACGTATCACAATCGATTAAGCCAGTTTTCAGATTATCGCACAAAGACAAAAAATCCAAAAACAGTTAAACGGCTAAACCGCTGAACCGATTGCAATGAAATTTACAGTGGGAATACTTTCATTCTTGAAGAAGGGCCATAGGCTACTTTTTGCCGCGATAGCAGACATACAGGACTGTTTCGGCATTTCAGTATTTTTTATGTTCCTATGGATTTACAAAAATGAAGTGTATAAGTAAATCTATACAAATAAATAAAATTGGAGTGTCTGTTTGTAATATTAAAATAACCGCTTTTTACTAAATGCATATGTATGTATACAAGGTACATATAACTAAAATGTATTTAAAAAAAAATTTGTCTGTCTGTCTGTCGGTCTGTCTGTCTGTCTGTCTGTCTGTCTGTCTGTCTGTCTGTCTGTTTGTTCCGGGTAATCTCTGGAATGGCTGGACGGATTTTGACGGGACTTTCACTGGTAGGTAGCTGATGATCCAGGGAGTAACTTAGGCTACTTTTTTTAGACTAACTTTGTCCCGCGGTGTTACTCGCGGTACAACAATAACCGCGGGTAACACCGCGGGGTTCAGCTAGTATAATAATAAAATCAGTCAATCTTACCCTCATAGTAAAAACTCTGCTTAGACTGCTTAGTTTGAAGCTGGATGGTAGATGGCGTAGTATGAGTGTCCGAAATATTTATTCATTTAAAAGCCAGACACACACTTGTACTTCTTCAGACACCACTTTAAAATTCAGCCCAAAAAAAAATTAAACCACAGTGAAATATCCCCTGAGCCAGAATTCCACTCCAGAAATCACGTACCTTCGTCAAGCACCATAATTACTTATAATACCTGACCAAAATACCATGTTCTTGAAAATACTTTTACAAGAAAGGTGTCATATGATACGCATTTAAAGTTAATTTTGAACGGAATCAAAGATGTCCCACTTTCTGAGGGTGAGTCAGAAAAAAACCCGTTATAACTTGGCCACCCATCACACTGTTACGAGCATATTTGTTGGCTGTTAAATGCAATACTTGCAAAGCGGATGAAACAATACTCGTATTACTCGTTAAGCTGGTGGACCCTGTCTTTAGTCATCAAGCCATGTCTTAAATGATTAACGGGCAGTAACTTATAGCTTTCCTGGGAACAGGGCCTGGTAGAAGTGGCGATTGACGTAGACTGTATGGTTGGTCTAGTAGTTTGAGCGGTCGACACGTCGCATTCTATTACGCCATGTGTTGTAGGTTCATATTCCACATAGGACAACACTTTGTGAGATCTCAAATTGCTGTTCTGAGTCTGGGTGTTCTTTGCGTCCGTTTCATGTATGTTCATAGAGTCGTCCGCGATACATGATGTAGTAGAAATATAGTGAGAGTGGAGGGAGGGCATTAAATCACAAGATCCAGATCCTCCGTAGATTAATGCGTCTGAATCAACTGTCGGAGTGGTTTTTAGTGGAAACACCACATCTTATGTCGTATATGATGTCCACAGAATATCATCCATCTATTATACACCCATTCTCACCTTTTTGTACATTTACGGGCTAAATGGATATTCTATTTATCATCATCATCAGCCTATCGCAATGCACTGCGCGGACTAGGACGGAGGACATAGGCCTCTCAAATTGCACCCCACTTGGTCCGATCCTCAGTTTCTCGCATCCAGTTAAAGCCAACAGTCTTAATCAAATCATAACTCCGCCTGGCCTGTGAGCATACTACACTACATTTGTCCAGACGCGGTCTCCACTCAAGAACACCTTTACTCCAACGGACATTGGTTCTGCGGCTAATATATCAAGTTCTTGCCATAAATTGAATAATATCATTGTAATAAAAAACTTAATTCGCTATCGCAGATCATTAAATAAAGTACGACGGTGTGATACACGGCCATACGTGTGCGCAGTTTTGCGGATGTGTACCGGATTCAGGATCACAAACACTATTACTTTCGTTTGAATGTTAAACACTTTTACCTTGACATCCATTGTATAGGCGTGCTTGTTAGACTCTTTTTTAGAAGAAATTTAGAAGTAGCTTTGGAGGGTTAAGGCTTTTGAAAAATAGTTATTGGGTTGATTTCAAGTTTTCTTGCTCATTGCTGATGATGTTTTATCCAGTAATTTACTCACCTCTTACACACACGGAATGAACATTCGTGTTATAATGTAATAACTACTCAGTAAATAACACTAACAGTAATAAAAAGGCTTGCTCGTGGTTTAATGCGACGTCGTTCTCAGGGCTATGAAACTTCCATACATCTGTCATAACAAAAAAATTACATTGAAGGTGGTGTCACCCCTCTAAAGAGGTACTCAAACTTTGACCATAATGTACATCCGTACTGATAGGTGGAGCTAGTTGACATAAAAACTTGAAAAAAATTAAGTACTTACTTAAATATACTAACTTTTAATTAATTTAATTTAGTAATTAATTTAATAAGTAAAGCATTTTTTTCTGTCAAAACACTATTATTTCAATTTTTCAGTTTGAAAATGTTATGTTGGTGAAACGAAACGTAAATTGGTACTGACAGAAACGTAAACGGTAAACGTTAACTTTCAAAACTTTTCTGTTTCTGGTTTCGTTGTGTTCTGGTGATATACTTAGTATCTATTTTGTGCTTTTTCCTTGGATTCTGTGATACGATACGTAAACTATTGACCCTACACTGTGAATACTGAACCTTGCTTGCTTTGCGATTTGGATTCAACGACACTTTCAAAATGCCGAGAAAGTCAGCTTTTAAGTGATCTTTTGTAATTTTTCGCAATTCTCTTGTGTAAAACACAAAACAGAAGTAGTAAATTTTGTAATGGATAGCTAAATATTATTTTAAACAGCTGGTGTACAAATGTCAACAGATTACTTAAAGGCAAAACAACTTTGTGTAATAATAATGCTACGAAAATACAAGCGTTAAATTATTATAAATCGCATAATAAACGGCGAACTTAAGAGATCTAAACTTGTGTTTTATTTAATAAATTTGTCCTTAATCCAAAAACAAGTATGAAATTCATTAGCTCCATCTATCGGGCTAGATGTGATACACGCAGCGCCATCTCTGTGCTTGGGTACTCCCATTTAAATCAATTGAAATCCTTAGTGGCGCATCTATGTCTACTGTAGTGTATTATCTATGGTCGTTCTGAGGCTTTTACAAAATGGAAGGTACTCAAAGAATTAAATAAATAAGTATAAAACAGGGTGCATATAATTATTATGCTCTTAATCCAGTACACCCCTCTCCTTTTCTTTGGTTGTTACTTAAAAGGTGACAAAGCACCAGTCACAAATATTGAAGCTAAATTCTTGGTAAATTTGATCATAGAAAATATTTCGACTAATCTGTATTTTCTCAAGAAAAATACTACACAAAATTGTGCAATATCACATAAATATCACAAAATAAATCGATTATTTTACCTTAATCGAATACTCTAAGCCACCCTTAAATCTTGATTTAGTGAGGCAATAAAACGAATGATTTAGTCGAGTATCAAACGATTATAATCGTTTAATTCAATAACCTTATCGGGGTCATCTGAACGATGATCAAACTGCACTCACTCCACGAGTTCCATTTTTAAATACGTATACATCCGTGTCAAAAAAAGAAAACGATATTCCACATTCAAAAATGTGAAACTGTCATCGAACACGTCATTTTTCAACAGATAGAATTTCTGTTATAAATAGATTTATTCGAAAATGAGTTTAATGACATGGTTAATGAATTGTTTTTGAATGTCTGGAAGAAAATAAGCTTATGGTGGGTCATGATTCAAGTTTGTCAATAGTACAAACAGCGGATTTGTCTCAAGGCGCTATAAGATGTGTTTCAGGCGTAATGATTCAAAAACTACGTGTTACTCCAGTACAGTACAGTAGCACATTGACATATTTCCACAAAAGTGAAATTCAGCTTTAAATACATAACAATTTTGTGTACTATTTTTGCGCAATATTCTATTTCATTTTTGTATATAGTACAAAATCTTATGTTTTTACGTGGTTTTTACCATATATTCCAGATTTGAAGATAGTTTCAGTTTCCCTAAGACTTGACAATAATTCTGCGTGGTTTCGTGAATAAATAAATAAATATAAAATAATCTGGTCAAACCGTATCAAATGTTTTAAAACATGTTGATCTCAGAAATAAATCGTAAAAGTAATATTATGAATCTTATTTTCACACTACTACGAAAGTCTTAAAATTATAGTATTTATATTATGCACCATTTCAAAAAATGAACTTGTTTTCCAAGTTATGAACGCCAGCAATAAAAATAAAAAGACACATTTTTGAACTTCGAAATTCAACGGAACAACAAAAACTTTTACCGCCAAAAAAGTTCACGCACAGAACGCAACAATTCTGCCTACTTTAAAAGCGGTTAATCGACTTCCTCTCATTAGTAAAGGGGTGGCATAAAAAGACAATCGGTTACATAACAGCGCAAATCGCTGAATGTCGGTCAGCAGTTGCGCAAGAGTGAAAGGTTGCATAAGCTGGCTTAGGCGAGATGAGGTTCTTGCGCCATACTCGACGTGCGCAGAAGCGGCACTTCTCTGATACTATAACACTTGTCTTTCCCAAAATTTTTAACCTCACAGAAATGTATATTTCAGTCGTGGAAAAATGTGGACAAAGAGGGTCTTTTGAGCTCTCAGCTCTATATAACTTTTACCTATTATAGGTAGACGTACGATTTATTTATCGTGATCTTAATTTAAGTCAGCCCACAATGGTCCAGCCACGGCGCGGCGGCCATTCCCACCAAAGACCAGCCAACTACGCAGCAGAAATTATATTGCACAAGTGTATGTGCATAAACCTCAGTCTATGTTCCCTTAATCTCCAGCACGTGCTCTCCGTGGCATTGGGGCTAAGACCCCAAATTTCCAAACTCCGATCTGTTTTTAAGCATTTCTATAACCAGAAAAACTAAGTAACACCTTTTTTAGTCCACTCTAAGAATCGAAACCCAGACTTCTTGTTTGGTTATCTCATACGTTAACCGCTAGCCCTATGAGGCAGTTAAATAGTAAATAGTATACTATGGCGACTTGTCCAATTATTACTAGCATCTGTTTTAGTAAAGACACGTTTGGTATTACGCAGTACTAAGCAAGTCCGTGCATTATCTGTCTGATGAAACTATATTTTATCTGTAATTACGCAGGTAAAGAAATGTAGATAAAACATGAAACTTATAGTGAACCTTGTGATGCAATTATATTAAATAGATAAGAAATTTATGAGTAAAGTTGGGAGACTTGTAGCGGTGAAACAACCTTCTGTGTTATCAGTACAGCGTGTATGACAGGTCTAGAAGCAGTATCTCCCGACGAGGAATAATGATCATGCCTTACAAGTTTTGTATACATACTGTTTGGCGCGAGAACTTTCGTTGCGAGATACAGGATTAGCATTTACTTCGCAATTTTTCACCGTTGTTCTTTATGAAGATACATATTTTCTATATATATATAAATATATATATATATATATATATAATTATATTTATAAATATGTTCATATTTCCTGTTTATTTATCAACAGATTAGCGTGTCAAGGTTAACCAACAAACAATTCTTGACACAGAAAATTGACTGTTCCCAAGTAAATAAATATAACATGTAACTAAAGTAAAAAAATCTTAAGCGTTTATACCCTTAAAATCATCTGAAATAGAAGGGTAAGTAAGTAGCAGATACAAAAATCCTTAAAATTACTATGCTTAAACTCGTCTAAAGTACCAGGTCATCATAACCAGTCAGTCATATGTCTATTATAGACATATCACTGTCCTCAATGAGGCAATCAATGTTTTATACCAACTGTCGTGTCTGCGCTCCGTGTACAATCTCTAGATCGAAAGTGGGGATGCATGTAAACTGCCCTGGTCTTTATTCCCCCCCCTAGTTTGTGGCAATTACAATCTACAAATCGCGTTAGTTTACTACTAAGTTACTCGCGTATTTAATTTTTACAATTTTATGCTTAATACAAATGGTCCAATTTCATGCAAAATGCTTATTTCGCATGAAATTGGAGTTTATTAAAGAAATGTTATTTTGTAAATTAATTTTGGAGTTGGGTAATGGGGAGAGATTAGTTTTCGGTATGCTCAATTATTTAGGTAAATGAATTTCGTTTCGTTTCGCGTAGACCTTCGCGAATAATTATATAGCGAAAATAAAACTAAGTCTGAAATGCATTAAAGGTGTATTTTCATAGCTGTATTATCATTTATCTACGGACAGACTACTAGACAGGAAGACAGCAGTCTTTTTTTACATAAGTGGCTGATTACAGTGTGCATTTTGACGATCATTTAGTTTATTTTTATTGTATTTGAACAGCATTTCTGCGGCACAGATAGCGTTTTGTGTATGTTTGTATAGTCCCCCGCCACACAGGATATTTTCCTAGTGCGGGACTTTGTCTTTAAATAGGAAAAAATCTCCACGATATAATATAAGGAGTAACTTGGCTACTTTTTTTAGACTAACTTTGTCCCGCGGCGTTACCCTCGGTACGACAATAAACGCGGATAACACCGCGGAGTTCAGCTAGTAGGCTCTAAAATTAAAGAAAAACGTTTTTGCGTAGTCGGTTAAAAAAACTGATTAGTTAGTGTGCATTAAGAATACAGAACACCAGCCCCTAATCATCCTGTGAGATGCAAGAAACAAACTACCAGGACAATAGAACTGCATAGAGAAGGAAAACTTGAAAAAAACCCTGTACAAACCCGTACAAACATCAAAATCTGTACAGTTAGCTTTTGCTGTTATCAATCGGATTTTACTAAAAGATTTAAACTAACAAAAATAAATCCATACGAGTTCCGTCGAAACCAAATCGTTCTCGTGTGAACAAAAAACTTATATAAATAAATAAAAAATATAATATAATTTAATGTTACGTCATAGATCAATGATACGGTGATACGTACCAGTGTGTCAGTGGGTGAGAGAGGTTGCACAATTGTTGCTATAATTATAATACTGATACAGTTTATAATTGCCGTGTTGTGTAACATGCTTGTTTCCACGTTCGCTACTTTCGGTTTTTTGTGTTCTCTTTTTGAAATTTTGTTTTTTTTTTGTTTTGTTTATTTTTGTCCTCAATGAGTTTCAAATACTTATTTTTTTTACTTGTTACTTTTTGGCACGAATAAGCTAGGCCCGAAAGGAAACCGGTGTAAATCAATTATTTTTTAGCTTTTCTGCGATTCAGTGAGCTTATCGAAGGTGGAAGATTGAGATTTAAATAGTGGGTGTCCATGGGCGTCGGTGGTCCCTTACCATCAAGTGACTTTCAGCTCCTATAAAAAAAAAATTATTTTGTGTCTGATATTATATGACGGATGATTCCTTCTTAATGACATCTATACAAATAAATAAAATTGAAGTGTCTGTTTGTAATATTAAAATAATCGCTTATTACTATATGCATATGTATGTATACACGGCACATATGCCAAAAAATTATTTAAAAAAAATTGTCTGTCTGTCTGTCTGTTTGTTCCGGGTAATCCCTAAATTTTGACGGGATTTTCACTGGCAGCTGATGATCCATGGAGTAACTTAGGCTACTTTTTTTTAACTAACTTTGTCCCGCGGCGTTACTCGCGGTACGACGGTAACCGTGGGTAACACCGCGGGGTTCAGCTTGTTTTTAATAAGTTTCATCCAATGCATCTCGTCTGAATACTGCGTCTGCTGATTAGTCGGAGTAGAACGCCTTTGACAATTTTAATCTTTACAAGTTTTTTTTAAGTTTTAAAACAAATACTCAAATCCCTCAAGAACTTGTTAATCTTATATAATAAAGTAACCTAATCTAATTGAAAGGAAACATATTTTTATATTTAATTTGTTCATTTAAACATTTCCTTTTAAAAGTACATACACTAAAATGCCTACGTCACTAGGAAACAAGATATTCAAGAAGTTCTATAGAGGGCGTTGGCCGCAGTGAAATTCGGCGTTATACTATACCGAGCGGCCTTCACACCGCGCACCGCTTTCCATTGTACGCCTTCGGTTTCTGTGAGCCTGGTACCACAACTTACTTAGTATGCACAAAAAATGTGGTTCGGTCGGTTTTTGTTTACATTGTATACATGGAAGAAAGTGTTGTACCGGAGATACTTTGTAAACCCCTTTTAATCAAATAAGAAAAAGGAAGTAAGTATATCATATTATATTTCGAGTACCCAAAGGTTAATAAGTGAGACTAAAGACTTCCTGAGAAAGTGCCTGACAGACTAACTAATGTCATTAAGCTGGGTAGACCAATACTGCTCCACTCTCAGCAATACGATCCATGCTGCCCAGCACATTACTCGAGACAGGAACAAGTTGCGAGCTGTTGTGAACACTTCCAAATAAGGGTCCTCAGAATTGAGGATAGCGACAAAATAATGAGACTATGTCAACTTATATGTCAGTTATTTACAGAGTTCAGTTTCACAAGTTCACAAGTTTTGGATTTACATTTATGTCAGTTATTTGTCAGCAACTTTTAGCTATCTAACAGTGAAATCGGCAGTTAACTATTTGAATATTTATCAGGAATTAGTAAAATTGGCCCTGAGTGTGATTAACAAAGGGCAAAGGCCAATAGTATCAGGTGGAAGGTACAGTACGATTTATTGGTTGTTTACTATTTGTAACTCTTACCAATTACCCTCTTCCTCCACTCTTACTTAATCCCTCTTCCTCAACTTTAAGTCTGGTGACCTTTATGTATTAACTTTGATTCTAGGTGTTTTTTGTCTGTAATCTTTCCTTATATTCAAATTGTTGTTCACGATACATTAGGATTAGGATGTACATCCTCCACTGCTTTAATAATAAATAGCCGAGACTAACTAGGCAATAAAATAATAATCAAGAAAATCATCATGTTCATTATACAATTAGTTTTTCCTGGGTGAAAATTAAAACCAAAGACACTGTCGCTGTCAGGATCACTAGACAAACAGGGAAATCAAATACAACAGTTAAAAAAAAAATCATATATGTACATACATGCTATATCCTAATCTATTTAAATCTATACTTAATATATAAAGCTGAAGAGTTTGTTTGTTTGTTTGAACATGCTAATCTAAGGAACCGCTGGTCCGATTTGAAAAATTCTTTCAGTGTTAGATAGCCCATTTCTCGAGGAAGGCTATAGGCTATATATCATCGCGCTAAGACCTACAGGAGCGAAGCAACAATGAAGAATGTTAGAAAAACGGGGGAAAATTATCACGCTACGGGCAATAGGAGACGCAAACGAGGTTGCGTGGGTCGGCTAGTATTATATAAAAGAGGAAGGTGACTGACATACCCAGAGACCAAACCACTGAACCTAGAATCCCGAAATTGTGCATGTAGGTTCTTTATATAACTTAGGTAAGCACTAAGAAAGGATTTTTTGTAATTCCACCCTTAAGGGGGTAAATCAGGCGATGAAAGCCCTCGTGGGCGAAGCCGCTTGTACAATCTAGTATATTATATACTTAGACCCCGTTTCACCGGTTACAGATAAGTTCCGGATAGTTTAACTGACAGGTGGTTTAATACAATTTATATGAAAGACACTTAAAATTATCTGTCAGATAAGCTATCCAAAATTTACCAGTAACATGTGAAACAGAGTATTAATAGACCATTTGTTAGTCGAATTTATTAAATATTTATATTAATAAACAAAGCTTTTCCTGAAAATGTTTTTAGTATGAGAAAACTCAATTTTCCGGTCCGAGGAGGAGGGGCCGGGGCGAAGGGCGGGACGGGTGAACGCTCTCTATTCCACGCTATCGTCCGCGATGCGCCCGCGCCGGCGACTTTATTGCTGTGCTCGAAGGGCCCAGGAGAAATTAATACGTCATTTATATATTTGTGATATTTTATAATTATTTAATTAACCAAGTTCAAAAGAGGAGGAGGTTATGAATTCGACTGTTTTTTTTACTGTTTATTACCTCATTACCTCCGACTGGTTGAACCGATTTTGATGATTCTTTTTTATTTGAAAGTTTGTGTATTGTTTTTTTTTTCAGAAAAATAGATCGTGCTTATCACCCCATTGTTTCTACTGAATGGGAATCGAACTCATGACCTTCGTCGCTGTCGATCTTTCTAGGCTAAATAAAGTAAATTACCTAACTTTAACAATCAGAATCCGCTTGCAAATTAAAAGCTGTTTGAAATTAACAAGTTAATAAAGTAAAAAGTATTTTACATCCATTGCCACTTGTATGTTAGAAAAATCATTTTTATTATATTGCACTTAAAACATACATAATGAAAATGTCTTAATATTTAAATTTGAATGTTATTTAAAATAACAGTTACTTACTTTATAAGTATTAGTATAACACATCAAATTAGTAAATCTCACAATTTTACTAGTTTTTTATTAAAACATTTAACATTTTAAAATAAATATTTACTTATTTAATATTTTTGTTATTTATTTATAAAAATATTTCTTGCCATTTAATGTAACTTTCTATTTTGGTAGTAGTAAAAAACATAGAAAACCACACTAATAAAGTCCCGGCCCTCTAACACGTGTCCCTCCTATCTCTGTGACCCACTTACACACACATATTTAAACTAACACTTGTGTGTGTGCGTGGGTTGTTAACTTACATTAGTAATGCATTAGTATGCATTCATCGACTGTAAAACGTATATGTGTGAGAGAAATTTGGAATAAACACTGTATATGTGTGTGTTTATCTAGGATTATGGGCCTTGTGGTTCTGCTACGTTATTATATTTTTCAAGAAAATTTAATATTTATATATGAATACTAGCTTTTACCCGCGGTTTCGCTTGCGCAAAATGTTTCATACAAACTTTCATCCCCTATTTTATCCCCTAGGGGTGGAATTTCAAAACTTCCTTTCTTAGTGCTCACTTAAGCTATATATAAAGAACCTACTTACAATATTTCAGGATTCTAGGTTCAGTGGTTTGGGCTGTGCGTTGATCTCTGGGTATGTCAGTCAGTCACCTTCCTCTTTTATATATACATATAGATAGATTACGATGTACATATATAATTGTATAAAAGAGATTTTATTTCATGAAATAATATTAAAATGTTTTAACTGTAAAGCACGTTTATTATATTTATTATTTAAGGGTAGTAGACCCAAGCTGATTTCAGGAACGGGCCGACTCGTCAGGGGTGGTACCACCTCACCTCTCACAGAAGGCCAACTTAAATGGCAGCATACTTGCTATCGTGTTTTGTTGGTGAATGTGAGACCGGAGACCATTGATGCAGAAGCATCTCAATAGGCTGCCATAATAAATATAAAATAAATATATATAATAAATTTGGGTCACCATGCTGCACTGTTGCATTGTCTGCATTCTTCGCAATCAGTGTGATGTGGTCATAACTCTCATTACTATAATAATAATAATATCTGATCAGAAGGCAGTCCTCCTAGACACGGCACGTATAGTGAGGAGGTTCCTGTCTCTGGAGCCCTAACCACCGGTTTCTTGGTCCCTGTACCCGAAGTCGGTGGTCTACTATTTTTTATATTTTTAAATGTATTTGTTTTTATATTTATATTTAAAAATGTAATTAATGTGTATATATAAGTGAAATAAAGGAAATAATAATAATAAATATTTCGGGCACCAAACACACAACGCCATCTAGTCCCAAGCTAAGCAGAGCTTGTGTTATCGGTACTAGACAACTGATACAAATACATATATACTTTTTTTTGTAAATACATACATATTATACATAGAAAACACCCAAACTCCTCTACTCTTGGATTCTGCTTGTGCTTTCCATCAGGCAGTGTGAAGACACTTTGGCAGGCAAATATAAAACTAAAAAAAATTGGCAGTCATAAAGACTGCCAATAGGAGTGAAAACTTATAACTTGGAATGTTTTTTGTAAAATTAGAAATATCATAATGTTTAAATTAAATCATCATGTCGGTGACGCGGTGACGCGAACTCATAAGATTTTCTAATTTCGAATATCAATTTGCATTTTCAGAACTATACAACTGATATGACGGTATTTAAACATTTTTACCTGAAGATGACAGAGTTCCGCCGGGGGAGTGATGTTTTCCGTCTTGACGGGAGTGATACCACAGTACACACATACACATCGTAGAAAAGCAATTTTTATTTATTAATAACCGACTTCAAAAAAGGAGAAGGTCTTAATTTTTTTTTGTTACCTCATAAATTTCAACTGTGTGAACCGATTTTGATGATTCTTTTTTATTTGAAACTAGATGAACACCGCGGAACAAAGCTAGTCTAAAAAAAGTAGTCTAAGTTACTCCCTGGATTACCAGCTACCTGCCTGTTAAAGTCCAGTGAAAATCGGTTCAGCCGTTCCAGAGATTACCCGGAACAAACAAACAGACAGACAGCGGTTATTTTAATATTACAAATACACACAAATATATACTAAAGATATTACAAACAGACACTCCAATTTTATTTATTTCAATTTGGTCCAGATTGATGCCGATATTTTTTTTGTTGAAATATATTATGGAAGGTTTACAGCTACTAAATAAAAATATAATTAAACAAGAAAACAGACAACCAATGACAAATCCTCGCTTATATACAACAGAATAACATTAAGTGCACAAGACAGTACAAGGTAGTATCATTACAGGCACAGATACTGACACCAATATAGCAAACGAATTGTTTACATACATTTTTATACATTATTCACTAGGACATCTCATTACTATCATACATAAATACATATTAGGAGTACATATATGTCTGTACAACCCACCCATTATGAGTATCAAATGAAAACACTTAAAGTATTTTTTTTTAAATTAACTGGTAATAAAAACTTGTATTTTTTTTTTAAATTAATCATTTGTTTCTACTAAAGAGCAAAAATTCTCTTTAAACTGTTCCAAATTATATAGGTATCATATTGAAAATTGCCACAGTACTTTTAAATAGCCAATGCGTAAGAGAACGTATAGGTTCTCTAGCGCATAGGGACAAATTAAACCACTTAATTGTTAAAATTCGTTGACTTATTGTATCTTAAATATATGCAGCTTCTGTTAATCGTCGACAGCTGAATGAATGCATTCCCCAAAGAGCGCCAACCATCCTGGACTCTGGTCTTGCACTGCCATCAGCCATTTTCCTCAAGTCGTCAGTCCATCGTGCCGCAGGACGTTCTACACTGCGTTCGCCTAATCGCGGTCTCCACTCTATACTTGTACACTCCAGCGATGATCAGTCAATATAGAATCCAGGAGTATTTATAACGAAGATGTATGAAGGAATTGTTGATCGTTCCAAATACACGGAAGTTATTACTATCTCCAAGACAACCTGAAGAAAGAAAATAAATAGAAGAGTACTGATGCAATAATAATGGTATGTGATCTAAGATTTTAAAATATGATGCAGTTTTTTTTTGGTATTTATATGTCATAAATGTAATGTATAAGTAATACCACGCTCGGCTCTTAAGCGTGATGTTACTAGGACACTATAAACGTCAGCAAATAAAAAATCGATACAGTGATACGCAAGTAAAATACAATAAACTTATAAGCGATAAAACTAAATTTAATTTATACTTGTTTTATTCGTTTTTACTTTCTGCTCACCTGTGAAGTGAACCAATTTATTTTATCGCTACCAACTTACTTGCTGGTTACTATTTGTTATGAGGTTGACCAAGACTGCATAGATACAAGAAGGCTTTTGTATGTGTGGTAGTGCTTTGTTTTTTCAACTCAAGCTCAAAGACAACTCTAGGAATATATTCTGTATCGCGGGGACTTTACATACATACACCTGGGTGTTCTTTGTTATCTCTCTGCTCTCTCTCTCGTAGTAGAAATTGGTGACACGACTATTTCATCCCTGCAGTCTTGTATGTATTAAGAATATGCAGTGTCTGTCACTATCCCTTTTCATCCTGTGAGTCATGGAGCAAACTACCAGGACAACAACACCGCGAAGAACAGGAGAATTATTCTGTAGAATATACAAACATGCAAGTAAATGTCAGATTGAGAGATCTTTTAGTTTCTCAAGACATAGAAAGCGATAATTTTATGGGATTTGATACACAGAGTTTTAAAGTATGACTACTACTGACTGCTGCCGCCATGGACAATTGCAACTAAAGCCACACATATGTTGCCGTTCTTTAATTTGGAGCTTCGATAGCCTCGCTCTTTTAATAAAAAGCAACAAATGAGTTGTTAAACATTGGTTTTCTGTGATGTTGAAATTTTACTCCAATCGAGCTATCTCTGACAAACTGTTAAATACACAATATACAACGCCTAATTCTTAAATGAATTCATCTACATAAGACAAAGAGCACTCCATGGGCTCAACACCTCCTTCACAATTATGAGTCCCTGGTATATCAATAATGTACAAGAAACAGCAAATTTCCGTCTAACCGCGCGTTGTCTACAAGTGGGCCAGTTAAAAATAACGGCTAACATTCCCGGCTGTAGTTCGAACGCTTTTGCCAAATGGTTAACCCTGATCAGTTAAGAATAAGGCTATGGACTGTTAAGAGGACATTAAAAAAGTCATAGTTATACATTATTATATTTACATATATCTATAGGTACAAGAACACTCTGAGAAAAATAGAGTTGAATTCAGAACCTCCTCGTTTTCGATGTGTAACATCTCGTTTTCCTGCAACGGATATGTAAAAACAGAGAGCCGTGAAAATACGCTAGAATTAGCCGTCAGATAGTAGGTGAAATGAACTGAAATGTCTAGTGTTACAAATCCTATCCCTACGTCTGGTATAAGGTATGCTCATTTTTTATTTTAGAAAAATTATGACTTGTCTGATATCTGCAATTCATGGTTTGATAGTCATTTTAAAATCACGTACCTTTTCCTTTTATTTCCAGGACTAAGACGAAGAAAAATTGCGGGTCAACATGCTGCATTGTTGTTTTTTTTGTTGTCTGCATTCGCAATGAGTATGGTGACCAAGACTTTTGGATTCTGGTTATGCTTTCCATCAGGCAGAGTAAAGTCACACATTATATCTCTTTTTAAGCGAATATTAAACTGACAAGTTATAAATTCAAAGACATATTATTACTCTAGTAGAATCTATTCTAATATATAAAGCTGAAGAGTTTGTTTGTTTGAACACGCTAATCTCAGGAACTGCTGGTCCGATTTGAAAAATTCTGTATTCAGTATTAGATAGTCCATTTATCGAGGAAGGCTATAGGGTATATATCATCACGCTACTACTAATAGGAGCGGAGCAACAATGAAGAATGTTTCAAAAACGGGGGAAATTTTCACGCTACGGGCAATATAAGGCGCAAACGACGTTGCGTGGGTCAGCTAGTAATCCATAATTGTGTACACACTAAGTTGAGACACCTCGCACATTCTTGTCAAATTCCAAAACTGGCAGATTTACTATGTGTACTATTTATTGTAACGAGACTGCTAACAAACAAACTCATATAAGAATAAATGATTAGTACCATTGAATAATTATTATTTTGCCTGAGCAGAAATCAAACCCTAAAGGTCATCCTCTAACTCGGCAGTACGATCACTCATCAGCCGACCAACAGGCCAGCAAATGTGCCTAATGCATGTCTACGTATCCTCATCGAAGTTAATACTATATTTAGTACGAACCTTTACACTTCCCCGTACTTGTGAGAGATTTTCTGATAAATATTTGTATGTCAATAAATATAATGAAGCTGTTAAAACTGTATTACGATCTCGGCACGGTTGCTGCACCGCGTAACGTCCGGCCCACCCACTAGGGTTGTCACACAGAGAAATGATACACTGAATATTTAGGTACATTATTTTAGAGTGGGTAACCAAGCTACATTGTTGTTTTGTATGCATTCGCAATGCTTTCCATCAGGTTGAGTAGAGTAATTTTGGCAGAACTTAATTTAAACAGTTAGAAGGAACCTATTGTGTGTTTACTTAAATATCAATTCATGAAAATAAAAATATTTCTACTTTTTTACTTATTTTAAACTTGTAGTACAAAGGCGGACTTATTGAAATGAAGCATTCTTTTACAGGCAACCAGGTGATGTAGAAATATGTTGCAGTAGGTGCAAAGATAATATTTTGTATTCTACAAAGTATATTGGTATAGTGTTTTTTTTAATTTCTTTTTTTTACAGCCGAAACATGAGCAGTGTTGGACTTAGTGCTTCTTTAAACGTTGCCACATCAAGCGGTTCCTAGCTGGCAACGTCCAATAGAAAAAAAGAAAGAATAAATCTCTTTCTTTCTTTTTATATATAGTATCCACGACTTTCACCAGATAGACAGCTCGTTTTGTATGTAATTATGTAGATAATTTTTCTATTAAGTATTTTAAAAATGTCCAATTCAAACAATACTAAAATATTGTGAAGATAAATGTAAGTACTTTTCAATTATGGTTAACAATTTTTACTTGAGCAGGAAAACAATTATTTACATTCAAACTGAGAAAACAGACACTTTTTTTCCTGAACTTATTGCGACAACCCTACGGTACACGACGGTGCAAGTGCAGTGCGTATTTATAATCGGCCCAAATTCTAAAGTGGGATGCGTTTGTGGGCCAGCCCTGCGTCCCTCGGCAGAACACCTCCGTGTGAATATGTACTCCTGGTACTTACGAATGACTTATCGATACATTTTGATTAAATTTAGCCACTACCCAACTTCTTAGTTCACACAATATTTCTTTAGAGAAGACGCAAGTGTTTCACGTCAATTCCTTTTCTACAATCGCCAACGTATCCGTTCTATTGCATTATTGGCTTATATTTTAATTTGACCACGTGACTTAGCATTGAAATGACGTCACTGCTGTACATTTGACTTTTGCTGACTGGCTGTCGTTTTAATAGTATGTAAGCAATCCTTACTGCTAAACGAGAGATAGTTGAATTCTATATCTGGGTGTAATTTATATACAAGATATATGTATGTATTTGTAAATATACATAAGCAGATTTATTGGAAATATGACCACCGTGTATAAAAAAGATGTTTGGTAACCTTTGCATCCCGACCCGTCCTTGGATTGGATTATTATATTAATTTAAAAACCAAATCCAATCTCCAAAACAAATACTTGCAGATTATTTAAATATTTGAAACGACCCGGAAATCAAACCCGGGACAGCCTCAGCACAGCATTCGTATAGGGTACTACTGCGTCAGGCGAATAATATCAAGTAGTCAATATGTAATATCATAGTTTGCCAGCTCAGTTAGAAAAATTCTTGAAAAACATCTCAATCCAACTCAACATCAGAATATGGTACTAAATACCATACGATTTCACACACAAACATACATACATATATGTTCATACAACGTAATACAGAACCTTATATAGTTTTTCATAGCAAAAATTCGAACAGTTTAAATATGAATTACTAGCAGACCCACGCAACCTCATTTGCGTCTTCAATTGCCCGTCGCGTGATAATTTTCCCCCGTTTTTGAAGCATTTTCCATTGGTGCTCCTCTCCTATTGGTCTTAGCGTGATGATATATAGCTTATAGCCTTCCTCGATAAATGGGCTATCTAACACTGAAAGAATTTTTCAAATCGGACCAGAGGTTCCTGAGATTAGCGTGTTCAAACAAACAAACAAACTCTTCAGCTTTATATATTAGTATAGATAGATTAAAAGAAATATACCACAGAGGAAAAACATCTGCGCAGTATCACAACCTTTGCATTTCACATTGCGTGATAGACTCAGGAAAAATAACAGATCGTTCTATTGTTTTACACCCGCCAATAAATTATATGGTGCTATTATTGGACGGGTGGAAGGCTGGCGAACCTTCCGGGTACAGCATGTTTCCTGCAAACGGATTCTATAGAGTTTTCTTGCCATTTTCTCGATTACTAAACAACTACTTTTGAACATCGGCTCGACCGGCGGTATTACCCTTAATGAAGAATAACCTAAAATTACAGCATTCGTAGTGTCGTATTTCGTTGATGAGTGCGACACCGAAGGCCCAATGATGCAGAAGCATCTCAATAGAACGTCATAGTGTGGGTTGCATGCTGCTTTGTTGCATTGTCTGCATTCGTAATGAGTATGGTGACCACCACTCTTGGATTTGCTGAAGCTTTCTATCAGATTGAGTAGTAATTTTGGCAAGCCCGTATAAAAAAACTAGACTTTTATTTACATTTGAATTTAAATATTTCATCGTCACCTTCAACAATATCGCCTTCAGGTTTTGGGCTACGAAAAAATGCTGGCCCGACGGGTTTGAGTATAGTTTGTTTTAAGTTTTCCTTCTCTTTCCAGTGATGTTGTCCTGGTAGTTTCCTTCCTTAGTCCGCTCATACCCACGGGGTGAGTAAGAAGTAAACCACGAGTAAACTCTCTGTATTACAGAAGATTACGGACTTACCAAAATAAAATAAGCATTTAATAAAACTTAATTAAAATCTTTAAATTGTTAATGAAATTTTGATATCTCAAATGTAATATTAGTTTTCAATAAAACATGTAAATTTATAAAAACACGTGCCGTGTCATATTATTTTACTAAATGGCTCAAATTGAATAATTTACTAACGTAATCGATTTATTTGTTTGCGAATGCAATGTCTGTTGAACAAGCAGTTTTATAAGACTACTAGCCGACCCACGCAACCTCGTTTGCGTCTTCTATTGCCATTAGCGTGATAATTTTCCCCCGTTTTTGAAACGTTTTTCATTGCTGCTCCGCTCCTATTGGTCCGAGCGTAATGATATATACCCTATAGCCTTCCTCGATAAATGTACTATCCAACACTGAAAGAATTTTTCAAATCGAACCAGTAGTTCCTGAGATTAGCGTTTTCAAACAAACAAACAAACATACTCTTCAGCTTTATATATTAGTATAGATTTAAAGGTACTTATGGTCGCCCAATGCTCGAAATTCGACAATAATTCATTTATGTAACTTGTATTTATTTCCTTCTCCATATAAACTTTAACTGCGCCAAATTTTGTACTTCTCCTTAAGTATAATATTCGTGATAAGGGGTACTAAGTTTTAGCGCTTCACGTATTAATATTAAAAAGCACTTACAAACGTCTAGGAGATAAAAAAATAAATCATACAAAAAATGAGAGATTAAATAAGCAAGAAAAGACGACCCTGATGACTTAAGATTAAGTTTTGACTTAAGTATAAGTCATCAGGGTCGTCTTTTTATGTATATACATAAGTGTTATAAAATATTGAACTGACTGAAATTTAAAGACAATCAAGTTCATGAAACTTCTAATCGGTAACTAACATTCAAACTCCTGTAGATATATGTTATCCTGGTAGCCTGCTCAATTATCCATTCGCAAAATAGAACAATAGAAAAAAATAATGTTGAAAAAAACCATAAGTTGAATTGTCTTCAAGTCCTGAACGTTAAATAAATTAAAGCCATAATAAGTATGCGAGTAGGTATGAAATAGGGCCTGGGCTGACTTTTTGAAGAAAAGTTTGAAAACTTTTGAGTCGGTCTGTCCATACACATAATACTATACTATCATTAGATGTTCATGCATACAAAGTCATCGAAAACAATAACCGCAATCAATAAACGCATTCGAAAGTAAATTAAATTAGAAAATGGTGGCGGTATATAAATAAAAGTCAGTCAAGGTGACCAGGGAGACAATGCAAGTATTTTGGGACTGATGTCTCGCCAATAGCTAACGCCAGGTGTAGGTGTTCGATTCAACATTGTATACAGCATGGATGCTAATTACCAGTTAAAGAATGAAACCAGATAGAATAACTTTTTTATAGTATAATGCAAACGAGCAAAAGGAGCTGGTGGGAAGTATCTGCCACCGCACATAAATTCCTGCAACTCATGAACTGCAAGTACTTTCATCTATCATCACCAGCCTCAGTCCACTGCTGGGCATACGTCTCTTCTTAGTGAGGTATTTTTGGCCGATTATATAAACTTTACAGCTCCCAAAATCAGTCTGTCCTGCCCGATGGAAAACGTGAACAGAATCCAAGAGTGGTGGTCACCATCCTCATTGCGACTAAGGACAATGCTGCATGATGACCCGCAATATGGCGGCTTGGTGAGATGCTTTTTCACGCCCCGCTTAAAGGACTCGGGATAATAGTATGATAGAAACACGTGCGCTGGTAGTGATTTCCAGGTTTTAACCGCTCGGCACAGGAAGGAAGAACCGAATCAATGAGTGCGAGAGCGTATGTCTTCCACTCTAAGGAGGTGACAACTACGGCTGGTACGTGTTGTCATGTAGAGGAATGGAGAAGGCGGACTAGTTGGAAGAGCTCATCAGAACACTCTCCATGATAAAGGCGATAGAGGACTGCCATATAGGCGATATCTCTACGCATTTGCACAGGCTCAAGGGACTCGGTGGCATCAGGACTACCGACAATGCGGATTGCTCGCCGCTGCAACCGGTCTAGAGCATCGAACAGATACTGCGCGGCACCATCGCAAAAGTGAGAACGATAGTCTACGCACGAGCGAACCTGGATCTTATAAAGAAGACACAGGTGCCCAGGCAAGAAAAACCGTCTGACCTTGTTTAGAACACCTAACTTCCGTGAGGCCATCTTAGTGACACTCTCAACGTACTCGCGCGGGTTGAGATGGCAGCAGATACCCATGCCTAAGATATCGAGTCTGCCTTGTAATGGTAGTTGAGTGTTCTGAAAATTCTGAAGGGATCGAAAGAATTTAGGAGCTATCTACGTTAAGGTGTTCCTAGTTAAGAGATTGTTTAAGTATAGTTGGTGAAAACAACAGTTGACACCAGTCACGTAAAACAACCTCCATTTTACATGACTGTTAAGACTATGTTAAAAAAAAAACTATAAAAATAAAATACATAAATGACGTAACCATTAGTTACACTCGTAATTGACTAATTAACGGTAGCTATTTTTTTTATCTTTATCCTCGTATAATCCTTCGTAAGTGATGCAAAGGCTGCATGCACCGGCGTCATAGCCTCGACCATATCTTTTATTATTTAATTTTAGGGTTCCGTTCCTGAAAAATAAATAAGAACTATCATGCCAATATCACCAATGAGTTTGATCAAACATTTGTCATTTAGTGCTTAGTGAAACACACCTACAGAGTGATGACATATATAGTTAGTCTTGCCATAGACATTGTTACAAAGAAAATATTTTTATTATTGTACATTTATAACTATTACATTGTGTTAGTTTAGTAAATAATAGGTCTTTACCTAGCTCTTGCAGCTTGGAGACTGTCTGTTGGACGGGACAGTCTGTATAAGTCTGTTGTCTGCCGTTTGGGGTTGGAAGCTCTCCCTCATCCGCCATACTCACCAGACCTTGCACCTACCGATTATTATTTTTTTCAAAATTTAGACAACTTTTTAGTGGGTAAAAAATTCAATTAGCGAGAGGCAGTACAAAATGCCTTTGAAGAGTTTGTTGTCTCCCATCCAGCTGATTTTTACAAGAAGGCCATCAATGAACTGCCAATGCGTTGGCAAAGATGCGTCGATTGCATGGGTGATTACTTCCAATAACAAAAATAAAAAAGTGAAAAAATAAGTACTTTCACTAATTGCTTACACACAAAACGGCAATTTCATAGGTAAAGACCTATTAAATATTAAACCATTCAAAATATTTAGAGACTATTCGAAGTGGTCTCCATTGGCTTCAATACAGTCCTTTAAACGTTGAGGCCAGTTTTAAATAGCAGCACGCACTTTTTCTTTGGGAAAATTCATCACTGACAATGTTATGGAGTGTTTTGGGGACTCAACATTATCATGTCATTTAGAGCAAACCTTACTCTCTAAGACTCACCATAAATCATAATCTAGTGGATTAAGATCAGGACTAGATGACGACCAGTCTTCAGCTCTGATGTAGTCCGTTCGTTTCTAACCAAGATTGGGTGGATCGAGCTTCATGACTCGGCGCAGAGTCTTGTTGAAAGGACCATTCTTGGTTATTGACCATGGTGTTTTTAAGGGCTACCTTCTCAAGAATGGTATCTTGATCCACTTGTGCCAATGTTTTGATACCTTTTTCACAAAAATATGGCTCAGTAACTCTTTCATAGCTGACACCCCACTAAACCTATACTGAAGTCGGATAATGCCCTCGTTGTAGTCTCTTTACTTATTGAGAAGCTTCTTTTCAGCTTTCAGTTCGTTGCTCAGTTGTAAAAAAAATCTCATCCGTAAACAAAATTCTTCTATGACCTCCCTTTGTTTACCGCTTAAGTAGTAGTTTTGATTTTATCACCCTTTTCTTTTTTAAATTATTAGTTGAAAAATTACCAGTGCGTCTCTTATAGGCTGCAACTCCTAGGTCATCTTTTAAAGTACGCGACATGGTTCTAGTTGCTATCTTCATCTCCTGAGATAAAATCTTTTGCTTTCGGTCAGGATTTCTTCGAAATCTTTCCCGTACTGATTTGATCGCCTTTTAAGTACGAACACTACGAGGACGGCCAAATCTTTTTCTATCAGAAATTGTTGGTTCAGGTTTCATTGTACCCATCAATAGCCCGGTACACAAACATTTGACTAATACCAAGCGTATGGAGATTTAAAAATTGGATTTGGCTTCATATCACAGCGATTCGGTTCTCTTTATAACCCCACTCCATTTTAATATCACAGAATATTTTACATTATATTGGCGCGAAAATAAGAAAACACATTAAACAATCGTAAAAAAAAATGATAGATTCCAAATTCAAAAGTAATATTTTGTTTATTTTGCATTGTAACAGTATTTATGGCCAGACTAAGTGTATATTCGGACATCAACTAGTCCCAAACAACGCAGAGCTTGTTAGGTACTAGACAACTGATATTTACTTTATTTTATTCGGACAACCAACAAGAACATTATAATCTATACTTATCTATACTAATATATAAAGCTGAAGAGTTTGCTGTTTGTTTGTTTGTTTGTTTAAACGCGCTAATCTCAGGAACCACTGGTCCGATTTGAAAAATTCAGCGAAGCACCAATGGAGAATGTTTAAGAAACGGGGTAAAGTTATCACGCTACGGGCAATAGTAGGCGTAAACTAGGTTGCGTGGGTCAGCTAGTAATCTATAGGTACTAATATATAAAGCTGAAGAGTTTGTTTGTTTGAACGCGCTAATCTCAGGAACTACTGGTCCGATTTAAAAAATTCTTTCAGTGTTAGATAGTCCATATATCGAGGAAGGCTATAGGATATAAATCATCACGCTAAGACCTACAGGAGCGGAGCACCAATGAAGAATGTTACAAAAACGGGGGCAAATTATCACGCTACGGGCAATAGGAGACGCAAACGAGGTTGCGTAGGGACGGCTAGTAATATCTACTAATATATAAAGCTGAAGAGTTTGTTTGTTTGTTTGTTTGAACGCGCTAATCTCAGGAACTACTGGTCCGATTTGAAAAATTCTTTCAGTGTTAGAAACCCCATTTATCGAGGAAGGCTATAGGCTATTTATCATCACGCTAACACCTACAGGAGCCGAGCAACAATGAAGAATGTTACAAAAACGGGGGAAAATTATCATGCTACGGGCAATAGGAGACGAAAACGAGTTGCGTGGGTCGGCTAGTAATATATAAAGATGAAAAGTTTGTTTGTTTGAACGAGCTAATCTAAGAAACCGTTGGTCCGATTTCAAAAATTATTTCAGTGTTACTGATACTGGATACTGCATTTATCGAGGAAGGCTATTTAGGCTATATATGATCACGCTAAGACTAATAGGAGTGGAGCATCATCAGTAGAAGACGCAAACGAGGTTGCGTGAGTCTGGTTAGTATATTTATAAGATGGCTGGCAGGAGCTAGATGCGAAAAACCGAAAATCGGTAAGTTGGCGTGCAATGGGAGAGGCCTATGTTCAACATATTGTAAACAGCAGTAGGCTTTAAGTTTTAACCTACTTCAAAAAAAGGAATACTCCTTTTGGCATGCACTGCAATGCACTATCCAACACTGTAATAATTTTTCAAATCGGACCAACGGTTCCTGAGATTAGCGTGTTCAAACAAACAAACTCTTCAGTTTTATATATTAGTATAGATGATGACCTGGGTAACATTGGTTATTATTAATGCAGTATTTAACTCAATTAAGGCAATATTCAATCCACTTGTAAGAAAACCGCGTTTGTACAGTGGTCCGGCTCTAGTCACACTGAAAATTATATTAATCATAGGGTTGTCAAAAAAAAACAATAGATTTTTTATTAAATAGGTATATATTAAATTTAATTGCACCTATAACATCGAAATGACGCGGTTTTATTAACCACTAACATTATTGTCAGAGAAAATCAGCGAGGCCTCATACTTTCTAAATAGGACTATTTCAGCAAACATATACATGTTATAATCAAAACAAAATGTAAAATAATTTCATCATTTTTACAAAATAGATCCAAAACCGCGTAAATTTTGTTGAGAGATAGCAACAGACACTTGGATGCTTAACTTTGCGATGTTCTTTCAACGTTGTTTTTATTTTATTCGAGTTGTTTTTTAATGTCTATCGATAAATTTCAAAATATTTACGTTTAATAACAAAGTCAAGAAGAAAAATAGTCTTTGGCTCAGAAGTATAGAAAGATTTGATCTTGTAGCACCATCTGGACGAGACGTAGAAAACGAATAAAAATAATAAAACAACAAATTAAACATCGTAATTAAAACAAAACAAACATAAGAAATTTTTGAAACAAAATTTGAAAAACAATAGTTGTATGAAAAAATATGTTTTACATTACTGTTTTTTTTTTGCAATATTTCATATTTTGCATGCCAGCACTTTTAATTTTGCACATTGTTTTTTTTTTGTTCAAAGAAGTGAAGCCAATATATATATAGTATTTGTAAACTATTATTTTATTGTCTAAGAGCTTAATTTATGTATAATGTATAATCTTTAAATAAAAACAGCTATGAACGGGACGGAGTAAAGTGACGTCTACACACTAGATAAGAGATAAAGATGGAGAAAATATTTTAGGTGATTTAAAATTTATGTATAAATATTATTATATAAGGTATAGTATACTAAAAATATTGTATATAAAATATATATTTTTGTTATGTATAGTTGTAATCAGAAATTATTTTATATTTTCAGTGTGTAGAAGGCAATTTTCTTACATTCAATATTACAT
This sequence comes from Spilosoma lubricipeda, assembly GCA_905220595.1. NCBI lineage: Eukaryota > Metazoa > Arthropoda > Insecta > Lepidoptera > Erebidae > Spilosoma > Spilosoma lubricipeda. Next base: position 11,940,156 of record HG992297.1, read on the forward strand.
TGTAGGATTCAATCTGGTAACTATATGTTTCATGACCCGTTTGACAATGATTGCCAGCCCTAAAAAAATTTGCTAAAAACTTGATTTAAAAAATATATATTTTTATCGTCATTATTAGAGCTGGGCATCAGAGTTGATGTGCATTTTTACTATAGTAATATAAAATTGTTTTAAGCAGCCTTACAACCCGTGCTTGTAGCTACTGTAAAACAAAATTAAGTAGCATAATATAACATTTATATCAATAAGTATTTTTAACATAAATAACTCCTTGTACTTCCATCTGGCGGCCATATTGGATGGCCATAATAGATCATGATTTTATCATATTTAATAGTAAACATCACTTAATTTTAAAATAAGTAAGAAACATATCTAACAAAAAGAAAGTTAAAGGTACTTTAATAGGAATAAAACATTTAGACTCAACAAAATAATTATAATAACCCAAAAGGAAATGATAACCTATACGCTTAGCGCTAGTCTATAGTAGAAACTATTTACATATTAAATATAAAAAAAAGAAAAAAATAGATGTTTTTCTTCAACGATTAATAAAATTTCTTACACCAGAATAGGCAAACACAACAGACGTATAGTTTGTAAGGAGCAAGCAACCTTTCAATAATTATTAAACCTTTTCCGTTCTAAGTTCAAGGAGTTGCACAATTATCTTTTATAAACTAATACATTTTTATATTCAAAATTATATACAACCAATTTACATCAAAGTAACTAACTTAATCTATATATTACAGTACACTAACATATATTAACAAAAAGTAAACCAATAGTTATAGATTATTGTCTTCCTTGCAAAAATGTGATCAGTCATTAAATGAGTTTTTTGATGAGTGCAAAGTCATGATCTGTGATGCAGAAAAATATTAGTCTATTGACATTTGAATATAACTGTACCTGTAAAAATATGTTCAATGTTTTTTTGATAATTAAAATTTTTTGACAGTTGGATTTAATTGTACCAGTCTAAAAAATTAATATCTACTCATGTCAAAAAAATTATGCAATATTTTTTTCTTAATTTAGAAGACAAGATTGACACTCAAAGACAGTGAAAGAAGCCGTAAAATAATTCTCCCCTTTAACGTTTTTTTTTTAAATTTTAAAAGTATGAGTGGTCAAATTATAATGTAAATGACAAATAATGAAGTATCGTGATTAAATGAACTGCGATATCATGTATACAGCCTTTCTTAAACTTTACTGTCATAATTTTTGAGTACATTTTCGAGACAACAATGGCAGTGATCGTGTGAGCTGAGCGGGTCCCTGCCTTCGTTTGAGATCACTTCTTTAGGGCCAGGACTCGCTTTAAACATCAGATGATATGGTTTTTATGCGATAGACTATTAAAAACACGTAATCAAATACATTTACCAATTTAATAAATAATAATTTTTATTTGGCAACCCTACGAGAGAAAGTTAGTGATGGCGCGCCAAATTTCAAAAATATAAAATATTTTGATTTTTAAGTTTAAAGTTATATTTGGGAGAGTAATGTAATTTAATATTTGTTTTGTTCCACTAAGCAACGATTACGTATTGCATTGCCCAACATAAATATAACTGGTTTAATCATATGCATCTGTGTTTAGTTACGTGTTCTCAATATTACGTCATGTTGCTTAAAATCTAAACTATTCGTGTATATTTATATAAAAGTAAACTGTAAAAATCACATAGTAATTCCGCTAACTAAACTTACTTATAGAGACGTCAGATATTTTTGTTAAGTTTAGTTAATGCACAATTATCACACGAGCTCCCGAGCGCCGATGTTTCTTCCATCTGTAAGAAATAAAAGAAAATATTACAAAAATAGCAAAATTTAAAACATAAAAAAAAAAAATTGGTTGAACGGACACAAAATTATATTAATTACATTTTACCCTATAGAATGAATGATTTATAAATAATATTATTGTATTAAAAACAACATTTGTACCACGGTTATAATGATACCAAAACATATAGTATAAAATTTGGCAGTATTATTACTCACGAACATCTCTTCTAAATTTGCCTGGATGAGATTTGTGAGACATACTTAATGTATGCCTCTATTTGGGAGTCTGTATTTTTGTTAATACTCCTGTCTGGGCTTTGTTATGCTTCGTGATATCGTGATTCGATGCGGTCGGAACCTTGGCTAAACAAAAAGGTATTATACCTATGAAAGTTCAAAAATATCGATTGCCGTTTTGAAAAGTATTTAAAATACTACTTTAAAAACCAATAATGTATTTATTTATATATATATTTATAATAATAATATTCTCTTTTAACTTCAAATCATAATTCTCTTATACATAACTTCTAGCGATGCTCACACAATTGACCGACTATTAAAAACATTAAAACTAAAAACGGTTTCATGGTCCCGCAAGTGTGCCGGCCTGAGAAGCCGTTGCATAACCGCGGAAGCTTGCGACCGACTTTCACAGATTATGCAACGCCAAAATTCTGTTTACGTAATGCCCTCAAGACCCAATGTCCCACTGAATTACATCACTATTAATTTTGAAGTTGAATGTTAGTAGAAAGTGGGACGTGCGAAATGTCAACACTAATAAGTCGTCTATTCACTGACACGGTTTGATTTGAGCTCTTTTTTTTAATTTATCGATATGTTTTACAACCCTAGGTTGTCTTGCATTTTGTTCGGAATTCAAAATAGTCAATCCTTAACAGCAATCGTATTTTCCTAGGCTTTAAGATTCTTTGTTTCTTTTTCATTCTACGAGTAGATTTTAAGTTTATTTAAATTGAACCTAATTACTCGTAATATTTAGGTCGCTATAGTATTGGCGTTAAAACAATCTTTTGGCTTCAAAATAGAGAGGTCAAGTCTAAGCTAGAAAATGTATAAAATGGAAAGTGATTTTTATCCGACTACGGTGAAGCTAAAAGGGGGTATCATTTTGGCCGTCTATATGTAGTTGTATATGCCATCATAGCGCCTAAACTACTGAATCGATTTTAATGAATGAGGTGTCAATAGAGTTGTAATATAGGCCCGGGTAACATAGGCTATATAAATTTTACCTAAAGTTTTACGTAGTCGGGTTAAACTCTTTCATGTAACCATCATCTAAACAGTGTTTTAACGTTATTACATCAGGGATATGTTTAATAAAACTGTCAAATATTATAGCTGAATAGAAAATAGTATGTACGATAACTTACACCTACATAGACAATTTTAATAGTAACCACATGCGTATAAATGTAATTATGTCTTTAGTGTGTGTGTGCTTGCATATGTGGGTACTTGTTTACGGGATTTGGTTTCCTACATTGATAACAATATGTATAATTAGAAATTTAATATCGGATTTAATCTCAAATCTGGTAAGGTAAACATTTAGAACTTACAGATATTAAATAAATGATTATTTTTACTTCTGGTATTCATTTGTAAGCTTAATGTTTTCCGATCATTACCTAGGGGGAAATTTCTATGAATAATGTTTTTTTTTTTAAATACCCATGTGATATCTAATTATATCATAACAATATTATAACGTTATGTATGTTAGTTTGGGACTTCACTTTGGGAGTTAAAGACGCATTCCGAGGCCTTAAAAAAAAAATCCAAAATGAACTCGATGTGTTTATCATATTGTTTAAAATTACTTTATAAAGTAAAATGCATGGAAAAATTGTTATAAAAAATTATTTACCTTTCTACAAAAAAAGTATTCCAGTGTGACACTCCAAGTTACCAGTTACCAGGTATTCATAAAAGACAGAAAGTCATTCGATCGTAAAAAGATTAAAGCAAGAGTCGTGGCACCATCGGATCCCGCGGGCGAGTCGAGTGCATTACCCGATGCGTTTCGGGTCCAGGTCGTTGACCCTCGCTGTGTGATTTTTTTATGATAGCTTGGTAGTGTGACCTCGGAAGTAGATTGTAGAAACTTTTTTGTTGTTGGAAGGTTGATGCACTTTGAGTAATGTTATTTTTTCAGATGATTGTTAATAGGCTAACGCTTGTGTTTGTAGTTAGATGCTGAGCTTTGATTTATGAAGAGTCAACTATTCTTTTTCTTTATGTGTTTGTAATAATCTTTAGCGTGACATTAAGTGAGAAAAATAAATTTAATAGTCCTTTAAAAAAAGAAAGAAGTTTACTATTTGGCTGAATATGTTTTAGTTTATTATCTCATAACTCCGTCATTTATGAACCGATTTGGAAAATTATTTTTTTTATTTAGCAAGGTGTTACTTTCCGTTACTACTAATGGTCTTAGATTAAGCAGCTAATATAATTACATTTTTTTTAAATTTTTACTTATTTTTAATATTTTCGTTAATTATTTTATCTCCTAAAAACTATTCATAATTAGTGTTTGCCTACTGGGATTACAGGGACAAAACAGAAGAATATGCAAGTAGAATACCAGGGACACATTATACTCATTGGCTCGATGAAAAATCTAATAACGAGTACGTAGTTACCTAGGTAATTTGTTCATCTATGTACCAGGGTGGCATGAATAAACTAGAAGTCTTACATAGATTTATTGCGAATGTTTAGAAAGAAAAACATATTCAGAAAAAAAATCATCGTCGAAGTACAGTTACTTATGAATAAGTGGTTGTTTAACCTTTGTATTATTTAAGTGATTTTTAAGTAAATCATATTATTATAGTCAAGTTCGATGACACTTAATATTACTCATGAAAAGTTCCTCTTTTGTACATTAATATATAGAACAAATAAAAAATATATACTATATGTATAAAGCTGAAAAGTTTGTTTGTTTGCTTGTTGTTTTGATTTGATTTTTATTTTTTTTATTTTAGTATTCGATAGCCCATTTATCGAGGAAAGCTATAGGCTATATATCATCACACTAAGACCAAAGGAGCGGAGCACCAATGAAGAATGTTACAAAAATGGGGAAAAATTATTACGCTACGGGCAATAGGAGACGTAAACGAGGTTGCTTGTCGTACAAGCAAACGGGTTACCTAATTAAATGGTAAGTGCTTACCGCCACTCAAGGACACATGCACCTCGACTGAAGTGACACAAGTGCGTTGCCATACTTGGAGTGAACTTCCCCCACCCCTTGAATTTTTCTTTTCAACTTTACGGCCATGGTTATCTTTGAAACTCATTATACTCTCTTACGTTTAAAACTAAAATGTGGATGTAGTTACCAGGATCTCATAAAACAAAACGTCATTTGGGATTCAGACACTAAAGTAAAAATGTCGCAGTGCTAACTGTTTCCTCTCGAAGACAGAATGCAAAGTTTTTTAAACAGAAGCATTGGCTTTTGGCAGAGCTGTCAGTTCGCCAGATTCAAATCAGATCTGGTTAATCATCCCCGTTGAGACAGTATGGTAAATCTATACATATAAGGGGCTTAAAAAACTTTTTTGCATATGGGTATGGACCAAGGCAGCATCTTCTTTGTGAGCTCTATGTACCTGTTTGAACCAAAGAAAGGCAAATTCACCAGGATAGGTCGTGCGAGGGTCTCGAATATTCTGCCAAGGTCTATTCAGCTGCCTCCTTTAAAAGCTTTTAACCTACTTAGCCTCAAAATGTTCGTATCTCGGGAAATAGAAATACTATTAAAATCCATAATTATGTTTACAGAAATTATACCATATACTTTTAAAATGTTTGAAGTTTCGTCTCGATTACTTTCACATTATATGGGACGCGATAGATTGTTTATGTGGCATGCAAATCCGATTTTTTTAAAGAGATCTCGCATTTATTCCACCGTTATGTAATAAAGGAATATTCTACTAACAAAACTAGTCTAAATAATAGTACGAGTGGATTACACAATGTGCGCAAGCGCATCATTTTCGATGTCAACGCATTCAACTAGCACAATGAGGTAAAACTCACAACTACAAATAGAAAAAGAGGGCAATGCTGAAAAGCATTTATAATACGGTGAAAAGGTCTTTATATTATTTATACATCTGCTTTGGTTTTGATGTCAAGTTACCAGGGTCGCATAGAGCTATAGTATGTGTGTAACTGTGTAATAAAAGAAAAAATAGTGCTAAAGAAAAAAGTACTCGGTATTTGTATAGACTTGTAGATGTTTGGTTAAACTTCATTTATAAAAGTAAGTTAATCTTATTATGAAAGCGTTTTAGTTCATATTGATGTATTTTTTTATTAATTTACTTGTACTCACATTAAGTTAGTTTAGTAATGTAATCAACTGACTTTAATACGAATTTATTCTGAGTATTTATTTATATGTATGTATTAAGAGAACATAAGTATAAGACAGCTCATCTGTTTTAATTTCAACTCACCAAGCTTTCATAAAGTTTAAGAGTTGTCAATACACATAAATCTAAGATATACTTGTGTTATGTTATGTACATATTAATTCATTGCTTCATTAATTAAAAATATTTTTAGGCATTATTTCTAATGTATCTTATAAAAATGATTTCTCTAAAACATAAATGATTGTCAATAAGGCAGTAATCCTAACAATTTTCTTAAGAACAAGATCGATTATCATTAAGGTAGAAAACAATCTATAAAACAAGTCAACTGATGTATATTATGTATATATTATACTGGCTTATCAGCACAACCGTCTGTTAAAATGAATTAATTTTCCCCGTTCATCAACATTTTTCCTTGATTCTCGGCACCTAAATAATTTTCAATTGTTCCTGAGATTAACACGTTCAACCAAACAAATAAATAAGTAACACAAATAATCTCAAAATCTAAAGATTACGTCACAAACGACTTTCATAGTGACTTTGACTATGTTATAAAGATTATACCAGCATTATACAACAGTGACATTGGCATCGCGTGACGCTTCCTATATCCAGTTCGATGCAAGTGCGGTGCACGCTCTGACGTAACAGAATCCCAAATGTGGGCCAAATTAATAAAAAAACAACCGCGCCCACGACATCGACAGTAGCTCACGCACACGAACGCGCAGTGAAAGTGCGTTGAGCGGCGCTTGCACACCTCAAAGCGAGCCGATGCCCGATTGTCATTTCGAATGCAGCCGCCGGATCGAATGATTCGAATGATGGTATCGGAACAGAATATATATCTATATAATCTATATAAATAAAAATGAATCGCCAAATGTGTTCAGTTATTTTTTTTTCGATAAAGCACAACCACAAGGAAGGTTTTTTTCTATTGCTGCTATTTATTTACTGCGACAGGTCATAATAACTTTTGACAGAACGAATCAATAACTTTTGACAGAAGAACTATGATAGGCAGCTAGTTTGACGATAAAATAAAGAATATTCTTTAAAATTATAGCAAACAATTAATGATTTATTAATATATGTATGTGGAGTAATGATAATCGTCAAGTACAACAGTTACTAATGAGTACATTAATACAATTAACTGACTTTTACCCGAAGATTCTCGCGTTACGAAATATCAATTTTGTCAATAAATTTTCCTTTGCAAGAAGCAGCCTTTTACTGTTCCAATCTATAATCTATCTCTGTACTCAATTTCATCTAAATCCGTTCAGTCGTCCGTTAAAAACTTTTCTTTTTCGTTATAATCGATGTTTATGTATCATTTTGTGTTTATAGGAGGAGAAGGTAATACCAGGAGTATAGCCCATGAAAGAACTAGTTTAACATGATCCAATATTCCTAAAAGAGCCTTTTATACCTTATCCGATCCGAAATCGGTGTTGGGCGCCGATACGATATCGACGAAATATGTATCTGTCGTTTGTTCATATTGTCCGGTTCGATATCGGATATCGGAGCCGACAATAATATACATTTCACTGCCTCCGATACCGTATCGGCGACCGACACCGATATGGGATCGGATAGTGAAAACGCACTTAAGTGCTGTTGACATTTTTAATACACATGCGTTCATTCATGAATGAATAAATTTCACACGTGTTTACCGAAATAGAACTTTATATACGTGAATCATCATTGATAAATAAATATTTTGCCATGTCTATGTAGTAAAACGTGTCGTTATCGGATATAAATCGGATGTGAAATATACCGCTGATAACAGTAATCTGATGTGCTTATTTTCGCATATCATTTTTGTCTCAGTAATAGGGAATATGCATAAAAGTTTTATTTTTTCAATTTTTTTTTCTAGATTCTATATTTACGAGTATAAAGACAACAAGACTACAATATACATATTTTTTTTTTTTATTTAGTGATTATTTAAATCAAGAAAATATGTAAAAAATAGTGAAAATTAAGGGAGGAAAAATTAAACTTACAAAACGCGCGTCATTATTGGTCGAAACGAAATGTGACGTCAATGGTCACTTCATCGAAATTATCGGCGTCGAAATTCACACTATAATGGTAGTTTTTGTGAGAAAAAATACCTTCTTTCATGATATTTATAGCAATTAAAACTGTTAATAAGTATAAAGTAACTAAAACATTAAATAGTATTTACTATTCACTTTATTTAATGTTTATTTAAACACGAAATGACAATGACGTCATTGGTCATGTCAATAGCGCGCGATGGCGGCGTTTAAATAGCTCAAATTTAGTCAGTGATTTACTATTTTCAAGTCTATTTATATTATTGTCTATGTTATAGAGACGTAAATGATCAGATTATGATATAAAAACATCCATATTACCTATTGAAAGTTGATTTGATTTTATATAAACCGTTGTGAAACAGCACTAGCGCTGTCTTTCATCGAGTGAGTGAGGATAGCGGAGGCCCATACCCCAAAACCTTCCCCCAACCACCAAAGGCCGGCAACGCACTTGTGACGCTTCTAGTGTTGTCCATGGGTGGCGGTAATCGCTTGCCATCAGGCGATACTCGTTCGCCCAGTATACCATAAAAAATTGAATACCTATAAGGGTGGAAAGGTAAGGTAAGGGGTAAGGTTAATGAATACTAAATATGGATGATATCTCACACAGATAAATTATAATTCAAATTTATAAAACAGCATATAAATATGTATACGAGCGAAGTCGCAGGTAAAAACTAACAAGCAATTAAAACAATTTTCCAATTATTTTCACTTGGAGATATAAATATCCGAGATATAATATCCAAGTTGTTTTTTGAGGATGAAAAGTTGCACAAGGCCTTTGGATTTATATTTACAAGTGTTTTGTAAACAAACATCTTGATGTATAAAAAAATATATAAGTAGGTATAGGTAGGTATGTATTCCACAATCTTATTGATAAACTGATAAAATTACGGTGAGTAACTCTTTTCTCATGGAATGCGGTTGATAATGGAGACAATTGATTACTTGTGCTTAACCGATTGCTTTGAAGATACCTTTATTAACTTGTTATTGGCTGCGGCTTCGTTCGCGTAATGAATTTCTATTTTAAAAGTGACGAACTCGGAAATATACTTTTTACATGCTATTTTACCATCTTAGGGGTGAAATTTCTTAAAAAACATATGTCAACGGGTGTTTAGAAAGTTATAAAAAGTATCAGCTGTAAAATTTTTAATTTCTCAGTTGATGAATCAGTCAAACCTTTTTACAGTACTTTGAAGTTATGTTTTCCTGGTAGGTACTTTGCTTTAAATAAAATCTACCTACTGAAGTCATTTTTGTTGGAGTATAAAAGTAAAGTTAAAATATTAACTCTATTGTTTATGTAATCTTGTTATGGGTCTGTTTGATCAGTACATAGAATTTGCTATAAACTTAATATAGCTTTAATGTCGATATCGTCAGTTGGTCTTTCGAAATCGTAGCATAAGTGCTATTTATATCGCTGTCAAATTTCATCCACATTTCTTCAGCCATATATTAAATTTTTTAATGTAAAAGTCCCCTGTCACGAATATAAAAATAATACTTTTATGAGAACGGAACCCAAAAATATCTATCGGCGATCTATCAGATATAATGTTTATTTGTTTGTTCATCGTTTTGATAAGAATGTATGTCATTATTATCACTTGCTGCCCTAAATACTGAACGGAACCAGTACGCACTTCAATTTGTACTCCATAACTATGAGTGTAGTTTTATGAACTTGGACAAGTGCGTTTATATTTTTAACCCCCGACGCAAAAACAGGGGTGTTATTAGTTTCACGTAGATGTCTGTCTGTCAGTCTGTGGTATCGTAGCTCTCAAACGTATATTTCGATGCGGTTTTTTTCATTTGAAAGCCAGTTTCCTTGCGGTGGTTCTTAGTTATGTTTGGTTAATATCGGTCCAGCATTGTAAGAGTATCAGATCTTTTCCAAAATGATGTAAGTGATGTAACGCATTTTTGGCGTATGATTACTCGGTTAACCTTTAACCACCACCTCTAGCCACCCCATGGGTGTCGTAACAAAAACTAATACTACCAACTACCAGGACAACAGCCACTTCGAAGAGAGGGAAACTTGAAACGAATCTTTTGCCATCCACCGCGGACTGTAATACAGCAGTGGACCTGTCATGATAATTTTCAATTCATGAGTTATTATATGAAGCCAGATGCTAAGTCCATCCATGATCATGGTGCATGGAATCAGGGGAGTGTTCAACAACGGTTCTGGTGAATTTGATAATGATAAATATAAATTTAGTAGCTTTTTGCGTGTATAGTTGTAGTTGTTGTAGTGTGTATGTTGGCTATCGCGGTCCTTCCTCAGGAATCAAAGTATCTCCATGGCAAATTTCATCAAAATCGATGCCATGGTTTAGCAGTGAAAGCGTGACAGACAGACATATAGTATTTTGATGGATTCCCTGGTAAGATCTGATAGTTAGCGTGAAAACTTATTTCAATAATTTATCTTCATTAATTTCAGAAGATTTGACGAACATTTTGGTATCGATAATTTCAACGAACGCCTCATAAAGTAAAATGTTCAAAACTTAATTAAAATGAGCCCCGATCAGGGGATTAAGTTTAAGTACCTCACAAAACGAACTCGTCCTGTATATTGCCCTAGTTAGAACAGACCTTGAGCGAAAGTTAGTCATGTTTAAACTAATGAAGAGCGATAATAGGTATCATTTGTGAACCAGCCCACGTGTAACAGGCGCACAAAGAAAACGAAAGTGACGACGAATTATTCGCGAGCCCTATTCATTTACCAGGGACACATGATAAGAGAGAGTTATAAGCAAGAATCGTTGATAAAACTATTTTTTTTTAGTTTTAAACGGTTTTATTTAGCTTGTTCTGTTTATTATTTATTTGTTTGGGTCTAATCTAGTAATTGAAATTTGACCACCTTGCTGCTGTCAGATTAATCTGAAATTTAGTACCCACCTTTAATTCTGGTGACAATATAATTAAATGAATTCTGTTTCCTTGTATATTCAAGATGGCCGGCGCTACAAAATGGCGGTTTACTTACATAATTTTATCACGATAACCTGAATATAGGCATCAAAAGAAAGGGCTTTACGAGTAGAACACAGTTTACTATGAAAAAAAAATTGAAATCCAATGCCGCCGCTACAAAATGGTGGTTCACACATTTTTTTCAGACGACCACTATATTGGTTTTCTATAAATAAATAGATAACGAACATAAAAAAAATTAGAAACTTGAAACTAAAAAATGAAGTTAAATAATTTTAAATTAATGATGGTTGACCAAAGTCAGAATTACTAAGTTATTTACTTCGTAGTTCGGTTATTCTCTACTGTGTTTTCACCAGTCTAGTATTCTAGTCCTATAAAAGTATTATGGAATTCCATATAGCCCATGGATGGCGTAGTAGCTTAAGTTAGTAGTTACCTCGTCTAGTCTTAGTACACCGAGTGTTGCGAGTTTAATAATTCCCGTTCCCGTTTAATAATACTTTGTTTAATCCACAAATTGTTTTTCTGGGTCTAGGGCCTGTATTTTAAAAGGCGTCTCAGGTATCCATTCTGATCAGCTGAAACTAGTTTTAAGTTCACATCAAATCTCAAGCGTCGCTCTTATAATAAAGTTCGTTTTATGTTCTACTCAGTTGAAACTACTCGCAGTAAACAATCTCAACTCAACTGTTTGTTCTCATTTACGTTTCTGTATTATCTAAAATATAGTACCGTGTCACGCATCAAATTATATTAAACAAAATATAATCAACAAACGTAATTCATATATTATTAGGTATCGGTTTGTATAGAAAACACTATTGTTTAAACATAATAATAAAACACAACTCGCCCTAAATTAAATAATATAAATATTAAAATAAAAATGAAACATCAAATCAAATCGAAACATTTAAATTGTTATCAATACTTGTCATGTCGAATTGTCAAACTGTTTCTATTTAAAACTAGTTGTTGCCCGCGGCTCCGCCCGCGTAGATGTCAGTTATCGCTGCAAATAGTAGCCTATGTATTATTTTATTACTGTAAGCTGTATTACTGTAAAGTTTCATCCAAATCCGTTCAGTACTTTTTGCGTGAAGAAGTAACAAACATACACACTCACAAACTTTCGCCTTTATTTATTAGTGTAATGTAATGTAATGTAATGTAATAGTAGGATAATGTTAAATTTTTGACAGAAATTATAAGTTTGTGGGAGATATTAATTAAAACAAAGGGTTGAATGTGTATTTTAAGTGAAATTTATATCAAATAATGTTAATTAAAGTGAATTGAAATGTGTATAATAAGTAACTCCTTCGTAAGTAAAGTAAATATTTCGTTGTTATTTAGAAACATCATCATAAAATACATTCATTTCCCCTAAAAGGCCTTAGAAATTACCACTTGAGACTAGATTGAGCTTGTCTCAGGTGAACAGAGATCACATCTAACAAAATATATTCCTGAGAGGAGATTTTGACATAACTATCGTTCTAAAATAAGCTGTGCACAAAGATTATTGATCGTTAATCACTTAATTAACGATCAGTGAATCTTGTTTCAAGAGACGTTAATAATAAAATCTCTTTTTAAAACTAGTTTTAAAAATAGATTCACGACTGAGACGCCTTTTAAAATACGGGCAAAGGTTTCTTTTTTGCCTATTTCACGTATATTTGTAAAGTCCCCCGCTACATAAGATATATTCGAGCTTCCTTTCTTTAAAGAAAAAATTATAATTGTATGTCATAACTTTGAACAGGAACTGTTTGTCCGACAACGTGTTCAGCGAGTACCAGGAGCCACGTGACACTGAATGCAGTACAAAAATTGTGTTCCTTGACGAGAACAACTGAAATGTTAACAAAAAAAAACTCTAAGACTTCGGGAGTTTCAAAGTTACATTTCGAAATTGTTTACGCATGTTGGTTACGAAAGTGGGAAAAGTAAGGAAAATTCAACTTTTATTTTATTACGACATACATATAATAATTAAAGCAATAGATAACAACATAGTTTTTAGTTTTAAAAACTAAAATAAGATTAGATTTATTTTATTTTTAATTTTAATATTAAAAAAAAACTACACGTTCTGAGCAGAAAATAAGTCTTACGTAATAAATATCTACGAATTTAGTAAATGAAAAATGTTAGTTTGTCGACCACTTTTAAGTTTTTTAATCTCGCAATCTACTAGATCTATTTTAAAACCTTCCCTTAGGAAGCATTCATACGACTATTTTTACTTCTTTCAGTCCAGCGAAATTATGGAACATAGCTAAAACCCGCGGTGTTACCCGCGGCTATTGTTGTACCCCGAGTAACGCCGCGGGACAAAGTTAGTCTTAAAAAAAGTAGCCTAAGTTACACCCCGGATCATCAGCTACCTGCCAGTGAAAGTCCCGTCAAAATCGGTCCAGCCGTTCCAGAGATTACCCGGAACAAACAGACAGACAGACAGACAGACAGACAGACCGACAGACAGACAGACAGACCGACAAAAAATTTTTTAACTACATTTTTGGCATATGTACCGTGTATACATACATATGCATTTAGTAAAAAGCGGTTATTTTAATATTACAAACAGACACTTCAATTTTATTTATTTGTATAGATTATTTATATTATATTTTTGAAAATAGGTAGTAATAGAAGACGAGTGGTATTAAAACTTCGCTAGAAAACCTTTTCTAGCAAAAAATATATACTAGAAAGATGTTGGCAACACTCAACTGACAGATAGTTTTCAAAAGGTACGATAAACTCCTATTGATCATGCGCTCCTTGTACTTGTTGAAACAAAAAAATAAGGTAATTTTAGAAAACAGAAAATAACCCACTTGAAAATTGACTAATTCAATTTATTTTCACATAATAATTATGTACCCGATACATAATAATTATGTACCCGGTGTCTAATGCCACATCAAATACTAAAATCCAGTTGTTTGAGCTACAAATATACGAGCAGACATTACACTTTCTGGAGTTGTCAATGAAAACAAACAGCTAATTAATTTTCATGTGTATTTTTTTACTTAAGTAGTACTTTAATATGGCACGTGTTCCTAAGAATTGAATACCACGCCAGAGGGCGCGTGACCGCGAACTTTTCTTCCGTCCGTCTGATTTTGCCACTGTTTACAACAGCCGAAGTTTGCCCGACAGCGACATGGCAAAACACGTGCCCATGTTTTTGTAATTTCGCAATTTTTGGTTACTGTTTTCGCAATAGGACTTTCTTGTTATTTTCGTATTTAGTTCACATGCGAAAAGAGGAACAGAATTCTTCGAAAGAATTTAATTGGTATTTACGAGTTGGTAAGTTATTTACAACTTACTTTTTTGTTCTTTTCGCTTTATTAATTTAACATAAAACGTATTTTAGATATTATTATTTTACAAATTTGTCAATCAAGACCGTTTAGAAATCCACTGGACTGGCTGGCTGGACATAAATTTCATAAAATAAATAAATCATTTGGTTCGTGATCAGAAATATTCATGTGTCTGATCTTATGTCAGACTAGCTGAACCCCGCGGTGTTACCCGCGGTTATTGTTGTACCGCGAGTAACGCCGCGGGACAAAGTTAGTCTAAATAATACCCTTAGTTACTCCCTGGATCACCAGCTACCTGCCAGTGAAAGTCCCGTCAAAATCCGTCCAGCCGTTCCATAGATTACCCGGAACAAACAGACAGACAGACCGACAGACAGACAAAATTTTTTTTTCTACATTTTTGGTATATGTACCGTGTATACATACATATGCATTTAGTAAAAAGCGGTTATTTTAATATTACAAACAGACACTCCAATTTTATTTATTTGTATAGATATGCATAAACCAGAAGGAGATTTAACTAAACTTTGTCTACAAGTATTTTTTTTAAGTTAACCCTGAAATACATTATAAGTGGAAACCTATTTTTAACAATATGCCATTGGACAAAATAAGTACAGTTATTATCAGTTCCTGTGCTTATCAAATAGTCAAACGACAATTACAACCAAAGTATTATTAGTTCTGAATCATTTAGATTTCATTCATTCATTGAAATAATTAAATGTGACTGTAGGAAGGAGGCTTCTTGCAAATTAAGTTAAGGAATGTATGCACTGTGTAAATAAATATGGGTGACCGTTTCCCAAAATATGTTAAGATGTCTAGTTTTTCGTGACTTCTTTGAGGAAAATAACAGTATCTTGTGTGACAGTTAGAAACTCGAAAAGAGACAGGTAGAAATAGGAAATTGCATGTCAGTTTATTTTGGTTTTGTTTTTATGTTCTTATATTTTTTTGTTGTTTTCAGTCCATACCTGTGGCAAATTTCATCCAAAACCGTTCAACAGTACGCCGTTGCAGAGTACCCAATATCCATATCCCATCCCATACCAATATCTAAGTTAACTTTCGCCTTCATAAATATCAATCCTAAAGTAACTTAGCATATTTAAAGCAATGGTTGTTATTTTCATTTGTCAACCTCGCATAAGGTACCAGGCGAGCAGAGGACAATAGATATACACAAACAACGCTAGCGTCACAGATTTCCCCGGACACTGCCGAAAACTTTCGAACCGCGTAGCTCCTGTGCCACCGGCGTTATGCAATAACTGAACCACGACTGAACGTGATAGCAACATTTTTATTTTGACGAATATAAATTATACTATCTGTGAGCAACCCCAACGGCATCCCTATGTGATAGTACAAAAAATACTATATGTGATACGTTGTGGCAGTATAATAATTAACAAAATATTTTCGTGTTTTACATTTGCAAGGTATCATAATATATGTTTTGCTTAAGCGATTAAATTTATTAAATTTACTTAAATAATGTTACTTTAATTTATAGCCGTAACTTTTAATATATGTTGGATAACTAAACTAGTAGACGACGCTAATTAATCTTGGGAATAATAAAGGCTAGGAACGTGATGTATGCTACTTAAATAATTTCCAGAAAATTCAGTGATTATGCCTTTTGACTCAAAATCACTGATTCCACGCTGTTGTAACTTGCGTAAAACTATTATCTCAATCTACTTCATTTGTAACTTGATAGTGGTTTCGTTGTTCACACTGTTTAAAGAGGTTATAATTACTAAGTTTTTTATCGTTTTATATCACGTAAAACAATCAAAACAAAACAAATAGAATCCACACATTCACTAGCATGACATAAGTCGTCCGTCGATCGTTTGACACACATTCTGAAGCGTTGCGCAAACGGCGGCGCGAGGCGGCGTCTGGCACCGAGTGCCGGCCCTGCGCGTTCTGCTTAGCAAGTTTTGTAAGTAATCGGATGTCTAGTAGATTCTACAATATAAATTAGCCGTAAAATTAAAGTTGAACGACCGAAAAACAATTAAATTAAAGTATTTATAGGTCTTGGATTTAATTGTAGACATTAATAAGAATTCTTTAAATTCAAAAAAAAAAAACAGAATAGGACATAAAAATTACAAAAAAATAAATAAAAGGGACGCTTATATATTTTACCGAAGCTCTTTAGATATAATGGATTCGTAGTGCATAATATCATCCAAAAACACAAAAGGCATATTAACGAAAAAAGTGAAAGTTGGATTGAGGCTCACGCACACACGCATGGCAACGCCTACTGGCGCAGTAAGTGTACGCACAGGCTGTTAATCTTTCAATTCAGGGATCGTAAACATTTCTAAATAAAGATAGAAAACCTTTATTTTGGAACAGTGCCTGGTAAGTGACAGTGATGTTGTGCCATGTTGTTGCTCCTTTCGACTCTGCCAACTCAAGGAGACTCAGTTGTTGGGCTCTTACTTATTCCTAAGATTATTTGGGGCTACTAGTTCAACTGGTTTTACCTAAATGTATTTTTTTACGGATCCATTGACATCTGACCTCCGCAACCCTCAGGGCGAACTGAATTCGGAGGTTTAACTAGTTCAAATTAATAAATTAGTTGTATGTTACTATTTTAATATGAAAGTTACTATATTAATCTTCTGACTTAATTTACATTTAAAATATGAAACCGTTGGATTATCTGAATAACCTATTTTTCATTTTAATTAAGAACAGATGTCATACATAAAATGAAAGATGTTGTTGTAAAGTACTTAAATCATTTTCAATGACAAAAATGTGTTATTTATACGTCCCTATCTAGTTTTACTTTGTTATATTTTATGTTTCATTTGGAGGGTCCAAACACTTTGGACAGTTTGGAACATATAAAAATATTAAATAAATAATGACATTTATCACACAACGCCCTCTAGTCCCAAGCTAAGCAGAGCTTGTGTTATGGGTACTAGACAACTGATACAAATACATATATACTTTTATTTTGTAAATACATACATATTATACATAGAAAACACCCAAACTCCGAATCGAACCCATGACCTCACGATCAGCAGTCGCACACGCCAACCGCGAGACCAACGAGGCAACATATTTTCGTAAACATCTTACTACTATAAGATACTTCAGTTATTTACCAATTTAACAACGGCTTTTTTACAGTAAGTGCTCACAGTAAGCATTTTAAGACGGCTCTCGGTCTAGTAGTTAGTGACCCTTACTACTACTAAGCCAGAGGCATGACCCTCGGATTGTAGGTTCGATTCCCAAACAGATTTTTTTTTTTAAATTGAATGGGCTGGTTCTAAAATAATTTCTGAGGCAAGTGGCTGTTTAGTTCAGCGGTGGATGTTGTTATTAGTTCTTCTGCCCTATAATTTTCTAATCAATAAAACTAATATTATCACCTTACTTTTCCATTTAACCTTTGAAGTGGTTTATAAATAAATAAATACACTTTGTTTTTTATAGGTTTACGATCTCTGTCATACTTGATTCATCGAGTGTAGGCTGTTTGAGTACACATCGATATGTAAATGTGACTACATTAGAATTTGTGTAGTCAATAACGAAGGATTATGTGAGAAATCGATTACAAAGCAAATATAATCGGAGTAAAATCTAAGTAATCGATATTAAATTTAAAGCACAGATAACTTATATAGTATTGTGTAGGTTAACATACCTGAAGCATATATGTGAATAGTCAATCGATCGATTTAGTATCGATTGCAAATTGACAAGTGACCTAATTATGTTTATACAATCTTTGAAACAAAAATTAGGCATAACCTGTTCTAAGCATACTGATGATAAACATAGGTACGTAAATACTTCATAACAAATTTTGGACAAATTTATTAATTCAATAATTTTCTCTTTTATATGAATGGAAAACGTCATCGTTCCGAAATTCATCCGAACAAAGTACCTTCGTTTTGCAGTGCTGTTTTCCTAGTAGTTTGCTTCTAATTGGTTCTAAAGACACAAACGTGATTGATGAATAAGGTGTGGTTGAGGCTCCATATTTTTTTTAATCTCACCACACGGATAGCTAACAACGAAATAATTAGTCAATTAGTAAAAGCGAAACTTGTGATAAATAAATTATAGTTAACTATCGCGAAAGTAAAACCCGTTATTATTTTGAACGCCCACGCGTCGTTTCTTAGTCATAATAAATAGCGTTAGTTTCAAGTGCGATTTCAACCCGACCTACCACAACATTTGAATTTATATTTTAGTCACGCCAACTTGAATTTTGAAATAATTAGCCATAACACTCATATATTCACGCTTATATCCAAAGAGAAAGGCGAGTGTTAAACCCCTACAATTTTTCCTGGCTTTAATTTTGACGTAACAGGACAACATAAAAGTATAGGAATTGAATTAGAAAAATTGAGAGTGTAAAAGGAAATATAATGAAAGGCATTTAGGATAAGGATTTTTGCTTATATAGATTTCCCAAAAAGGGGAAATATCGCTAATCCCAACAAAAAAATTGACTTTTGATTCAGCATATTGCAGCTCATTGGTTCTCAACTATTGATTTATGACAAAAACAATGTTCAAGTTCTCGATTCGCTTGTTTTAAGGTTTTTTGCTGAATTTTTTTTTGGAGTACTAGGAGACAATAAAGAAAAAAGAGATAGGCTAGAAAGTTTGTACGCATTTTGAGTATTTTTTTACTCCTATTTGAGTTTAACATGTTTAAGATCACATTACGTATTTTACTTGACATACTTTTGTGTTAAAAATTATAACCAAATTGATTTGTCAATAGACACACAGACAAACACAAGCAAATAGATTTGTCTTCTGGTTTTCTTTTTTTTATATTGTCCCTTTAACTGTTTTTTTCTTAATCTACTATTTTTTAAAATTTTCCGAACCAGAAAAAAAGGACTAGGACTGCAGAACCTCAAAGAGATTCGATACCCGTTACAGGGCGACTCCTGTCAGTTGTCCTTAGAACAGAGACATCACTTGATTATTGGCGGTTAAATAATGTCTAACTGAAACTACAGTTTCACCAAAAACAGTAAAGAACCTTGTATACAATTGTCCTATAAACGTTTTAACATAAAATAGTTAAAATCAACAAGTCAAACCAACGGAAGTCAATAAGTAGGGCACGAGCGGCGAAAATATTAACTTTGACATACAAAAAAGTGACTTAAGTTAATAATGACAAGGTAGTGTTTCGTGCGGTTGTTGAACAGCGGTGAAAACGAAAGTTGCCGTCACAACGTTTTGCACAAACGAATTTGAATACTAAATATTTCGATCCGGCATTTAAGAGAGATATTTTCAAAGAGGCCTTTTAGCATCATTTTTATAGTACTTAATAATACATAAAAAATACGTACATTTTGTTCCAAGCCTTTACGGCTGAACTTCGTTTCTTTACGTGAAGCGACTGCTATCATGCGTCTACCACCCTAGTACTGTGCGATAGCGAAGTCCTATAGAAAGACTTGCCGAAATCTTTAGGGCTCCACTACCGATCCGAGCTACGGAGCACATCAATGTGTTAAGAAATGGTCACCCATCCATAGACCATGAAATAAAACAAAGTAAAGTATAGTTGGTGAAATCGGGCATTAGACTACTATTTAACGTGATAACCAAAAGTAAGTAAAGCAAAACCTAGTACACCGAAAAGTATTAATTTTTAAATACGATTAGGTACTCAAAGAATTAAAAAAAAACCATAACAAAATTTACATACAAGCGTCAAAAGAACTCCTCCACATCTTCGCCTACTGCTATCGTTTCCAAAAGACTAGCAGCATTGCTACGTAGAATGGCAATGCTAATTCTCGACCCCTAACGGTTCAAAAATGTAATTATCAAAGTATTTATATTTGGTACGAAAAGGTTATTGACGCCAAGTGCATTAAAATGCAGACTAAATAAATGTTAACAGTGCTAAATTGTTTTATCAAATTTCGTTTATTGATACGCTAGTAACATACGGATATAAATAAAACAGTCCTAAGCAAAAACATTTAAATATAAAGTTTAATGAAATTAAGTTATTTAAATTTTGTCACCCTTATTACAGAAAACTACTAGTAAACTGTCAAACCGAGGGAACTACCGATCACATAAATTCTAGGGTTCCAATTTCATTCTATGTATAATATGTCTGTACTAGCTGAACCCCGCGGTTATTGTTGTACCACGAGTAACGCCGCGCGACATAGTTAGTCTAAAAAAATAGCCTAAGTTACTCCCCGGATCATCAGCTACCTGCCAGTGAAAGTCCCGCCAAATCCGTCCGGCCGTTCCAGAGATTACCCGGAACAAACTGACAGACAGACAGACAGACAAAAATTTTTTTAACTACAGTTTTGGTATATGTACCGTGTTTACATACATATGCATTTAGTAAAAAGCGGTTATTTTAATATTACAAACAGACACTCCAATTTTATTTAGTTGTATAGATTTACAAAAAAAAAAAGTATATATATGTATTTGTATCAGTTGTCTAGTACCCATAACACAAGCTCTGCTTAGATTGGAACTAGATGGCATTGTGTGTTAGATGTCCGAAATATTTATTTATTATTATTTATTTATTATTTCGTTCTCATTTTTTATCACTATTTTCATCACCACGAAGACTTCGAAGATTTAAAAACTTTACTTGACATTAGCAGAAATAGCTAATTAGACTGCCTGGCATCTCATCAAAGAAAAAGAACATTCTAGACATTGGTCTAGTGGTTGTAACCTTGACTGCTAACCCAGAGGTCGTCAGTTCGATTCCCAATATGACAAATAGTGGGGCACGATCAATTTCGTCGTTCGTCGAGCACTGTCGTTAGTTTTGATGTAGCAGGACAACATAAAACTATAAGCAGTAGAGCAATAAAACTAAGGCATATAAACATTGCTATACAAAAAAACTATAAATGCATATATAACCATATAAATTTAAGAACACTACTGACACATTGTCATCGTGTGTTTGACGTCATCGCATTTGGGTCAATACATGAATTCCCCACACAAGCAATTCTACCTAATTCGCTGATACAAATGGTGTATTTGTGTAAACTGTAGGAAACATCAAAATTAATAAAAAAAGTTAGTAACTTCACTCATCTCGAGCAGGGCCGTGTATTCTCAAACTAGGCAAGGGCTTGTGTTATCATCCCCCTTAATTGACTAATCACCATCCTGGATCTTCTAAATCAAATGAAGTTTCTAAGTCAACTTAATGAAAAGTTTCGGCCAATTAATTGATTTAATAATATCAATTTGAATATTAAACCCTATAAGGTACTTCCTATTAACCTAGAATAAGATACCGAGAAAGGAAGACATCGAAACTCGTCAATAATTGTTATATAATTAACACTAGCTGTTCCGGCCAACGATGTTTTGCCAAAAAAAAAATTGGGTGGGGTCACCCTTATCATTTGGGGTTTTAAAAATAGATGTTGGCCGATTCTCAGACCTACCTAAAATTTCATAAAAATCGGTCCAGCCGTTTCGAAAGAGTTTGGTAAGAGACACCGCAACACGAGAATTTTATATGATGTTTAATGTTTAAATATTCAACAGCTTTGAACTGCTGGACAGGAGTTTATGGCCTTTTCCACGTTAGCTGATTGGGTAGATCCTTTAAGATTACGGTTTATGACAAATTGCCCTTCTCTTTTCAGTGATAGCGCCCTGCGTAGTTTGCCTCAGCAACACCAGAGGCGTCACAAGTGTGTTACTGACCTTTGGGGGATGGGGAGGGGGGTGGAGAAGGAGAGCGGGAGGGTTGGAGAATGGGTGTGGGCCTCCGTATCCTCACTCACTCGGTAAAACACAGCGGTACCGCTATTTCACACCGGTTTTCTGCGAGGCCGTGGTATCACTCCGGTCCAGCCGGCCCATTCATGCCGAAACGTGGCTCTCCAACGGTAAAAAAAGCTCAACAGTTTGAAACAAGCAACTATTCGCAAGGGAATCAAAACCTAAAGGCTACTTCCCATTGACTTAGAAAGTTGAAACTTGGCAAGAAGCAATAGCTTACAGTACAGGTAACGGAACCCTCCGTGCGCGAGTCCGACTCGCACTTGGCTGGATTTTTATATCTACCTACTACTTTTGGCAACTTTTAGCTAAGTTCAAAGTTAAGAATTTAAAACAAATTAAATACTATAACCTACATTAACAATATGATGCCTTTAAATGATTATTGTATAATGTTAACATTGAAAATGCCGGTTGCTGATTATGATAATACATATATATATTTTCAGCTACCGAATTATCTTTCCGTGTAGGCCATTGCCAATTTTTAGATTATCAGTTTTGCAAACATACACTTATCATTTATATAATACCTATAACCATTTATCTTTGTAGGGTTAAGGCCGAAATCAGGAAGTGTTATTGAATCTATATATTATATGTTGGTTTGTGTACGCCTCAAAAACTAAAAAAAAATGGCACCGATTGAGCTGAAATTTTTACCTAACTACAGTTAAGCGAAGGTTAATAGTTTTGGCAGTCTTTGTGTGTTTTTATGTTCCATCGTAGCGTATAAACTACTGAACCAATTTTAACGAGTGAGATGAGGGATAAAAATAATGAAGAATGGGAATATAAATTCGAAAGTAACTCTGTCTGTCAGTCTACAAGAGTGGTTTCAATGAAATTTGGCATGAAAATACTTTGATTCTTGAGGCTAATCTTCCTGCGACCCACACGCGAGCGGAGCTGCGGGCAGAAGCCAGTAATATCTTGGACCACAATTAATTATGAGTCGTTTCACGTATAATGACTGGGAGGCTGTTGAGCTTTTTTCGGTGTAAACCCACGAAAAAGACATATAAGTCCTAATTTATTTATATTATCAAAAAGCTTATAAGAATCTGAAAAACAATTGCTTCCAAATGCACTAGGCTGTCATAACAGATAGGAGTTAAACGTATAGGCTTAACTGTAAAGAAGCTACGTCATTTGAAATGTTTTCTAAATTCAAATTGTATTTTAAGGTTAGGTGCCCAACAAAGGGTAAAACAAGACCTTATTACCAAGACTGCTGTTCGTCCGTCCGACTGTGACCACTTCACCAGGCATGTCTCAAGAACCATGATAGTTAGACAGTTGAAATTTTAACAGATGATGTGTTTCTGCTTTGAAAATAAATTCTAAAAACAGATTAAAGTAAATATTTACGGGGCTCCCATATGTGATTTTTTTGCCATTTTTTATTATAATGGTACGGAGTGCGACTCGGTATTTTTTTCGTACATCATATACAAAATGAGTTGCAAATTGTACAGTACCATTTCTAAATAAAATAAATTTTGTTATTTATATTACTTTTTTTGTACGACCTGCCAAAATGACTATTCTGTCTGGTGGAAATCATAAGCAGATTTCAAGAGTCGTGGTCCCCATACTCATTGCGAATGCAGACAATGCAACAATGCAGCATGGTGACACACACCATGGCGGCCTAGTAACTTCTGCATCTTTGGACCTCCGGTCTCGCACTCACCAACGAAGCGCGACAGCACAATCGCTGTAATCATTATTATATCATGGAACGCGAAAGTTTAAAAGTTAGTAAATATACCTTAAATCTATTTTCATGACAAGTTAAATGGAAGTAAGCATATATATATATACACGTGGCCTATAAGCAATATGTTCTGATTTATGACCTAATTGAAGAATCTTTCAATAAAAGTAGTGAAAAAATACTTTTTTAGAACGAATTAGTAAAATATGACTCATTCCATATACATTACATGTTCATTTTAACATTCGATTACATTAAATCGTAAGTTAATCGTATACACTAACCTAGTATTTATAGTTTCTTCGAAAGTGATAGTAAATTCATTTGGTTCGCAAATCATGTTCCGACCACGCTGGGGTTGATTTTTTATTGAAAATGTATCTTAGTACTTTGAAATAAGGGCTGTACTTTTATAAAAAAAAAATAATGATTATTACATTAAAACAAATAAACAAAAAAAATAGGTAAAAAAAAATATTTGACAACCTGATTTGAAAAAGCAAAGTTTATATTTTATGTGTATCTTCAGACATGTACAATTTTTTTACCTAAAATACATTTAAATAATACAAACCTTACTAAAAAGTACCAGGATTTAAGAAACGACCAGAAGTATGTGTGCGATGTTAATAAATATTTTTTTTTAAAGAAATGCAATGAAATCGAAACTAGTAAAACCTTCCTACGTCCCTACATTGAACTGACGGGTCCTGAAGAATAAACGAAGGTATCTTTTATGCGCATTTACACTATGAGGTGTCAACGTTGGCGAATACAACTTTCACTATGATTCAAACTAAACGTGACCTGTATTACGAATATCACGTGCAAATATCAACGTAATAATATAAGTTTTGAAAAACATTACCAGTTATACACGTGAATGGAAATGTTACTAACTTTAGTTTACTCTTATACTTTCATAACATCCTGGTAGCATAGTTTTTAAATACAAAGAACTACCGTAATACAACTTGTATTGTTTTTTAAAGTAAAATTTAAATTAAAATGTTGGAAATTCCGGATAGGTTTGGACACTCAACCAAAAAAAAGTATTTTTTTTGCCCTGTCAAATCTAAATGAAATGGAAAATTTACTAAGGAATATTCGATGTCACTCAATATTTTATCGATATAAATTCTAAATCGATTCCTACAGCTAAGTGAATAGACAGAAAAAGCTAACTAGGTACGTGTGCAAGAATTGATTGGCTATCTATCGTTAGATGTTGTTACGACATACCAAGTAACATAACGTATTACAAACTTTGCAATAGGTCATCCGACTTTATTCAATAGACATTTCGGCATAAGTTTTCCAAGATAATTAAAAAAAAACTTGACTTGATAAAAATATTTTAATTTTAGCTATGTCTATTACACACTAATCTTAACAAAAATGCGAAAATTGGCGAGGATGAATGTATATTATATGTTTGTCAATGACACTAGAACGGCTAAACAAACTTGGATAAATATTGGCACAGAGGTAAATTAAATCTTAGAGTTGCTTGGAACTTTTCATACAGAAAAGAATAATTGACTAATGCGACATAAATGTGAGTGGAGTCGCAGTTAAAAGCTTGTTACTTAATTATTTACTTAAAACATACATGACATATAAAATTTCTGATATTAACAAACCAATTTCGTAATTTACGTCAATATCAGTAATTATCTGAATCTTCTAATGAAAATATATCTTTCAATACATCTTACACATTTGAATAAAATACTCGTAGTTTATTTTCCTTTCAAAAGTTATCAAAGACAGATGATTTGATTTAATAACAGTCTAAAGAAAAATCAATGTGGGTAGTATTTTCACATATACCAAATATTATGGTTAAAATAACTTCGAAATACCTACATCTATATTTATAAAAATAACTCCCTATTTGCCTTGGTCACGACATCACGCGTAAACGGCTGAACCGATTTTGATAATTCTTTTTTTGTTGGATAGCCCATTTAGCGAGGAAGGTTTTAGGTAATGTAATATCACTCTACTATCAATAGGAGCCAAGTATCGACCGAAAATGTTGGGAACATTTGAATTTTTTTATTTCTTATGGAGAGACAAAAACTAAGTTGAGCGGGTCAGCTATAGGGACACTGAAAATAAATGCTTTTTTGAGTTGAAAAAAATGTGTAAACTTAATTTGAAGTATTTTGTAAGATATGACCTACGAAATAATACGATATGTACCAGGGATACATGAATAAGTAAGAATTCATTTTACAGCTACTCATTCATTTACTTACTTTTTTTACTTATATTTTCATAGAAAATTAAACCACTTCGTGTACTCTAAAAATGATTTTAAAACAATGTCATTCATTAACATAGATTACGCAAATTATTCAAATTGTAGATTTTAGCGCATATGAAAACCTGTTTTATAGTAAATTTGATACAAAAGTAGCAATGAATGCAAATTAATTATGACAAATCGGCTTTTAAATAGTTTGCTAATGATGAATAAAGTGATGAATTTACTGTAAATCATAACAAATTTTTGAATTAAAATTACTTTAAAATTAAATTACCTATAAGTGTAGCAAAATCACTTAGAAAGCAATACCGTAAAAAAGTGAGACTTAACAAATGAATGCAGCACATTCAAAAACACAAAATTTACCTAATGTTCTAAATAAATGCAAAGCCGGTCATATTACAACGAAAGAAACACTTAACCGACAGTCGACACTGCACCACTATTACAATAAACAAATTGCGTAACAATCCCATAAAATAATGTAAAACATTTCTTTTACACCATGTGATTTACGACTTTCCATACTCCGACGAATATTATCACACACAGTGAAACATTTTTATAGCACACAAATCGGCGGGACTGGGGACACGCGGAAACGTTCACGAATATACTCACATATTGGTCAGAGTGTGTGGTCGGGCCCTTGTGGCGCTCCCAGCTGCAGCATCGATCGGCACAACTCCGTGATTTCCGGGTGGTTCAAATTTATCAGATGCACGTACATCTGCTTATGCAAGCTCAACTCTCCAGACACAGCCTCCAACCTCTTTAGTAACACCTCCTTCTCCCTCAGCAGAGTCTTCACCTTCTCCTCGACCTCTCTGGAGCGCACTTTTGCTTTCTCACGGGATTTCCTCACAGCTATATTGTTGCGTTCCCGTCGCCTTCTATACTCGTCCGTACCTTTGTCTATGGATTTCCCTGAAGATCGTCTCGAAGGAGTAGGCTTGTGTTTTAATAACGGCGGGAGAAGAGGTGCTCCTAGGGGAGGTAGCGGTGTGAATCCGCCTCCATAGGGACCGTTGACTCCCACGGTTGGCTGAGGGTTGTATTGTCCTGTATATTGTGCACACGCCACCGCTCGACGGTAGTCGTGCGGCTCAGGAGGCTCTTCCTTTATAGGAGGGGCCTGCTCGTGAGCTTGGTTGGACTGGACCGGAGCATAGGACGCACCCGAGTGTACCGGCTGTGGCATGTACGCCAACGTCGTCCGGTTATACCTCGGCTGGGGAGACTTCCCACCAGGAAGTATTTCCTGAAAGAGAGCCATGCCCTCTTCACTCCTAAATTGGTCCTCGATGAGGTGTTGTAAATCCAAACTAATTTCCTGTCCATTGAGCTCGTCTAGGTCTGGGGGCGGGAAGGGTGCTCGTTTATCCTCTACTGCTTTTTTGAGGTCTGGTTGCGGTGGTGGCGGCGGGGCTGCCGCCGCGTCGTACATCTGTGGGGATTCCATACCGCCGCCCGGGCCAATCACGGGCCCAGCGGCGCCGGTGGCCCGTGCCTCCACTTCAAAGCACTGAGAAGCCGTCACTAAAGCACAACATGCACCGCGAGTAAATCCTTTGAGTGTGTGTGTATCGCGGCCTGTCACGTGTTGGAACAGAGCGAGTATGTGCGCGCGTGCGGGCGCTACGGCGGTCGAGCGCGAACTGGCGCGCCGCGCCGCCCGCGCACAGCACGCAAGGTTGGCCGGAAGGAAACGCTGAAGTTGGCGCTGAAAGTTCGCCGGTAAAAGTTCGCAGCCCGCCCCGACCACCGTCTTAATGTTTACCCTTTTCATTTTATAAACGCCTACGTATATCTATTTTTAGATTTCCCTTGTACACAGATTTTTGATATTTTTCTTTATGTAGGTGTACAAGTTAAATTGTGATGACAAACAATAAGTGAAATAATTGTTGTTTTGTTTTACATAATTGAGAATATTTTCAGTTTGTTTTGCAATATTGCTTAACGATTTTTTTAAATATCTTTTATTTAATTTTGGACTTATGATTATAACTCAAATCACGAAGACCCTGTTATATTATTAAGACACTTCTTAATAATCACATCACACTAAAATATAAAGGTGAAAGTTTGTGAGTTGTTTGTTACTTCTTCACGCAAAAACTACTGGACGGATTTGGATGAGACTTTACCGTAATATAGCTTATATATCAGAACTAGCTGAAGCCGCGGTTATTGTTGTACCGTGAGTACCGCCACGCAAAATTAGTCTAAAAAAAGTATCCTAAATTACTCCTTAAATCATCAGCTACCTGCCAGTGAAAGTCCCGTCAAAATCGGTCCAGCCGTTCCAGAGATTACACGAAACAAACAGACAAAAATAAAAAAAAAAAATTGGTATATGTATCACGTATACATACATATGCATTTATTTAAAAGCGGTTATTTAATATATTACAAACAGACACCCCAATTTTATTTATTTGTATAGATACAGAAAACGCCTAAACTCCGAAACAAATATTTGCAGATCATACTAAAATTTGTTCCGACCCGGAAATCGAACCCGAGACCAGGATCAAGCACAACAGTCACACGGAACCACTGCGCAACCAAGGCAGTCATAATTTCATTATCGAGGGACTTTTTAAAGAAGTATAGTTTACTAGCTGCCCCGGCAAACGTCGTTTTGCCATTTTTTTTTTAAGGATGGGTGACCCTTACCATTTAGGGGGATGAAAAATAGATGTTGGCCGATTCTCAGACCTACTCAATATGCTCACAAAGTTTCATGAGAATCGGTCAAGCCGTTTCGGAGGAGTATGGCAACGAAAACTGTGACACGAGAATTTTATATATTAGATTTGTTTCCTTCTCTCGTTCATAAAGGTACGTACAATTTTCAGAATAGCCTCAATACAAGTTGAGTCATCTCGTTCCTTTGTGAGAGGCTGGTGTCTGCAATAGGAAAACCCTGTGTCACAGATCACCAGGCTCCAACTCTTGGACGAACCTTAGTAACAACAGGCATGATGACAGTAATCAAGAACCACTAAAATAATGTATTTATCTGATAAAATGGGGTTCATCTATACAAATAAATAAAATTGGAGTGTCTGTTTGTAATATTAAAATAACCGCTTTTTACTAAATGCATATGTATGTATACATGGTAGGTACATATACTAAATTTTTACTACATTTTTTGGTCTTTGATCGCTTTATATATGAAAATAAACACGATTTTTATACTCTACTAGCTGAACCCCGCGGTGTTACCCGCGGTTATCTTCGTACCAAAAACCCATAACACAGGCTCTGCTTAGCTTGGGACTGGATGGCGATGTGTGTAAAATGTCTGAAATATTTATTTAAAAAAAAAACAATCCATCTAATGGTTGCCTTCTCTGAGCGGTAAGGTCGCGCTTTGTATATTACTTCTGCCGTATATCAAAACTAGCCGACCCACGCAACCTCGTTTGCGTCTTATATTGCCCGTAACGTGAAAATTTCCCCCGTTTTTGTAACATTCTTCATTGTTGCTCCGCTCCTATTAGTGGTAGCGTGATGATATATATCCTATAGCCTTCCTCGATAAATGGACTATCCAACTCCGAAATAATTTTTCAAATCGGACCAGCGGTTCCTGAGATTAGCGTGTTCAAACAAACAAATGAACAAACTCTTCAGCTTTATATATTAGTATAGATAGATTAATATAGATATACGAAAAGAGCACAGATACTCTTTACAAATAACTACAGATTTCCTGGTATACAAAAAAAAAGATTTATTGCTATCTGTGTCTATCTATGTATTTGACTCAACAATCTCGTTGGCGCAGTGGTTAGCGTATGCGACTGCTGTTCTTGAGGTCTCGGGTTCGATTCCCGGGTCGGATCAAATGTTTGTATGATCAGCAAGTACTTATTTCGGAATTTAGGTGTTTTCTATTTATAATATGTATTGTATTTACAAATAAATAAATATAAATAAATAAATATTTCAGACGTCTAACACACAACGCCATCTAGTCCCAAACTAAGCAGAGTTTGTGTTATGGGTACTAGACAACTGATATAAATACTTATATACTTTTTTTTTGTAAATAAATATATATTATACATGGAGAACATCCAAATTTCGAAACAAATATTTGCAGATCATACAAACATTTGGTCCGACCCGGGAATCGAACCCGAGACCTAAAGAACAGCAGTCGCGTAAGCTACCAATGGGTCTATGAGGCAGTTACAAAAAAAATTATGTATTTGTTTTAGTTGTCTAGTACCCTTTAGTATAAGCTCTGCTTAGTTCGGGACAAAATGGCGTTGAGTAAAAAAAAATATGAAAAAGTCATGTTTAAACGTAGTCACACGAGATTTCCTCACGTGCTCAGTTAGAACTAGCAATGCAGTTATCATCATGATCGCACTATCGCAAACGATCGACGCAATCGTTATAATCGGAAATGCATCGATAGAATATCGTTATCAACACACTACGTGTGTAATCGAAATCAAAGAGATTTTGGAACACGATTTTTAAATAATTCGTTAATTTTGAATTTTTATTATATTATTATTTTATACTAGCTAAACCCCGCAGTGTTACCCGCGGTTATTGTTGTACCGCGAGTAACGCCGCGGGACAAAGTAAGTCTATAAAAAAGTACTCCCTAGCCTAAGTTACTCCCCAGATCATCAGCTACCTGCCAGTGAAAGTCCTGTCAAAATCGGTCCAGCCGTTCCAAAGATTACCCGGAATAAACAGACAGACAGACATACAACATTTTTTTTCACCAAATTTTTGGTATATTTGCGGTGTATACATACATACATATGCATTTAGTAAAAACCGGATATTTTAATATTACATACAGACACTCCAGTTTTATTTATTTGTATAGAAAGCATGACCAGAATTCAAGAGTAGAGGTCACAATGCTTATTTGCTAACTAGCTGAACCCCGCGGTGATACCCGCGGTTATTATTGTACCGCGAGTAACGCCGCGAGACAAAGTTAGTCTAAAAAACTTAGCCTAAGATACTCCCTGGATCATCAGCTACCTGCCAGTGAAAGTCCCGTCCAGCCGTTCCAGAGATTACCCGGAAGAAACAGACAGACAAACAGACAAAACATTTTTTACTATATTTTTGTAATGTGTATCGTGTATACATACATATGCATTGATTATAAAGCTGTTTTTAATAGTTTTTTAATATTACAAACAGACACTACAATTTTATTTATTTGTATCGCTGAAGTCAATGCAACAATGCAGCATGGTGACTCACACCATGGCGGCCTATTGAGAAGCTTCTGCATCATTGGGCCTCCGGTCTTGCACTCACCAACGAAGCACGACAGCACGACTGCTGACATTTTAAGTTGGCTTTCAGTGAGAGTCCAGTATGGCTCCAGTCGAGCCAGCTAATGCAGGAAAGGTTGACTGCCTCGTTGGTCTCGCAGTTGGCGTGTGCGACTGCTGATCATGAGATCTCGGGTTCGATTCCCGGGTCGGACCAAATATTTGCAAGCTCTACAAATATTTGTTTCGGAGTTTGGGTGTTTTCTATGTATAATATGTATGTATCTACAAAAAAAAGTATAAAAGTATTTATATCAGTTATCTAGTACCAGTAGACAAGTTCTGCTTAATTTGGGACTAGATGGCATTGTGTGTTATACGTCTGATATATTTATTATTAATATTATTATTTATTTTAACTTATAAGAAAACTAGCATATATAACGGTATATATAATCGCGGTAATGAGTAGCATATATCTTTCTGCAAGAATCAAATCACTTATAGCGCCTCTGGTCTTGCGGGTGTCCATGGGCGGCGTTAATCGCTTACCATCAGGCGATGCGTATGCTCGTTTGCCCCCTATTTGATAAACTTCGAAACAAGTACATATTTGCAGATCATACAAACATTGGTTTAACCCGGGAATAGAACCCGAGACCTCAAGAACAGCAGTCGCGTACGCTACCACTGCGCTACCGAGGCAGTTATATCTATACTAATATATAAAGCTGAAGAGTTTGTTTGTTTGAACACGCTAATCTCAGGAACCGCTGGTCCGATTTGGAAAATTCTTTCGGTGTTGGATAGTCCATTTATCGAGGAAGGCTATAAAGTATATATCATCACGCTACTACTAATAGGAGTGGAGCAATAATGAAGAATGTTTCAAAAACGGGGGAATTTTTTACGCTACGGGCAATATAAGGCGCAAACGAGGTTGCGTGGGTCAGCTAGTATAAAATAAATTAGAGTAATTTAGTACCAAATCTGCTACTAATATAAATTTGTTGTAACTATTTTACTGAGAGACTAGATGATCTGATGAACTTCGTACCACCTAGCTATACCTATTTGTGTAAAATGTGGAGACAAATTCTGAACGCATCTAAGTATAAATATTAGAGAACTGTAGTCTATGTAAGTCCATGAATTATGGCCTAATACATACCTGAAGGCTCCATACCCGTCTCGGACACATACGCGACTACAGAGGACTTTATAACTCCTTGGTGGAAAGGTGGGAAAAAGATTAAGACGCACATTTTTCGAATTTCCACAAATATGAATCAAGAGCAAACAAATCAGTCCAACCATTCTCGAGTTTTAGCGAGACAAAAGATTATAAATATAGGTAAAACTTAGCCATTGTATCATAAAATGTTAATTTTAAATTTTTGTCTTTTTTTGAACCTATTTTCAACAGGTAAACTCAAAATAATACCCGAGCTCACCGCGATAAATCTAGTGTCGATACTTACAAATGCTGTACATTCGCTCCACACTAATTACGCCGCGGAATTTGATATTTGAACGCGAGTTTTAGCAAAACACAGCTATTATTTAAGACGGCAGTTAAACACATAAATAATTTTGCTGTTTGATTGTTAAAGAACTATCTACGACCCGTATTCATTTCGTGGATGATGTAAAACCCGACTGAGGAAGCAAACCACGCTGTATAATCTATATCTATACTAATATATAAAGCTGAAGAGTTTGTTTGTTTGTTTGTTTGTTTGTTTGAACACGCTAATCTCAGGAACCGCTGGTCCGATTTGAAAAATTCTTTCGGTGTTGGATAGTCCATTTATCGAGGAAGGCTATAGGGTATATATCATCACGCTACTACTAATAGGAGCGGAGCAACAAT
This sequence comes from Spilosoma lubricipeda, assembly GCA_905220595.1. Taxonomy (NCBI): domain Eukaryota; kingdom Metazoa; phylum Arthropoda; class Insecta; order Lepidoptera; family Erebidae; genus Spilosoma; species Spilosoma lubricipeda. The sequence goes on from HG992297.1 coordinate 11,973,794, forward strand.
GAAGAATGTTTCAAAAACGGGGGAAATTTTCACGCTACGGGCAATATAAGGCGCAAACGAGGTTGCGTGGGTCGGCTAGTAATCTATACTAATGTATAAAGCTGAAGAGTTTGTTTGTTTGTTTGAACACGCTAATCTCAGGAACCGCTGGTCCGATTTGAAAAAATCTTTCAGTTTTAGATAGCCCATTTATCGAGGAAGGCTATAGGCTATATATCATCACGCTAGGACCAATAGGAGCGGAGCACCAATGAAAAATGTTTCGAAAATGGGGAAAAATTATCACGTTACGGGCAATAGAAGACGCAAACGAGGTTGCGTGGGTCGGCTAGTACCACTATAAAGCGAAGGAAAACTTGAAAAAACCTCATATCAACACCTGCGTGTGGAAGTAAACTAAAACCTTCTTTCTTATGAGGAACACGATGTCTATCAGTGGACCAAGGTTTAACGATATTAATGGCTTCCACAGATTACAAGAAAGTGAGAAGGAGGACATTCAAAACAACCGAATAGCACTCTCATTTTGTATTAAAGTTTGACAAAAAATTATTTAAGTGTACATTTCAGCGATTCAGTGTTTGTTACAAAATGACTGCCTCGTTGGTCTCGCGGTTGGCGTGTGCGACTGCTGATCATGAGGTCTCGGATTCGATTCCCGGGTCGTACCAACTGTTTGTACGATCTACAAATATTTGTTTCGGAGTTTGGGTGTCTCTATGTATAATATGTATATACTTTCAAAAAAAGTATATATGTATTTAAATCAGTTGTCTAGTACCCATTACACAAGCTCTGCTTAGCTTGGGACTAGATGGCGTTGTGTGTTAGATGTCCGACATATTTATTTAAAAATATATATTTATTTATTAAAAAAATAATAATGAGTTATGAGTGTGATAGTTCGTATAAATATACAGGCATTTGAGATTAGACGTGGGGGTAGTTTTTATAATACAAATACTCTTGTATTAAGAGAAAACTATTATTGTTATGATTTTCAACTGGGATATAATGACTCGCTCAACTATACCTCCCGTACTATTATATTGATGCGGACGGTACAACCTTCCACTGGAAATTTTCTCCCTTTTGCAGCTCATCACCAGAACTGAGTACATAAAGTATGTATAATAAATCCTACTAATATTATAAATGCGAAAGTTTGTAAGGATGGATGGATGTTTGGATGGATGTTTGTTACTCTTTCACGCAAAAACTACTGAACGGATTTGGATGTAACTTTACAGTAATATAGCTTATACATCAGAATAACACATAGGCTACTATTTGCCGCGATAACCGACATATACGCGGGCGGAGCCGCGGCCACAACTAGTATTATATACATATATATTTTAAACAGAAACTAAGCTTTGAAATCCAGTATATGGTAGAACTACCAGGGTACCAGAAACGTTAGAAGCTTCATACATTCAACGATTTTCTCGACATTTCCAATGAAACCCGATATCCGAAGCTCACGGCTGTATTCATATTACATTCTACCATTACATATGTTTTATAACATCGTCGGAACGTTTCCTAGGCTATTGAATACTAAGGCCTAGTAACAGTCCCCCCTACCTCTTGTCAGTAGAGGGGGTGTGGTGAGCGGCCCGACTGCGCTCTGTGACGCAATTTGCGCCTTTGCTATTTAGTGCGAACACTGTAGATTGGCCTCGTATATACTGAGTTTTTAAAGCAAGAAATTATAATAAAATAACAAAATTTGAATAAAAGAATACCGTCTTTAATTAAAACGTTTATTTTTTGGATTTTTATTTAAGCTTCGTCTAAAAGTTTTTGTTGTTGGGCTATTTTTGCTTAGAATAACAAGTAAATGCGAAAAAAAGCAGAAAAGTAATAATTTAGAAATGTTAATTGAGTTTGGCCAAACAACCAACCTACCAACCCGATTTTTGGTAATGATTAAAGTATAAACGGGAATAATGTAAAAGCTATCCTAGCATTACTATGGACGGTGGCAAATTACAAGCAATAAAATAATATGATTGTATGAACTTAAACAGATTAAAAAGAAGATGGTACACCTAATAAACATTTCGTAAAGCCTAAAAAAGTGTTTATTTATTCTTTTATGATCAATGAGGTCTTATTTTTCGTTTTGACATTAAGTAATGCGAAAAAACAATGATATTAAAATTGAAATGTTTTTCTTTTCTTTAGATTAGCCTAGATTTGCAACAGTGACCAACCTACACCGTTCCCACGTCTCACTGAATGGATAAGTAGGCGAGCGACAGCGCAGAAAGTGGTTGCAGTGACGCAACCGCGCCGGTAACCCAGTCACCGTGCCGTACCAGACGATGCCGATGGTGGTATCTGTCACGTCACCACTCAACATATTTAAGATTCTATAGGTCTCAAACTCGGGTTTTATGTTTTTTTTCAGGTACTAGGAGCGCAGATTTTAGAGGAGGATGTTTTTTTATAAACATTTTTCTTGATCAGCTTCCTAAGACTGTTTTGATAGCCTGTAAATCCGTGATTCTGTCACTAGTAGAACTGTCAAGCTTAAATAAAAAATTGGGAAACCCCCTACGCAAGCACTTAATCGAGTAATAATATGCCAAAAATTCCTTACATCATTTTGGAATAGAGCTGATACTCTTACACTGCTGTACCGACATTAACCAAACATAGGTAAGATCCACCCCAAGGAAACTGGCTTTCACATGAAAAACCCGCATCGAAATCAGTCCATCCGTTTGAGAGCTACTATGCTGCAGACAGACAGACACACAGACAGACAGACAAACATACATCAACGTCAAACTTATAACACCAATCTTTTGCGTCGGGGGTTAAAATATATCATTGTAGGTACCACGGAGCAAATTAATTAATCTATTTTTTGTTTAAAAGTGCAGGTAATTATCGTGACGTGAACAACTTAAACTAAAAATAAATAAATTTTTCAACTTATCATGAATTAGTTAAACAATTTCCTCATGATATAAAAAATGGAGGAAAAGCCGTACCAGGATGCAATAATTGTAAAGAGTTATCATTACAACTTAATAACAGAAATCGCACAGCACTAGGGATGTAGATGAAATAAGTAGGTCTCTTAGCAATCGGAACTGAAGCATTCAAATATGATATCCCTGGACCTCCAAACCTCTCCAATTGCGCTCCACTTGGTTCTAATATCGGCTTCTTGTTTCTCTTAGTTCGCTCTGTATTATTTCACAATCCTAGCTTTTAATTGGCAATGATTAAATGAAAGAGTTAATTTTTTAAATCTCAGTTTCAATTCGGGAAATTTACCGAATATTTTAAAAGAAATGATTACATAGTTAGTTTGCCGTGCATCACGGTATTCTATCAATTTAATTCTTTCAACGTTCCCAATGAATCACTTTCAATGGAAATACACGGATCTTGTACGAGTCTTTGATGAGTAGCTGTAGCCCTGACCGGATACCATAACATGTCACCACCTTGCGTAATATAGACAAGTTAAGGAAAGTCCGACTTTTTTAATTATATGTTAAGTATGGCCAATATAAACAGCTTTGGCATATTATGCTGCTATTGAGAGAATTCTAGATCCAGATATTCAATTTCATATTGAATACAAGTTAAAAGAAAAAAATCAAGTTATTGCGTCAGTCCAAAGACCAAGACAAAGTCCAAGACAGGTATTCTACCTAGTTCGAAAATCTATTCTTATCGAATCCATAAGAAGCTCTTAAGTTAACGAACTAACTTTTATTACTTATTTAAAGAGTCAACACAACACAAAAACTAAGTTAAGCACCAAACAAAAAGAATCGAATGTAGGTAACCACGCCGGGTACTAAGGCGTCATGATTCGAACAGTGTTACGCAATAAGGCGACTCTCACTTTCGCGAGCTGAGGCCGCGCCATGCTTTGTAGCGCTGTTTAATATCATCAACCTCCTACCTCGTGCTGTTCGCCTAGTACCGAAGTCGATTTGTAAGACCGTAGGACGGCGCTGCACCAGGCAAAGGAAAACGAAAATAACAGTTTTTGGCTTCTAGGCATTGTACTGAATAAACTATAAGAAATAAAACTTTTACAGTAGACATTCAATTTTATATTATACTATGTGATTATTTAATATTAAATTTCCTGTCAACCATTGGACTAGTTATAAATTTACTATAATCATTTAGATATTTACGATACAATTTAACTTCTTAAATTTGACATAAAGCAATAACATAATCACACTTATTAAAACTACTAAAATAGTAATTTGTTACAGAATCCAGTCAATTCTTATTAGAACTATTTCATCCAGAAAGTTAATTCAAGTAGCTACGAAAAATGTACTTTCTAAATGATGTTACATCACAATTTTCCTTCAGAATGTATATCCTAGAAAATCTTTTACTAAATAATAATGCAACAACACGTAAATAAATTATTTGTCCTACAATAACGAAAATTAGCGTATTCTAAATATTGAACATTTCTGACTAAACATATCAGTACATTCAAATTTTATGATAGCACTTAAACGTGATTCGCTTGGAGCGAAAGTGTGTCATACCCACACAGTGTGCTGTAGTAGGGATGTGGTATTTCCCACTACCTCAAGAGATAAAACGCTGCCTACAGTTCCGCATAAGTACTTGTATTGATACTGGTTGGATGGGAACATAGGATGAAAACAGTTAAGCTCAATCTTATTATTCATCCGGATGATTTTCATGTCAGTGGTGGTTCTAAAAACCAATTGGTGGTAATAACGGCAATTGGTCAAGGTCAGTCAGAAAACTTTACACGGTTCTACGTCAAGGGTCCTGTCTAGATAAATACAATGAAAAACAAACCCTCATGTCACCAGTATAATGTGCTTTTGCAAGATGCTGATTGAGAGAAAATCTGCCATCTATAAAATTCTCCTATATCCTTGCCAATCACCATACTTTTTCGTTCCGTGGGTGTCATAAGAGGCATCTGAGGGAGCAACCTACCAGGACAACAGCAATGCAAAAAGAAATGTCTGGCTAGTATATAGGCTAAAATCTCCTTCCTTTCTTAGGAGAGGTCTAGCAGTGGACTGTTAAAGGCTGTATGATGATGATCGGGGTCCTTATGCTTATTTTGCCGTATTTAAAAAAAAACAATTTCTTTATCTCCTTTTCTCAGACTTTGGAGGGAAGGGTGCTCAAAGAGATATTACGTATTGAAATCTTTTGAGCAATTTCACTTGTTTTTAAACCTACACAAATAAATAAGGTAGAATTGCCTGTTTGTAATTTAAATTTTACAGCTATTTACTAAATGCATATGGTATATACGGTACTTACATGGAACCTATATGTGTGTTTGTTCCGGTTTATCTCTGAAACGGCTGGACCGATTTTGATGGGGCTTTTACTTGCATATAGCCGATTTTAGGGAGTAACTTAGGCTGCTTTTAGTTTAGATTTTTATTGTAAAGATACAACAGCAACAGCGAGTAACACCGTGGGACGTACTTATCTATACAAATAAATAAAATTGAAGTGTGTTCGTAATATTAAAATAACCGCTTTTTAATAAATATATGCATATGTATATCATTTATACACTCTACATGTACCAAAACAATAACATTTTTTTAAATTTTTGTCTGTTGGTTTGTTCCGGGTAATCTCTGGAACGGCTGGACCGATTTTGACAGGACTTTCACTGGCAGATAGCCGATGATGATCTAAGGAGTAACTTAGGCTACTCTTTTTGGAATAGTTTCGCCCCTATTTATCGCCGAATAGGTTCAGCTAGTCATAAACAAAAGAAATCATACTTCATCTATTCTAAAGAGCAACTGAACTGGTCACTTATTCGAAGCCCATTCTGTCTCTAAATCCAAAAACCCCAAGGGAATATTGTATCACAGTTATGTCGTTATGCAATTTAGGCTGTCTTGTTCAATAGTGTTAGAATATGCACGATCATTATGTATACCGATATAGTAGTTCGTTATGCAATGCAAACTTTATCATTAAAGTCCTCCTAGGAGGTAACTTAGAGAGGCATGTGCATGAGAGGAAGGTTATTTCATACCTTAAGTTTTTAGTACAGTCTTACTTTATTTAAAAAACTACTAATCTCGCATTAAGAGTATATTTTGAATCGTTTAATTACCGTGGGAGATCCACACTTAGGCATGAATAGGCCGGCTCGATCGGAGTGATACCACGGCCTCACAGAAAACCGGTGTGAAATAGCGCTTGCGCTGTGTTTCACCGAGTGAGTGAGGGTACTGCTACATATCCCAATCCCTCCCCACATCCCTTTAATCATTCCCCAAGGTCGGCAACGCACTTGTGACGCCTCTCTTGTTGCGTGTATCCATGGCGGCGTTAATCGCTTACCATCAGGTGATACGTAGGCTCTTTTGCCCCCTTATCCATAAAGAAAATCGCGGGGAAAATGCTTGAATTGCACACAAAGAACAACTAACTTTAGATGAAGAACAATCAAACAAATAGTTATCCCATTTGGAAACCAAACCCACAACGTTTAGCATCAGCTCAGGACTTGGCAAACTGACTGACAACTGACTTTGAAACTAATAAGATAACGTGTCAGGATAAGGGAACCTTAAGAGTACCAAGTCAAATATTTTCGGAAATTTTCGGAAACAAACTTTTTCGGAATGAGTTGGCAATACAGTCACAACCCTAATACTCGATTGTGTACTAGTATAATATTAAATTTATGTATGTGTATGATTATATGTATTTTATATTATTAATTTGTGTAATAGTATATTTATGTTAATAGGTCCTATCGGATGTAGGTTAAATAATATTTGAAGAATCCTTGTTCATTATGAAAAATCTTTGCACCTACCGCATCTTATTTCTACATCACCTGAAGGTAGACTGGGAGAGAATGCCTCATGGCATTAAGTCCGCCTTTTGTACAATAAGTGCAACAAGTTTAAATAAATAAATAAATAAATAAATATTAACAAAATAAAAAAACCAACTTCAAGAACGACCAAATCGATCGATTTCTCTTGGATACCATTATCAGATTTTAGTGTCCTTATCTTGGTACCACCTTTAGGTTATCTCGTTTCCATTAAAAAAAGAATCATTAAAATCAATTCATAAACGGCGTAGTTTTCCGCAAACACACATAAAAAAAGAAAATATACATTAAAATAGAGAACCTCCTTTTTTTGAAGTCGGTTAGTTAAAAGATAAGCAATCGTTTTCTTTTGCTTCCGTATCTATCTATACTAATATAATAAAGCTGAAGAGTATGTTTGTTTTTTGTTTGATCGTGCTAATCTCAGGAACCGATGGTCCGATTTGAAAAATTATTTTAGTGTTAGAAAGCCCATTTATCGAGAAAGCCTATAGGCTATATATCATCACGCTAAGACCTACAGGCACGGAGCACCAATAAGGAACGTTACAAAAACGGGGGAAAATTATCTCGCTACGGGCAGTAGGAGATGCAAACGAGGTTGCGTGGGTCGGCTAGTATTTGATATTTTCAAGTTGAAACTCTGCTCCTATTGGTCGCAGCGTGATATTATACGAGTAAAGCATCCTTGATAAATTGGCTATCCAACAATGAAAGAAATTTGCAATTAATTCCAACCAGTAGTTCCTGAGATTAGCGTGTGCAAACAAACAAACTTCTTAGCTTTATAATATTAGTACGTGAGATTAAGATTTGTTTCCTGCCAATTATAAGTGATTGATATAACGATAATAGAAAGCGATAAAAAAATAGGTACCTACAAGTGTGACGTCACTCGAGTCTCGACCTATTAGGAGTTAGTACAAGTTCTGACAAATCAGAATGGAAAGTTGACATCTTGCGTAACCGATTGTGACTTCTGGGACTTTAGCGACTTAGTTTTGCTTCTGTCACTACTTCTAATAAGTTTAAGATTGTACGATTCTCAAAGTGACATTTGATTATAATTTTCACTAGCTGAACCCCGCGGTGTTACCCGCGGTTATTGTTGTGCCGCGAGTAGCGCCGCGGGACAAAGTTAGTCTAAAAAAAGTAGCCTAAGTTACTCCCCGGATCATCAGCTACCTGCCAGTGAAAGTAACGTCAAGATCCGTCCAGCCGTTCCAGAGATTACCCGGAACAAACAGACAGACAGACAGACAAAATTTTTTTTAACTACGTTTTTGTTATATGTACCGTGTATACATACATATGCATTTAGTAAAAAGTGGTTATTTTAATATTACAAACAGACACTCCAATTTCATTTATTTGTATAGATATCAGTTTGTGCATCACACAAAGTGTATACAACCTTGATGGGTATAAAAAAACCATATCCCGATCTAAACTGAAATTCATTCCCTCTATCATCGTAGTTATTTCAATATTTAAAGACTGTCTTAATAATTCAGTTTGATTAGTCATCGTGCGGTCGTACCTACTTCGTCAACTAAAACTTTTGTGCGCCTACACCTCTGCCTGCACCGCCACCAGTAATCTCTACTTATCATATTATAACGACAATTTATTGAATCTACTGACAGTTTATGAATGTGACATCACTAGTACAGTTAATATGTTGTAGAGCCACGTCGATGGGCCGGCTCGACCGGGGCGGTACTTCACTTTCATTGAAGACCAACAAACCAGGTAGTTGTAGGTAGTATAGCCACGCTGATTTCAGATGTAGGTACTAGAGCCACGCTGATTTTAGCATGGTTGGGCCGGCTCGACCGGGGCGGTACTACCATCGCACAGAAAATCAACGTAAAATGATAGCGTTTGTGCTGTCGTATTTCGCGTTGGTGAGTGCGAGACCGGAGGCCCAACGATGCAAAAGCATCACTAGTCCGCCACGTTGTGGGTTTCCATGCTGCATTGTTGCATTGTCTGCATTCGCAATGAGTATGGTGACCACCACTTTTGAATTCTGCTTTTGCTTTCCATCAGGCAGAGTAGAGTCATTTTGGCAGGCAAAAAAGAAATGCTGTCATGTTTGGTTGGTGAGTGCGAGACCGGATATGCTGATATGCAGAAGCATCTCAAGCTATAGCTTGGGTCACCAGGCTGCATTGTCTCTATTTGCATTGAGGATGGTGATCACCGCTCCTGGATTCTGCTTATGCTTTCTATCAGGCAGAGTAGAGTTATTGTGGCAGTTAAGACATAAAAAATATATACTTATAGTATTATAAAGCTGAAGAGTTTGTTTGTTTGTTTGAACGCGCTAATCTCAGGAACCATTGGTCCGATTTGAAAAAAAATTTCAGTGTTAGATAGCCCATTTATTGAGGGAGGCTATATATCGTCACGCTAAGGCCAATAGGGGCGGAGCACCAATGAACAATGTTTCAAAAACGGGGGAAAATTGCCACGCTACGGGCAATATGAGACGCAAACGAGGTTGCGTGGGTCAGCTAGTAGATTATATAAATACTCTGCCAATAGGAGTCATCAACGAAAAATTATACAAATGCGTTAGATTCTTCTCAATTTCCATCAGCCAAAGTAGAGTCATTTTGGTAGTTATTTATTAAAAAAAACAGTTTGAGACATATCTTAACTTTTCAATTTCCGAGAAAATCCAATATGCACGCAAAACCTACACACAAAGCTAATTATTGGTTCTATAGAATTAATCTATATCGCGAAAGAGAAGCCTGAAAAAAGTCGGTGACCATTTTTAACACATTAATCGTGCACATTTGGCCTATTACTCGTATCCCGCTTTGGAAAGAACGGGAATTACGCAGACTGAAGTAACCAATGAACAGTTGAATTTCAGTTTCCGATGTTTAGAACAGCGGCCCTAAATGCAACTCCAAACAAACCAGTGACTAAGTTCACGCGATCAGACATCTATTACCATACAATAATATACATAGTAGATAATTAGTTGGTCAATATAGGGCGCGGTGACCCGGCGGCTCAATTGTCCGACCTTGGTACCATTCTGGACTGTGTTAAGACGCAATGGGCTGTATTTCTGAGAGTCATTGTGATTCATGTATAGAAGATAATGTGCTGTATTGAAGATGCGAGTTTAACAATGCAGTTCTTTTAAATTGAGAGACCTATCTATATTTGAGTATAACTTGACATATTGCAATCATTTCATGGAGATCGTTTTTTGTTATTTCGAAAGACGGTCCCCATTTCATTTCATCCATATTTTATATATTTTTTTACATTAATTTCAATACGACGAAGATTAAAAGACTTATGATTTGAAGACAGTAAACACTTGACATTGGCAGAAATAGCTGATCCAAGAGATCCGGCTGATTGCCATTTCATCAAAAGAAGAAGAACAGTCTTTTCATTTCTTTGAATTCATGTTGTCCTAGTACTTGCTATATCATCATCAATTCTAAAGACTTAGTGGTGACCCACGCTACTTCTGCGTCTCTTATCAATCATGCTCGGCTCCTTTTAGTCTAAGCGTGATGTGAATTGTCCTACCTAAGGCACGCCAGTAATCCATCTTTTTTTACTTTTTTTTTCCGTGCGGAAATCCCCTTGGATACCACCTCGGTGGCATGTCGGACTCGAATCGACTAAAACCGCACGTCGTCTCGGGTACCAGGTGCCGGGGAACCAGGTGCGCCCTAGAAAGGAAAACCCTGGAATCCCGACGTACCTCGGGCTATCTACGGTTTGTAGATGGCCTCACCCTGTGTTGGAACCCCAATGTTCCCCTGTCCCCCAGAGCGCGCAAGCTCCGCAGCGTCCGCGCCGCCACCCGAGCCTGCTCCAGTAATACACCTATTCTAAAAAAACGTAAAATCGGCCAGATAGTATTGGAGTTCAACTAACTAACTTGGAACTTGGAATCTTAGTTATCTCCATCAGCTTTTGTAAACCTTAAACATAAATATGTTTAACTAGCTGACCCAGCGAAGGAACTTCTTATCTGGAGACCCGTGACACCTCACGACTTTTTTCTATGTTTAACCCTGCCGAATTGACTCTACTCCGCCTGATGGAAAGCAAAAGCAGAATCCAAGAGTGGTGGTCACCATACTCATTGTAAATGCAAACAATGCAGCATTTAATCGTTTATGCAGCGCACGCAGTGGTAGCTCTGGAAAAAAATAATTTCCCCCATTTTCCCAACATTTTTATTGATACTCTGCTCCGTTTAGTCGCAGCATGATGCCATAAAGTCATAGCCTTCTTCGATAACTGAGCTATCTATCACTAAAATAATTTTCCGAATCGCACCAGTAGTTCCTGAGATCCTCACAAACTTTACCTCTTTATTGTAATATTAGTATAGATAGCATATTTATTTAAAAACTTTTGAGAAAACAATAACAAAACTAATCTAAATTTACAACAAATATAGCACCAATGCGCCCGCGCAAGAAATCCGCATCGCAGTGTTATCACACTCACACACGCAAAGGATATGTGACCTAAAAATGTAACTAAAAGATGCAAACAATCTTTTTAGGTTTTATACCAGGGGCGGACTTCAGCGGTGATCTTTAAAAACAGGTGTATGACCAAATTATTTAAGTTACTTTCATTAAATATTACCAGAAGAGTTTTATATTAAAGAGTGAGGAAATTGCAAGGTTGTTGATGCCTTGTTTAGAAAATAGAGAAAAGTTATTTAAAGCAAAAAAATTACCTTAGTTACTAATGCAGCAGCACACAAAGATTTTACATATATAAAAAAGTATTCCGTTACTTTTAGCTTAAAGTGATATCTATCTGTCTGTCTGTTTGTTCCGGGTAATCTCCGGAACGGCTGGACGGATAATGACGGGGCTTTCACTAGCAGGTAACTCAGTCTACTTTTTTAGACTTACTTTGTCCCGCGGAGTTACTCGCGGTATAACAATAACCGCGGGTAACACCGCGGGGTTCAGCTAGTCTATACAAATGAATAAAATTGGAGTGTCTGTTTGTACTTAATATTAAAATAACTGGTTTTTACTAAATGCATATGTATGTATACACGGCACATGTATCAAAAATGTAGTTAAAGAAATTTTTGTCTGCCTGAATATCTGTCGGTCTGTTTGTTCCGGGTAATCTCTGGAACGGCTCTACCGATTTTGACGGGACTTTCACTGGCAGGTAGGGACTTTTCACTTTTAAGACTAACTTTGTCCCGCGGTGTTACTCGCGGTACAGCAATACCCGCGGGTAAAACTGCGGGTTTCAGGTAGTATCTAATAAAATGAAAAAAATAAGAAGACCTCCAGTTCCTTACACGCAAATATATCTCTCGGTTATTGGTTCACCTTGTATAAATATTGTTTATTATTGTTTATTCTTTCACAAAACTAAATATACAATGACGTATACTATTCTAAAGCTTGGTACATCTCTTGCAACACAGTGACATTAAGTTAAATAGAGATAATCTAAGTTTTTCCAACCTTTAAACTATTACGTTATTTGTGCAAAATATGAATATATTTGTGAGGCATTCAACCAGGAAATCATAAAAGACATATTTACTATGCACATAAGTAAAATATCGATAAAAATCAAGTGTGGCGCCTCCGGCCCTGCGTCTTTCTATTAGTATCTGTTCGACCTATTTTAGGGATTGCAACATAGGGCCACGCATACAAGCATATTCGTGACTACAAGTGTATAAAAATGTGAGATTCTATATGTGTGCGTAGATAGTGCGCATACGCAGCGACGTTATAATATCCTTTTTAATATAAATCTTAAAATAGATATAATATAACATTCCTATTTGTTCATTTTTTTTCTACATTTTGCTATTTTTTATGCTGTAACGAGCGACCTGAATAAAAGTTATGACCACGATATATATAAAATGAACTGCGTTAGGACAACAGTACGTAGGTAGTAGGGGGAAATTTTGTTTCAGTTCGAAATTAAGCTAAATTAGCAGATAAACTTACTAGAATCCTTAAAATACAGCTCGATATCTGTGACACTGTAAGTTACAAAACCGACGAAGTAATTTTGAACAATCAATTTCGTTTTCTATCACCTATATTTTCATTCTTCAGTTTTTTCACAAATGAAGTATTAAAATATATAAATAAATAAAAATTCACACCAAAAACGTACCTCTTCTTTTTACTGCCAATGTCAAGTATTTAAAGTCTTCAATTCTAACGTCTTCGACGCTTCAAGTCTTCGTCGTGATGAAATTAATGATAGAAATCTAAACGAACTTCGTACCGCCATAATTACATATGAATTTTTCTTGTCCGTACACAAATCTAAACCTAACAATAATGAACACAAAAAACAAAATTGATGCAGCCGATCGGAAGTTAATAAAATTGGAGTGCCTGTTTGTATTATTAAAATAACCGCTTTTTACTAAATGTACCAAAATATACATATACCAAAAATGTAGTTAAAAAATTTTTGTCTGTTTGTCTGTCTGTTTGTTCCGGGTAATCTCTAGACCGGCTGGCCCGATTTTACGGGACTTTCACTTCCAGGTAGCTGATGATCCAGGGAGCAACTTAGGCTACTTATTTTTAGACTAACTTTGTCCACGGTACGACGATAACCGTGGGTAACATCGCGGGGTTCAATTAGTTTGCAAATTAACCTTTTAAATATCCCACAAGAGTGTGTTGAATGTTTGTTTGTGGACTGTATTTCTTTGGAGGTTGCTTCTGGTTGGATGCTGATGATGAGTGAAAGTACTAATATTTGCTTGAGAATGCAGTTTTATTGTAAATTTTAATTTGACACACACAAGGTGATATCTTACAGCTTAAATTGGACAAGACTGGCTGGCTGAGGAATTATTGCCAGACCAATAAATTAGTTTTGTGTAGCCACAGATTGCTACAGAGTGAGTGAATTCACCTTAGAGATAACCGGAAGCTTTTCACCTAAATGAGGTTCTCAGCCAACTTCCCCCCTTGATTCTGTCCCCTCTCACCTACAATTAGAGACGGTTAGGTACTTGTAACTTATGGTAATCACATCGGGTAACCCATCCACTCATTTGCTTTCTATGCCATAAAATGTAAAACTTAAAAATATTTGATAACCAGGGCACCATAAGCGTGTAGTGTTTAAAAGTAAGTTTCAACCACAAGTTTGTTTGCCAAAGATATCACAGCACTTAAATAGTTTAAACAGTCGTTAATATAAATGGTATTACGACATAGCCATGTGACAGCAAATCTCTTCACACGGACCTCTTCAGTTGCTGTTGCTTTATTGCTACTGGGTGAAGTGTGTTGCTGATTGACAGATTCCTTTCAACTTTTACATTGCATTACCCGCGGTTATTGTCGTACCGACGAAGCTAAGCTAGTCTAAGTTACTCCTTAGATCATCAGCTATCTGCCCGTTTAAATCGGTCCAGCCGTTCCAGAGATTACCCGAAACAAACAGACAGACAGACCGACAGACAGAACAAAATGTTATTTTGGTACATGCATCGTGTATGAAACAGTGGAGCTGTTTAGCCGTAAAAGCGTAATACACATACAGAGTTACTTTCGAATTTTAATTATTAATAATGGATTAAAATTCTAAACTCAAAACTAAATCTAATCTATACCCACCAATATTATAGAGACTGAAAGTTTATTTGTTAGGTTAAACGGGTTTATTTCAGAAACGTCTAGTTAGAATTGAAACTTTATTTCAGTGTTAAGTAGTCCATTTATTAACAAAAAGTTGTAGGTTACTTAACATCACGCTTCGACCAATAGAAGTCAAACATTATAAACTAGCTGTTGCCGTGGGGCTTTGCTCGCGTGGAAGTTGATTACATGTATTTAACTAAAAAGTGTGTCAGTATGTATGTTTTTTTTAATTTATTTTTTTATGTTTGGCCCTGCAAAAATGAATCTACTCTGCCTGATGGAAAGCATAAGCAGGATCCAAGAGTAGTGGTCACCATACTGCGAATGCAGACAATGCAACAATGCAGCATGGTGACTACGTGACACCATGGCAGGCTAGTGATACTTCTGCATTATTGGGCTTCCGGTCTCGCACTCACCAACGAAACACGACAGCATGAATTATGAATAATACATTATAATAATACATGCTGCGCTAAAATGACTCTACTCTGCCTGATGGAAAGCATGAGCAGATTCTAAAAGTGGTGGTCACCATCCTCAATGCGAATAACGACATTGCAGCATGGTGACCCACACTATGGCCGCCTAGTGAGATGCTTTTTTACGCCCCGCTTAAAGGACCCGGGATCATAGTGGGAGGGAAACACGTGCACTGGAATTGAGTTCCAGGTTTTGACTGCTCGGCACAGAAAGTAGGAACCGAAGCGATGAGTACGAGATCGAATGTCTACCACTCTGAAGCGGTGACTTCCAAGGCTTTGATAACTCTGACATCAAACCTATGGCCGGGGTAGGAATATAAACAGAGATTCAAGCAGAGTATAACGTACAATCGGCCTAAAGCGAGGGAAGCATCACTAGGCCGCCATAGTGTGGGTCACCATGCTGCATAGTTGCATTGTCTATATTCGCAATGAGTATGGTAACCGCCATTCTTGGTTTCGGCTTATGCTTTCCAAAAGGAAAACTGGAGTCCTTTTGGCAGACCCATACCTAAAAAGAAAGACTCCATTGTCGTAGTTGTGGTATTCTTTTAGGGTTCTTTGAGAGTCAAATCAGAACAGATACAAGGCACAAATTTTATACTTTCTACCTTTATATTTGTACACTAGTTAGAAAAACCCTTCAAATGTCTGTCTTCTTGGAGATGCAAAGGCAAACTATCAAGCAAATCCTATCAGCATAGAAACCGCTAATACCAGGCTATCATAACTCGAGAAAAGAATTTATTAAGTGTTTGTTTAGAACATGATTACATGAAAATATGTGGTTGATTAATTCATAATAAAGTTGGTTTTACACTGGCAGCACTGCTAATAGACTTAAAACAAAAAATACTTTATGTCATCTGTTGCGAGGTTTATAATGTTTAAATATAGAATACAAGATTTTGAAAAAGATGGAAGTTCGGTACCCCATTGGTATCAGTTCGGTTGTCGTGGTTATAAGTAGCCCATGTTTAGCAGTTTAACTTCAAAAACGTTTTTGAACAGATGAAGTTATTTTTCGATTAAATCAAATTTAAATATTTAGTAAACGTTAATTCTTTCAGTTAGTTACAGAAAGTTTTGTGCCTCGCAAAATAAACTCCCATAAAACATACGACACTCATATATCTATTCCATTTAGGCCCTGTTTCAAAGGTTACAGATAAGTTTCAGAAAGCTTATATGACAGATCCATCTGTCAGATAAGTTATCCAGTGAAACAGGGCTTTAATATCGAAGAAAAATATGATTTAAGTGTAACTCGAACCTTATATTAAAGACTATGAGAAAATGTGTTTTTTGCAATCCATAAACGGTGTTTTATCTAATGCTTGATTAGAAAAATCGTTAATTATAAGTGACACACGTGATTAACACTTAATAGACTTGCAAATGTCGCGTAATTTATGATTTATTTATTTTTATTTATATATTATTATCCCGTGGGTATCGTGAGAGTCGAGAGCAAATTACCAGGACAACAGGACTGCAATGGAATTTGCAACAAACCCTATGCCGACTTCTCCTTTGGCCAGCGAGCTTCTTAGGAGAGCCATATATGGGCTGTGGATGATTATAATTTGTGGGCTGGAGATATCTATACTAATATAATAAAGCTGAAGAGTTTGTTTGTTTGTTAGAACGCGCTAATCTCAGGAACCGCTGGTCCGATTTGAAAAATTCTTTCTGTGTTGGATAGTCCATTTATCGAGGAAGGCTATAGGGTATATATCATCACGCTACTACTAATAGGAGCTGAGCAACAATGAAGAATGTTTCAAAAACGGAGGAAATTTTCACGCTACGGGCAATATAAGGCGCAAACGAGGTTGCGTGGGTCAGCTAATCTGATATAAATAAAATTGCTCTCAGCAAAGTCAGTATGAAGTAGGCAGCTATAGATAGTAACTAGCCGACCCACGCAACCTCGTTTGCGTCTTCTATTGCCCGTAGCGTGATAATTTTCCCCCGTTTTCGAAACATTTTTCATTGATGCTCCGCTCCTATTAGTCCTAGCGTGATGATATATAGCCTATAGCCTTCCTGGATAAATGGGCTATCTAACACTGAAAGAATTTTTCAAATCGGACCAGCGGTTCCTGAGATTAGCGTGTTCAAACAAACAAACAAACAAACTCTTCAACTTTATATATTAGTACTAGCTGACCCACGCAACCTCGTCTGCGCCTTATATTGCCCGTAGTGTGAAAATTTCCCCCGTTTTTGAAACATCTTTCGTTGTTGCTCCGCTCCTATTAGTAGTAGCGTGATGATATGTACTCTATAGCCTTCCTCGATAAATGGACTATCCAACATCGAAAGAATTTTTCAAATCGGACCAGCGGTTCCTGAGATTAGCGTGTTCAAACAAACAAACAAACAAACAAACTCTTCAGCTTTATATATTAGTATAGAGAGAGTATAGATAAACACCAACCCTGCCTTTGTGCCATTATGGGTGACTACGGAAGTATATTTTATGCATGGCCTGACACGCACTTTTCCGGTTTTTAGAACCTCTGTGCATTTTTATGAGTTTCAATTTATTCGAAAGTATATAAGAGAAAAACTATCGCGTAAAGTAGTAAAGTAAATTAGAATATATGTACTAGCATTTTTTAACTTAATATATGTTAATGTGTCAACTACTTTTGCTAATTAATGCGTCCGTTAACGATTCACCTAATTCGTTTCTTTGTATTGTGTGTATTTTATCGCGGTACAATGTAGCCTATGTCTTTCCTCAAGAATCAAAGTATCTCTTTGCCATATTACATTAAAATCAGTGTAATGGTTTGGCCGTGAAAGCGTGAACAAACAGACGGACAAACGGACAGAGTTACTTTCGAATATTTAAAATAAGTATGGTTTTTTAAATTACTTGCTCTTACAGGCTGATTCATCAACCATCTTCTAGCCTTTTTGATTTTGGGTCGGCTACTAGTTCAATCAGTTTTACTCGAATATCAGTTTTCCACGGAGCGATTAGCACTGGACCTCCGCAATCCTGAGGGCGAACTGAATGAGAAGATTTAAATATTTGTCAATATACTTGAGCGTAATGGATTCCCAGTAATTTCTTTTTTTTTTTTTGCTATCCCATTAGGGGATAACGCAGCTTTTCCCCGTCCAAGGATACGACAGGACCTTGTTATTCCGTTTGTGTCTATTTAAGTCGTTATTATATTAGTTTTTGGCACTAAGTGTCTCATGTGAAATCGTTTATTTCTATCGTGTTTTTATTTATTTGCTAATGTATTACTTTTTATCTTATGTTATCTACTACTTCTCTTATATATTTTCTTTCTTCTAGTAATTGAAATCTTTTTCAATAACATTTAATACGTTTTTTTTTTTACATTTTTTGTGACATTTAGTATAATTTTTTAAAATTCAATTTTATCTAATACTAGCTGAACCCCGCGGTGTTACCCGCAGTTATTATTAGTTAGTTAGTAAAGTTAGTCTAAAAAAAATTAGCCTAAGTTACTCCCCGGATCATCAGCTACCTGCCAGTGAAAGTCCCGTCAAAATCCGTCCAGCCGTTCCAGAGATTACCCGGAACAAACAGACAGACAGACAGACAGACAAAAAAAAATTTAACTACATTTTTGGTATATGTATCATGTATACATACATATGCACTGATTAAAAAGCTGTTATTTTAATATAACAAACAGACACTCCAATGTTATTTATTTGTATAGACAATTTTTTCGATGTTTGCAGTTTATGTTTCTTGTCTTATTCGGTATGTCTTGACTTTAGTTTTTGTTATCTCTCTCCATTCCCAGGAACAATTGCTTTAGATGTTCATGACAACTCGGTCCGATAGATTAACGTGCTCTCCGAGGCATGGCTGTTATTAAAAATTGTTATTAAGAATCACCAAACAACACTTTCGGGAATCAAACCCGAGCCCACTTGATCGGTGGTCGCCAATGCTAACCGCTAGACCGAAGAGGCACCTGATGTTTATTTTTATTATTTTTGTGGTATAGGTGGCTAACAAGCAGACGTATCACCTGATTGTAAGCGATTACCGCCGCTCATGGACACCTGCAACAGTAGAGGCGTCACAAGTGAGTGCCGACCTTTGGGGGATGGGGAAAGGGATGTGGGGAGAGTTTGGGGTATGGGCCTCCGGTATCCTCACTCACTCGGTGAATACAGCGCAAGCGTTATTTCACACCGGTTTTCTATGAGGCCGTGGTATCCGTGGTATCACTCTGGTCGAGCCGGCCCATTCGTGCCGAAGTATGGCTCTCCCACGGTACGTACGGTACGCTACGTCTGTTAAAATGTATTGTTCAGAGTGTGGGTGGTTTTTTTATCCGTTTCTTGTGTTTGTAAGGTCGATATATACAGAGGATATATTCTTGATGGTTCCGGATGTCATAATAACAGCAGTTCTCGAATCCCTCCTATCTCAGGCACAGAGGGGCACACTGTGTGGTTTTAATCGGTCTGAGAGACCACCCCGCCGCAAACCCCGGTGGGGAGACAAGAAAAGAATATTCAATTAGGATATTATTATGCTAATGCAGTGGTTGTCTTAAAAATACCATCAAGTCACTCATATGGTTTTTTTTTTTTTTTATGTGTGGCCTGCCAAAATGACTCTACTCTGCCTGATGGAAAGCATAAGCAGAATCCAAGAGTGGTGGTCACCATACTCATTGCGGATGCAGACAATGCAGCATGGTGACCCACACCATGGCGGCCTAGTGATGCTTCTGCATCGTTGGGCCTCCGGTCTCGCACTCACCAACGAAACACGACAGCACGAATGCTATCATTTTACGTTGATTTTCTATGCGAGGGTAGTACCGCCCCGGTCGAGCCGGCCCATTCGTGCTGAAATCAGCGTGGCTCTACTACCTATTATTTGTCCTCTGTACTCTAAAAAGCAAATTTAAGTGAGAGTCGTTAGAGTAAAAACTTAAGTGCGCTGAAGTGTAAAGCGCTCGTAACGTTTGCAGTTATTCTCGCCATACGATATCTATTTTATACAAAAACAGTATTCCGTGACCAGTTAAACTTCACTTAATATATAACATTGTATAAATTACACAATAGATAGACATTGGTTATGTAATTGGCTAACTTAAGAACGCGATTCTGCCCGGTCGGTGATCAAGTTAAAATGTAGGGTATCCTTGCGTCTGTCCGTACCGTGTCAAAATTTCAATGAAATATAATCAATGGTTTATTCCCCATACACACTTTCAACCTTGTTTTCACCCTTATAACAGATGATTTCTTAAAAAAAAAAACTATTAGATGTCCTTTCCTGAAGTTATTTAGTTATTTCCATACCGAATTTCGTCAAAATCGGTTCAGAGATTTTGATAAGCATGAAGCGGTTACAGACAGATATAGTTTCTTGTTTATTATATTAATATGAATTTGTCGGTCATTTCTCATGGATGTTATGTAACTAAACTAGATTAACTATGAAACGAGATTTTTAGTTCAAATCACGAAGCAAGAATTGTATAATCTTAAACAATGACTTTGCATTAATGAGTTTTAGGGCCATTAATAAATTACGTCACTAGATTTCATGGTTTTATGAGCCACCGCTTTAGTCGCAGCTGGTAATATTTGTGAGAATTTTGCCCACTTTGTACTGTGACGTCATATACTTCCAATTGAATCAAATCAGCAGTCTTTAATAGGCCACTGTTGAACATAGGTCTCTCCTTAGAAAGTCTGAAGGATTGGGTTTGTATCAAATTTTCCTTTCTTTTCCTGCGGTGGTGTTATGGAGAAATTTAAATTTCAACCTAAAGTTCTTCAGAATACAACTGTATTTGATGCAACAAAACAAAATGATGAGCGATGCGAGCTACGGTTTATTGACATTTTTTTTATATTTTGTTACGTCAAACACAGTTCTATTGTAAAGAAGTTTAGGTTGAATTTATATTGTAACTGAATTGGTCTCTTCAACGCTGATCCTTAATCGCTTCTTACGACACCCACAGGATGAATGGTGGTGGTGACACTCTGTATTCTTAATTCGTCATCACACAGTCAATTTTGAAATGTGACGTCATAAAACTTGGACCCGTGTGACGTCATTTATAGATAAGTAAGCAGAAATATAATGGTATTCTAATACGCTATTAGAATGCACACATTTTCCTGTTACCAGTTAGCTAACACGATGGCTGAGGATCGTATTACGTCTGTGTGGACCACAGAGAAGAGAATGAGTATATTCCTTTGTTCTATGGTATGGACAGGACTTAAAACTATTTTCCTTTTTTTAAATGGCCAACCCAAACCCTATATGGTAATCACAACGTTTTTATTTAAAAAATGTTTACGGACTTAAAAAAATACACCTCTGTGGTTTGCTTCGTAATTTTTTCCTCTCGTGTCTTAGGAAATGTAGTCTACCTAAAATTACAGCATTCGAATTTTAGGTTGGACGTCTGCGAGAGGCTAGTACCGCCTCGGTCGAACCGGCTCATTCGTGCTGATATCAGCGTGGTTCCACTAACTTAATAAGTACTGCCAACTTTCTTCTATAAATCCTCGAGCTCTTGAAGCGTTAAATAACTAAATAAACCCTCATTAAACCAAGAAAATCTGTCAAATTGAAGAGCCGTCAGAGATTGGTTAAAAACCTTATGTCACCATTCAATCAATAGTCTAATATTATATAACGTAATTGGTTTTTGACAGGTATGCAGTGTGAACACGGCATGCTCCAATGATCATCTTCGTCTGTGAACTGAGGACCGGCTCTAATCAGTTATGTTTGCCTGGTATAGCAATTGATTTCTCATTTTAACCGACTACAGCAATGCTGGAAGGGTAATAATAGTTTTGGCAGTCTAAGTATGTTTGTAGGTTCCACTGTAACGCCTAAACTACTGGATCGTTTTTTTATGTGTGACCCTGCCAAAATGACTCTGCCCTGCCTGACGGAAAGCATAAGCAGAATCAAAGAGTGGTGGTCACCATAGTCATTGCGAATGCAGTCAATGCAACAATGCAGCGTGGTGATCCACACTATGGCGGCCTAGTGATGCTTCTGCATCATTGGGCCTCCGGTCTCGCACTCACCAACGAAACACGACAGCACCAACACTGTAATTTTACGTTAATCTTCTGTGAGACGGTAGTACCGCCCCTCTCGAGCCCGCCCGTTCGTGCTGAAATCAGCGTGATGTGTGAAGGTATGTGAAAGAATTTATTAAATGAGATAGATTTGTAATAATAGCCTAGGTGACATATTGAATTGAAAACACACTGGAAAAGATAGACGCGTTCAAATGATAAGCAGGAACAATGACTGAATTAAATAATAATGTCTGTTAAATCTGTTAATAATAATTAAAGACTGTCCTACAATGGGATCATTAATAATTAAATCTTTACCATAAAAGACAGTATAGGCCTATTCTAGTCCCATTAAAAGCGAACATTTTAGCACTCGGCATAAATACATCTTGTGTGGTCAATTGATACATAATGCTTGATTTTATGCTCTCCGCGTACGTGGGCGAAACTGAAAGTTTTGAGTGACTCATAAATAAAACAATTTATTTGCATAATAGCGTATTTATTACTTATCGAAATATTCTTTGTTACATTTTAAACACCTTTTTATTCGTTCAAACCATTTTTGAAACCACGAGGACCATCAGTATGAGGATATGTTTATTACGTGCTGGTTCAAAGCAATCACTTCTGGCCATGTAAATGTCAAACCTCTAATTAAATCTTTGATTTTTGGGAAAATGAAGAAATCGCACAGAACTAAGTCTGGACTGTGTGCGGGATGAGTCATGAGCTCTATGTTTATAGAAGTCAAAATTGGCTTTGTTTTGTCACGGTGCAACAGGATGCGACTTCTAGGCCGTTATCCCCTAACTTTTTCAAAGATATTGAATAAACAAAGAGTGGTGTAACATTTAGTATCACATGTGTGGTTCAAATAGGAGAGTGCAGACAGAACCTATCTTGGAGAAAAATATGCAATCATTTTTGTGCTTATGCTTCTCGCTTCTCTCTATTATTTTTTGTCTCGGATACTAGATGCTGGGGAACCAGGTACACCCTAGAAAGGGAAACCCTGGAACCCCAACTTACCTCGGCCACCTACGGTTTGTAGACGGCCTCAGCCTGTGTTGGAACCCCAATGTTCCCCTGTCCCCCAGGGTGTACACGCTCCGCAGCGTCCGCGCCGCCACCCGAGCCTGCTTCTGCTTGGGTGACAGATGAGGGCATCTGTCACTCTAGTAAAACCAGACCTGCTCTTATGGAAGACGGTGATCGTTCTGCGATCTCCGGCGCCTGAGTCGTCTGCGATACCTGGCCTGTTCCCGGGTCTGGCGGGCCGGAAGAGTTCTAAACCTCTCCCGGTCCCACTCCGCCGTCTCCTTTGCAAGGATAACTTGCTGGAAGAAAGAAACGGCGGAGTTCCACGCTTTATCAGTACTCCTGGCGGAATCGATGGGAACTAAAATGTAACGTGTTTGTTGATGTGAAACATCTGTAGGCGGGAGGTAAAACTGATTTTCGTCGTGGCGAGTGGCGACGCCTCGCTGCCTAGCGGCGGAGAGCGCGATTTCAATATTTTTTTATTTGTATTTGTTTTGTTTATTATATTTTTATTTGAATTTTGTATTTAATAAAAATGAATATTAATGTAATAAACAGTCATTTTATTTATACAAAACAAATTCGATGTTCACATCTGCCAGGTGTCCCGTGACGGCTCACGTTTTTTTTATGATTGTGATTTCGTTATAAACTTCCTATAGCTACTATAAATTTAAAGTAAAATAATTATAAAATGCAACTATAAATGGATTGTGATTATTGAAATTCATGATATATTTTAAGAAGGACTACTTTTTAATAAATGTATACGCCATCTATAGGTTAATACAAAAAAAACTTGAACAGTGACATCTATATTCGAGTAGAAAAAGTACTAAATCACATCGTTAAACAGATTTGTATACTCTCACCACTTCATTTTAGGAAGAGATAACTTACATTTTTTAATACTATTTTTGTTTGTCATACGTTGTTGAACACTGAAAATAAAATATCGGGGACATCAGTGTTAAAAACCATACAAGAATTTGTAAAGATGTTGGTACTAAAAGTGGCATATATAGGTAGATGGCGCTGTAATAAATTTTAAATCTTAAATACAAAGAGGGAAAGAGTCGTCTAAATTGTCCTTTATTATCGGATTTGTCTTTTTTTGGATTGATATCTTTTAATGAAAATTAATTAACTATTAATGATTTGACAATAGCTAGGTATGTCTCATTCTTAATCAGTCATTTTTAATGCTGCATTGTTGCATTGTCTGTATTCGCAAATTCTGCTTATGCTCTCCATCAGGCAGAATGGAGTCATTTTGGCAGGGCCATACATAAAAAAAAAGATGGAGGTCCTCAATTTGATCGGTATTTTTTTTACTAATGGCTTCAGCATTAACCGGCGTTTTGTAAGTACATTACGTATATGTAGTACTTACTAGTAAAAATACCATATCATCTCAACATACAATTTATTTACGTGCCGCTTATATAAGCTATAAAACTTTCTATACTGCCGCTGCTATCACTCCTTGCCTTGGGTACATGTTCCTCGTTACTACCATCGTTTAACATAACCTCGTGAAGCGCCAGGGTTCTCAGCAACTTGTCCGACTCCGACCCTGACTCGTCTTCAATGATCCTATCATTAATCATATTAGTCAGGTTTATCTCATCCATAGTCATGTCATCCAAATTGCTGCTCGGTTCCTCGTTGTTCAAGGTTCGTCTTGTATGAAAACCTGCTTCTTTAAGTTTCTTCTTGGCTAGTTCTATGAATGTTGATGATTTGAGCGTCTCTCGGAGCCAGTGTTTGATTTTATTTTTCTTGTCTTCTACTCGGGCTTTGAATCTGAAATATTATAAAAAGAAAGATACTTTTGATTTGCGTTTATGGATCGATAAGTTTGCACTTATTGGAGTTACTATTTGACGTTTTTGTAATATTAATAAACAGAAACATAAAATTTTACAAATTTATGCATTGAAAAATGTATCTGAATTATATATTTATAGCTACAATCTATCGTTTGCAGGAAATTCAAATTTATATTTATACTATAAACAATTATTTAAATTTAACCCTTTTCTCGTACTGACTGGACAATGATCATGATTTATTGTAATTAGTGTTATATTTTGGACATTATTAAATGTCAACGTTGAGTCTTTTCATGTTTTCACTTCCATGCTGAAGCCTGAATATGTAGCTATTATGTAGTATTATCTGTGTATATTATTAAGTAAGTTAAAAATCACTTACTTCTGCAGTTCCTTCTCTCTCTGTCTCGCCTTTTGTATCTTTGGCAGAAGCTCGGGGACGGTATTTGCTTCGTTTTTATTAATAGTTTCTTCAACCCACTCGGTGACTTCTGAAACTCGACTATAGACTCCAGGAGAGCGGGGGTCTCCACACTGTTTGCCACCAAAAGAGACAATACCAAGAAGAACTCCATCTCGGACGGCTGGCCCTCCTGAATCATGCTGAAGTGAAATTTGATTATGATTACAGTATTCATGCTGTCGTGTTTCGTTGGTGAGTGCGAGACTGGTAGCTCGACGATGCATAAGCATCACTAGGCCGTCATAGTGCTGTAGGCTACCTACTACACATATACTGAACACTCACCATATTTCACTATATAATTATATAATAAACTTAATATTAACTTAAATCTAATTCTTATAACTATTTATATATTTACACTTATATATATATATATACACACTATTTCATTATAATCAACTTACTACCTATACTTACATATTTACTTATCTAATATAAAATATTCAATGTTAAATAATGATCAAAATACCGATGTCGATTATCGACAGCTGGGGTGCACTATGTCTTCTATACATAAAAATAAATACTGGACGCGCATCGCACGATCTTAGGACGTACGCGCGTGCCGGCCGGCGGACAGTCGTAACTTGTTATTGACGCAGAACACACGCTTGCTTACCTAAGTTTATATACTAGTGCTAGCTCTTATATACCGCTTATATACTTTATGTTATCTGGTGTACTACTGGGTTATATGGTGTGTTATATTCTCTGACTATGTCTATCACCCTGCTTTAAACCGTATTGTGCTGTGCTTGTGCTTATTTATATACATTTCCTTTCCTGCGCCTTCTATTGTGTACTTGTGAGTGTTGGACAATAATATAGATTGACCGTGAGTTGAACTTTTTATTTTAGACCTGCTACACACAAGTTCAGTGGTTACTACTCCAGTACCACAGTGCCACCATGCATTGTTGCATTGTCTGCACTCGCTGGGTATGATGACCACCATTTTTGGTTTTTGCTAATGCTTTCCATGACGCAGTAATATAAAAATCGGCTGACCGACCACATTTACCGATATTTGCAAAGTTAAGCAATCGTAGCCAGGTTAATCTGTGGGTGGGTGACCATTTCTTAATACGCTAAGTTCCCTGGTTGTCCTGGTTGGTATACGAATGTCTTTGGTAGTTGTTATAGATAATTAGAGCTCCTAAAAGTCCTACAACACTCTTTCTACAAAACTTCGATTCACAAATCTGATTCCTGATCAAATTTGGGGGAGTGTCACGCTTCGTCATGATTCGGCCTCACAGAAAACCGATGTGAAACAGCAACTGCGCTCACTCACTCGGTGAGCCCAGTGAGTGAGGATACCAGAGGCGCATCTGAAATCTGAGCGAAACCTGAACAGTGGTTTATTTTCAATATATCAAAGAGAACTTACATTACAAGCATCCTTTCCTCCCGTGGCGTAACCGGCACACAACATCCTCTGTGTAATGTAGAACCTGTAAGACTTCTGACAATCCTCTTTAGTCATCACCGGGACGGGCACAAAACGGACTCGTTCCGGGATGTTACCATAACCGGACTCCTAAAAAACAATTGCATTACTATTATAATTTTGAAGGAAAGTACCTCACATGACCGTTATATGTTTAGTTTTTCGGTAAGTAGTCTTCGTGTCAAAAAATTTTTAACAAAAATGAAACCGACTTCAAGGTTTGACTCGATTTCTCTTGAATACCATCGTCAGATCTTAGTGTCCTTATCATGGTAACACCGTTGGGATATTTCCTTTCCATAAAAAAAATGAATCATCAAAATCATAAACGACGAAGCAACACACATAAAAAAATAATATGTATACGGTCGCATTGAGAAACCTTTTTTTGAAGTCGGTAAAAAATATGAACCAGAAGAGGAAAATAAATGTTTCGACAACAAATGCAAGTTGATGTCAATTCTGTAGATGCTAAAATTAAAGTGCTTAGGGTACATAAACACATATATGATGTTCAGTTATTCTAGGTGAGCTGAATGAGGTGGGACGAATTAAGAATACGGAATGTCACCCCCCTTTTCATCTCGTGGGCTCATAGGAGTCGGCTAACAGTCACTACGCAAGACAACAACATTGAATAGAGAAGGAACACTTTACACGAATCCCAGCGTGGTAAATTTTCCCTTTATGCCAAGCAGTGGATTGCTAAAGGCTATTGATGAGAGGCCTAATGTATTTGTGACTCCAGGGCTGGAAATAACTCTTCCAGTTCTTATCCATAGGTAGTAGTTGTTTACTTTCAAGTATCCTGTCTAATTCTTTGCCTCATCAAATAATAATAATGTTTTCATTTTCTCCCATAAAATATATGTTATAACTAGCTGAACCCCGCGGTGTTACCCGCGGTTATTGTTGTACCGCGAGTAACGCCGCGGGACAAAGTTAGTCTAAAAAAAAGTAGCCTAAGTTACTCCCTGGATCATCAGCTACCTTCCAGTGAAAGTCCCGTCAAAATCCGTCCAGCCGATCCAGAGATTACCCGGAACAAACAGACAGACAGACAGACAGCCAAAAATTTTTTTAGCTACACTTTTGGTATATGTACCGTGTGTACATACATATGCATTTAGTAAAAAGCGGTTATTTTAATATTACAAACAGACACTCCAATTTTATTTATTTGTATAGATGATATGGATATGCTCATAATATACATTTTTGTGGGAGTCAGGAAACCAAACTAGGATAACCCTGTGCTATGGATTCCTGGCTCCCCCATCGGAACCATTTTTTTCCTTTATTATAATCCTAAAATCAAATCATAAACAAATGGCAAGAAACTCACATCCGTGCTCCCCCATCCTGTCACTATGAGGATATCATTCTCCTTCATCATATAATCCTTTGAGGGTAAATTCAACACGGCTATATTCCGACCAATAGGCATCGGTCGATCCAGCCGCAGCAGCGAGTAGTCGAAGTCGGCATTCCCAGGAGTATACTCACGAGGAAAAAATACCTGAAGTAAAAAAAGGTTAAAAGTAACTTTACACAAATGACATGTTTTAATTTTTTAAATATTCCAAAAGGTTTCGATCTTGCTTTTTCTATTATACTAGTGACGTTGGCTGATTTAATGACTACGCTGTCTGAGGAGTAGATATATCTATTAGGTTATTCATCCTATCTTTTAAAGTCTCTAGTGACTCTACTCTGCCTGATGGAAAGCATAAGCAGAATCCAGGAGCGGTGAACACCATCCTCAATGCAAATAGGGACAATGCAGCATGGTGACCCAAGCTATAGCTTGAGATGCTTCTGCATATCTGCATATCCGGTCTCGCACTTACCAACCAAACATGGCCTGCCAAAATGACTCTACTCTGCCTGATGGAAGCAAAAGCAGAATCCAAAAATGTTGGTCACCATACTCATTGCGAATGCAGACAATGCAGCATGGTGATCCACACCATGGCGGCCTAGTGATGCTTCTGCATCATTGGGCCGCCGGTCTCGCACTCGCACTCACCAACGAAACATGACAGCTGCATGCAAATGCTGTCATTTTATAGTTGATCTTCTGTACGAGGGTAGTACCGCCCTGGTCGAGCCGGCCGTTCGTGCTGAAATTAGCGTGGCTCTATCTTTATATATATACATAGCTTATTTTAAGTAAAGAACGGTACCTTGTTGACTCTAGCTTGGTAACCTCCCCTGTTGTGAAAAGAACTACCAGCCCTGACAATAAACGGCTGCAATTTCCTTTTGTCTCCATCAAATGCTCTGTTAAAATTAAAGATAAAAAATCAAGTGAATCAATGAAATATGATTAATCAAGGACTTAGCACTAACTTATTCTTCTTTTGATGAAAAGGCAACCAGCCGGATCTCTCGGATCAGCTATTTGTGCCAATGTCAAGTGTTTATAATAAATAATAAATAAATATTTATTTAGTGTTTATAATCTTCGTATCATAAGTCTTCAAGTCTTTAAGTCTTCGTCGTGATGAAATTAATGATAAAAAAAAAGTTTTTCAGACATTTAGAAAATTTTTACATAGGAAAAACATGGTGGTCAGCTAGTTATATATATATTAGTATGTATCACTGACGAAATATATTGTGTCATTGGTATGTATGTATATAAAGTATTTGTTATGTGTATTAACATGACTATTACTTATGGTTAAAGTATTTCATATTAAGAAAGCAAATTACTTTTTTAGTGTTGGGTTGGGCTATTATATTTATTGTCACTCATAATACATAAAGTTTAATAAAAAAAATATTATGTGAAACACTCGTATAGCAGGGAAAACTTTAATAAACTTACGATTCCAGACAATGTCCAGCGGTAATCACCCACTGCTCATCAATGATAGAGCCTCCACACCAATGCTTCCCATTCCTGGATATCGCCACGTTATAAGGGTACATGCTGATACTGGTCTCCATGCCGCCCACAATACGCCTGACGGCATAAGATCGAAAGGCCCACGCGATATGACGTTCCTCATTATTTTCGGGAAACACTGAAAACCAACTTATTTTTTTGGTCTATTGTCAATTCAATATACACAATAAGTTCTTCCCTGTGTGGGATACCTTTCTTCAGAATGATACAAAAGAGAGAAATAAAGAGATAGGTAAAATCGGTGAATGGGAAATACAATCACTGATGATGATAGTTCAGAATAACAATTGCAGTATGAGATTCTGTCTGGCTATCGAAGTACTTTTACTATTCTACATTGGCCTTCCTAAAAGCTCTCCTCGACAACCGGCTCCATTCTGTCTTCACCCAACGACTTCCCGGCCGTCAAATTCTTAGCCCTGTCTTGTCTGTGGCAGCACAGGGGTACGCGACTAAAAATATTATTAAATGTCATTCTCTCTTTATGGTGTGTTTGTTATCGCCCGATGGTACACGGCTCGACCGGAGTGATACCACGGCCTTACATAAAACCGGTGTAAATAGTGCCTGCGTTGTGTTTCACCCACCGAGTGAGTGAGGATACAGGAGGCCCATACCCATCCCCCAAAGGCCGGCAATGCACTTGTGATGCCTCTGCTGTTGCGAGTGTCCACTGATGGCGGTAATCGCTTACCATCGGGCGATACAACTGCTCGTTTGCCTCCATTTCCATAAAATAACATCATTATCTTAACCGAAAGTCATAGTCACCACTATGACTTTTGGCTTCACTGCTTCACTGCTCAACATAGATTAAAGTTTCCACAAGAACCGGTTCTGTGTTGTCACCATACAATGGTTTCGGTGACAGCGGGTGGGGTGCAAAAAGTCCTGCAGTTATAACTCAAGAAGTCGCACAAGATCAACTTATTTAAAAACTCACAAACCTGGATATGCTCTTGTATCACCTGCGATCCTGAATCTCGTTGTAGTTTCATCATTTCTAAATTTGTACCTGTCTTCCAAAATGGCTTTCAGGTCATCGTCATCGGCGTATTGTGCTTTATTAGTCTCTTGAACATCCGAACTCCGTAAGGCGTAACTTGATTTATCTTCAAACGATTGTTTATTCAATATTTCATATTCACTATTTAAAGGTTCCATATTTCTATCAAATAAAATTAAAGATCCATCTGATTCACATTCCACATATTCCGAGCTGCATAAAAATAAAATTATAAAAACATTAAATAAAATATAGTTACTGTTTTTCATTTTCATTCATGTTAATGTTTTTTTTTTATTTCTATTCTAGGCTTTTGATTTATTGTTGTAATGGAATTTTCTAACTACTTTTTTATGTTTGAATTTTATGATCTGTGTCATAAAGTAAAGGTAAAGTTAATATCTGATTTTGTGTTTTGCAGTAGGTACTGCGGAAGTATTCTGATAATTTTTTAGTTAATTATTGGATGTTACATGGAGTACGTAGAATTGTATAATGTACTAGCTGAATCCCGCAGTGTTACCCGCGGTACAACAGCAACTGCGGGTAACGGCGCGGGACAAAGCAAGTCTGAAAAAAGTAGCCTAAGTTACTCTTTGGATCATCAGCTACCTGCCAGTGAAAGTCCAGCAAACAGACAGATAGACAGAAAAAAATTGAAAAAATGATTTTTTGGTAGGTACATGTATCGTGCATACATAAATATGCATTTATATTAAAGCGGTTATTTTAATATTGCAAACAGATACGCCAATTTCATTTATTTGTATAGATTATTTATATAGTTAGGTATATAGTTAGAGTATGACAAGGTAACAGTTAAATGTAACATGGGAGATGTGTGATTCAAAAATCCCCATTAAAACATAACCTTATGATTTTTTAAAATTGTTTAGTGGTAATAATAGACAATTTACTAGCTTTTATCGTGTATGTTGATTATTACGGTTTTTTTATCATCATCATCATCATCAGCCTATCGCAGTCCACTGCTGGACATAGGCCTCTCCAATTGCACGCCACTTAGTTCGATCCTCGGCTTCTCGCATCCAGCTCCTGCCAGCCGTCTTGCGCAAATCATCACTCCACCTGGCCTGTGGACGTCCTGGTTTTTTTATGGTTTTCATTATTATTTATGCAAACGAGCAGACTTATTGCCTGATGGTAAGCGATTACCCACACGCAACTCCAGAGGCGTCACAAGAGCGTTACCGGCCTTTTAAGAAGGAGTACGCTCTTTGCTTGAAAGTTGGAAGGTCGTATTGGTCCGGGAATACCGTAGTCGACAGTTCCTTTCACAGTTTTGTTGTGTGAGGCTGAAAGTTTTTGGAAAAGCGTACTATTGTAGGATGTTAATCAACCAACCAACTAAAGAGTAGCCTATGTCCTTGCTCAAGAATCAAGGTATCTCCATGCCAAATTTTATGGTAATTGGTGCAGCGTCTTAGCCCTGAAAGCGTAACAGACATACATAGTTACTTTCTGCAATATTGGTATGGACAGGTACCTTTACATATTTTTTTAGTAATCTGATAACCATACTATAAGGTATATAATAACGTAAGGAGTTGCACACCTCCATATCCTGTCTACATTATGGTATACTAGTTGTTGCCCGCGGCTCCGCCCGCGTATATGTCGGTTATCGCGGCAAATAGTAGCCTATGTGTTATTCTGATGTATAAGCTATATTACTGTAAAATTTCATCCAAATCCGTTCAGTAGTTTTGGCGTGAAAGAGTAACAAACATCCATCCATCCATACTTACAAACTTTCGCGTTTATAATATTAGTATATATATTATATATGTCAATAAAATAAAAAAATCTAACTATTGTATTCTACATGTAACAAGTTTTAAAATAAACTATCCATATCAAATGTATTTCGATATCATTCTTTATTGAGTTTTACTTGCACTAATTCCCTCACAGTGTTTAGTTTATATGTCAAGGGAAGTATAATTACCTGTGAAATATTTTTACAAAACATATTGCTGTTTTTCTATTAGTTTGTATCTATTTTATGTAGTGATACATATTTTGTCATTAACAGCGCCTATAAAAAAACAATGCGCAATAAGCTGACAAAAATAAAATTGCTATAACAATTTGTACAGGCGTTGTGAACATACTCATAATGCTTGTAGTCGGATATTTGCAATGCAGGATTAGGTTCACGTAGTTTTCCATGCAGAAAAACTTTAGAATTATTCTTGCTCCTAGTCTTTGACTTCATCATTGGACTGCACAGTTGGCCTAGTGGTTTTAGTTGTAGCAGTTGTAGCCACGATGCTATCTACTGCGCCAAGTGTTGTGGATTCAAATCCCACATGGGACAACACTTTGTATAATCCACAAATATTTGTAAAGTCCCCGGGACCCAGGAATGTGTCTTTATAAACAAAATAGTAATTGATCGTCACGGTGACCACGTAGGTACGGCGTTGCGATTGGCCCGCACTGGTCGCAACTCCGAATACCCTCCGTAAAGAATAGAATTGAAATAAACTTATAGTAAACCCTTAGATCGTGCAACGGGAGCGGTTTCAAACAAAAAAAAACGCGACGTCACGTATGAATGAATACATTCTTAGTTTCACATCTTTCCACCTTTAAAAAGTCTTCGTATAGAACCTTAAAAATAAAATGTTGCTCTATAATCTATGATACATCTGTATCTGTCATTCTGACACTTTCAATGTCCGCTATTAAATGTTTATCGTGCGTATGTGAGAATTTAATACTTTTTGTAATGAATATTTTAATATATTTGGTTATAATAATGTTATGACCAAGATAGTTACTCTTTTATTGGCATATACTTTAATTGTCTCTGAAGTTCATATATTTTTCAACCGTGAGTATGAAATTATTATTAATTCGATAATTATATGCATAGCTGGCCTTTGCACAGCTTCGCTCACCCAGACTTTCAACCCTTAATTTACCCCCTTAGGGCTGGAATTTCCAAAATTCCTTTCTTGTTGCTCACTTACGTTAGGTAAATAAAGAACCTACATGCAAAATTTCAGGATTCTAGGTTCAGCGGTTTGGGCTGTGCGTTGATCTCTGGGTATGTCAGTCAGTCAGTCAGCTTCCTCTTTTGTATATTAGATTTCCATCTATGGGAATAATCCCGTCCACACGCCAGTAGTGACTCACGAACACACCGGGTTATGACACTCGGGTACTCCCAGGAAAAATCAAACTGCCTTGGACAACCCGCAACAAATTAATCGGAAGATAAACTGGAGGAGCTCAAAATAATTGACGATAATTTCTATATCGCAATATAAGTTTAATCCGTATTTCGTTCCCTCCGTAGTTCGGTGTGTCTTTGTAAGATGGCACTGTAGTATGTTTTTTTGAAAGTCGCCACCCAGGGCCTACGCCGCTGGTAGTACAAACTTCAAATTTTAGCAAACGGTTGTATGGAAATTAGTACTTTATCACTTAAATAGAACCATGAACAATAACTAGCTGGTAATATTTATTGGAACATTTTTTTTATTGTATCCTTTTTGTATAAAGATGGGTTTTACTATTTTAGTTCAAGAACTGAAAGAACAGGAATTCTAAAGCTACAAATGCTTGTAGCTTTAGAATTCCTGTTCTTTCTAAGTGATCTAAATTTGTAATATTTAGAGCACTTAGATGTTTGAATTTTAATGTCCTTATTTGACCTTAATATCTCCGCTTCCTTCGCTGGCCTTAATTAACTGTGTTTCTTGCTCTTTGTATTTGTATACCCCTAATTACAAAGGCTGTGAGCTTCGAGTCAATTAAGTAATTACTCTGACTGTCCATGGATGGGTCCTCCTTTATTTGCTTTCGTCAAACACAGAAATAACTGGATTTTGCATGTTACTCCGCTTTGGCAAGATCATTTTTACCCGACTACGACGAAACTATAAATATCTGTATTTTTCACGCCTAAAACACTGAGCCGATTTTGGTGAATGAGTTTTCAATAGATTCGTAATTATTCACTACCAGCTGAGTCCCGCGGTGTTACCCGCGGTTATTGTCGTACCGCGGTGACGCCGCGGAATTCGGATCTTAGGTAGGGAGTGAGGGAAGAGGTGATTTGGGTTTCAATATCTTCACTCTCTCGGTAAGTAACAACGAAGATTTAAAAATACATCCCTTTTTTCAAAATACCTTCTCATTGTTTGCCGTGTACAAATCAAATTTAATTCTTGTTTCAGCTGGTATCCTGGTCAGTAAATACTTGACCCCGAACCTAGTCATTTTATTGTGCCTATGTCTAGTGCTTCGGAGGGTCGAGTTGCTTCCATATGCGCTGTGGTGTAAAAAGCCTAAACTATGCTTTATGTTAGAGGTAAGAATTATAATTATTTAGGGGTTATAAATAATGATAATATTATAAAATGATCCGTATCGCAAGATATAATGAAATGTTTCATTTTTTTTTTCATTTTTTACATTACCTGTCAAACACTATCAATGTATGATACGTCAAAGTCCGATGACAGCTGTCAATTGGTAGAATAGTGAATCAAGCCGTTAATCGGTTGGTGATATAATCGAATACGGTGCGAGTATTTTAACAAACAATTTCAAAGCTTTATATGTTCAGTTTTTGTCGTTACAATATTTTTTTTCTTCGACTACGGCCAAGCTAAAAAGAAGAGAATAATAAATAATAATAATAATAAATACATATTTAGGACATCTAACATACAATTAGGTACTAGAAAACTGATACAAATATATATATACATTTTTGTAAATACATTCATATTATACATAGAAAATACCCAAACTCCGAAATAAATATTTACTGATCATACAAACATTTGGTCCGACTCGGGAATCGAACCCGAGACCTCAAGCACAGCAGCATACGCTACCACTGCGCCACCGAGGCAGTTGTGTATGATAATGTATGAGATGTCAATACATTTGTAATAACTATCTACTGTATTTTTAGGTATTACTATTGACGCTAAGTTACAATGGGGTCCCCAAATGGAAAAACTATCCGGTAGGCTAAGCTCAGCGGCTTTTGCTGTGAAAAGGATTCGACATTTAACTGATGTTGATACAGCTAGAATAGTTTACTTCAGTTACTTTCATAGCATAATGAGTTACGGTATCCTACTCTGGGGTAACTGTACAGATATTAATGCCATATTTGTTCTACAAAAACGCGCTGTACGAGCCATTTATAAATTAGGCCCTCGAGTTTCTCTCCGTTTGGCAAGCTCTCCGTTCCAAATTTAAAGAGATAAATATTCTGACTGTATCTTCACAATATATATACGAAAATTTAATTTATGTTCAAAAAAATATATCAAAGTTTCTTAAAATCAGTGATGTTCATTCGGTAAATACTAGAAACAAACATAATATTAGTGTTCACGTCACTCGTCTCCACAGAGTAGGCAACTCGTTCATGGGACAATGTATACGCTTTTACAATAAGCTCCCTATTACTATTAGGAATTTGCCATTAAGGAAATTTAAGAATACCATTAAATCAAAATTATCCGCAAAGGGGTGTTATACTATAGCAGAATATCTTGATGATAAAACTGCCTGGGATTGAGCTGCCCATTCTGCACATGCTGTTTATGTTGAATCTTTAAATTTATTTTAATGTGACGATAATTTATAATTTGAAATAAATTCATCTTAAACTATTGTTATAGCTGACATTTTTTTTTTAATTTATAGTCTTTTCTGAGTATTATAATTGTAACTCAAATTTTAATTATCGCTTTTTTATTGAATTAATGTATTTTGCATTTATGGAAATTGTCTGGATTTTAAAAGAGACGTTGATCCCTGAGTTTGTTTCGTCCTTTCTTCTCAGGGCTAGTCCAGTTAGGAAAAGCCGAACTCATCTGCTCAAAAACAGTTTAACTTGCAAAAGTGTTAATACAACCTACTTGCAGAATAAATTATTTCATTTCATTTCATTTCATTTCATTTCATTTCATTTCATTTCATTTCATTTCATTTCATAATGGCGTGGGTGTTGCCTAAACTTTGGCTTGCAAATAATACCTTTCACTCTTACTACAGTATCATCTCATTTTAGAGATAAACCACTTTTTTTACCTTTGGAAACCCCCTCGGGCCGTCACCCTGCCCGGGTTTGCGGCGGGACTGTGTTTCGGAATCGAACCGACTAAAACCACACGGTGTGGCACTCTGTGCCTAAGACGGGAGGGATCCAGGAACTGCTAGAGAGAAACCATTAACCCAACCTATATTACAGATATTCCTGATCGTAGTTCTACTGGAGTTCTTCCTATACTTCATATGGGAGAGGTTCAAGAGCTACGTAAGTCGGAACGCCGATTACCTGTTAACATATTTGGCAGAAGACCGAGGTCTGGACGGGCTTATTTGCTACCTGTGCTGTGGTATCACCAACTGTTCAAGTATTTTCGCCGATTTATTAATGAAGTGGTTTAGTTTCACTGTTTTATTGACTGTCTGTTTCTGTATCGGGAATAAATGAAATACAAAATAAAGTTGTTTTTTATATTTCAATATTTCAACAGGGAGAAAAATTAACGGTGATTTTATAGAGTTTAATGTAAATGACACTGTTAAGTCAAAATGGTCTTAAATTCAGTGCAAAATTAAAGTTTCAGAAGTTGTTTTCCATCCAAAGTAAGTAACATCATAAAGATTTTCAAGGTAGTGAAGCCATGCTGATTTCAGCACGAACGGGCCGGCTCCATCTGGGCGGTACTACTTTCGCACAGAAGATCAACGTAAAATGACAGCGTTCATGCTGTCGTGTTTCGTTGATGAGTGCGAGACCGCAGGTCCAGTGATGTGATCACTGATGCAGCCATAGTATGGGTCACCATGCTGCATTGTTGCCTTGTCTGCATTTGCAATGAGTATGGTGGTCACCGCTCTTGAATTCTGCTTATGCTTTCCAT
The DNA here is from genome assembly GCA_905220595.1 of Spilosoma lubricipeda. Taxonomy (NCBI): domain Eukaryota; kingdom Metazoa; phylum Arthropoda; class Insecta; order Lepidoptera; family Erebidae; genus Spilosoma; species Spilosoma lubricipeda. The sequence continues at coordinate 12,011,532 of HG992297.1, forward strand.
CAGGCAGAGTAGAGTCATTTTGGCAGGGTCATTCACATATAAAAAAAAAATACATTTAAAAATGATAAAAATAACAACATCAGACCTCTCAGTCATTTTTTTTTTATGGAATGGACGGGCAAACGAGCAGAGTTATCGCCTGATGGTAAGCGATCACCGCCGCCCATGGACACCTGCAAACACCAGAGACGTCAGAAGTGCGTTGCCGGCCTTTAGGGGATAGGGAGGGGAGATAGGGGGAGGGGGTTTGGGTTATGGGCCTCCGGTATCCTCACTCACTCGGTGAAACACAGCGCAAGCACTATTTCACGCCGGTTTTCTTTGAGGCCGTGGTATCACTCCGGTTGAGCCATTCATGCTGAAGCGTGGCTCTCCCACGGTATATACCACGTTTGGAACAGAATCATCCTGTTCTTCACTCAGTTATTTGTTCTAAATGAGAACAAAATCCATCGGTCACCACAGCTAATAGAAATGAAACTATTAAAATCTTTAGTAATCAAAATAAATAAATGAACCATGTATACTAAGGGTCCGTTCACACAGACCGCCTCAGAGAGCATCGGCTCGCTTTTTAGGGTTCCGTGCCAAAGGCAAAAAACGTAACCCTTATATATCAGTCATGTCTGTCCGTCCGTATGTCACACCCACTTTTTTCCGAAATTCCGAAAAAGTATAAGAACTATAATGTTGAAACTTGCTAAGCAGATGTAGATGTTTCTACCAACCATTGTTTAATTGCACTTCACACCTGCACTCGCACTAATCAAAGTGAATACAGGCCCAGGAATAAGCCAGAGCGGAGCCGCCAACTATTTCAGATAGACCGGCTAGAAGAGATCTACGCGATCGCGAGCGAGAAAGAGCCCGCAATCGGAGTCGATCGGCTCCTCTTATTATTTCACACAAAGCGCATTCAAGCATTCTGAATTCTAAAAAAATTCTGAACAAAGAAGTGCACATGCAAAAATAAACCTTACTACAATTATTCAAAACTCTTTTTCCAACATGATAGAAATGTGCTCTCCTCTCCGAGCCGGTCTGTATGAACGGACCCTAAAAAGAATGTAATGACTATACCACGACTTTTAATTCGATTCCACATTTGACATTAGCTACTGTCATTTTGTTAAATAATGATACCACATATAATAGTGTAGTGATGAACACAAAAATTGATGAACAATCGCGATTTTTGTTTATGTAATCATAATATTGGTGTGCCAATTAAAGACTAAATTATTGATTTTTATTTAAATAAATACATAATTATTCATAATAATTATCTATTAATTAGTAACCGCTGTTTTATTTTATAAAACGTTAGTAAGTATTTTTGTATTTTATACTAAAAACAAAACTTATAATAAAAGAGCTTATTGATGGATGGCACCAAAAATGAGCTGGAAAAAGCTGCTATTTAAGACTGGCTTTTAAATAAAAATATTCATTACGAACCATATATGGTTAAAGCTACGCTTTTAGAACTGATTCCACATAACGAGTCTTTTAATAAGTACGCTGTAGACGAAATGGCAGCACAACATGGGATCCCGATTTTACCCCCCTTACCATTGCGAGCTAAACCCTATCGAATTGATATGGGCGCAGGTAAAGGGGCATGTAGCTCAAAATAATAAAACTTTCAAATTAACAGACGTGCAAAATTTATTCGAGGAAGGCATTCAAAAAATTACGGATACGGAATGGTCTAAATGCGTATCCCATGTTGTCAAATAAGAGGAAAAAATGAGTAGGCTAGATATGTTAATTGACAATATCACAGACACATCGGGAATAAAATGTTACAGAAAATGACAGCGACTGCGGTAGCGATGACGGCAATGATTTACAAAATAAAATATTACCTACATCTATTGGTTTTATTTCTCATGTTACTTCGTGATCACATTTTTTTATTCATTTCACACACAATTATTGAAGAAAACTCTCAGATCCTTAATAAAATTAATCGTCATAACTAAATTATCAGTTCAGAAATGTTTAATTTCCTGGTATACTTAATTTTTATTTAAGTAGTAATTGTTTAGATATACTACTATAAACCAGATAAAATCGATCCGGAAATCGTCCATTTCCGTATCGAATAATTTCGCAACGTCACTATTTAGTACTTGTCATAACGTTGCAACACTGAAATTGTCAAATCAAGGAATTGAATTAAAAGTTAGATTGACCTAGTGGTTTAAGCGGTCGCAACGCCGCTTTCTACGGCGCCTAGTGTCGTGGGTTCAAAGTCCACATTAGACAACACTTATTCTTATCAAGGTAGTAGAGCCATGCTGATTTCAGCACGAACGGGCCGGATCCATCTGGGCGGTACTACCCTCGCACAGAAAATCAACGTAAAATGACAGCGATCATGCTGTCGTGTTTCGTTGGTGAGTGCGAGACCGCAGGCCCAGTGATGTGATCACTGATGCAGCCATAGTATGGGTCACCATGCTGCATTGTTGCCTTGTCTGCATTTGCAATGAGTATGGTGGTCACCGCTCTTGAATTCTGCTTATGCTTTCCATCAGGCAGAGTAGAGTCATTTTGGCAGGGCCAAATATAAAAAAAAAAAAAAAAAAAAACACTTTGTGAGACCCATAAATTATTGTTCTGAATCTAGGTTTCCTCTGTGTTTGGTTCTTTCACGTATGTTTATAAAATCCCCCGCGACGCAGGATGTATATTCCTAATGCTGGAGTTGGTTTTTAAAGGAGAAAAATTTAAGTTTAAAAACGACAATTGAAATACGAGTAATATTTCTATACTTCACGGAAGTGACGTAACATCATGATTCAAAATGGCCACAGCATGTTACATCTTCATTAGATTACTTTTATATAGATTACTAGCCGACCCACGCAACTTCGTTTGCGTCTCCTATTGCCCGTCGTGTGATAATTTCCCCCCGTTTATGTAACATTAGCGTGATGATATATAGCCTAGCTTTCCTCGATAAATGGGTTTTCTAACACTGAAAGAATTTTTCAAATCGGACCAGCGGTTCCTGAAATTAGCGCGTTCAAACAAATAAACAAACAAACTCTTCAGTTTTATATATTAGTATAGAAGTATGGATTATGTGGTATCATCCTCTTCAACAGCCTCTAACAGCCAACTTCTAGATATATTACGTCCTTTTAAAAATGAAGATTTGTACTTCTATACTACGCTGCCCTGGCGAATTGGTTTATGGTTAGTTTCAAGTGTTCCTTCTCTCATCTATACAGTGCTGTTGTCGTGTACTTGCGACACCCGCGGGCTGAATAGAAGTAATGACTCTTCGTTTTCTTAACCCATTAACACACGGTTCACCTTGACTTAAATACTAGTGCCTCGGAGAGCATGTTAAGCCGTTGGTCCCGGTTGTCATGAACATCTATAGCAATCGTTATTGGGAAGTCAGTGCCCTCAAATATACTAGTTCAACTTTCGAATTCAGTTCACTCTCACGGTTGTGGAGATCCGATGCCAGTCCCTCCGTGTAAAAAACTGATATTAAGGTAAAACCGGTTGAGGCTAGGAAGATGACGTTACTATCAGTTTGTGAGATAGGATTTGAAGATTCAAATGGAAATGTCAGTAATACTGCATCTCTCTTTGGATCTCTAGACACTCTTAGGTAGGTTTACTTATCCTATTGTTGCCTGTAAGAGATTGGTTCCGAGAGATAAGGCCGCCATTGTACCTACATACCCAATTCTAAGTTAATACATACTAGCCATATAACAGCATGACGGCCTAGGGCCTAGGGTTTATTTCAAGTTTCATTTCTTTTTACATTACTGTTGTCTTGCGTGGCTTGCTCACTTAGTCCCCCCTGTTAGGACACCCGAATTATGAATGGGAATGGTTCCACGGATAATTTATTTTATACTAGCTCTTGCTTGTGACTTGTGACTCCACCCGCGTGTATGTCGGTCAAATCGATGCTGTGGTTTATCCGTGAAAACGTACTAGATAGGTAGAGTTACATTCGAATTTATGATATTTTAAGTACGGATTATTTTCTGGTAAATAAATAACTCATGTCCGAGTACCAGTCATTCGATCACATCGATCTGACTGTTCCATTAACTAGGACGACATGAGGTAAAGTAGTTATGTTATAGTCCGGAAGTTGGCACAGTAACGTGTCACTCCAGGGTGCGCTCTTCATTAGTTTTATGACCGCCATTTGAGCAATTTGTAAACATATCGTTTTTTGTTTTTGCGAAAGACGGTCCCCATTTCATCTCATCCATATTTTATATATTTTTTAACATTAATTTCATCACGACGAAGACTTAAAGACTTATGATTTGAAGACTATAAAACACTTGACATTGGCAGAAATAGCTGATCCGAGAGATCTGGCTGGTTGCCATTTCATCAAAGAAGAAGAAGAATTTGAAAACAACTCTTGAAAGTTATAGCAACCTAGTACTTTTGTTTTTGTTATAAGATATTTGTTAGCTGTGTAATGTCATCGCAATGATATTTTTTATATATTTACTTTATTTATTTCTATTATTAACCGACTTCCAAAAAGAGGAAGTTCTCAATTTGTTTTTTTTTTTAACTTTTTTTTTTTTTTTTCTTATACTAGGAAAATATAATTTTTAGTTTAATATTTAGGGATAGTTAATAATAAAAAATAATAACAAGTGGAGTAAAACCACAGGCACACAAAAAAACGGTTCCCTTTCCCTGATTCTGGGGATGGATTTAGTTGTGGCTTTTGAGTTGCAGGTGGTCATAGAGATGGTATTCAATTGACATCAGGTCATCCATCTGCTGCGAACCGTAAAAAATAAACATAAACGAAAGACTAAGTGAGAATTAAGAACTTCCTCTTTTTTTTAAGTCAGTTAAGTAACAGCAACGTCAATCAAGGGTAGTCTTAAAACAGCCCATCGTTCCAATAAATGGGTCACTTATTTCAATCAATATACAACAATAAACTCTATGTTTAAAGTTACAAGATGCAGTTTTGCTTGGCGTCAAATATAAGTGAATTTTCCCCCATCCAGCATCCAATATTATACGACTAAGATGGGACGCCCAGATCTAGGTGATAAAGATGAAAGTGCGAGTGACAATCTCCATCGGTTGGATTATAGAAGCTTTTACTGTTGGATCTAGTAATACCACACTGCGAGTTTTACCCTACTTGTGGGGAAAATTTATAAGTTCGGTGTCTGAGCATTTGTGTTATTTCATTTTATCTTAATTTAAAATGTTATATTTAGGTAGAGTATAGGGTACATACTCTAGTTAAATATAATTATAATGATTTGTAGCCCTTTTGGCTCAGTGGTTGCGTACATGGGCCTCATTTAACTTCAATTTAAATAATTTAAATTTTATATATACTATTTTATAATCCTTTTTTTTGCAAAGAAATTTTGAAAGACATTGCCTGCGTAGTACTTAGTAAAATTTACTTAATTTTTCGAATGAGGTCTTATACTAATTAATAAATTATGATATTTACTATTTGAGGCTGACAACCCGATACAAACTGTTGCTGGGCGGGCGGTGCGAGCCGATCGCGTCCGCCCACAGCGCTGGAATTATATAGTGCTGTAATTATGCTATAATAATAAATATATAAGTAAGTTAATGATTTTAAAAAATGTAAAGAAAACATTTATATTGAATTGACTTTTTTGCTTTTTATGTATATGTGTGACATTTTTATCGGTTGTTATTAGATGTCAATATTTTTTTGGAATTCTCAATGTTGGTCCCTTTTATATATATTAATGAAACTTAATGTATCATCTTCAAATAGTAAAATAAAATAATAAATAAATAAAAATTTTGGACATCTAACAGACAAAGCCATCCAGTCCCAAGCTAAGAAGATGTTGTGTTGTGGGTACTAGACAACTGATATAGATACATAAATACTATTTTTGTAAATACATACATATTCTACATAGAAAACACCCTAACTCCAAAACAAACATTTACAGATCATACAAATATTCGATCCAACCCGGGAATCGAACCCGACACTTGAAATGAAATGAAATTTTTAGCTACGCTGATGAAAATTTAATGTTATACTGATACGTTGTAGTGGACCCTATAGTGAAATTTTAACAACAGATTATACAAACATACGGAAAAAGGAGTAAAATGAATTTCAAATTTAATTGCAGCCAATTTAATTCACCAAATTTACTTCTTGGAAACAAAATCTTTTTAAATAAATGAGGCAAAATTTAAAACAATTATTGAATTACAACCACCTTTAAACTCGAAACCAAGTCGCCAACAACGCCACTTAAATCTCGTAATAAAATCAAATTACAAGTGGTATTATCACCTCTGTACATATTCGAACTACCCTTACTAACCAACAGCCGACAGTATGCCCCTGGCTGTGCGACCGCACGCACGCACTACGTCATCTCAGCTCCCGCGGGAAATGCACAGGTACCAAACACTATTTATTTAACAAACAACAAAACACATATTTACTTAGTACATCGATTAAAAAGTACCAGGCATTCAGAAATTGCAAGCGATTATTTGGTGTTGAAATGATATTTTGTTGACAACGTGGCGTTAAGATGAATTGTTATTAGATCTGTGTGCCTAGTGATTACGTTCATTTTGTAAAGTGATATAAATGAGATAATTAACTGTTTTGTTAAAAAAAGTAAAACGTATTTAAAGTCACGAGCTAAAGTTAAATATTTCATGGCAATTTAAAATGGTAATAAATGTGAAAATGTTAAAAAAGTAATTACACCAGCTATTTACATGCTAAACAAATAAGTAAATCCAATACAGTATACACCTGTTCTACATAAATATATTATGTATATTGACCATACTGTCTTAAAAATATTTCAAATAAGATTTTCCAACAAATTCTCCATATAATGACAATACGTGCAAAGAAAGGAAAGTGTCAAATTTGACACTCCATTTTCAAATTACCATCTTATGAGAGGAAAATCCTCCGGCCTCAAAGCCTGGACGTTTGAAGGTCACTCTCAAGAAAGAGCGACTGATTGCTATTATTTACGCGAGTGACAAGTACGACCTCTGCCCACGAGGACGACCTCATCTCGACACAAATGCGATATATTACTATCCATAATATAATTAATGCTCCTAGTTTATGAAGGCGATGTTTAGTAATAAAACTATTTGGTTAACTATAATGTTGTTGTTTGTGTAAATTCTTATCAAAAACAAGAGCATAACTAGTGATAAATTGACCTAAAACTAATATTCATAACTTATATAATGTAATCTTTTTACACCTACCAGATCTTATTTCTACATCACCTGAAGGTCGACTGGGAGAGAATGCATCAAGGCATTAAGTCCGCCTTTGTACAATATGTGCAAAAACTATAAAAAAAATTACTTTCATACTAATCTTGGCTGATTATATCATATTAGCCTTAAAAATTTCTGTAATAATTTTCTTTGATGCTCGATTCCTATTAATCGTAGCGTAATATTATCTAGCATATACTACTTAAGTATTTATGTATGCACATATATTAATAGTAAAATGTGTGAAAAAAAAATAAGGAAAAATTCAATCTAAATCGTAGCGTGGTAATCTATAGTCCACATGCTAGACCAGGCTAGGCCTTCCTCAATAAATTGACTATCCAACACTAAAAGACTTTGCAATCAGAACCAGTAGTTCCTGACATTAGCATGTTTAAACAAAAAAATAAAATCTTCAGCTTTAGGACACAAAAATAGGTGCCTTTATTTCTTAAAACTGTCTCTAAAGATATCTACAGTCAAGAACTGCACTGGATCATATTTAAGAGGAGAATGAGATCAATAACTATATTATTTTTTGGCAATGTCCATCTTTGGTCCATTCTTGGCATTATCAAATAGGGAGAGATATGTTGAATTAACATTTTTTTACTAACGCATATAAAAGTTAATACGATACTTACATCAAACAGGCATTTTTTAAAATTCTTGTCTGTTTGCTTGTTCTGGCTAATCTCTGGAACGGCTAGATTAATTTGGTCGGGATTTTCAATGACGAACGGCTGATGATGCAAGGAGTGACTTAGGCTACTTTATTTTAGACTAGCTTCTGTTACCCGTTGTTGCTGTTGTACCGCGAGTAACACAGCGGCGCTCAGCTAGTTTGTATATATAGGTAGAACTATGTAGAACTGTGACGTAGCCACGGACAGGACGCTTTCAGAGCTTTATTGCTTAATATTATACTATTTGTTTGAATTAGCTCAAATATTATTTATTAAAGGACTTTGCATAGCCATCAGAGCTCAGAATCATTTCATTTTCCTCCTGTTCTCTCAATTTTGTCTGGTATCTGCGTAATGTGTAACATTATGAAAGATTTCGGACGATTTCTTTTATAGTCAGTCGCTTGCTGGATGCAAACACTCAGTAGATTAAGAAGCCCTGTCGCCCTTAATATGTCCTCATGTATCTACGTCTGGTATTGGAGATATCATTAGGGTCGGGATATAAGAGACATTTAGGATATAAAATGTAAAAGTCAAGATTGCTTAAATAAGAAAGCAAGTAATAAAACATGAAAGAATATTGTTTACTTCGTACATACAATTTGTAAAATAAATTGTCACTTGCTGTAGACTACTTGCTGCTACTGTGCTGCTACTTGCTGCTGACTTGCTGTTTACTACTAAAAAAAGGTTAAGAAAAAAGCGTATTCCCTTAACAAAAATCAACAACGCGATTATAACTTCTGAATTCCATCCAGCTACTTGCTTTCAGCAGTAGTCAATTTATTTTTATTAATGGTCTTCCAAAATGACTCTACTCTGCCTGATGGAAACCATAAGCAGAGTCCAAGAGTGATGGTCACCATACTCATTGCTCGTGCAGACAATGCAACAATGCAGCATGGTGACCCACACTATGGCGGCCTAGTGATGCTTCTGCAGGCCATGAAGGTATTAAATGAGAGTAGTTCGTGGGATATGTTTAAAAGGGAAGGAGAATGTGAGTTATTATTTTTTGCATACTCCGATCGAAGAAAGACTTGTGATTATGGTAGTATTAGTATGTATGTACAGAACCAATTAAGAAGTTAATAAATAGTTAATAGACCAATGATGAACGAATGCTGACGCGGTTGAAAGCCTACGCACGCGTCTATTATACCTATACGAGTGTTTACAATTGGATGCTTCAGCTGTACGTCCTTATATAACGTATAACGTCCTTATATAATAACAGTTATTTAAAAAAAAAGTATTTTCTTATTTAGACACTATTTATTTAATGATTATGAGATTTTATACTTTTCGTTCTTGGGGTAATAAAGATGATTTGAGGTAGATAGACAGATATATGTCAATTACATTTAAAGAGATAATATTTAACTTCGCATGGAAATCTTAGAAATCTTCGGAATTTCTATACTACAATATGCATGTATTATACATATAAACTTACCATTTAAAACACTGCTCATGGTCACTTACCGACTAAGTTTTCTCCTCGGACTCGTTAAATCCTGCAATCCTGACAAAAAACCTGTGTTAAACAGCTTGCATTCCTTTTCACGTTTTAGCTGCCAACTTTATTCTACTCTATCTGACGAAAAGCATGAGTGGTGATGTATGTGGTTCTGTATCATTAGGCCTGCGGTCTCGCACTCACCAACGAAACACGACAGCATGATCGCTGTCATTTTACGTTGATTTTCTGTGTGAGGGTAGTATTGGTCGAGCCGGCCCGTTTGTGCTGAAATCAGCGTGGCTCTACTACCTTGAATGATTGTGTATTCTACTGTCTGACGAAAAGCATGTGTGGTGGTCACCATTCTCATTGAGAATTTGCCCCACACTATTGCGGGATACTTTTTCACGCTCCGCTTATAAAGGAACTGGGATCACAATGAGATGGAAGCACATGAGTAGTGAGTTCCAGGATCTAACTGCTCGGCATGGAAAGAAAGAGCTGAACGGTTTAGTTCGAGAGCATATGTCTTTCATTCTATAATAAGATTTAGTTTGAGGTATTGATTTTAATAATTATTGTTAGTTCAGTACATATATCACAACTGCTTGTACAGAAATAGACTGTCATAGATATTTTTACTCGTAAGCACTTAACGATCGATGCGCCAGGTGTCACTACTACTTTGAGTTCTCATGCTATATTATTCCATGCGTAAGTTATAACAGTCTTGAACACATACCGCTACGGAAAAGTATGGTCATTTATTTTAGACGCGTGTAGTTGACTATGAGTACAAGTACAAGTTACAAAACGCGTTAAAAATTCAGGGTATGTGGAAATCGTGTTTTAAAACAACATTGGACAGCTAATAAATATTATTATTATTACAATATATACTGCAAAGGCTTATCTGGCCAGCAGGGAATAGTAGTCCAAAAGGTTGCTTTTTAGGAAGTGGGCTAATCAGGCAGGTAAATTATATAGTGTATTTTAATGTAATTCCATATCTGTTAGTGGGTTCCTGGTCTTTTTTTTATGGAATAGGCAAACGGGCGGGCGTATCGCCTGATGGTAAGCGATTACCGCCGCCCATGGACACCTGCAAACACCAGAGGCGTCACAAGTGCGTTGCCGGCCTTTGGGGGATAAGGAGGGGAGATAGGGAGAGTCAACTCACTCACTCGGTGAAACACAGCTATTTCACACCGGTTTTCTGTGAGGCCGTGATATCACTCCGGTCGAGCCGGCCCATTCATGCCGAAGCGTGGCTCTCCCACGGTAACTGGAGGAGGGAGTGGAGTGGAGAGCTAGTTTAACTGTTGGCAACACTGTTATTACTCTTCTTGCCTCATCTCCAGTGTTCTATGCTCATCGCTTATCTCTCGCCCCAGTTAGACGTAATAAAATGAAATAATATAAAGCTAAATTACTAGCAGTAGCTGTTTGTGTCGCTAGAAAGAAAAAAGCACAAATATATTTAAAAGCACAGTTTGAGATGCTATACAAAGATTTGAGGCAATGCCCTAATATTTTTTTAACTATATAAAAAGCTTATAATGATAGAACAACAATGCACTAAAATATAATTATACCTATTGTAAACATAACCAATCAGGTAGGTAGGTAAGTTTTGTAAATATAATATAAGGAGTGAGTTAGTGAGTGGGAGAAATGTTTGTATCGTCGATCTGGTTTGTATGATCTGCAAATATTTGTTTCGGAGTTTGGGTGTTTTCTATGTTCAATATGTATGTATTTACAATATAAATATATACTAGTTGTTCCCGCTACTTCGTACACGTGACATTTGGATTTTTTTTCACCGTTTAAACTATGATGATTGTCGAATTAACTTAACAACACCTTTGTCGATATATACATATTAAATACTAGTATATCTTAGAAAATACTTGAACATACTATACGCTTAGATGGATTTAAATACGATGATTTATTGTTCGTCCCGGCTCGAGACTCTACGTACTTGATTTACAGTCGTGGAGGCTCTGAAGCTGGTCATTGTCGAGTGAGCAGGGCGGCTGCACGGGACCCTTTCCTTCAGACTGACGCAGGTTCGTTCTGGGCACTGCTGCTTCGGCAAGTACCTGCACTCGGTCGCCATAAGGGACTTTAGTCCCACCTGCTACCATTACGACTGCATTGAGGACTCAACTCATAGCGGCAGTCATCGGAGAGGATCTTTTGCTACCGGCCGTCATACGCTCCATTGCCAGTAGCAACAAATAATTTTAAAATAATTTGGTACTTGAGTCACGCGCTGGGAGGGGTCCGGCTCCCGCCTGTCTAAGGCGCAGAGTGGCACACCCCCCACACCCCGGGTTTAAGTCGGTCCGATTCTGACATACCACCCCGCCGCAAACCCCGTAGGGGCGACGGCCTGTAGGGGTTTGCACACGTTAAAAAGGGTTTGTTTCAAGTATGTATTTCTTCTTTTATGTATGCGCTTGCCAAAATGACTCTACTCTGCCTGATGGCACATATAAGCAGAATCCAAGAGTGGTGGTCACCATACTCATTGCGAATACGGAAAATGTAACAATGCATCATGGTGACCTTATCATGGCGGTCTATGTTTCTGCATGCTGCCTCCGGTTTTGCATACTATCATTTTAGGTTGATCTTTTGTGAGAGAGTAGTACTACACACAAGTTCTAGATGTAAACCGGTCTAGTTGACCCGTTCGTGCGGAATTCAGTGTGGCTCTACTTCCTTTTCTTTATAATTATGTTTGTCCTATGCAGATTTCTCCCTTGGTTGCCTCTTAAGATCCACGGGATGAATAAGGGTGGTGACACTTCATACTCTTAATCCGTCACCATACGAACAAACAGACATATGGACCAACGGACGGGAAGCAATCATATTGAAGACTATCTGAAGCCCGCGGTGTTACCCGTGGTTATTGTCCAACCGCAAGTTACGCTGCGGGACAAAGTTAGTCTAAAACAAAGTAGCCTAAGTTACTCTCTGGATCATCAGCTACCTGCCTACCAGCCAGGGAAAGTCTCGTCCAAATCGGTCAAGCCGTTCCAGAGATTACCCGGGACAAATAGACAGACAGACAATTTTTTTTAACTACATCTTTGCTATATATACCGTGTATACATACATATGCATTTAGTAAAAAGCGATTATTTTGATATTACAAACAGACATTCCAATTTTATTTATTTGCATTTCTATAGATGTTTTCGGTATCTACATAGGACAGCTTCACGTACATACATGGGATAATTTTTGTCATCTTCTTTTTTAACCGACGTCAAAAAAAGGAGCAGGTTTCTCAATTCGACCGTATATATGAACCGATTTTGATAATTCTTTTTTTAATGGAAAGGAAATGTCCCGACGGTGGTACCTGTATAATTAACATCTGATCATGGAATCCAAGAGAAATCGAGTCGAACCTTGAAGTCGGTTTTATTTTTGTTAAAATTGTACTTGTACTATTAAAAATGAGGTTGACTTAAATGTTGATCAAACTATCAGCGTTTTAACGGAACGTCATAAATATGTAGACTATTCTTGAACTTAATAAATTTAGAGCATCCCTTCAAAGTGAACGAGAAAATATATCAAAGCAGTCGAAAATCTTTGAGCCGAGGTTTCTATATTTCAAATACCGTTATAAAACGAGGAATACGGTTCTGAAACATGGCAAAAGTCTATGATTCTTGCTCTTTCGTTTATTTTAAACTTAGACATCTATCTTTAATAAAATAAGGTGAAGTATTAGATATTACATCCAACGGCAAGGTTATTGCTGCCTCGTTGGTCTCGCGGTTGGCGTGTGCGATTGCTGATCATGAGGTCTCGGGTTCGATTCCCGGGTCGGACCAAATGTTAGTATGATCTACAAATATTTGTTTCGGAGTTTGGGTGTTTTCTATGTATAATATGTATATATTTACAAAAATAAAAGTATAATATGTATTTGTATCAGTTGTCTAGTACCCATAACACAAGCTCTGCTTAGCTTGGGACTAGATGGCGATGTTAAATGTCGGAAATATTTATAAAAAAAAAACATTTATTATGTGGCCACAACATTGTCCTGCTAGACCCCAAGCCACAACCTGCAAGCGTGCAGTGGGATACTATGGGTTGTTGATGATGATGAGATATGTGTGTGTGTTTAAATATATATGTTTGTGTTGTGCCTGAATAGTATGAACTTAATTCACATCAATGCACTTTTAACAGGTTTTTGCTTTTCACTGGACAGGTCTAGTTGATGTGATAGAAGCTCACACTAGACTCTATAACTTTTTAAAACGTAGCTAAACTAACGCTTTTAAACTAACGAAAAAGAGATAATAAAATAAATACAGTTTAAAAGAACAAAGTCAGTCAGTCCGTTACAAACAAACAAATATAAAGGTGAAGCTGTTTTTTTAAACTGTATTTATTTTATTATCTCTTCCTTCGTTAGTTTTGCTGGTAATACAAATAAATATTACATCTATGACAAGTATTTTAACGAAATTCTAAAATGTCCCCCTTATTCTTCGTCCATTATAATAATATTGAATCGGAAATGTCTCGTCTTTTATCTTAATAGCATCTTAAAGTAATGATTCTATAAAATTTCGTTCGGTAATTTTGACTTCATTTGTTATGTTCAATAGTCTAAATAAAATATACACTTGTATTTCATAATAAGTCGCAATTGTCTATGTACGGCGGTTGTCACTTGTCCTATTTACTTGTGCATTTATCACTTGTTTACTAATCACTTATTCACTAATCACTTAAAAGGTGGTTTGTTTCAACTCGTTTGCTTCCTGTATATCTTTTTCCACAAACTAACTAAAATTAAATTTTATAATTAGACTAGTTGAACCCCGCGGTGTTAGCCGCGGATATTGTTGTACCGCGAGTAACGCCGCGGGATAAAATCAGTCTAAAAAAGTAGCCTAAGTTACTCCCTGGATCATCTACCAGCTAGTGAAAGTTTTAACTACATTTTATGTATGTAACGTGAATACACATGCATTTAGTAAGAAGCGGTTATTTTAATATTACAAATAGACACTCCAATTTTATTTATTTGTATAGATATGTCTTTATTAATCACCGTCATTTTTCTACCATTTAGCTAACTTTATGAGGAGGTTGGCTTGACGTTGCAAAGTTCTATGCGCCTAGGGCAGTTTAAGGAGCAAGGACATCGCCGTCAAGAGACACAAAACACATTTGATTTTATTCAAAGAGAATATATTTTTAAAGTAAAGGAAATGGTAGGCTTAAATTGATATGAACAATAATAATAATTTGCCGCATTTAAAATAGTTTCACTAACGCTGTTGCAGATATTATATTGTGATACTAGCGGTTGTATTATTAGATATTACACACATACATCATATCCCAAAATTCAAACTAGGTGCTGTATTCTGAAACAAGGCCCAAAAACTCGAACAATGCGAGCGGTTCGATGCGGCAAGTCTTGAGTGACAGGGGACCGACCGCAGCGGGATAATTGGGTAGAAGCTTTTACCAACAGAGATTTAACGTTTTTCTTGTATTTCTAACCTCTTCTCCGTTCTAGTAGCCTGGTAATTGTGACTTGCATTTCTAATAACATTTAAGAACTTACCGCTTAGAAAATGTTACGTCATTTTATTCTCATCATCATGGTCATTTTACTTAATTTTGTAATCGGTTCAGCCTCTCTTCGTTGCTAGTTTCTTGGTAAGACTATGAATTATTGAATGGTTTACCTGGTGCTTGACCAGGTTTACTGGTTTGTAGAATCATTTACTCTAAGCTCGAAGCTAGTTACATAGAGTAGAAGTATTTTATTATTACAAACTTTTATTTAGTTTCACCTTTCCCGGTGTTTTTCTGTAACTTGACTTACAAGTTAAATTTGATCCCATTCCCGATTGAGCTGAAATTTGAAATATACCTTTAATTCTGATGACAATGCTATCATATGTAATCGGTATTATTTTTAATCCAAAATGGCCGATCGCTGTCTGTACATGGAAGATATATCAGGAAAACTATTATAGTTTTTGCGCACAAACGCACAGACAAACAGACAAAAATTCAAAAAATTATTGTTTTGGGTTCCATTGGGTTCACAAAGCCTCTATAATAGTTTATTTACGATTTTATTATATGTATTGATAATGATTGAATTTACATTTGCACACTATTTAATAATGATAAAATCTATACAAATAAATAAAATTGGAGTGTCTGTTTGTAATATTAAAATAACCGCTTTTTACTAAATGCATATGTATGTATACACGGTACGTATACCACAAAACAGCTACAAAAATTTTTGTCTGTCTGTCTGTTTGTTCCGGGTAATCTCTGGAACGGCTGGACGGATTTTGACGGGACTTTCACTGGAAGGTAGCTGATGATCCAGGGAGTAACTTAGGCTACTTTTTTTTAGACTAACTTTGTACCGCGACGTTAATCGCGGTACAACAATAACCGCGGGTAACACCGCGGGGTTCAGCTAGTGTAAATATAACATTATTAAGATCTCTGCATACCCACATTTATACAAATAAATGTATTGAATTGAAAATAATAAGTCTAAAGAGTAAGCCGGGGAAGCGCTCTCTAATTAATTTTCACAATTATTTCATTCCCTAATTTCGACGCTAGAATTGTCCTTCAGATGTTAGGGTATAAGCCAGATGTTTGTATCGACTGCTAAATGGGTTTTTACAAACGTAATATTAACCATGTTTATTTGCATTGATAACACTGACTGTTTTATATTTCATTTGTATATCATTTGTTTATTTTTTTTAGAAATAAAAATGAATCCCCGAAATATATGTACGGGCATAACTTTCGAGCGGCTGCACCGAAAATGGATAATTCTTTTTCTATGTGTACATTATTGTGAGGACTAGGTTTATATAGAAGAAAATTTAAACTGCCTCTACTTCAAGGACTACAAATTCAGAAAATATTTACGACCGAAAAATATGGCAGTACGAAGTTTGTCGGGTCAGCTAGTAATTAAATAAAAGTACAATGAGCTAATTGCAAGAATGCACTTTATTCTATGAGTGTTTACTACGTAAACTTTTTTGTATAATAAATTGAGTACAAACTTTTATTACCTACGTGGATTGGCCTCCTGATATAGTGTGTCCTTAGGCAGTTTTAATTAACAGTAAAACATTTCAAGCCGAGTGATAGCAGCCGGCAGGGACGGTAAGCTCTTAAATTAAAAGTTCTAAGTAGGTAGCATTAGCTTTTAACTCTAAGAGCCTTGTTGGAAGGTCCCATATTTTTTGCAACAACATAAATTTTAGCTAGAGAGGCTCAGTAACGCCCTACCTACGCAATGGAATTTTCTTTGAATACTCTCCAAATTCATTTAAAGGTAATTTTCATTCATATTTTGACTGCCTCAGAGGCGTTATGATGGTAGCATAGGTATGATACTGCTGTTTGAGGTCTCGGTTCCGATTTCTGGGTCGAAAATGTATGTGTGTAAAAAACGTATGTACATACTTAGATAAGTTGTATAAAACCTTAGTTTGGGACTCGATGGCGTTGTGTGTCAAATGTTCGAAATATTATTATTATATTATCAGTTACGACACTTTACTCGTCTGCTTGTTTGCAACGAATATCATAAAAACTCTATTAATCTTTGATCCTTTGATCAAAATGTTTAATATTACTTTCAGCACTTTAGAATATACTTAACAAGAGATTTATCATTCGATTACCTACTTAAGTTTTGCTTCGATGAGCAAAGACTCGAAAGCCCAATGTAGGTAGGTATAGAAAGACTTTTTTGTTTTTTAACGGATATAGATGTAAGTCCCTCGCCTTGGAAAATGAGAGGGACATCGAAGGGCTCTGTCGGACTCTTACCGAGTAAAAATCACCATGGCGTTTCTCTGATTGTCAATGACCGTGCGATAATTACAATTGCGTACTTCCGCCACCTGACATACACAAAGTAGCACCTATTATTATTATATTGTGCACTTTTTTCTGACCCTGCCAAACCAGAAGTAGTAGTGGTTTCGATTCCCACCAAGGGCAAATAATTGTGCGATGAATACGATCATTTGTTCTACGAGTATGTCTGGGAGTAATTTATCTGTAACTAGCTGTGCCCGCTACTTCGTCAAGTGACATTTGAATTTTCAAATTATTTTAAATTTTTCACAGTTAAACCTTTCCTGGACTACGACAAACATTTCTAAACAAAAATCAGCTAAGTCGGAATAGCCGTTCTCGAGTTTTAGCGAGACAAACGAACAGCAATTGATTCTTATATATATAAGAAGATGTGTATGTACTAAGAACTATCTATGTTAGTTTATCATCAATATGCTACCGTGTGTCATTTATATTTAGAAAGAATGTTCTTCATTCAGACAGAATGTGTCTAGTAAGAAATCAATACTACAAGATGCTAGCTTCAAGTACTAGGCTCTCAGAAACTTTCTTAAGTCCGGAACCTCTGATAGCACTTGAGATATTCGCCAAAGAAATTCTATTTAGCGGTTGATCTTTTCAATTTTCTGCTTGCCTGGTACAATGAATTTACATATCGCCCACAATATATATATATATATATATAATCAAACTTTCTAGACCTGTCTAATTCTTGAGTACCAGCAAAAAATAATTAAAATTTACCCGCATACTTAAAGTAGGTTAGCAAATTTTAGCTTTGTGGTTTGGAAAGTTCGCGAGTTTAAACGAGTAAAAACTTTGAGTGGCAACGAGTGTGGTATGTCGGTTAGAGAGTGGGTGTTTTGATATGTATCACGAGACAAGAGACACTGAAATAAATCTGTGTACACTGACGTTGATATATATTCAGCCCGGGAGTGAAATTCTATTGTCGTTTCAATGTGTTTGTACGGATTTGTGTTTGTGTGTGCGTATTTTTATGAGCTTTTGTGTTACATTATTACACTTACGTCACAGTGCAAGTTTAATTTGATGTTCCAAACATTTGATGTTCTAAAGTTACCCAAGGGTAAGAAAATATAAAATAGTTGATGTGTCCCGCGGTATAACTTCATCCGCAGGTATCCGCGGGTCGGATCAATTAACTACACAAATTTTTTTTTTTTTAGTGAATTGGGAATCTAAACCATTCTCATTCGTATCTTAGGGATAGAAACAAAAAAACATTAAATTTAGTTAGTCACGTACACACGCACAGCAGATTTATAAATATAAAGAGGACTAAAAATACAATACAAACAATATCAATTTAATCTGTTCATCATGTGACGTCATGCCCAATTGGATATTAAAATGCTATTGCTTATTTAAAGATATAAGCATAGCAAGTATAGCACAAGAAAAAATCATTATGAAACCTACAATCTATACAAATAAATTAAATTGGAGTGTCTGTTTGTAATTTTAGAACAATAGTTTTTTACTAAATGCATATGTATATATACACGTTACATATACCAAAAATGTAGTTTCAAAAATGTTTGTCTGTCTGTCTGTCTATTTATTCTATTTGTTTCGGTTAATCTCTGGAACGGCTGGACGAATTTTGACGGGACATTCACTGACAAGTGCTGATGATCCAGGGAATAACTTGGGATACTTTTTTTTAGACTAACTTTGTCCCGCGGCGTTACTCGCGCTACGTCCTAAGAACAGTTCAGGAGGAGTTCAGCTTGTTTTCAATACATTTTACCGGCTACCCTGGCAACATAAAAATGTAATAACATTAGAGGAGAGGAAATCACAGTGAGTCAGTTCAGGAGACGGCAAACAATTGAGCTATTTGTCGAAGCCAAATAGCTCGAAAGGGTTTCAGTTTAGGGTAGCGCTGTGTAAATTACAACGCTTTGAATTTTATGACTTCCTAGTAACTTGGAAACGTAAGGTGCCTTCCAATTTCGTTCCAAAGAAAATTAATCTTAAGAACTAAATTAATTAAATTTGTATTTAAACTTGCCGAATACGTGTGATGGGTGAATGAAAATTAAAAAGATTTAGATTATTAAAAAAAACTGGAGAGGTGTCAAGGGACACCCGGATGGAACGAAGTTCACTGTCAGGATTCATTATTTTTATTCTTTTTTATTATTTATTATGTACAAAAAACCTGTATATACTCAACAATTACTGTTGCAAAAAGTGTCGTGACAACTTTTCGTAAGAATTTTTGTGTCGTGACAACTTTTCGTAAGATTTTTTTCCGTCTAGCCCCCTTTCACGACGCGCGATAAGGAACTTCGTTCCAACATGCAATTTATGATTCAGGGATTTATGCTGAAGATCCAGGGAGTAACTTTGGCTCCTTTTATTGCATTAACATTGTCCCGCGGCGTTACTCGCGGTACGACTATAATCGCGGGTAATTTTTACCCGACTACGGCAAAGCCAAAGGAGGGTTATGATTTTGACAGGCTATGTATGTATGTATGTATGTATGTATGTTCATTTGTTCCCTCCTAGCTCCTTAACTACTCATTAGATTTGGACAAATGAGGTGTCTCTAGAAGCGTCGTGATCGTCTTCTGGTTATAGGCTATATGACGTGTCACTGAATCTAATGTGGCGCCCTCTAGCCGACGTAAAGTAGTGTATTAAAAAATAAATTTGAAGTAAATATGCCGTGTTTGGTATCATTGGAAAGGGCGTTACTTGTAGATTTCAAAAATATATATATTATTAGCATTTTCTCGTGACTTTGTCCGTATTTATTCGATAATTGTGAAATTTCTGTGGTATCTATTTAAAATATACTTTGCAAAGAAATTAGTATTATAGAGGCACCAAAACATTTTAAATAAAAAAAAGTAAAAACTAAAACCCAACTACGACAAAAAACGACGCTGAAAAAGTATGAAACAAGTTTCAAAAGCCGTAGTCACGCGTTGTTAAAGTGATGTAGACTATGGTACATTAATAAGTTTCAAAAGCCGTAGTCCATGTAGTGTAATGTACCATATGGTACATATCACTTTAACAACGTGTGACTACGGCTTTTGAAACTTGTTTCATACTTTTTCAGCGTCGTTTTTTGTCGTAGTTGGGTTTTAGTTTTTACTTTTTTTTATTATATATATTACTAGTTGTTGCCATGTATGTCGGTTATCGCGGCAATTAGTAGCCTATGTGCTATTCTGATGTAACGAGTGATGTGAAAGAGTAGCAAACAATCATCCATCCATTCATACTTACAAACTTTTGCATTTATAATATTAGTATAAATTATAGATTAAACAACTAGCTATTGCCCGTCGTTCCGCTCGCGTGTATGTCATTTTTGCGGCAAAAATTAGCCTACCTACCTAGCCTACGTCCTTCCTCAAGAATCAAAGTGTCTCCAAGCTTAATTTCATTGCAATCGGTACAGCGGTTTAGCAGACAGACAGAGTTATTTTTCAAATTATAATATTAAAATAGAAGTATGGATTATCTTCTTAAAATATTAAATGAGATTGAAGTATCTAAAGTATTAAGATAAACGTAGGAAATTTCCGTGGCAGATTTATGTTTCTAAGATAGATAAATATTAAACCGGATTAGTACTTTCCTAATTCGGCATAATTATCCTCGAGCTGAGTTGAGATGGGAAAACTGTGTTTGGGTGTGATTTATCTATACTAATATAATAAAGCTGAAGAGATTGTTTGTTTGTTTGAACAAGCTAATCTCAGAAACCGCTGGTCCGATTTGAAAAATTATTGCGGTGTTGGATAGTCCATTTATCGAGGAAGGCTATAGAGTATATATCATCACGCTACTACTAATAGGAGCGGAGCAACAATGAAGAATGTTTCAAAAACGGGGCAAATTTTCACGCTACGGGCAATATAAGGCGCAAACGAGGCTGCGTGGGTCAGTCTATTATAAGACCCGGCGTATTTCGTATCGCCCTATTTATTTTTGTGAATATTTTCTAAATTATCGAAAAAAAGCTTTTAGTAAGCCCGTGTCAACTTCTCACAGCGCTGCAGAGTATTGACCTAAGCGGACTAAGAGAATATAACTAACTTTTTAGGGTTCCGTAGCCAAATGGCAAAAACGGAACCCTTATAGATTTGTCATGTCTGTCTGACTGTCCGTCCATATGTCACAATCACTTTTTCGGGAAACTTGGTAAGTAGATGTATTCTGTGAACCGCATTAAGATTTTCACAAAAAAATAGAAAAAAAACATGAAATTTTGGGAGTCCCCATACTTAACCCATACTCGTTCATATGATGAAACAAACAAATTTGGTAAAAAAAACTTAATATGGAGATCCCCAAAATTTAATGCTCTTTTTCTTTTTTTGTTTAAAAATCTTAATGCAGAATACATCTACTGAACAAGTTTCAACATTATAGTTCTTATAGTTTCAGAAAAAAGTGACTGTGACTTGCGGACGGACAGCCATACAGACAGACATGACGAATCCACATATCTCTAGCCATACATAAAAAAATGTGGGGCAGAGATATGTTTTCTTATCTTTAATAAACTACAGCGGAGAATATTTTATAGTTCCTCTCAACGAAATTGACAGTGGTCAGTGTATTTGATTTAATATATATATATATATATATATATATATATATAGCAGCATGGTGACCCACACCATGGCGGCCTAGTGACACTTCTGCATCATTGGGCCTCCGGTCTCACACTCACCAATGAAGCACGACAGCACTAACTCTGTAATTTTACGTTGATCTTCTGTGCGAGGGTAGTACCCCCCGGTCGAGCCGGCCCGTTCGTGTTGAAATCAGTATGGCTCTACTATCTCGAAAAATTAATTTAGATCCGTTTAGCTATTGAGTTACAAACACCTGAACATCTTACATCTTTCGCATTCGTCTCATTTCGTCATGCCATTAATTTATTTTCTTCAAAGCTTTAAATTCCACCACCACATTCATTTAAAAGTACGCGAGCGTACTATCATCAAGAGTAAATACCAGGAATTCATAAACAAGAAAAGACGCTCTCCACATAATAGAAAATGCTTCCCCTAATTACGGTCTAACGGTAGATGACATCGCGTTTTGGTAAACGATTTCTTTATCTCATGTTCCGTGCTTTTGACATGGCATTTTACAAATAATTATGATTTTTGATATTGAAAGGGAATTTCCATAAACAATTGGGTCATCTTAATTTAAGAAGATAAATCTTCCTTGCTTCAGATGGTTAATAACAATAATTTTGTTTATTACTATTATATGAATCTCTTCTCTCTAGTTCTAGACGGATTTGGAAAGGGTGGGAGCACATAGAGCTAAGAGATGAAAGAATTGTTTCCTTAAGTTGCACATGGGAGCATAATTTCTAGTCTTGTATACGAGTTGCGCAAACTGATTGGTTTTTTTAAAGCCTTTTTTTAAACAATAATTGAACAAATATATGACCTACTATTTATTTTATGTAATCTCTCTGTTTTCCTCTGACACTGTATTACTGCACTGTGTGTCTGTATATTGCCTTTATTGTAAATCAATTTAAAAATATTTCCTCAAAGCTATTCTTTCGTTACAGAACAAAGTTTTATATTAAAATTAATTAAATTGTGGCATGTATTTTAAAGCTTAAATCTTAAGGCGTTCAATTCTCGAATTTGAAGAACACATAAAAACTTTTAGGCATTTCTTTCTCTCATAAAACAAAAAGAAAAGTTCTCCCAGCAAAATTTCCCTACCTACAAACACTAGGGATTTATCGAGGCTAAAACGCGATAAAAAAAGTTCAGATTTGACATGGGTCTCGTGTACCAGGGCAGCAGATATTACGGAGAGATATGGACCATAATTTATTTCAATTTGATGCTTTCAACAATGTGTTACAATGTGTTCAGATTCTTGTGTTTTATGATTCTCATATTTTTGTATGACTTGTAATTCTTCTTTGATTAGAAAATAATGAAAAATAATTGGAGGTCTTTGTCCAGCAGTGGACGTTTTTCGACTAAATAATGAAATTTGTGTAGCATTTATAACTAGTTTAAAAAGAAGAAGGTTAATAATTAAACTATAAATATATTTCTCGTGTATTCCTCATGATACGTTTGACGTTTATGAACCGGACCGACGCCAAAATCCTGACTCCAGTATTGCATAATTTTTGGGAACTAACTGTCGTGACTTAAGGGCTGCAGATATACATGGATACCGGTACTCACTTTCCATCAGGTGATCAGTGTGGTCAATAGACCTTTGCCTTTAAAAGAGTGTGTAAGAATCATTTTAACTTCAAAAACACTTAGAGAGTTTCGATTTTCCACCAATAGCCCAAATGCTACTAGCTTTTTGAAAACGCATTTTAAGCGAAATAGAGAAAAAGAATATCCGAAAAAGCTTCGCCAACAATGGCTGATTACACAACTGCTAATGTAGGCCACCGCGAAGGTTCATTGTGATAAGTATACTGTGCAGTATGCACGTAATCGTGCAAACACACAGTGAAATCGCAGAAGTCCAACAGACCTATCGTATTAGTAATCTCACAATAACTTATTCTCAAAAAGTAAATACAAATAGGTTACCAATGAAAAACACGATTATTTACACACTGGATTACAAAAGCATTGACCGCATTCAGTGAAGCCTACCTATCCTACCGTGTTGCTTTATCAACACGATAGGATAGGTATGATTGTTCACGCAAAAATTGACAGACTGGTTTATTTAGGGAAAAGAGGCTATGGTTACTCACCTGTGGTATGCCACCCCGTGTTGCTTTATGCTTGCAGTAAAGTGACATACCGAGTATCGACCCCAAACTGTAAAAAAATCGTCTTTCACATCCATCTTTCAAAGCCAAGACATCTTTCGAATCGGTGGCTCACGGCTTTAAATGTCTTACAACATATTACAGTGTTACAGTTGTCGATTACATATGGATACAGTGATTACGAATCAACAATCAAGAGTGAGGTCACCTGAACCAAAACCACCTGATTCTAGAGGAAAAGGTGGCTCCAAGAACGTCAGAATGACTTTTAAGTTAACTGCACAGATGGCGTACTAGTTTAAGCTCACCTTGCTGCGTTTTACTACACTGAGTATTCTGATTTCAAACTTCCCACGGGGGAACACTTTGTGTGGTCTACCCATTGTTGTTCTGTGTCTGTTTGATGTACGTTTGTAAAGTCCCCGTAGGCAGAGCGATCAGTGTCTTGAAAAAAAAAGAAAGTTGCAGTTGTTGTTATAGGCAGCAGTTATCAATTACCATTTGGTGATTTTTTTGCTCTTTGTCTATGTCGTGCTAAAAATGTGGAAGTAAAACTAAACTTTTGCCGAATTCCTGCATTTTGTCATTATGTTGATAGTCTCGACGGCGCAGCTAATGTCTCCACTAAGACTGACGCTTAGAAGAGTAACTATTGCTTGGCTGGAAATTTTGAGTTGATGAACGAAAAGTTATATTTCTGGTAGATATATGAGAACATCTTAACCTAGCTTTTTATGTAACAGCAATTCCTGAATAAAAAAATGGTTGGTAGCCAAACGCTTAGGCCGATCGTGCCTCACTACCGCTTGTTTTGCTCTTTCGCTTTTACGCTCGGGTCAAGCGGAACGTGACAATGAGACATGCTTTTTCGTGCGTGCAGCCGGTGTTCATTGATTTATAAGACTTACTTCTAAAATCTGAATAAATTTCTCAGAACTTCTATTTTAATAAAATTAAGATTCCAAACTCGATGGAGTTAAGTCGTTTCATTACAGAGGTTATATGACCACCTCTCAACTCCGTTATCAGATCAGCTCCATGTCAGAGCATTTCATTGTCAACCGATATAAAATTTATTTTACTCATTTTTAGTCTTTACTTGTCTGTTTGTTCTCAAACAGCATTCATATTAACACTAAAACTTTTAAAGTAACTCTGTCTGTCTATTACGCTTTCACGACTAAGCCGCTAAACCGATTTGGATGAATTTCAGTTTATATATAGATTGGACCTTGGAAAGCGACATAGGCAAAAGCTAGTGTTTTTATATGATAAATGACTTTTCTAACACTTAGAAAATTCTTGAATCCAAGCCAGTAGTTTCTGAGATTAGCACGTTCAATTAAACAGACAAACTCTTGAACTTCTTGATATTAGTATAAATGATAACTACTTCACATGCTCTGTAGAAACGAGGTTTTAATTTAACTGAAGAACCTAGTACATGAGCATTTTAAAACCAAGAAGTACTGTAATGAAACCTTAAAAACGTAACTCTAGCTTGAACATCGTAAATTGCACGCTAATTGCATGCGATTTAAACACGCCTCGTGCCGACGACCCGATAAGAAAGGCTACGTTCATCTAACTACGTATACTATAATTAGAACTGCTATTTACGGGATATGAAATTTTGTGGCAACACTTAAACCTTTATCTATACTGATATTGTGAAGCTGAAAAAAATCTCAGAAATACATGTCTAGAATTGAAAATGTTCTTTGTAATTTGAAAAGTCCACTTACCGAGTAAGGCTATACAAGGACTGTTTATCGCAAAGACAATTAGCAAAACCATTACTTCAGCTCATCGCCTGGATGACTTTGTGGGACGCCGGAGCACCAACCTATTCATGCGTGCTGACGGATCGCAAGCTCTACCATCGGCGACCGCCGAACAAGTATGATCTGCCCCGACTGACTCGTCTCAGTGGCACCCCTCTCCTAGCTGGCACCCGTCAGCTAGGAGAGGGGTGCCACTTCTTCTTCTTTGGGTCTACACCTCTAGAAGGTCGACCTCACTAAGCATAGGTCACACTGGACAAGCCCCGTTATTAGCCGGTCCTCTCGCTAGTTACGCCTAAACCGGAACTAACATCCTTGAACTACCAAAAGGCCCATCGGGCATAACCCAGTGACTATAGTTGCAGGTAAACAGGCCATAGCCTGGAAAGTTACCCTTTATTGAAATGAAAAAAAAATCATTACTTACTTGCGATAAATTTATTTAAAAGGTTACGACACTGTCTATTACGCGGCGTTCCAAATAGGTTACGCTGCTCGTGATGGCAAATCGTTTCACTTTCGGAGTTTTTAGAATACAATCAAGAACATCCTCTTTCTGAATCTTTGTTAAATTTATTTCTAATATTTATTTAAAATCTAGTTAAAAAGAATTCTATCTATGAATTTAACTTTCATTGTACAATAATGAGAATTTTTAATTCCTCCCAAAAAAAAAATTGGCAATTTTATTTTGTATTAACAAAACTAAATCAGAATTCAGGAGAGATCACTCTTTAGTTTCACTAATAATGTTAAATTAGTAGATCCTGAAACAAACAAACAAAGCTATATTTCATCCGCTTCAAATTAACTTTAGGAACATCTCGGAGTCTTGTTCCTATCAAAACTTTATCATTTACGGCCAGTTATTGCTCCTAAGGGAAACTAAAACTTTGACCCACAACCACAACAACCGAAGGCTGTTTGATAACTAGTTTTCTATATACAATAACAAGAATAACATAACATAAATTGTATTTTGATTAATAAAAAAAAAAAACTCATAACTCGGTTGCGTTCTATAACCCTATGCCATCTAGGCCATTATTACGAATCTATTGAAACCTCATTAATTACAATTTGATCAGTTGTTTTGGTGATACGGCGGGACATACGAAGACTGCCAAAAGTATTGCTTACCCCTCTTTTTGACTTTGGCGTATACGGGTAAAATGATAATTTGTGACTATCAAACTTTTAACTTAACAAAGCTACTAAACTAAACTCCTCTAAACTGGATGAACCGATTTTTATTGATTTTTTGTGTCTATTCCTGAGGATTCGAGACTGGTTTAACTTATTGAACCCGCGGCACTACATGCGGGTTAATTTAAAGCGCGGTGCTACCCGAGCTTTAAATAAACTTTTCTTTTTCTTTTTTTAATGGAAAGGAGATATCCCACCGGTGGTACTATGATAAGGGCACTAAAATATGATAAGGGCTCTAAGATCTGATGATGGCATCTAAGAGAAATTGATCGATTTGGTCATTCTGAAAGCCGGTTTTTTATTTAGTTAAATTTTTATTTGTTTCTTTTAGTAGTAAATATATACATATTGTACATAGAATACACCCAAGCTCCGAAACAAATATTTGCAGATCACACAAACATCAAACCCGAGATCTCAAGCACAGCAGTTGCAAACGCTACCACTACACCACTGAGCCAGTTAATACACCAATATAATACAGTATATATAATACAGTATATATAATACTGTGCAACACCATGTATATAAAAATCGTGCGAAATCCGGTTACTGTATATTTCTAAGCTACTGTATAAGAACTCGGCGGCGATACCAGCCGTCGATAGGGTCCCAAGCTGCCAGAGGTAGGGGACCTCTTTTGGCAGATTAGTTGTTGCGGTCAGCAGTAGGAAGGCGGCCTGGTCGCAAGACAGCATCCAGGCCGCAACATGTAATAAGGATTGGGCCGATAGGCAGGGGAAAGCACAGGATTCCCCCGGAATAGAATCTGAATAGGCGCAGCGTCGATCCTAGGGGGACCTGAAATGACATGATCCGAATCCTCCCCAGAGCAGGGCCTGAGACCGGCCGCCGGGGTGATTTTTAGTAGAATCACCACATACCTGATTTTTCAGTCCCCGAGGAGCCGGAGATCCGAAGGGATTTTCAATACCGTCAGCAAATAAAAGGCTACGTAGATGTAGAACGGTAACATACATGGACCATTACCGACGTGTGAAGCTTCGGCTTCAGTAAACCTCACATAAATATAATGTTTGCTTAACTTGTATGTAACGTGGCGAATAAAAGAAGGTTTATATCGTTGATTGTGCGAGAGGCATGCTTCAGCATAAATATTGTTTCTGAGGGAGTTTTTTTCTTCTTAAAAATACATCTTTCTCATTTTTTTTGTGGTATAGGGGGCAAACGAGCAGACGTATCACCTGATGGTAAGCGATTACCGCCGCCCATGGAAACCCGTAACACCAGGGGCGTCAGAAGTGCGTTGCCGACTTTTGGGGGATGGGGAAAGAGATATGGGAAGGGGTTCGGATATAGGCCTCCGGTATCCTCACTCAATCGGTGAAACACAGCGCAAGCTTTATTTCACACCGGTTTTCTGTGAGGCCGTGGTAAAACTCCAGTTAAGCCGGCCCATTCATACCGAAGCGTGGCTCTCCTACGGGAGAAGGGGGATTTGGAATAGACATCATCTGTCATGATTTTATAAAACTACATGAAACGGACACAAAATATACCCAGACTGACAATAACAATTTGTGAATCACACAAATTGTTTTGCCATGTGGGATTTGAACCCACAAAACATGGTGCAGTGACACCGCGGCATAACAATAGACCAGGAATTTAGGAAATTATTTCATCTTGAGTGTTGAATTATAAAGGTGGGAACGAGAGGTTTAACCTCTAGTACCCTTATTCCCAGCACTATTAGGCTGGCTTGAGCAATGAGTGATATTGAGTGATAAGTGATATCACAGCCTTAGAGAACACCGATGTTATTGTAATATACTAAGCAATGCCTTATATTGATATTCATGAGTGAATGAAGTTAATTGAACACTAAAATCCGAATACCCGATTATGTTTAGAAAATAGTTATCATGGCCACACAAGTTTAATTTGTCTGGAATCTGTTAATCCGGTGCTCATGTA
The DNA here is from genome assembly GCA_905220595.1 of Spilosoma lubricipeda. Classification (NCBI taxonomy): domain Eukaryota; kingdom Metazoa; phylum Arthropoda; class Insecta; order Lepidoptera; family Erebidae; genus Spilosoma; species Spilosoma lubricipeda. The sequence continues at coordinate 12,040,611 of HG992297.1, forward strand.
GAAATTGCTAGATATCTTAGCAAATGAATCGTTTAATTATCGTGCGTACCCATTATTATAAATTCGAAAGTAACTTTGTCTGTCTGTAACAGACATATTTAGCTGTAGCTTCCACGGCTAAACTTTGATTCTTGAGAATATGAGATATGCTACTTTATGTCGCATAACTGACATATACACGGGTAGAGATGCGGACAAAAGCTAGTGATCTTATAACAAGTATATAGTAGATAATGTTCTATATTCTATATTTATCGGATATACATATATAACGAATCCTAAGTATGTCTGCCATTTTTGTAACACTTTAGATATTATTGAGAATCGTAAAAGAGCGGTCGATGTTCGGTTAAATATTTATCGGTTCCATTAAATATATATTCGACGTAGATTATTCACGTCACGTATACGTATACGGTACATAAAGTACGTACGTAATTTACGGTAATCTAATAGCAAACGTACAGATTTTGCTATTAGGTTACCGTAAATTAGATCTAATACTGAATTATTAATCTTATTGCTAAGTAATAGAGTGTCAATTTGTGTTATGGCTTTATGTAAGTCTACCAAGGTATTCTGTAACGTACCGCTTTTTCTAATTACTACGGCATTGAATCAAAACTAATGTTATAAATTCGAAAGTAACTCTGTAACGTTTTCACGGCTAAACCGCGGCACTGATTTCTATCGTTGACTGCCTCGTTGGTCTCGCGGTCGGCGTGTGCGACTGCTGATTATGAGGTCTCGGGTTCGATTCCCGGGTCGGACTAAATGTTTGTACGATCTACAAATATTTGTTTCGGAGTTTGGGTGTTTTCTATGTATAATATGTATGTATTTACAAAAAAAAAGTATATATATGTATTTGTATCAGTTGTCTAGTACCCATAACACAAGCTCTGCTTAGCTTGGGACTAGATGGCATTGTGTGTTAGATGTCCGAAATATTTATCAAATTTGGCATGGAAATAATTTGATTCCTGAGAAATACCACGGTGATACTACGGCCTCACAGAAAATCGGTGTGAAATAGTGCTTGCGCTTGTGTTTCACCGAGTGAGTGAGGATACCGGAGGCCCATAGCCCAAACCCCCTCCCCCTATCTCCCCTCCCTATCCCCCAAAGGCCGGCAACGCACTTGTGACGCCTCTGGTGTTTGCAGATGTCCATGGGCGGCGTTAATCGCTTACCATCAGGCGATACGTCTGCTCGTTTGCCCGTCTATTCCATAAAAAAAGGATATACCGCGTTTTTATTTTACCGCGATAACCGATACATGCTTGCGGATCCGCTTGCAAAAGCTAGTTCTCTATTTCCAGTTCGAGTTTGCTTCCTTCAACACGTTAAGTTTCGTGTATACTACTACTACGTGTATATAGAAAGACTACAAGTCTTTCTGGGCATGACTTGGTCCCGATGGTGTTATTCCGAGGAGTTTGCACCAATATTTGCAAATCGTGAAAAATATTCAGCTCATTTCTAATTAAAAACACCATTTATATTATTTTTTCGCCATAAGGCGAAACCGGTCAGGAGTAAACTTAATAAAAATTGTGGATTTAGTACAAGTATGTTTGATTCTAGAATGTAAAACCACCATTATTATTTTGATTAATATACCTTTCACCAAATTCCAATTCAATATGTTTCATTTCAAAGATTAAGTAGTATCTAACTACATCGATGTACGGTAGACATCACGCTATCAAAGTTCCTAGGTAGATGTAGTTTATATACTATTTTTAGACTTTCATGACTTTTACATATACTTTTTGTTGTATAGCCCTCTATATATAGTAATTTCCACTAATAAGTAGGGCCTTATTTACTTACATCCCGTTTGATTTAAGACCAGTATAACCCGTTCGAAATGTCGGGATATAGAATACATCTTAACCTGTTGAATAATTTTATCGCGAATAAGTCCCTCTTTCCAATAAAAACTAAGTTTATATACTACTTTGGAAAATCAATAACTTGCCAACAGTTCACCAGGCTTGATCACCGTTTGATCGCTCGGAGGATCCTTCCTTTGTGTTTGATATTATATACTCTATTACTCCACAATAGAGTTTAAAATGTGAAGATTGATTATTACTTTGCTTTGTAAGTTTCACTGTTTCACACACCAAATTCTACCTTGATACATTAAGCTGGTTTATGCCCACGGCCCTTCGCGTGAATTTATCCGCTATTTCAACAAAAAGTAGTCCAACTCTCCGAGTCTATGCCGAAAATCATCCAAATCAGTTCAGAGGTTTAGCCGTAAAAGTTTAAGAGACACACAGACAGAGCTACTTTCAAATTTAAAGTATTAGTATGGATTCAACGAACTCTCTTACAGGTAATATCTGTTTACCGCATGCAAATACCTTAATTACATCATATCTATGCAGAATGTTCGACGTAGTACGATATGTACGGATGCAGGACGTGCCAGCAATATTTATCGGAACGTCTCTCGTATGTCAGACGTAATATTCTAATATCTTAATAGCCGACCCACGCAACTTCGTTTGCGTCTCCTATTGCCCGTAGCGCGATAATTTTTCCCAGTTTTTGTAACTTTCTTCATTGGTGCTCCGCTCCTGTAGGTTTTAGCGAGTGATATATAGCTTCAAGCCTTCTTCAATAAACGGGCTATATAACACTGAAAGAATTTTTCAAATCGGACCAGTAGTTCCTGAGATTAGGGCGTTCAAACAAACAAAAAACTCTTCAGCTTTCTATATTAAGTATAGATTCTATGCTAATACAGTATTTATTACTATGATAACTTTATGATAAGTGAACACATTTTCAAATTTTACCTGTGTGCTGTTGCTACATGTGTACAACTTATAACAGCAATAAGTAAACAAAATCTTATACTTAAAAGCAGATAGCAGGAAAATAATAATAATTACAAGTGGAAGGTCAATTCCCAATTATTAACGTTGAACTCTTTCTTTTTCGAAGCTTTAGTTAAACTTAATGTGCGCAATCTACAATTACTGATTAAGACTCTTAGCTTTTAGTTTTCCATTGACCTATTAATGGCGATTGTACATCCAACTGATCACAAAGCTAAAAAGCACATTGAAATTGTTATGTGTGACTGAGACTGCTAAGTTGGAAGAGCGCCCGCTCCATTCGAGTTTCTAGAAAATTAACTTTTTTATTTTATTTTCACTAAAAACAGATAGCAATATTTCTTGTATTTTTACTTGTACTTTAATTTTACTTCAACTTATATATAAAAGTACTAAATTGGTACCCTTTAAAAAGTACAAAAAAACTATGTAATAAAATTAAAGTTTACTGACCTATCTCGTGGACCCGTATGATCCGCTGCGATGTAATATTACAATTTTTTGTTCGATGTCGGGCTAATCAAATATAAATGGAACTTTTTAGGTAGTTTTTAAGGAGAGGAGACTCAAAAAAATCGCGCAAACCACTGAAAATGTATACTAGAACTAACTTTCATATGGGTATATTGAAAATATTTTTACTTTAACTGTAATCTTTCAATCTGTTTAAGTATAAATAAAAGATGAAAATTACGTTATAATATTTTATTAAATAAAATTAATTAGAAGTAATCACCGAGGATAAGCAACGACGGCGCGGTCAGTACTTGGATGGGTGAGCGCTAGTGGTACTCGACCATGAGCTTCTCCGTTATTCGGAGGTCACATTAAGTAGTCGGTCCCGGATGTTATCATAGGATAACAGTCGTGAAGCTTAGTTGGAGGCCTTCGGGCGGCTTAAAAACATCCAACGTTAACGTTGTCGTGTCAGTCCTCAACCCGTATTGGGCCACGTAGGACTTTAACCCTAAGAGGAGACCCAAGCCCAGCAGTGGGACGTTATGGGTTGTTGATGATATAAAAGAATAACAAAAAGTTTAACTAACGGACCAGACTACGTAAAAACTTTAGTCAGTCATGCCATTGTTATGAATATTTTGACACTAACACTTCATTCATTAAAATCAGTTGTGGACGTTAGTAGCTACGATAGAACATAGAAATGTAAATAGACTGCAAGAAATTTCTTTTGGCTTCGCAGTATTCAGGCAAACACGTAGCAAATATGAACAATAATCGCTTGATCAATATGTTCCTCAAAATTATTGATCTTAAAAGGTTAGGTGATGTCATCAATGCATTAATAATGTAAAGTTCTGTTTGGTTTATAGACATGTCAAAATGAATGAGTTGTACGTCATTGGTGGTATAAATATTACTTCTATTATTAAAGCGAATGGTGGCACGAATGACGTACTGGCTTAAGTGGTCACCTCTTGCCGCGAAGAGACATTAATTCTTATTATTATCATATCCATGGGAACACTTTTATATTTTTTGCAAAAACTCTGCGATGCGAATGGCGTTTGACGTGATATCGGTCTTCTAGGGTCCACGATTCTGGGCTCGCACAGTATGTTAGCAAATGGTCGATTGTTTGTGGAGAAACGCCATAGTCGCACTTATTTGTACACCAGATAATGCTATGGTAGGTCAGTACAATTGGCGGCCTTATCGCCAAAAGGGCAATTTCTTCCAGGCAACCATGGGATGAAAATAAATACAGGATGTATAGGGTAGTGTCTGGTGTATTATAAAGTAGTTTGGAAAAAGATAAATAAAGTAGTGAAAATATATATAACTAAAAATATAAAATAAGAAGGAAAAAAAAGAAAGGAGAGTGACACATAGTATTGATGACAAATAAATACAAATATATATGTAAATAATATTATAAGCGAATTTCATAGATGTTACACACATACTTTACTTACTACATAACTTAAATATTGTGACCTAGTTGACTGTAATAACAGTTAATTATGGATGGATGTCTCCCAAGTAGTTTAGTTTAGTTTGTTTACGCTGGGGTAGACAAATCCTCATCAGGTTGTCCTCGAATCTTCCACGTTCATTGCCTTCAATGCCTTCCAGGGTGGCCAGGGGAGCTTATTTACTGAAGTTAGTTTTTTAAACATCACTGCAAAGAGATGGATAACTTGAAACAAACTCAATACCAGAGTCTGGTCAGCATGGTAAAGGAAGCTAAAATCTCCTTTTGTGAGAAGAGAGAGAGAAGAGAGTCTTATGTTCACCTGAGGACTGCTAAAGGCTCCTAGTGAATAAAATGGAAAAAAAATACTTCTGTTTATACTCGACAGATTCCTACTGCGCTGAGTGGTAATCCTGATCTTGATAGAACAACACTGTGTAATCTAAAAATTGTTGTTCTAGGTCTTGGTGTTTCTTGTGTACCATGCACGAAAGTTTGTTTCTTGCGACATAGTATATATTTCGAATCATTTTTTTTTAATAAATAGGTTTTTAAGTTTAAAATATTACGTCTAAATTCTTTAAGGAGTTGACTGACGTCAACGTTCTTCTGCTGACTATAATGTAGGTCCCACTTACTTAATATGGGTTAGCCTATGGCCACTAATCTTACACTCTTCAAAATTTATGAAACAGGAAAGTTAGAAGTACTTTGGAATGAGTTAGGACAAAAAGGACGGTACAGATCAAAGGACTATTCCCTAATCATGTACTTGAAAAGAAGTCATTATCATCGGCAGTTTATTTACTGTGACTTTTAAGCCCCCAAAGCAAAAAGAGGGTTGTTGTAAGTTTGAATGTGTGTGTGCCTGTCTGTGGCATCGTAGCTCTCAAACGAATGGACCGATTTCGATGAGGTTTTTTAATTTGAAAGCAAGTTACCTTGCAGTGGTTCTTAGCTATGTTTGGGTAATATCGGTCCAGCAGTGTAAAAGTATCAGCTCTTTTCCAAAATTATGTAAGGTATTTTTGGCGTATGATTACTTGATTAAGTGCTTCACGCGTGCCGGTATAATCGTAAAATGACAATAAAGAAAGAGAATTATTTGTCCGGAGATTGTCGAATCTTAAACATAATATCACAATTCAGCGATGTGTCGGTGATTTTTGAGCAATATACATGCATATGTCATTGTGTCCCTACACTTTATATCTCTGATGTGACATTTGACTGAAAAATTGAGGATTCTGTTCTATTTATTCAGATGGCAAATTAAAGTAAAAATCCATGAAATGTTATTACAAGTATCTATATTTACTAATATACAAATTAATAATATAAGAGACCTCTTTTGTTTGAATTACCTGACCTAATTTGAATTCTAAATTCTTAGTAAATAAATGGATCAAAGAATGCCACCATTTATCAAGGAACTCAATGGTTTGGTTACATCCACACTTTTTTTTTTTTTTTTTTATTTAAGTAGGGAGCAAACGAGCAGACGTATCACCTTAGATTCTAATCGTGCTTTCCATTAGGCTGAGTAGAGTTATTTTGGCATCTTTATATTTAAAAAGAATACTATAGACTGTAGAACAACACGGTACCATTAATAAGATCCGAACATCAATGAAAAACAGTGCAAGACTGTGGAAGATTTATTTCTTTTGAGAGGGTCAGCTAGTTATTAATATGAATTAGAAAACTTGTAAGACTTATAGCAGTATATGTAACATCTAAAGCAGTTCTATGCTCATCCTTCGAATGCTCAATGGCCAAATTAAATAGCGCACAGTTCCGTCCCTTTACAGAAAATCACTCTAGTACACTGCAGCAAAGTAAGAAATATGTATCTCAGGATGTTTATTTTGTATTGTTATATATATTATGTTTAACGTTTTGAGGAGGGTCGGGGGCGCATTTAGAATTAGGGGGAGGAAAAGAAAATCTGTTTGTGGGTGAGGACAGCTACATAATGTCCTTTCTTTAAAATCGGTTTAGCCATGATAGCGTAACAGATAGACAGTATAATGTAATTGTTTAATTTATATATAACTTAACTAGAGGAGCAGGCAAACGTTGGTTTGTTGTAAAAAAAATAGGGGTGAGTCCACCCTTATCATTTAGGGGTATGAAAAATAGATGTTGGCCGATTCTCAGACCTACCCGATAAACACACAAAATTTCATGAAAATCGGTCCAGCCGTTTCGGTGGAGTTTGGTAACAAACACTGCGACATGAGAATTTTATATGTTAGATTTTGCTCACTCGTGTATGTCGGATATAGCGGTCAAGAGCAGTTTATGTCCTTCTACAAGAGATAAAGTATCTCTCTGCCAAATTTAATAGAAATCTATGCAGCGGCTTAGCTTAATAGACAGACAGACACACAGATGAACTTTAGAATTTATAATACATATTAGTATGCCTAAAAATGTTTATGAAGTAACTTAAAGACAATAAACCAAGTATTTATCAATGTTGTATCGTAACTTTATGGCAATAAAATGTCTTTTCATCCCACCATCTTGGAAAGAGTATTTTTGCTCTGCGATATTTGAGTGTAAAATTCGTTTTTATCCTCTAGAGGATAAAGTAAAATTGAATTTAGAACGTGCGCGTGCACTAAGGTTGTGAGTTCAAAACATAATTAAACCTATTTACTTTTAACTCCATGATGCCGAATTTAGCATGCGATCTCTTTTAATTTGTTAAGAACTCAGACTCGGAACCTTCTTGGGATACTTTTCTATGATTTGCTTTTCCCGCGCCATTTTCTTTTCACGTCATTTAGTGATTTCCTCGCTGAGGTGGAATGAAAAATTACGTGTTGCACTCGAGTGCAAAGATTTTTCACCTTGTGCTCTTTTGATTTCCTTGCTGACGCTCAGGATTCCAATTTTTTATATTAGAATCCCTGGTCATCAAAATTGAGTACGCGGTTAAAAAGAAACTTTGCACTCTTGTGTAACAAATAACTATTATAACAGAGTTGCGATCTAACCAAAGATCTTTCACAATACAATGTATATCACGAGTAATGGAGCTAAGATGTTCTTAGTGTTGCTGTGTTTTATTGTAAATGCATTTCAAACGGGTTTTATTGGCTCTGTATATGATTAAAGTGGAGAATATAGAATAACTATCTTAAAACTTGTAGCAGACTTTCCAAACTTATATAAAGTAAATACACTGTCGATATAGTTATATTAGAACTGGTTTAAAATAAGTTGTATACATATATCATCATTGGTTTAGTCCAGTCCAGAATATTCCACTTGATTGCACCCCGTGGATGTCGAAATAACAGGATTAAGGAGTAAACCACGCAGGACAACAATACCGTCGATATTTTATTTTCCATTTCTCTGCCTAAAACTAATATCATTGGAAATAGACTTAATTTTAAAAAAAAAACATGATGCCTATTCGAAACAGTTCCGTAGTTATTTGCTGTTGCTGTGTTGCTAAACACACAACCATTATCACAATTATATTGCTTTTCCCTACGTGTATCTTCCACAAAATCTTAATAAAAAACAAAATCTTTTAACATGATGTATATAGGACTCTACTAAACTTTGTTAAGAAATACTGGAATAAACTTCGCACGAAAACTCTCAAATAAAACTAAAAACCTGTTTACTATTACCAGCGGGTCCCTAGGTCAATTTCATTTTCTCCAGCTTTATCCTCTTGCGATTGAAAGGGTATTCAATATCCTGTGTTGACTTATATTCACTTAAACGTATTTCAATCGAAAACCGCTAGCTTTTTATGGTTGCCTGGTATCTCGGGCTTTGAATGTTTATCTTTACCAACAGAACTCAATGATGTAGCTTCGATTTTCATATAAATTTGGATTTTATGTAAGCAATAGTAATAATTTGTTATTCATTTTAGCAGTATTTACTCATTACTTGTATAAAAAATATACCTTTTCCTAAGAAATTCTACTAAAGCCACTTAGGAGCCAAAATAATTTCGCATTAAACTAGGTCTTGGCTACATCGCAGTGCATTTTACGTAACTATGGGTAGATCAATAATTTTGATAAGATTTGTTTAGTCCCCGAGTCTCCTAGTTAATTATACATTTTAACAATAGCAATGTTACCAGAGGACGTTCCCATGTCTTTGTAGTCTGTGATATCTACAAGTTGCGGGACTTGTCACCATTCGCTCGACTATTGTATCCCTTGACAGTTGACCAACAGCTTTTGATAGATGAGAATGTACATTGTTGTAGTATTATAATTTTATAGGTAGTAGAGCTACGCTGATTTCAGTACGAACCAGCCGGCTCGACGGAGGCAGTACTACCCTTGCACGAAGACCCACCTAAAATAACAAGTTTTTTATATCTATTTCATTCTGCTCATGATTTGAGGTAGATGGAGTCACTTTTTAGAATTAAACTACTTATTTCACTATCTCTATTAACTTTAATCCTGACTGGTTGCGCCCTATGGCATTGTCAGAGATTACTGCCGTACTGCATAGGTAGGTGCCATAGGGTCAGGATTAAAGTTAATAAGGATAGTGGAATAAAGACAGGTGAGTTTTATTCTAGAATTTATTTCAATAAGTTCCATCAAGTGCTGACAATCGAAAGTTTATGTTACATGCTGTCACTTCGAGGGGCTATTATTAAAAAAAAACTTTAGTAGTTGAAAGAAAGAATTGATGTTGATATAAAGGCCTGCGTACCTACGTTATTACCTACAGATTATTATTTACAGTGAAATGTAAAATATAACTAGAAATAAGTTAACAAGATTGTGTTAACATAAAATGGTAAATAATTATATTTATTAAACGATGTACCTTGGTTGATAAACTTGAATTACACGTTTATCAACCAAGATACGTCGTTTTCAATTTTATAAACTTAAAATATATCATATTTTATCTTATTACCAGTCTTAATGAGTGTACTTGAATGTCTTATGTATGAAAGGAGCTAAACCTGGAGCTCAAGGAAGCTGAGAAAAAAGCTAGTAAAGATTGTTACGCAGTAGCTTTACATAAGTTGTTCTCTTGGTTCCAAAATTTCTATACTTTTTTTTTAAATCTTCAAACTTCTCTACAGATTAATACACACTTATCTACCATAAGATATCTCTCAAAAAGCTTTTCGATTAAACAGAGGAACTGGTAAATCCGATAATACTTGACAGCACTTAAACGATGGATTAAGTTAGATTTGGCCTCGAACTTACACTATTATAACAACGATTCACATTTCAGTTACCTAATCACTCACCTTGTCTATTGTAACCTAGCTTAGTAAATAGTATTTTTATGCCTTTTGCCATGGGAGAGTCATATTTGAACGACTCGAACGCTGTGATACCCTGGTCCCCAAAATTGGTGCAAATTAATTATTTCCTTATTTTTTACCGACTGTTAGAGACTGCCCGAGGACTAAGCTTTCCTCCCCCTGGAGGGAGACACTCATTATAGTCCTTAACATAGCTTGATCTCTGTGACAGTTGCCAATAGCGTCATTTTGATCTTCCGAGGTCCGAGGTACGTTTTAGGTGTGTTTTATTTTTATTTTACGTATCTGTCATTTTGTACGAATGAGTATTTCACAAGTCAGCACTTCATTTGTGATAAATCTGAACTGATGTGTTAAGAATAATTACGTGATATGCACAATTAAATCACTTGTTTAAAGTAACTTTATTAGTTTGGTAGCCATCTATCACAAAGATCAAACTCTTATTTAAGAACTGCAGTAATTTACAATGAGGACCCGTTTGGTTGTTTGGCCGACCTATTCAAAACATACATTTTTAACTTAACACTTTTATAGCTTTTTATTAATCAGACTTTTTAAAATCTGGAATAAAGTGACTTATACTACGTAATTTAGGCAAATAATATAATCTTTACGGTATAAGAGTACACCAAAATTGGTTTATTATCGACAGATGTCTAACATTTTTTAGTTATCTGTACTTATTACAATACTTCAAAGGCAGTAGCAGGGCTATGAAACTTCCATACATCTGTCTTAACAAAAAAATTACATAGAAGGTGGTGTCACCCCTCTAAAGAGGTACTCAAACTTTGACCATAATATACATCCGTACCGATAGGTGGAGCTAGTTGACATAAAAACTTGAAATAAATTAAGTACTTACTTAAATATACTAACTTTTAATTAATTTAATTTAGTAATTAATTTAATAACTAAAGCATTTTTTCTGTCAAAACCTATTATTTCAATTTTGCAATTTGAAAATGTTATTTTGGTGAAACGAAACGTAAATTAGTACTGACAGAAACGTAAACAGTAAACGTTAACTTTCAAAACTTTTCTGTTTCTGGTTTCGTTGTGTTCTGGTGATATACTTGGTGTCTATTTTGTGCTCTTTCAACCTTTGACCCTGCTTTTTCCTTGGATTCTGTGATACGATACGTCAACTATTGACCCTACGCTGTGAATACTGAACCTTGCTTGCTTTTGCGATTTGGATTCGACGACACTTTCAAAATGCCGAGAAAGTCAGCTCTTAAGTGATCTTTTGTAATTTTTCGCAGTTTTCTTGTGTAAAACACAAAACAGAAGTAGTAAATTTTGTAATGGATAGCTAAATATTATTTTAAACAGCTGGTGTACAAATGTTAACAGATTACTTAAAGGCAAAACCACTTTGTGTAATAATAATGCTACGAAAATACAAGCGTTAAATTATTATAACTCTCATAATAAACGGCGAACTTAAGAGATCTAAACTTGTGTTTTATTTAATAAATTTGTTCTCAATCCAAAAACAAGTATAAAATTCATTAGCTCCATCTATCGGGCTAGATGTAATTAATACACGCAGCGCCATCTCTGTGCTTGGGTACTCCCATTTAAATCAATTGAAATCCTTAGTGGCGCATCTATGTCTACTATAGTGTATTATCTATGGGCAGTAGAGCCACGCTGATTTCAACACGAACAAGCTGGCTCGACCGGGGCGGTACTACCCTCGAATAGAAAATCAACGTAAAATGACAGCGATCGTGCTGTCGTGTTTCGTTGGTAAGTGGGAGACCAGAGGCCCAATGATGCAGAAAGACCATACATAAAAAAATAAAAGAAGTAACTAACCACAAACAAACAAACAGTATACAGTATACAGATACTGTTGTATCGTTTGGTTAGAACATTAAGGATTATATTAATTGCCTAGATAACATAGAATAGGTCTCTTAATTCTATGTGTTGTTACATATGACGTCAACAGCCTTGAACTGTCTAAAGCTAGGTCACATTTTAAAAAGGAAATTTTGGTCTGCTATACTGTGCTGATCAGACGGGCTGGTATAGGGTGTTTTCCTTCTCCTTGCATTGATGTTATTCTGCGTAGTTAGCCTTAATTGGCTCTTACGACGCCCATGACATGGATAGAGGTGGCCACACTGTATTATCAATTCGTCACCACACAGAGAATTTTACTTCTCTTTTTTATGGTGTTGTGGGCAAACGAGTAGACGTATCGCCTGATGGTAAGTGATTACCGCCGCCCATGGATATCGCAACACCAGAGGCGTCACAAGTGCGTTGCCGGCCTTTGAAGATGGGGAGGAGAGGGATGGGTATATGGGCCTCCGGTATCCTCACTCACTCGGTGAAACACAGGAGAAGCGCTGTTTCAAACCGGTTTTCTGTGAGGCCGTGGTATCACTCCGGTCGAGTAGGCCTCTTCATGCCGAAGCGTGGCTCTCCCACGGTAAAATACAAATGCATACTATCTCTTTCTGTAATATTTTGATGAATAATGAATAAAGTTGTACAGATTCTCTGGTACACAATGAAATTAATTAAAAGTTATATAAAGTGTCCACAACTGCAGTTTGTGTTCTGCATGTGACATGTTGAAATATGAATGTTCACAAATATTTTATAAACTCTAAATCCGTAAAAATAAATGAATTTTTATAACTTCATTTTTTTTAAGATTAGCTTCGACGCGGGACTTTACCCGCGGTTATTGTTGTAGAGTGACAACAACAAGCGCGGGTAAGACCGCGGGGCTTAGCTAGTTTTTATTATGGTGTAGGTGGCATACGAGCAGACGTATCACCTGATGGTAAGTGATTACCGCCGCCCATGGACACCCGCAACACCAGAGGCGTCACAAGTGCTTTGCCAACCTTTGGGGGATGGGGAAAGGGATGTGGGGAGGGATTGTGGTATGGGGTTCCGGTATCCTCACTCACTCGGTGAAACAAGCAAGCGCTATTTCACACCGGTTTTCTGTGGTATCACTCCGGTCGAGCCGGCCCATTCATTCTTTACTAATAAGTCAATGTGTATTATTCCTATTATGTCTATTATGATAGATTTTAGTATATTTTATGTAGCTGTCAGTTGATATAACTAGCCATACAAGTTAAACACAGGCAATAAGATATTACTTATCATCACACTAAACGAAACATACTAGTTTCTGTAAATGTTATGTTTTAGATAGATAAACCTATTCCATACGTACGTAAGGGTGTAGAAATAAGATACGTCAAAAGTAGAGCAACATATTATAAGATAAGTTTTATTGAAACTACCAATCTTTTTAAGAAATAGCCACCTCTGCTATGAATAAATTTTCAAAGACAACCAGGAATATTATATACCCATACTAGGAATATATCGTGAATCGCAGTAGACTTTATAAACGTTAATTCAAACGGACTCAGAGAACACATAAACTCGGAACAATAATTTATGGACCATATCAGGATTGAACTCACAACACTCAGTGCATTAGAGAGTGGCAAGCTGGCCGCTTTAACCACTAAGCACTCATTGTGTAGTCAATTTATTTATTGTATGAATATCTGTTATTTATACAAATAAGTAAAATTGGTGTGTCTGTTTGTAATATTGAAATACTTTTTACTAAATGCATATGTATGTGTACAAAATGTATACACGAAACATATACCAAAATTACATTTTTTTAATGTTTGTCGGTCTGTCTGTTTGTTCCGGCTAATTTCTGGAATGGCTGGACCGATTTTGACGGGACTTCTAGTTATATATAATTCTCGTATCACGTTGTTACTCACGATGAACTCCGAAACTATCTTACCGTGTTTAACGTTTCTTTTACCCTTTGAGTAAACACCACGCTTAGACTAATAGGAGCTCAAAAACGGAAAACATTAACCCACGCACATATTTTTCAGGTAACACGAACGCGAGTAGGAAAATATCGATCGCACTATACAATTAATTATTAATTCAACGATGGTGACCCACTGAACACCACAACCTATTAACAGGACACTACGCAATGTATAACTTATTACCTTTTTTTATAGAATGGGAAACGAGCAGATGTATCGCCTGGCGGTACGCGATTACCGCCGCCCATGGACACCCGCAACACTAGAGGCGTCACAAGTGCGTTGCCGGCCTTTGGAGGATGGGGAATGGAAGGGAATGGGAGGAGGGGTATGGGCCTCCGGTATCCTCACTCACTCGTTTTTTGTGAGGTCGTGACATCACTCCGTTCGAGCCGGCCCATGCATGCCGTAGCGTGGCTCTCCCATTGTTCCCACTTTTAAACCGTCTCGGTAAAAATATAACTATGTTAAAATTGTTGAGAAGACTCTCCTAGGTATGCAGGGGTCTCAATGCCCTAAGAATGATTAATTATCCAAAGATAGTCCTTGCTAAGATAGAAATGTATTGGCTTACTCGGATTGTTGTACTATGATAACACCCGAGATCAACTGATTAACGTGACGTCCGAATCACGGAGACGCTCATGCTATCGAGTCACTATCGATCACCCGTCCAGGTACTGACCGAGTGCAACTACTGACGTGTGTTTGAGTGACTAATCATCGAGTGCAACTGTGCTATGAGCGCTTCTCTCTCATCAAATCAAACTAAATTACAGGCTTTATCATTTTCCACATAAGGTGGATTTTCCGTTGACGCTCAGAATCAGATAACTTTAAAATTGAATTCTGGATTCACAGCAAAACGTGCCTCGCTCTTAAAGAAGAGCGACGCAAGCTTAAGCATAATCATAACCGTTATCCCACAATCTAATTAGCTACTATGATATTATTCGCAACACATCAAGCAACAGTCTACTTTAAACTATCTGTTTTAAGGTCCTAAGTAGGTTGTATATGATAAGGTTTCGTTCCACCTTATTATGTATGGCGAATAATATACCTGTACCTCTTACCACGGATATCAGGTTTACCTGACGGTCCCTGTTGCAAAACAACAGCTTTTGCAATCGTTATAGGTAATCGGAGCCCTGAAAAATCATCAATCATTTGCACTTATTTGAGACAAAGTTTTGAAATGGATATAAACCTTTAATTAACACATTTTTAAAAGCTTTACATATAACTGGTAAAGGTACTTGAAAATTTATTTTAGCCTTCTAACTTGTGCTACGTGGGGGAAATACGCCATTTGTTATATAGAACTACGCAGATTTGATGATCTCATTTTAAACCGATTACACCCTAAAGGACTAACGTAAGTGACTAACAACTGAAAAGAACCATCAAGGGAGTTACCGATAAGATTGGGTCCGTGTTAAAGAAATACTCCATTCCGATAATATACACACCAGGCATAAAGGCTCACAACATTGTTGGCACACCGAAAGATATATTGCCACTACAAACGCCGGGTGTTTATAAAATAGGCCAAACGAAGCGGACTATTGCTGAAAGGGTCAAAGAACATATGGCTGCTGTGAAGAACCGACAGACGAGCAAATCAGCGGTTGTAGAACATGCACTCGATGCAGGCATCAACCACTGAATTGAATTTCACCGCACGCAAGTCCTCTTTACCCAAGTTCACTTTTACTCAAGAGTTGTACATGAAGCGATTGAGATTAAAAAGCATACAACTTACAATCGGGAAGATGGTTTTAAATTCTCTCACTTTTCTGCGCAGACGGATAAACACCAGAATAGGGACACATCGGTTTGCTTATAGAATAGGGACAGTTAATGTGGTATGTGACGGTACATGGCGAAACAAAAATATCAATAATATCGAAAATGAGCGGGTGGATGAAGAACCTTCCACTTTACGGATTCGACGACGGAGGGCGTGCGCCGCTGAGCCAGTCAGCCTGTGACCACGGCCAGTGCAACCTGGTCGAAACGTCAGGCAAATCAGAGGTATGTATTACCTTTAAATAAGTGATCGCTTAAATTCCCGTAATAATAATAATAATTATAAAAACAACCAGCGAAAACTGTAGCATATTACCCAAATTAGCCAAAATGGGAACAAAAACAGCAAAATTAATGACGATGAATGCTATTCATTCATTAATTTTATTCACGGCATTAACTAAGAACTGTTAAGAGGCGAGTAATGACCTGAAAATGTTCAAACAAGAATGACTATATCACGACGTGTAAATATCGCGAATAAATTACACCCACCATTCATGCATTATATGCGACGTCTTCGTCATGCGAGCTGCGTGAATGAGGTTAGTAGAACCCGAATTCCACCCTAACCCTGAATCCGGAAAGGATAGAGAGGGGAAAATATACTCTTTTTATGCTCTGGGATCGTTTGATTGTGTTGTTTCTGAGCAAAGATTGTCTTACAGCTTCTATTGGTGTATATGTTTATTAGCTAACCCGGCGAACTTCGTTCCGCCATATATTTTTGGAGAATACTTTCTAAATTTCCTAAAAACTTGTTATAATATTTATGCTCGCCTCAGTTTCCCACGGGTAATCATGTCAAAAAAAGTCAAGTCATGGATTTAGATTTTTTTTCATATTATTTTCTTCTATACAAACCTTGTCCAGATAATAACGAATACATAAAAATAGAATTATCCAATTTGGTGTAGACACACCACGGTGGGTTACTTAATCTACTAATGCAATTAAATTAATCTCTTCATTTCATCGAACAAAATAAATTTCAATCGGCATTTAACAAGCTTTCACTAACGGTTTTAAAGATTAACTCCCAACGCTCCCAAAACAGATGGAACTTCCCAAACGATACCTTTACATTTAGCGTGAATTTATTACCGGACTTCACTTTTAACCCCGAGGAAATAAATGTTGTGAGGGAGGCTATAATCGGTTGTATTGCGAACACGGTTCATGACTGTTATTTGAACGTATCTCTGGTTTCGTGGTAAAGTAACGATTTGGGATTTTGGTATCGAATTCGAAATGAAATTGGAGTCAATCTCTATTCAGAAGGTATGTTCTGATAAATATTTGTTTAACGTGATGATACACAATGCATGAAACTTTATCTAAAACTGTTCAGCTGAATAGTATCAAAAGGTTATCTATTTTTATTGAAGTAATGTGAAAAACAAGATGAAATGTAAATTTGAAGAGACTCAAGACCACGATCCTTGTTTATCCAAGACCAGCTCAACTCTATATCTGCTGTAATTTGCAGAAGAACACTTTTTTTTATTATCAAAGCGTCAGTTCAAGGAAAGGTTAGAATATCTTTATTTCTCTCTCTTACTTGAGCTGCAAAGTGCCATACCCTGTTGTTTTAATCTGTTTGACTTCAACGTACAGCCCGACCGTAAACCTCGGTAAGGCGACGGCCTTAGGGAGGTTTAACACATAAAAAAAGTTTGAATGACTCAGAATTATTATCAAAGTCACAGTACACCAAATTTCAATTGGATTTCTGAAAGTTAGTAAATTTATTTTGTTAAGCATTAAATGAGGTTTTTTTCTAAAGCGCCTGTTGGATTAACTTTATTCTACCTGATTGAAAACAAGAGTAGAATCCAAGAGCCATGGTCACTATACTCAATGCGAATGCAAACACTGCGGCATGATGACCCACACCTTGTCAGATGGTTTTTCGCTTCCCGTTTAAGGGACAATTAATCCTAAGGGACAATGGGAGGGAAACCCGTGTGCTGGTAATAACTACCCGCTTTTGAATGATTGGCATAGAAAGGAAGAGCCGAACTGTTGATGAATAACCAAACGTCAGTAAAGATCTTAATAAATTAGGGGGAAGATACGATGTTAGAAATCCTAAGTATTAACCTTAATATAAAATGAGAATATACTACGAGTATGAAGCGCTTTACAATACGAGTATGACACGTTCTCAATGAAAACTGTCGTAAGCAAATTTTTGCATTGTATTTTACCGACCGAGTCAGATTATAGGAGGAAATTTTCAATTTACTCGAAAATATATAGCACTGTTGCCCGCGGCTCCGCTCGCGTCTAAGTCGGTTATCGCGGCGAATAGTAGCCTATGTGTTGTTCTGATGTATAAGCTATATTACTGTAAAGTTTCATCCAAATCCGTTCAGTAGTTTTTGCGTGAAGAGTAAGTTGTAAGAGTAACAAACATACACACTCACAAACTTTCGCCTTTATATATTAGTGTGATGATCAATAAATAAAACCGGCCAAGTGCGAGTCGGACTCGCGCACGAAGGGTTCCGTACCATCTTACTAATATTATAAACGCGAAAGTTTGTAAGTATGAATGGATGAATGCTTGTTACTCTTTCACGCAAAAAACTACTGAACGGATTTGGATGAAACTTTACAGTAATATAGCTTATACATCAGAATATCACATAGACTATTATTTGCCACGATAACCGACATGTACGCGGGTGGAGCCGCGGGCAATAGTGTTATATATTTTCGAGATCACGGTTCGAGATTATGATCACGGCTCCCATACAAAGAGACGTGATTTAAATATTTATTTTATTCTATTTTTTTGTATTTATTGTTATAGTGGCAACAGAAATACATCATCTCTGAAAATTTCAACTGTCTAACTATCACGGTTCATGAAATATAGCCTGGTGACAGACGGACGGACAGACAGCGAAGTCTTATTAATAAGGTCCCGTTTTACCCTTCGGGTACGGACCCTAAAAGTCACAATAGACAGAACATTTAAAAAATATCTTCCTATTCACATGACATTCACTTTCACTCAAGATGGAGCCCCACTTGGCCTCATTTTGTCGAATCATTTTTAATTAATCCTATTCAGCCGACAATTGGCGTTGTCACCCTTCGTTTTAATTTAGCTCTGAATAGTTCAAAGCCAGTGTTACTCAGATCGACACCATTGTTGATTGAACCTTCACATAATGACAAGAATGATGAGTGGGCAGCGTCAATACAAAACATACGATGCGATACTTATAGTACAAAATTATCAGTGTACAGAGATACACATATTTAAGTTTAAAAATCCGTAGTCACGCATTGTTAAAGTGTTTTGGTATGTTTCTTTGTAACGTGTGACTACTTCTTTCAAACTTAAATATGTGTATCTCTGTACACTGATAATGGTCTACTATAAGTATCGCATCGTATGTTTCTTCAGTGATGTTATTTAATCCAGTGTCCTGAAAATCTTGTTTCATACTTTTTCAGCGTCGTTTTTTGTCGTAGTTGGGTTTGAGTTTTTACTTTTTGGTATATGTACCTTGTATACATACATATTCATTTGGTAAAAAACGGTTATTTTAATATTACAAACAGACACTCCAATTTTATTTATTTGTATGTATAGATTTAAAGCGACTGGTTTCTGAGACGCTTACGAGGATCCTTTCATGAGAACATCCTGTTAAGACATGGTTTTCCTGTCTCCACTTCATCTGACGAAGGGAAGTGACGTGTTCGATTCTAACACAAGATCCACTTATCTTTACTAGTGACAACTCGACCCAGAATCTCCATTTGTGTACCTGTTGAACAAGTTATGACAAGTTCGTTATTGTTAGCTGTTACCGAGTTAGTAATAAGGTAACCGTTTACCAAAATTTCTCTAAGGTTATCGGTTTAATGATTAGTGATAGTGAGTGTTAAACCAAAAGACGTGGCTTAAATTCCCACTAAATGCAAGTAATTATTATATGTAATGAAGATAATTATTCCAGCAGGCTTCTTATTTTATACTAGACTAGCTGAGCCTGCTGCCATAATTACTATTGCTGATAATTCTTATACTTAAATACAATTTAAATCCCTGCTACCATAATTACTTTAACTTCAATAACTTAGGATTCATACAAACGTCCAACCCCCGTTTTACCCTCTTTGGGATGAAGTGTCGTAAAATCCGTTCTTAGCGGATGTCTACGCCCTATAAGGAACCTACCTGTTAAATTTCAAGTTTGTAGGTTTCAGTTTCTGAAATTTCGTGATTAATCAGTGTGTGGAATTTTGCTTTATATATATAGACTAGCTGTGCCCACTACTTCGTACATTTGATATTTGGATTTTCAAGTTATTTTAAATTTTTTACTGTTGAAACTTACCATGGACTACGACAAACATTTCAAAACCAAAATCAGCTAAATCGGTTCGATTCGTTATCGAGTTTTAGCGAGACAAACGAACAGCAGTTGGTTTTTATATATAAGATAGATATAATATATGTAGATGAATAAGTATCATACATACTTTCATAAGCATTTAGGGAAAAACTATTAATTTTAATTTCCAAACACTTCAATTTTGTAAAGTTGCATAGATTTATATGGACATCTCATTTCTTGAAATCGGTTCAGTAGTTAAGGCGTTGTGGTGGGACATACTGAGATACATAGGCTATCAAAATTATTACTCTTATAACAGAATTGAGAACTTCTAAATATAAAAAAAGTGCTTAATTATGATTGCTTGATCCATCCAAGTCCATTAGACTTGATCGAAAGGAAGAGGGAAAAGATCGAAAGGAGACAAGAATACATTTTTTTTCCTTCAGTTGGTCGAAATGAAATATTTCAGCTTCAATGACTTTGCTCTCAAGCTTTAATTAACCTCGTTCGAAATAGATATCGATTGCGATTGCTTACATGGGTATTCGAAATGTTGAATGGCGCCTCAATTCCGTATTGAATATTTTTGAAAAGTGAATAAGAGCTACTAATAGAAAAAAGGAATCAAGACTGAAGATAAAAAAAATTTTAGTTGTCAAGATAAAAACACTCGTTGAGGCGGTTTTCAATCGTGTCTATACACTTTCGTAGCTGCATTTTGCTCATCTCTATGCATCACATGTCCATACCAGGTTAACCTGCTGCTTCAAAACTTTTCATCCACTGCTGCCACTTTCAGGTTTCCTTTGATGCGATTTTAATCATTTTTTTACCTTATCCATTCTAGTCACACCATACATGCATCTCGACATTCGCATTTCAGCTACAAGCAAGCGTCTCTCATCCGTTTTCTTTATTGGCCAATACGGGACGGCAGGTTTTATATATTTTTCCCTTTAACTTTAAAGGGAACCTGGGATCACAAATAGTACCGTTTTTTTTTTTGAATACCTCTGGCAAACGAGCAGGCGCGTCGCCGTCACAAGTGCGTTGCTGACTTTTTAAGAAGGGGTATGCTCTTTTCTTGAAGGTTTGAAGGGCGTATTGGTCCGGGAATACTGCAGGCAATAGTTCATTCCACAGTTTAACTGTACAGGGCAGAAAGTTCCTAGAAAATCGCGCAGTTGTGGACTGCGAGTCATATAAGTTTTATTTCACACAAAAATATATCCCGGCTTTGCAAATTGACAGTATTATTTTAAGTATTACAGCGTATTTAGAATAAAAACCCCTGTTCTCAACTGAATATAATCGTGCTTGAGGTCACATCCAATAATCTCTTGCAACCCCAGCTCTTGCAGCTTGGAGACTGTCTGTTGCGCAGTATGGGGTCGCGCGTTGTCGCTTGTGCGCTGCAAGAGCTAGGGTTGGAAGCTCTCCCTCATCCGCCATACTCACCAGACCTTGCACCTACCGACTATTACTTTTTCCAAAATTTAGACAACTTTTTAGTGGGTAAAAAATTCAACTCCCGAGAGGCTGTACAAAATGCTTTTAAAGAGTTTGTTGCCTCCCGTCCAGCTGATTTTTGCAACAAGGGCATCAATAAACTGCCAATGCTTTGCCAAAGATGCGTCGATTGCATGGGTGATTACTTCGAATAACAGAAATAAAAAAGTTTGGAAAAATAAGCACTTTCACTTATTGCATAAGAAACGGCAATTTCATAGGTAAATACCTATTATTAACATCAAGATATATCCTTCTCATGTGTAGGAGTATTGTGAAGTTTTAATAATGTACTCACTCACACATCACAAGATTCATATTCACATATTCCCGGGTAAAATTAATATGCAATGAAATTTGTGAGCATGACTAACACTGAACCCTTCTATATACAGAACTGAAAAGCGTATTGCTTAGTGCAAACGTAATATTGTCACGTTTAAAACCCATCCATAAATCACAACACACGCTTAGAGGAGGAGAGAGGTCAGCAAAGTAGGATATTATGCAATAAACTTCGTGACGTCACATATCTAAATATAAAATCTCTTAACATTAAACTCTACCTTTTGTCTAAATAAGGTTTAAATTGGTTAGATTTAGAGCTATCGCTCACAGCAATAATTTCATTTATTCAGTCCGGTGACTTGTGGATTTTCCTTACTACTACTGTTTTAGTGATCGCCCTGTGGTCAGACCATATTTCTTTTAACTATTTGCTTTATTAATACTCTGCCGTTCTCATAATTTTCGTAAAGGCGGGTACAAAGTTTTTGCTTCAAGTATTAATGTTAATAATACGATATGTAAAAAAGGGTATCAGAATATTTAGGTACATTAAACTATTCAGACACTGAAAACATCCTAACAATTTTAAAGTAGAATATAGTATTGTTACATGTACACTTAGTCATAACCTATGTTTTAAGAAAAATATATTTTTTTATTATTGAAAAAAGTAATTGTAAGACCAGAAATTGCCTGAAACACAGCTCTTACCTAGATCAGGCAGATCACTAATTTGAAATGTTGAAATTACTTAATTATGAATTTAAGCAGTGTAATTTGATAGTAAGAAATAGTAGAAAAAGTAAGAAATAATAAAAACTTGGCTCTAATCGCACAAGTTCTTCAGAAATTAAGTTAAGTCTACTCTTAAAAAAACAACCAAAATCTTGTACATTGAATATGGAATAAAATGTATTTATTTATTTATTATTTATTAATATATAGATTTTAGGCATATGTGTAGACGTACCACTTGATTGTAACTGACTGCCTTCACGAGGGACACAAGTGCGTCATTACCGAATACTTTCTAAATTGGGGCAAGGGGTTGCGGCTCCTGTAATCTTAGTCGATGAAAAGTAACAAAAGAAAATATACGTACACGTACACGTAACCACATATTAAGGCGCTTATAGCCCAGTTGGTGTTTCAAATCACCGAGGGTAAGCAATAACGGCGCGGTCCGTACCTGAATGGGTGACCGCTGGTGGCGTGATACCATGAGCGTCTCCGTAATTAGGAGGTCACGTTAAGCAGTCGGTCCCGGTTCTTATCGTAGGATAACAGTCATGAAACTAAGTTGGAGGCCTTTGGGCGGCTTAAAAACATCCAACGGCAAGATTACGTAGCCACAACGTTGTCTTGCCAGTCCCCAATCCGCACTCGGCCAGCGTAGGGACGTATGGCCTTAACCCTCTCCTGAGTGGAAACCTAAGCCCGGCAGTAGGACCTTATGGGTTAACCAAAAATAAAAGATTTTAAAAGACCAAGTCGTGACATCCTGACAACAGCATTTAATAATCCACAGCTGGATTTAGGCTTCTCTTTAGAAACGATGTTTTGGCCACTGTATCACCCTGGCCAGTGGCCCGGTTGCTATAGGGTTTCTTTTAGGTTTTTGATTTCGTAGCAGTGATGTTCTCCTGGTCAATACAAATAGGATGAATAGTGGGTAGTAACATTCCATATTATTGATCCGTTACCGCATAGAGTCAATAAAAGCATCCTGTATATTTTTGTAAAAGAAAGTGATGCCTGAATGAAAAGATACTATTGTTAGTGTTTTAAGTATATATTTTATGGCACACAGGGTAAGCTTTTTAAGGTCCAAGGTCAATAAACTTACCATTGCCTTGAAAATTCTCCTCACGTACGTCCATCTTACCCCGTACTACTATTTTCTAAAAGAATTCATAAAGTAACAGATGTTTTACCCTTTACATTACATTTCACCCTACCCTTGCCTAATTTAATCGCGCCTGAATCGAAATTCTTACTTATTAAGCAATGCACATCACGCAAAGCGAATGTTGTACTACGAAGTGACTAGTATATTTACGTATGTAAGAACATTAAAGTTGCAGTGGTGGTGAGTTAGTTGCGTGTTGGTTATGGGCGCCTGGTACTTACTAGCAAATCAGGAAAAAATATAAACTGCTATTTAAATTCTTATACACGATAACGTCTATTTTATCTTTTGCTAACTTTAACCTGCAGCTTCGCTCGCATTTAATAAAAAGTATCCTATGTTACTCCTAATACCTCCAAGAAAAGATTCGTGATGATCTGTTAAGTAGTTTTCGCGTGAAAGATAACTGGCTGACTGGCTCAGCGGTGCACGTCCTCCGTCGTCGAATCCGTGAAGAAGAAGGTTCTTCGTCATTTCGATATTATTGATTTTTTTTACGCCTTGTACCTTGTCACTTACTATACTGACAGTGACCCTAATCTGTAAGCAAACCGATGTATTCCTCTATTCAGGTGTTTATCCGACTGCGCAGAAAAGCGAGGTGGTATGTTTTTTAACACTGGATTCCACGCTGTAGATTATTAAAAATCCATCTTCCCGATTGAAAGTTTTATGCTTTGTAATCTTAATAGCTTCACATACAACTCTTGAGTAAAAGTGACGTTCGGTGAAGAGGACTTGTGTGCGGCGAAATTCAATCCAGTGGTTGATGCCTGTATCGAGTGCATGTTCTACAATCGCCGATTTGCTCGTCTGTCGGTTCTTCACAGCAGCGATATGTTCTTTGATCCTTTCAGTAATAGTCCGTTTCGTTTGGTCTATGTACTATTTTATAAGCTGCAGTCTATTTTATAAGCACCCGGAGTTTGTAATGGCAATATGGTGCGCCGACGATGTTGTGAATCTTTATGCCTGGTGTATATACTGTCGGAATGGAGTATTTCTTTAGCACGGATCCGATCTTATCCGTAACTCCCTTGACATAAGGCATAAAAGCTGGTTGCCTGTTCACTTCTGGATACTTGCGTCTTATGTTCGGTTTCTTCCGTCCTCCATTCACTTGATATCCGTTACCTTTGAGTACCTCCTGAACATGATCTGGCTCCCGTTCTAAATTTTCAGGGTCACATAGATAGTAAGCACTGTTCTTGAGTGACGTCATAACAGACTGCGAGTGCCGGAGTTGATGATGAAACGTGGCGTGTAGGTAGGTAGGCTTATGGTACACACAGTGTGACAATGAACCATCTGATCTCACGGTTACTTCAACATCTAAGAGGACAACGACTTATCCGTCTCCATTTCATATGTAAACCTTATTTTATGGTGAATAGAGTTAAAAGTTGTATATATTGATCTGATCGAAATGTCAGATAAATCAAACTGATGTAATACCTTTAAATAAGTGATCTCGTTCCCATAAAAAAAAAAAAATTATATCATGGAACGCGAAAGTTTAAAAGTTCGGATTTGATTTTTTCTTTTTAAATTGAATATTAGAGGCTTAATACTGTAGTGACATATGCGTATGTTGATGGACAAATAATATTCCTTGGATGTCATAAGATACGACTATAAGATCAAACTACGCAGCACAACAGCACTGAAAAATGAGGAAAAATGAACACAAACCCATCTGACTAGCGCGGCATAGAAGGCCAAAAGCTAATTTCTAAGTAGAGTTCAGTTTGACTCGTATAGGCAAGCAATTGATTTTCATTAAAATGTGTACATCGTATTGTCTAAACAATGTTATTCCATTACAATATTACACAAATGCTCACGCATGTTAATTAATGCTAATGGCTTTCTAACCGCTGGGAATCCGGTGGGAATTTATGTTTACACTGATGAAGAGACAATTTTTGTAATTAAACGAAAGCAAATTGGATCAAAAAATTGCCACTTCATTTGGTTTTATAGTCAGAGTGGATTACTTCAAATTGGCTGATGCTTTTAATTAAATAAAATTCCGTTGATTTAAGAGAAGTTAGTGGCTTTACATTCTTCTTGTTTTAAGATACTTTGTACCCAAAAACCACATATTTTTGGAACGAAGTTTTTTATGTGGTGTTGCGGAGTGGTATCCTACCCGGCAAAAAGCGTCCGAAACGTTAAATCTTACATTAGTAAGATTGACTGCCTGGGTGTCGCAATGGTAGTGTATGCGAATGCTCTGTTTAAGGTCTCGGGTTCGAATCCCGGTCCGTATCAAATGTTTGTATGATCTGCAAATTTTTTTTTCGGAGTTTGGGTGTATAATATGTATGTATTTAAAAAAAAATCATAAAAATTAATAATAATTAACTTTTTTTTCACCCTTTCTAATTTCATTTAAATGATTTCGTGAACGCAAAATGTACTTTTATAATAAGAAACTTCGTTACTATCTGGTGTCCCACGACACCACACGGTTTTTTAACATGTAGTAGAGCCACGGTGATTTCAGCACGGTTGGGCCGGCTCGACCGAGGCGGTACTACCCTCGCACAGAAGACCAGCCTAAAATGACAGTATTCGTGGTGTCGTGTTTCTTTGGTGAGTGCGAGATTGGAGACCCAATAACGCAGAAAGACCTTAAAGGCCGTATATGGGCCAATTTATCGGTCACCCGTCCACCATGCTGTATTGCCTGCATTCGCAATGAGTATGGTGACGAATACTCTTGAATTCTGCTCATGCTTTCCATCAGGCAGAGTCACTTTACCAAGTCCATATATCCTATATATCCTACTTACATATGGATGTACAAAGTGGCTCACATGATTAATGGACGATCCCTGTGACTTGAAGTTTCCAAAACTCAAAATACATCACGTTCGGGTAGAGGTAATATCGAGTGTCGCTATCGCCAAATTTCCCTCTGGATTTCAGTGGGGAATTCGGTTATAGCGGTTAACATGTGATCTATGAACGAAAATATGATGCATATTGAATTTTTTTATGTTATAAAAAGATTTAATGTTTTTTTTCATTTAATCTATAAGACTACAAACCTTTCAAATTTGTGACTTACCAGATTTGCTAAAAAACTCAGGTTTTTTTTTTCATTTACTACAGCATTTACGTAACATTTGGAATATGAAAACAACTATAAATTGTAACGTACATGTAGACTATTATTTAGAATTTACTTTTATTTTTTATTTATTGAAGATATATATAATATTATTTGTTATTATGTCAATTACATACTTTGTTCCCGAAACGAAAACTTTTTAAAGAAACTCCCTTCTATCGTCTTGACCTTTACATATAGAAAATCCAGGCTAAGTTTATTGGAAAAGTTACTAGGGCCTCAGAAGCGTAACTTATTCCCAAGTAAAGTAATAGTTACAACTATCCTATTACACGAGGGATCTAGGTTGCTGATATCATCTAAACTATGCACAAGAAACTTTAGCCTTATGTAGCCCTGGTACCTCAAACACAAAACATGCTTTGACATAACGTTTGTATAAACTGGGCACGTCATCGAATCCTTATTTATCTATATTATTAATATTATGTATAATAAAGCTGAATAATTTATTTGTTTGTTTGCGCGCGCTAATCTCAGAAACTATTGGGTCTATGTAAAATATATATTTTGATGTTAAATAGTTCATTTTTGAATAAACATTTTAAAACAAAACAGGAGAAAATTATTTATTTTAAACGCTTAAAGATTCGCAAAAATTATGTAGGCAAGAATTGTTTCCCTTTAAAAGTTCTTTGGAAAAGTCTACACAACATAAATATGTCTACCTTTTAAGGTTGACTCACTAGCGAGTAATATTCGTGCTTATCCGGATGTTTTATAATAAATTTAGACCCTCACAAGGTCCTGCGATATATACCTAAACACGTTCATATATAAATTTACTAGCAACCCGCTCTGACTTCGCACGGGCTCTTTACGGAAAATATCATAAAGATTTTGTTACCCCGAGAAGATGTGCGGTTTAAGTTTTTCCGACATTTTCAACAAATATAGGTTATTATATTTTAGTCAATATACTCAAAAATGTAACAAATTAAATACGAAAATCTTTCTCAAGAATCATTTTATATATTGGTAAGAACTGCATCAAAATCCGTGCAGTAGCTTTTTAGTTTATCGCGAACAAACAGACATACGTGGTGGAGGACTTTGTTTAATATGTAGTGATACCCAGGTCCAGGAAAAATGATCATACTTCTTACACATTTAACTATTTCACCTCAGTGGGAGTCAAACCCCGGGGCAATACTAAGAAAACATTAATAAGTAGTAAGCAAATACTTAATTACCTAAACACACTAAAAAGACCACGCAATTTTTCCATCTAATAACACCAGAACCAGGGTCCCATAAATTTCAAGCGATTGTTGTTGTTAACAAAAAGTAATCAGACCATTTTTTTCGTTCCCAGAAACCGAATTGAGAGAACCGCGTCTAAACGATGGCGGGGCTCAGTGCGGAGGATTGTATCGGCCGCTATTTGTAAGTAATGCATTATTTATTTAACACAAAACTAGCAGTATACTCTCATTACCATCAATTTATGGCCTGTGGCTGTGGTAGTTTTTTTAAACTATGATGTCTAGAAAGCTTCTACTATTTAATAGGAGGCGAAGTGGACATCTGCGAGTATTGTTTTAGAATTCCGTTTCGATATTTTATTATGTAACATAGGACCTGAAATAGGGCTAGGGGCACCTGAGGCTTGTCGTCGAAGATGTTTGATTGGAATTGCTACATATGACTAACTCCCGATTCCTCAAAGTGTAGAAGTTGCATCACATTCAACAAAAAGTCACTAAATATTAATAAATATATTACTTGACAGTACATAACTATATATATATTTTTTAACGACTTTGTACCTTATTTTTTAGCGACCTGTAAAGAGGAGAAGGTTCTCAATTCGACTGTATTTTTTAAGTTTGTTACCTCAGAACTTTCGACTGGGTGAACCGATTTTAATGATTCTTTTTCAATTTGAAAGCTAGTGCGTCTTGTGTGGTCCCATATCAATTTGGTCCTCTTGTCGCAGTCGGTTTTTTTATCAAAATTTTGTAATATCGCTAAAAACTAACTTCCGTAAAGGCCGTCATCTCAGTCCGATCGACGATCGATTCGAAACTACGAAACTAAGAAATTAGGATGAGGTATGATTTAGGAATAACTTCTTTCTACTATTCATCATGATTGACACAAAAACCATAGCTACCCGTTTCCCTTCTTCTTAGTATATGAAGGAAATTACGTCACACCTTTTACATAAAGCGTCTTGAAAATTACATTTTTTTTTCGTCTTTACCCACCTAAATGACATTACTTCCACCAATTTCTGTTCTACCGTTGAGATGGGATCAAATGGCACTTGACAGGCACTTAAAAAGGTCGACATGTCAGTATTCCTATCGTAGAATTTACTAATCACATTCGCAGCAAAAACGTTGAGACAGTCAAGTCTAGCGCGGAAAAGGTTCCGAGCGATGTCTGGTATTAATATAAATAACGTTTAGATATTAACTGTTTTAGAAAGGGTTTATTTGAATTAGAAACGTAGCAGACCATGGGTTTTCGTCTTATATAATACGATCAATATGGCAAACTTAAGATTTCCTATTGTGAATATTTTGTAGCTTTTTTCATCTATCTTTCTAGTTTATTTGTCTTCTGATACTTATTAAATCTTTATCTATAGTAATATAATAAAGCTGAAGAGTTTGTTTGTTTGTTTGAACATTTAGATAGGAGCGGAGCACGAATGGAGAATGTTTAAAAATCAAGGGAAAATTATCACGCTACAGGCAATAGGAGATGCAAACGAGGTTGCGTGGGTCAGCTAGTTGATAATATTTGTAAGAATTTACTAACCGTTTGGCCTTTTTATTAAACTTGAATAAGAAATACCACAACTAAGTTAAGAGTTTTGTACAATAAGAACTTTATTAGTCACTAAGCAAAATTGGTAGTTCTCCTTCGTGGGATACCCTTATCCAGCAGAGAACGGCGATAGTACATATAAGTAGTAAAGTGATATTATTTTCTTCTTATAGATAACCTATCCTGCTTCACACACGGTTGCAGCACGGGCTGGGTATCAGGGGTACTAGGGAATGAGGCGTTAACAGGAGGTGCCTGGCTCGCCGCTTTGCCGTGCTTAGTCGCACTGCCGGCTGCCCCATTCTTCGCTGTCCTCGCCGATGCAAGAGGAAGGAAAGCAGGCGCTTTTTGTATTTGTATAAGTTTTATTGTGAGTACTGTCATATTATCCGTTTGAAATACGAAGGACAACCACCCCTATTTATCGCATGGGAGTCGTAAGAGTCAAATAAAGATGCAAACTACGCAGAACAACAGCACTGGGAAAAGATAAATGGCTTGTCAAGAACTATATACCAAAACCCGTCTGGCCAATGTTGTATTCTAGGCTGAAAACACATGTTAAGTTTTTTATGTTAGTAATTGAGAAATAGTTTCTAGTTAGAAGAAAGTGGTTTGAAATCTATACAAATAAATAAAATTGGAGTGTCTGTTTGTAATATTAAAATAACAGCTTTTTAATCAATGCATGTGTATACACGATACATATACCAAAAATGTGGTTAAAAAATTTTTTGTCTGTCTGTCTGTCTGTTTGTTCCGGGTAATCTCTGGAACGGCTGGACGGATTTTGACGGGACTTTCACTGGCAGGTAGCTGATGATCCGGGGAGTAACTTAGGCTACTTTTTTTTAGGCTAACTTTGTCCCGCGGCGTTACTCGCGGTACAACAATAACCGCGGGTAACACTGCGGGGTTCAGCTAGTTAAATATAAAATAATTTATTTCAAAAGTATTTATACAGGGCGCATGTGGATGACTTAATACACAATGAAATTGTATATATAAGGCAATTAGACACCCTATCCCGAACTAGACACGTATGAACCTGTTTGTATCTCAGGAAAGAGTATCCTAATTCAACAGTCTTATCGCAATAACAGAGTACGTGCCCCTTTGCACGTACATAGTTATTGCGATAAGACTGTTACTGCACATAAATAGAATAGAACGGAATAGTTTCTAAACCCTTGAGAGACTTACATACATGATGAATTTTCACAGATAAGCTGGTCTTTAGCAGCATGGTGTGGACAACGAGGTGTTTGGGCAGCCAGGGTAGCAGCTGGAGCAGGAGGTGCTGGAGCATTGGCCCTGGCACCGTTATATTGCGCAGAAATAGCACCAAGGACCAAGGGCTTAGCTGCTATGCCTGCGTTAGCTTGCAGGTTAAGCAAGTTTACTAATATTTGTAGTTTGATACAATAAAGGGTTAGTGCCAGGTTGCCAGGTTAGTGGCAGCAGCTCGGTTGAGAAATAATGAAGAAATAGGGGTAGAATATTGAAAAACGTTTAAATACGTATCTACTCATTTTTAATCAGTAGCCTAAAAATAATATTTTACGTTTCTAACTTAAAAATGACGGACTTCCATACAAAATTTAAACCCCTATTTCACCCCCTTAGGGGTAGACTATCCAGAAAAGCTTAAATACGTATCTACTTACTTTTAATCAGTAGCCCAAAAATAAAGTTTCATGTTTATTACTTCAAAAATAGCGAACTTCCGTACAAACTTTCAGCCCCTATTTCACCCCCTACGGGGTAGAATATCCAGAAACGCTTAAATACGTGTCTTTTCATGTGAAATCAGTACCCCAAAACAAGTTTCATGTTTCTAATTTGAAAAATTACGAACTTCCAGATTAACCTATAATCGAATTTCCAACCCCTATTTCACAATTTAGGGGTAGAATATTCAAAAAATCCTTTCTTAGTGGGTGTCTACTCAATAAAACGATCCTACTCACCAAATTTCATAACCCTAACTATCATAGTTTAGGTTCGGCGATGATGAATCAGTCAGTCAGTCAGTCAGAACTTGTTATTTTATGAGTATAGATTTATTTTGTTGAAATAAACTAGATAACTAGGATATGAAAGCAAAAAACGTTGTTTGCACAGGGAAAATTTTTATATAATATATCAAGTCAGATGACATTTGTCAATATAAAAAAACTCTTGTTCGAATATCAAAAGAAAGAATGTCGTAACTAAAAAGTTTCCACACTTCCCCTCAAACAACATCCATCATCAGATATCCTCACATCACACCATACCACACACACCCAAACTCAGATCGCGCACACATTTGGTAAATGCCACACGACCTAGTGGTTTCGTAAGCACATCCGCTGGATTATCCTGCGTACACACATAGTCCAGACGTACAACATTTTTAGCAATGCAATCTCCGACATAGTGAGCTCTTATGTCTATATGTTTCGTCCTTCTATGCGCTACAGGATTGTACGCAAGTTTCATAGCACTCTGATTATCTACAAAAATGCAAATAGACCTAAGAGATTCACCTCTAATAAATGCATTCAGCTGCCGCAAGTGAACTGCCTCCTTGGTAGCCTCCGAAAGTGCAATATATTCGGCTTCCGTTGATGACAGTGCCACACAAGCTTGTTTCCGGCATTCCCAGTTAATCAACGAGTTCCCACATCTAAAAATAAATCCAGAATAAGATTTTCTATCTTTGATGTTCCCTCCCCAGTCAGCATCTACGAATCCCGTGATGTCCTGCACTAGCGACTTGGGAAATATCAAACATAGATCCCTTGTACCCCTAAGGTACCTTAAGATATGCTTAGCTGCTTTCCAGTGGCGTTCTTCACAACAGGAATTATACTGTGCCAAGAAATTAACTGCAGCCGCAATATCCGGGCGTGTGTTACAGGCTAAATAGTTCAGCGACCCTATGAGCGCCTGATAACGACGACAGTCTTGGCAGGACAAGATCTTACCTCCTTCCCCTTCCGCCATGACTTTATGGAAATCCATTTCCATCGGAGTTTTCACCGGTTTGCAATCGCTCATACCATATTCATCCAAGATCTTTGAAATAAGCCTCTCTTGACTCAAATATATTGCGGTATCCGTCCTATACAAAAGCATCCCCAAAACTTGCCTAGCTTCCCCTAAATCCTTCATCTTGAAATGCTTGCGAAGGTTGTTCAACAACTCTTCCTTCTGCGCTCTGTCTTTGTAAAATAAAATAAAATCATCAACGTGCAAAGCGATATAAAAATTATTATTTTTGTAAAGACAGCTATCAAAGTCACAGCGCTTGAAGTTCAAAGACAATAACACTTCATTCACTTTTTCATTCCACGAACGAGAAGCTTGTTTGAGGCCGTATATCGCTTTTTCTAATAAGCAAACTTTTTCTTTCGAGTCATTGTCTATGCAACCCTCCGGTTGTCGCATATAAACTCTTTCATGTAAATCACCGTTCAAAAAGGCGGTGTTCACATCGAAGTGGCTAATGAAAAAGTCCTTTTCAATAGCCAACGATAGCAGCAGTCTTACTGTTGATCTTCTCACGACCGGTGAATAAGTTTCAAAGTAGTCGACCCCGTAGGACTGACAGAAACCCTTCGCTACAAGTCGAGCCTTATAGGTCCTGTTACCATCTGCATCATACTTGTACTTGAAGATCCACTTATTCCCCACGATCTTACTTTCAGGTGGCTTGTCAACGAGCTTCCAGACTTTGTTCTCGTACATAGAGTCCATCTCTTTCTTCATGGCTTCCTTCCAGCTATCCTTGTCTTCCCGACTCAAGGCTTCCTTAACTGTCAAAGGCTCCTGCTCATCAGTACAGCATGCAAGTCCATGAAGATTTCTGTCTCGCATTCTATTACGTAGAGGATAGCGATACTCAACCTCGTTTGATTCTCCTCTATCAACAGTCTGCTCTTCATCTTCAACATTTTCTGCTCTGCTATCTGCCGTTCCTCCTACTTCCACTTCCGCGTCTTCATACACCTCAGCTTCATCTGTAGGGCTCGACCCTTGAGAAGCTTCTGCAGTACCAGGTGACATACCTGACTGGTCTTCTACCCTTGCGAATTCCCAGATAACTTCAGCACCTTTGTCACCGTTGTCTACCAGTTGACTAGGATTCTCTGAAATCGCTGCTGTAGAGTCTTCCAAGAAAACTACATCCCTTGCTCTAACTGTAACGCGTGGATTACTAAGATTAATGAAACGGTATCCCTTGGTTTCTTCACAGTAACCAACAAAGATATGTTCTTCCGCTTTAGGGCTCCATTTCTTCCGAGTTTCCTTTGGTATGTGCACAAACGCCTTAGATCCAAAAACTCTGAAATGATCGAATGACTGAGCCTTTCCTGTCCACAACTCCTCAGGAATCTTACCGTTGTTACCACTGTGAGGCAGCCTGTTCTTCGTGTACACAGCAGTAGAACACGCATCCGCCCACAGTTTCCAACTAAGATCTTTCTCCACCAACATAGTACGAGCCATCTCCACGATAGTACGATTTGCTCGCTCCACTACGCCGTTCTGCTCTGGAGTGTAGGGAACAGTCAATTGATGTTTAATCCCCTTTTTGCGTAGAAACCCATCAAACTTATTGTTCACAAACTCTGTTCCGTTGTCCGTGCGTATGCACTTCAGCTTCAACCCGGTCTCAACCTCTACAGATGCTAGAAAAACTTTAAAATAATCCAAAACCTGATCTTTTGATTTAAGGAAAAATGCAAAAGTTTTACGTGTAAAATCATCTACAATTACTAGCATGTATCGAGATCCACCGTACGACGGTTCAGACATTGGACCGCAGATATCTGCGTGAACCAGTTGCAGTCTCTCAACTGCCTTCTCAGCCTCACCAACTGGAAAAGGTAAACGATGTGCCTTCCCCTTAATACAGGCGACACAAGGCTCGATTACGCTCTTTCCAAAATCCATACCCGGAAGCTTATGTAAATCTCGCTCATTTACGTGCCCAAGCCGCCGGTGCCATAACATCAAAGGATTACCTGCTTTCACTGACGCCAACGCAGTCTCATCTACAACCGCCTGACAACCTTCAAGCTTGTAGATACCAGAGACTTCACTTGCGGTAGCCAGAAGCTTTCCATTGAAATGGCCTGGAACCAAATGGTGAATTAGCTTGCACCCATCCCTGTCAAAAATCACCTTCCATCCTCTCTCTACTAACTGTGAAACAGATAACAAATTAACACGCAAACCAGGTACATACATGACATCCCTCACGGCAAACATTCTACCTTTCATACTCACCATGATGTCACCCTTACCCGTGCATTCCATCTTATCACTATTCGCACATGTCACGTTACTTATACCGATATTCATGACCAAATCTTTAAACCAATGTTTCTGGAAAGACATATGTGAAGATGCCCCGCTGTCGATGTACCACTCCGTCGGATTGAAGGAGTCCCCGATACTGGACGAAGACAGGCTCACGACATCCTTCCTTTTGGAGGTCGAATCATCTGCTTTTCTTCCTTCTTGACAGTCTGGCCTCTTATGCCCATGCTTTCCACATTTATAGCATTTCACTTTGGTCATATTCTTGTCCTTGTTCCCATTCCGTTTCCGACTCTTACTCACTGCTAATGCCGAGTCTGTTGAAGACGATGTACTGCAACTTTGACGTGAATCCTCCTGTAGTAACTTCTGTCGTACGTTCTCTGAAGTCAACTTCATCCCAGAGTATTCCAGTGCCATACGCATAGGTCTGTACTCTTCAGGTAGTCCTCTCAGCAACACAACAGCTACAAGGTCATCGTCAAATCCGGTGGCAATATCCTTCAACTTTTGAGATAGAGACATAACAGCAGCAACATAATCATGCATCGACGAGTGTCTCTCCAGCTTTTCATCCAGCAAAGCGTTCATCAGGGTAATCCTTCGATTCACACCTTTATCCTCAAACACTTTCGCTAAGCTATCCCAAGCGTCTTTGGCATGCTTTGAATCCTGTACATACGTGTAGAGTGAGGTATCCACATGCAGACAGATCAAAGCCAGTGCATCTTGGTCCTTCTCGATGCCTATGGAGTCATTGGAATCCGGGTACTTTGACGTATACGTGAACAATTTTTCTCTTATCAGAATCATTTTCATTGCGAATTTCCACGTAGAGTAGTCATCTAGTCCGCAGAGGTTTTTAATGGCAACTTTCGTGGATAGGCCCATAACCTTTTGTTGAAATAAACTAGATAACTAGGATATGAAAGCAAAAAACGTTGTTTGCACAGGGAAA
The DNA here is from genome assembly GCA_905220595.1 of Spilosoma lubricipeda. NCBI lineage: Eukaryota > Metazoa > Arthropoda > Insecta > Lepidoptera > Erebidae > Spilosoma > Spilosoma lubricipeda. The sequence goes on from HG992297.1 coordinate 12,076,601, forward strand.
ATTTTTATATAATATATCAAGTCAGATGACATTTGTCAATATAAAAAAACTCTTGTTCGAATATCAAAAGAAAGAATGTCGTAACTAAAAAGTTTCCACAATTTAAGTATGCAAATAGTAGCCTATGTGTTATTCTGATGTATAAGCTATATTACTGGAAAGTTTCATCCAAATCCGTTCAGTACTTATTGCGTGAAAGAGTAACAAACATCCATACATACATACTTACAAACTTTCGTTTTTATAATATTAGTAAGATTACACTTAGATGCAGAATAACAAATACCTAGTGCTTTTGTGAATAACATAAATTATTCTTATTTCACTGCCTCGTTGGTCTAGCGGTTGGCGTGTGCGACTGCTGATCATGAGGTCTCGGGTTCGATTCCCGGGTCGAACCAAATGTTTGTATGATCTACAAATATTTGTTTCGGAGTTTGGATGTTTTCTATAATATGTATGTATTTACAAAATAAAAAAAGAAGTATTTATGTATTTATATCAGTTATCTAGTACCCATAACACAAGCTCTGGACTTAGCTTGGGACTAGATGGCGTTGTGTGTAAGATGTCCGAAATATTTATTTATTATTTATTTATTTGTTTTGGTTATTTAGTAATATTCGTAATCAATCGCAAAATCATATTTTTTTTCAGTTGTGGTATCCTGTTTGCATATGCTGCCGGTGGCGTGTTGTCAGCGCATGCTCTGTCGCTGTCAATGGCAGTACCACCATCTGTTCTACTGGTATCACTCATCTGGCTGCCGGAGACGCCATCTTTTCTCATCAATGCGGGACGAATACAGGTAAAATAAAAAAATATTATCTTGAGTACCATATTACCTCTGAGGGTATCATCTTAAAATTTACCAAGATTACTGTCCAACCAAAGTTGTTATAATTTTAAAAAATATATAATATTACTAGGACCAACTTCACACTCAGCTATCAGGTTCTAGATTAAGCAGAATTCGTACTATCATAACCAAACTGCTGATGTCTATACTAATATATATATGTACATTATATAATTAATTTCTTAATTAATTATATCCAGACACAAAACAAATTATCGTGATTATCAAAGAAATACATATGCATTGATCAAAAAGCTGTTATTTAAATATTACAAACAGACACTCCAATTTTATTAATTTGTATAGATATATAGATTTGTTTTCGGTTTGTCGGTCGGTTGTCTACTAGATTTTAGTAGTTCTTGTCTAAAAGCTTCTTTAATATTTCTCCTCAACCAATCGCCGTCCACTGCTGAACGTAGGTCTCCCCCAAGGAGCGCCAACCATCCCGGTCTTGGGCAGTCCGCATCCATCCTTTAATATTTATTCAAGTAAAATTTTTACTAAATTAGTAGGTTCAGTACTAACCCTCAGTCATTATCTTTTTTATAGGATGCGGCCAAAATAATCTGCTGGTTTGAAGGCTCCGATTTCCAGGAGGATTTAACAGATGTCATAGAACAGCAGGAAGTGAAAATACGAACATCAGACTGCTATGGGAGGCGAGAGCCTATGCGGAGACAAGACTCCGACACTTTCCAGCCAATGCTTAAAAGAAGTAGTGGGTTGGATTCCAACTCCGGTAAAAAGAATGAACAATCTGCTTGTAGGGAACTTTGTAAGTATGTTTGTACCAGGGCAGTATAAGTTATAAAGAAAATGTATTTAGGTTGATTTTACTGACGAAATATTTTTGATGAACTGAGCTTGTTTTTTTTTCAGTTCACCACCGTCGTTCTCGTCGCGCACTCGTCTCGTGCGTGGTGGTACTTAGCGCTGCAGCAGGCAGTGGTGCTGGAGCCGTGAACAGCTTTGCGGCAGCGGTTCTGAGGCACTCCACCCATAGCGTTCCTCATCTGAACATGACAGCTTATAATTTCACTATGAATAATGGGTGAGATGTTTTTTTTTTTTTTATGTTTGACCCTGCCAAAATGACTCTACTCTGCCTGATGGAAAGCATGAGTAGAATCCAAGAGTGGTGGTCACCATACTGCGAATGCAGACAATGGAACAATGCAGCATGGTGACCCACACCATGGCGGGCCAGTGATGCTACTGCATCATTGGGCCTCCGGTCTCGCACTTACCAACGAAACACGACAGCATGATCGCTGTCATTTTACGTTGATTTTCTGTACGAGGGTAGTACCGCCCCGGTCGAGCCGGCCCGTTCGTGCTGAAATCAGCGTGGCTCTACTACCCTAAAAATGTTCTTCATATAACTACATATTGTATCGGTAAAGAATAGGACACATCTAATCTGGAAATTTTAAATTGTAAAACGTTGTCACAACCTTAGATATGGATAACTATTTGCACTCCTAGATAGTTTTTAATGAATATTATTAGAAATGACTTTCATAATTATGGGAGAGCAATTTATTCATACGGGATATTCCATTGACAAGCCCGTCATTAAGACAACAAACCAAAATCTTTTGCAATATTCCAAATTACAAATACATCAATGAACATTGAAAAAGAGCCATTAAAATTTGTAATATATCCTTGTTTGGTACTATTTAATCAAAGTCTTTCTTAGACCACTAATTCACGTAGAAAGTTACAAATCTTTTGGCTAATATCCCTGATGTGATGCAAGAGCGAGGCAGTCCCCACAATGCCTAGAACCCTTGGTTGAACCGAACTCGTAGAGCGTTCTACGCATATTTAGCTCACAGACTGTTTGAAGCTGTTGATAATTGCTTATTATGCATGATAGACTAATCAATTTGTCCCTTCCCAGAACTGCACCTCGCCAGTTATTCGAACCATCGGAAGCTGGTTCCATATTGTGTGGTAGTGCACTAGTCCTTGGCGCGGCCGTCGCGACAGCCACTGTAGATAAATTAGGAAGAAAGGTAATTACTGTTTGTTTCGAGCTAATATATATAGCTATATACATATATATATTTATAATGATTGTGATCGTGGTGAAGGAGTAAAATTAAAACCTCCAACGTGGTGTCTCGAACAACGAGAAAAAGGGGAGATTATTTATTGTTCATGCCTTTTATAGGAACTAATACTATTGTTGCCACTTAAAAATGAAAAATAACTTCTGTAGTTGGTGCCAGACACAACACTGTTTTGTAGGTATGGATGACGTTACACAATTCTATCAACCTATCGCCGTCCACTGTCAAACGAAGGTCTACCCCAAAGAGCACAAAATACTTGAAAATCTGTACATCTAGGAATAAACTAGCACATTTCAAACACGATAATCTGATTCCAAACACTCTAGAGCCTGTACTATAGTAATCATATATAGGTCCCCAATATTTGTTGAATAATCTGGAAATCTAAGTTGCAATTTAAGATTTTAAACGTAACTATCAGGGTCATTGATCATTATACTATAAAAAGTTCAGAAGAAGTAGGCAGAAGTATATCACCTGCTCTTAGTTTGTTCACCCTATAGTTTAACTAACAATACACATAGCTAACATTACTAAATAAATAACAAATTATTACTTACAGAAATTACTTCTCTGGTCCTGCTCTGGTATAACATGCTGCCTCGCTATTCTCGGCATTTACTGCGACCCTAGTCTCCATTCGGATACCTGGTACTTCCACCGAATGTGGCCTTACCGGCGAATCCAGAACTTTAAAGAAAAAGATATCCAGCTGACTGAAAACGTCACTGGCATCACAATCCCAGAATGGAGAGTTTCACAAATTCCAGAATGGAAAAACTACAGTAATGTCAAGTTGAATAATGAAAGTTATTCTGAATTGAGAGAACACAATATGACGGAAAAGACTCCGAGTGCGAAGGAGGCGAGTCTCTGGACTCCCGTGGCTTTGATGTCGATCGTGCTTTTCCTCTACAACATCGGCCTAGGATCAGTGCCTTATGTACTAATTTCTGAATGGTTTAGTGTCAATGTGAGTATTTTATTTTGCCTACATAGACAAATGAGCAAATCTTACAGTAGTCTGATAACATAAATATTCAAACTTTTTTATCAAATTTACCACCACCTTGCTACTCAAAATTCACAAGTAAATTACTGCCCTCTATGTCCTCCGCCTCCTAAAATCAATTGGATGAACTGGTGTGTGTTTTGAAGATCGGTAACGTATGGCCGTAAAAGCAAAGATCGACCTAGTTTAAATTACAACCAATTGTTTAGATACTCTGACAAATAACTCGTAATTTAGGATTGAAATAATATTTTTGTGTCTACAGGTGCGGACCCTGGCATCAAGCCTTCTCATTTCCTGGATGTGGCTCAGTAGTTTTTTGATACTCCGCTACTACGGAAGCATGGCGGTTTTATTTGGCCTCCACGGCACTTATTATGTGTGTGCCTCCATCACACTGCTGGGTTCCTTGTACATATTTCTAGTTATACCCGAAACAAGAGGAAAATCGCAAGAACAAATTAATGAAGATTTAGACGGACCTCTTCTAGTTATTGCTAGGAGAAGAAAGAATGAACGATGACAGTGGTTCCCAAATATTTTTATGGTATATTTTGGCATAGGATGTTGTTAGTTCATATTGCGTTTGTACTTTAGAGTTAGTAATTTGCCAAAGGCGTGGCTCAATGGCTCAATTTAAAAAAAAGTAGAGTTGATTGAAATGACATATCGTGAAGTGTATTGGTCTATAGGGGTTTTTAAGTGCTGATTCCAGCGTTCACGGATATTATTTTTCCCTTATAGACTATTCATGTTTTTCAGTTAATTATAGATACTTTTAAATATTTTTACACATGTTCTTTTCTGTTTACTTGTGTCTGTTTTTTTACTTCTAAATTTTAAACAAAGGTGTCAATTTACTTAAAAGAATAATTGAGGCCCAATGATGCAGAAGCATCTTACTAGGCCACTATGGTGTGTGTCACCATGCTGCATTTTTACATTGTCTGCATTCGTAATGAGTATGGTGACCACTCTTGGATTCTGCATATGCTTTCCATCAGGCTGACAAAAATATGTTTAAGAAACTTTGGTTACATAGTTTGAGGTGGTCCAAAAAGACGTTTCAAAAATATGTATCTAGGTATTTTTTTTAAAAATATAGTCACGTTCCTATTCTTCTAAATAAAGCAAATATTACACATTTAAATGCTCTGAAAATTTATTTTACTATACATTTATTACATCAATTCAAATATGTAACATATAAATACGATTCTATATTGCACGTTATAAACAATTTTAAAAGAATATTTATCTTAATCACCCCTGTTTAAGTTTTCTTTTTCCATAACAGTTAATTTGGCGAAAATTAAGTTGAATGTAATTTTAAACATTAGAACCTCTTGCACGGATGTTATAGGAATTCATATTGCTCAACAGCTTGCACTTCTATCAAAGGAGGTTAAAACCGGTTTAGTAATAAATGGAAGTGTACTTGTTATTCATAAATTATCAATTACATTTGATTACAATTTGAAGACAAGACCTGTGACAGCGGTTTGGTAACAGTAAGTTTTTTTTTTAAAGTTGATGATTGACTTTTAGTAGCGATTTGGTAGTAACTGATAAACTTTTAATTGCGAAATGACTTTTGGCAATGATTTAGTAGCAACTAGCAATTTTTGACGAATGTTTTGTCGCAAACAAATGACTTTTGACTGTGGTTTTGTAGGAACGAGCAAATTTTGAATAACAGTTTTGTAGCAAATGAGCAAAGATATGCACCAATTACCATTTAATAATTATGTGTTCTAATGTGTTTTCAGATTGTGTATAAGATAAGGTAAAATAAATTATTCTTATAAAGTATCTATATAGTTGTAAGAGTGAAGTTTATTTTAGTAAACGACTAGCTGAACCCCGCGGTGTTACCCGCGTTTATTGTTGTACCGCGGGAAACGCCGCGGGACAAAGTTAGTCTAAAAAAAAGTAGCCTAAGTTACTCCCTGGATCATCAGCCACCTGCCAGTGAAAGTGCCCGTTAAAATCGGTCCTGGCGTTCCAGAGATTACCCGGAACAAATAGACAGACAGACAGACAAAACAAAAACTACATTTTTGGTATATGTATCGTGTCTACATTTAGTACAATACATATTTAGTATAATACATATGCATTTAGTAAAAAGCGGTTATTTTAATATTAAAAACGGACACTGCAATTTTATTTACTTGTATAGATTAGCAAACAAATATTTTCAATTCTATTTGTAAGTTGTCCATAATAATGATAAATAACATTGTCACTTACACTATAAATAGTCCGGGATCCCCGATACAAATGTTACAAGTTATAACTACCGAGCAAATTTTTTGTATGTGGCTTCATTTTGATGAAGGGCCCACCTTTCACCTTACGGAAATTTTCGATTGTGGTAGCTAACAGGGGTAACAGGGCCAAAAAACATTAATTAAAAAAAAACATTAAGGACAATGTGGCAATTTAGTAGGCCTTAACATTATTACTAAGGCCTTAAAAATGCCTACTAAACCACACTGGCCGCATTGCCACATTGTCCTACAAATTGCGTGGTACGTTATAATAAATACTCTATATATTATACCAATAAGACTCTTTATATCCAACAGTGGACTATTAGAGGCTCTTCAAGCGATGATATGACAGATGATGAATCATGTTTCCCAAACAGTCAAAGATTTTTTCACATTGATGCATTGTAATTGTTGAAAATTTATACTGTTTACTAATACTATAAATTCAAAAGTAACTTTGTCTGTATGTCTGTTTAGTATGATTTTACGGATAAACCGCAACACCGATTTCAATAAAAAAAAAATGGTAATATTTTGATTCTTGAAGAAGGTCTCTCTTTATTTGTACATTATATATTTGTCATTTTCTGTACTTTCTTGTAAGAATTTTCTATCTATCTATCTATCTATAAACCACTCTTTACCGTTATAACCATAAACACAGGCTGAGTCCCGTGCAAATCAAGTTTCCTATAATAAAAGAATCATAAATTATTTACAAAGTTAAATAGTGATGTATTTAGATAGGTATTACAAAATAGCAAGAATATGTAAACTAGCCAAATTTTAAATAAAGGCCGTATTTGTGGACACAGAATATTGTTGTATAAAAAACATTTTTGTATGAATGATTTAATAAATGGCTTTAAATGTGTTCAATGGTTTCATTATATAATCACTAACTGACCCGGCAAACTTTATAGCGCCACTTTTTTTTGTAATACGGCGCCATCTACCATTTATCTGTGCAACTTAGATGCCCAACCGCCATCTATTATGATTTGATAGAACTAACCTATAGCTACACACTAGAGTCGTATATTAAACATTTCATTTGCAGTAACAAATATTGAGATCAATAATTGAGATAAAAACTACCCTATCTCCCAAGTTGGACCAAATTACAGATGCTTACAAAGTTTGATAAAAATTGGTTCAGTAGTTTCGGAGTTTATCGCGAACATACTTCGTGACACAAATTTTTTATATACATAGATAATAAGTTTTTAAGAGACTTATATACAGATAAGACATCGATATCAACCTGCTATTGTCTCGGTCTTGTTTCCAAGGCTTACTACCGTAGCCCCCTTTTCTCTTCCATCCATACCAATTATCCATCAAACCATACTGTATATAATGAATACTATCTATTTTCGGTACCTACTTGACTGAACTAGAATTAAACTTTTTATTGACCGATCCTGACCGGTTTCGCTCTATGGCATAATCCTAATAATGTCATAGTGAACCTAATTTTAGAATGTATTCGTGCTATAACTTCTTTCAGTCCTTTATCCTGTCTGAAACAACTTTAGCAACACATCTTTTTACCTATAAAGGAAGAGGCATAGAAAAGTGATAATGCTCAAATAATTAATCAACAAAAATAAGAATTCCAATGCTTAGATTACAAATACTTTTATTTCCATTAATAATTTAAATTTACATAAATTTAGTAAACATTTACTATATCTTACATTAGATCTTCATGTAGAATCACATACCTAGATATACAAAAAATAGTCTTATAATTATAATGTCAAAGTTCAGATTGTCAAAGCCAAACGATTTGTTTATAATTCCGTTATTTGCTAAGAAAGCGCTTTGTCCGGAAAACGTGTAGTTTGAACCATTAACTAGTTAACGGTTTATCTGATTACAAATGAATAACAAATAAAGGTTTCCGGTGGTCTTTGGACCAAAAAGTCGTTACATACGGATGTGAAACCCGGGCTTTAACCTTGAAACCTACTTGCAGTCTTTGAGCAGAAAATCTTGTGAATGATCTTCGGACCAGTAAGGGAACACATAACAAACTGGGTCCCTCAACAAAAAAGAGGTAGACCTAAGAAGCAGTGGCGGGACTGTATGAGAGTATCTTAGAGTAGCCAGGTCTTCATACTCTAAGAAAGATGACCAACTGGATACATACTACCCTGAATTGAGATCGCTGGAGACAAATTGTGGAAGAGGCTAAGATTCACATCGGGTTGTAGCACCATATAAAGAAGAAGGTCACCTGAAATTCAGAGTCACAGGTGTGTTCCTAACCTTGGCTCCCATCAGGTCTTAAGGTAGTCATTATTTATTATTCATTTTTTCTGATAACATTTAACACTCGGTGATATCTAACGAAATAATTTACTAACGTTAGTCCCCTAGTCATGTAGTCATTCTATAAACGTAAACGTTATTAGAAAGCCAACAAATGTATTGGAATTACCTCAAACGGAAACATAAAAACGAAACACTAGGCAACAATACAAGAGAATGTAGGCGTTAGCAAATGCAGAAAGAGACAAGAAACAATTGCATCTTGACTAAGGAGGCTTGTTTGTCTGCGGGGCCGTGGTTTCGTGCCATTTGATAAAGGCTTACTCTCCCACGAGCGATGGCATTCAGGATCATAGAGAACTATCAACAATATCTAAAACTGATGTTTTAATAATATATTTATTTGGATACATTTCTTACACAGCCATGTAGTAGTATAATAATCACAATTATTTTTTATTTACAAATTACCTAATGAGAGATTCTCTGTTTTTTTCTTCTCATCGGATTATCCATTAACTGACATTATAATAACGGTGTCATTTAAATCAAAGTCTGATTCTTATTTCCTACTAATATTGTAAACACGAAATTACTGTATCGATTTTGGTTAAATTTGGCACGGTGAAACTTTGGTTCTTGTGGAAAGACGTACACAACTTTTTACCACGATAAAGGAAATACACGAGGCGAACCCTCGGACAAAATTTAGTTTCATATATTAAAATATTTCTCTTCAAGAAACACTTATAAACGATATAGTCTTGATCATAGCAATACTAAACTTAACGAGGTTTTCTCTAAACAATTACTTTAGTAACTTAATACAATAGATAATATACAAATATGCCATTTTAGGGTCACCTAATTTGATTGCCCACGAAATCATGCGGTGATCAATCTAATTCAATGAAATCATGATCAAAATCTGGATTATACCATTGGAAATCTCACCTATTTAGTGAAATGTGACGAATAGGATGACTTTATATCAGTTGGCTGTAAAAACACTGTATAATTTCGTTCAAGTCCCTCTAGTCTGTTCTGAAGACAGGTTCTTCACAGTAATATAACTTCTATAACTATATTTTTTGTAACTAATTGATTCCGCAATAAAGTTCATATTACAATGAGTTCAGCTGCATTAGAAACTACTAGAAATGTAGAAGAAGAGAAGAAGAGAAGAATCTTCTTTGGATTTCTCATCAAAATACCAATAACACCATCGTTATAAAGGAGCGCATCTGCTAAATATTTTTTACTCTTCAGAGCCTAACTACTCCTTGAATAATATCATCATATAACTTTTGTGTCAGAGGCACATATTCACCAGTTTTCTGATCCAAAAAATACTGAGGGTCATTATGAATATTTATGGCAAATCCTTGTTCCATTAGTTCTCTCTTCTTGAGTTTAAAGGTGGCAGTAAGAGGAGATTCTGGCAGTATTCTGATGAAAAGCGGTCTGGCGAAAACTGGGAGCGACGATCTTAGACCTTTGGCTAAAGCAATAAGGTCAACATTTTTATCAGGATCTGCAATAGCAGCCATGCCAGCTTTTCCTTCTGTGTTTGGTACCTGTAAGGTAAAAAAGTTAATAAGTAAACTGCTGTTAAATAACTTCAGTCCGTGTGATTTTACTGTCTGATGCGATTGATGTTCTAAGTTATTACGTTTTTAAGAAATATGGTAACTTTAAAAATTGACGAAGAATGAAATATTTTAGCATTATCTTTTTTTTAAATGTTTTTTTCAACTTGGAACTTTATTTATTTTTCACCTGATTTCAAAAACGTTAATATTTTTCATACATAATGACTCATAGGCGTTCTTCATGATTCACATCGACCACTAGTCCTGTGCTAGGTGCATCATCTTGTGGGAGTCTTCCTACGCTCTGTCTTCCAGTACATATTTCTTCCATATGAAGAACGTTTACTTACTTGAATATTTATAATATTATAAGGTTTACTTACTTGAACTCCATATACAACAGCATCTTTCAACCCAACAAGCGTACTGATCACGCCTTCTACTTCTGCGGTGGATACGTTCTCGCCTCGCCACCTATAAATGATATTAAGCGAACAATTAATAAGTACTTCTTCATTTTCTTATTTTTTTTTGTATATAGCTTGAAAGTCCAATATATTGTAGGAAATAAGAGAAGCGAAAAAGGAAGAAGGGAAAGATTCATTTAGTATATTATTCAATATCTCTCGTTGAAATAACATGGATATATATAAGAAGTACCAGGATACAATAAACAGTAAAGAGCATACCTAAACGTGTCTCCAGTGCGGTCTTTGAAGTAAAAGTACCCGTAGTGGTCCATGACGAGAACGTCCCCGGTATTGAAGTAACAGTCTCCTTCCGACCTAACATTGCGGACCATCTTCTTTTCCGAAGCCGTCTTGTCAGCGTACCCCGAAAAGGTTAAGATAGCTTTCTTTTTGTCTATTTTGCCTAGTAAGAGACCTGAAATTATCAAATGGAATTTATTAAAAGTTAGTCAGATCACTGTTGTGGCGATTTATTCCGATACAGAATGACGAAATGCAATGAAAATTATACAATGAACAAATTAATGATTAAATCTATAGATATCTATTACACATAATTGATGAGCTTGGAAACTATTTAACTGATTTTCACGTCTTTTGAAAAGTGTATATATTATCTTGTCTTGAAAAGTTGATTTACATTAATATCAAAACTATATAAACTGTTCTGAGTAGTTTGCTCATATTACCTATAAAGTCTTAATATAAATATTTACCTGGTTCATGAGGCCCACATTGTATACACCCTCCATTGCTGTCCCTCAAAATTTCACCAGTTATTTCATCACATCTGAAAATTTAAAAACAAATATTAGTATGACGGCTTTACAGGAAGAGATCACCGCGTCTCAGCTCAATTTAGGGCTCCCCCGTATTTTTATCGGTCGATAATACCGGATGCGTTATTGCAGTACATTATGCTACGAAGTCACACGCTGTTGCGACGGTACTGACGCATACACTGTATGCAAGAATCGGGACGCAATAACTCGACTGTATGGGAGAGCCTTTACCCGCTGGCACTGCAATTATCATTGTTGGTGGGGAGAGATATCGTCTCAAGACAAACTTGCGGCGTATGATCTGATTCAGGTACTAGCCGAAACTACCGTAATCACATTACCTGCGTCAGTCTGATAAGATTAGTTTACTTGTTGTGTTAACGCTGTTTAACCTAATGAAATATAGAAAGAGGAGAATAAGGAAATATTGAAAGTGCTTACCTTACTAAAGTGAGTGGGTAAATAGTTGAGAATATTCTGCTCAAAAATCCAATAGCTCCAACTTTAGAGTCTAAATTAACTGTGAAAACAAAATGGCTTACATGTAATATACAATCAGTAAAGTGGTACACGTATGATTTTTCATTCAATAAAAGATACAAAAGGCAAAATAAAGAATTAGGTTTCATGAACCAAAAAAGACTTAGGAGAGGGTGAAAACTAAGACTAGACTAGGCTAAGTGATTTAAAAAATGCTAAACAATAGTTTACTGAGATCCAAGGCTTCGTAGAAAACTAGTGTTTAGCAATACTATTTCAATCCGGTCAAACCGCTCATACTCAAAGGTTTTATTTGTTCCCACTTCCTACAGTTTAAGAAAATAGTTAAAATGTAAATAAATGCTTACCAAGATTACTATTTCCTTCAGTCGCTCCATAGCATTCCAAAACTCTTTTGATACCGAACCTTTCAACAAACTCGGGCCATATTTGTGGGCGAAGGCCATTACCGAATATCACGTTTACTTTGTGAGCGCGATCATTGGGCCCTGGGGGCACCGCCAATACATATCTGCATATTTCGCCAATATATTGTGCTGCCTGTAATTAAATAAAAACCACTTTATATTCTTGGAAAAGGAAATTTCGTGTTACAGAATAGAGCCTAGGAAGAATCATTACGAATTCAGTTCTACTACATGAAGATTAGGAATATCTACATGTTCATTTCTGTTAGATTTCGGTTTGATCTGCCATAATGGGTTACTTAGTTTATGAGCTTCTACTGTAACTGAATATTTCATCGCTCTTAAATTTTGAATACTTTTGGCTTACAAATTTTAAGTTATTTCTTTTAGCAAATGCTATTTTATTTATAAATCAGTACAAAGTATTCCATAAGTTATTGGTGCCTTAAACTGTACGTACAGTTTCTCAGTATGCACTCGTAGTAATATAAAAATCTGCATGGAGGTGAATTTTTGTTCTCCAACAATGGCGCGCGTGACTTTATCGCAACGCAGCCCGCACTGTAGAGCGTTTTGTGTGAATCGTCCGAATTATGCTTTAGATTCAAATTCAAAAACAGTATCTCTAACGTCCCTGTCATCATCACTTGAGTTTTCAGTGACATTACTACAAGAACATCTATTCTTATACTTTAGTCAATATGATGTAATTCTGTTTAGTTAGGAATGATATCATAACTAAGTTTTTGTAAAAAACTTACGGTACATCCATGTTTAGCCGCATCTGACCAATAACAACTTGCTGAAAATTTCTTCCTCAATACGATAGTACATCCTGATATGATCGCAAGACCTGCTCCTAGTATACCACCAGCCGTATGGTGAAGAGGTAGCGGGTCGTAAATTACATCTTTGAAGGTGATTCCTGCAGATCTCTGTACCCCTAGTGGAATCAGCATGAACCTAGAAAATAAATGACAAGTTTATTTTTCTACTTGGGACATTAGAGGTTCTGGATTAATTATAGATTAATAAACTTTTGGATCAGTCTTAAATTGTACATTTATTTAGATTATTGAACATAGCAACAAGCTCAGTGTGAAATTTAACATGATGTTTTGTCCTCATCAAAACCATTATTTACGATAAGATACAGTGTGAGCACACATTTCGTTTTTTATCTGCATTAAACACGCACACATATGCAGGTATGTACGCATGTACGCACACAAATAAGCACACGACAACACGCAAATTTATATACAGTATTATCGATGATTTAAGAAGCAATAGGTGCAAAGTTATTACAAACATAAATAATATAATAGCTTACCTAATATTAGTAATAACAGCAGCTTTAGGAAATCCTGTTGTCCCACTGGTATATATAAACAATACAGTATCTCGAGGTTTGGACTGTCCAGCATCTACTACTGGTTTTGATGACATTTCTATCAGTTCGGCTGCCAAAGGCGCTGTGTCATGTAAGACTGGAGCGTTTTCACGATCAGGAGAGTTGAATTGAAACAGAGGTATGTCAGGAATCTCTGGTTGGATTTCTTTGATAGCTGCATTTAGAAGAAATAAATAACATGATAATCAATTTACCAGTACCATAGCTATGCGCTAGCAATGACACAATATACTATTTCGTCAGTGGCGCTAGTAAAGAAACTGAAAACGAAAAATGGGCAGAAAATAATTCAGAATTTCACTGATTTTGTGTTTTAGTAATCCTCTTTTGTAATTACTTTCAAAGTACAAGTATGATTCTCCGGTTTTATTAAATAAATTGTTTCACATAGATTCATCGTTATCTTAGTCGTAAGATGTGTACAACAACCAGTCCTGTGTTGCCCTCATCTAACGGCTTCCCGCGAACTTACATAATATATCTCCATTATTCCATCAAAAGTAAACAAAACGTCAAGAAATAATTAAAGATTAAAAACTTTCTCAATGTGGTGATTGATTAAGAGTACAGAATTTCTCTAATCTAATTCCTACCATGAATCGTGTAAAGGAGCAAATTACGCAAGAACAACATGACTGGAAAGAGAAGGAAAACATAAAACAAACCCAATATCAACCCATCTGGCCAGAACAGTATGGAAGCCCAAAACTTTCTTTTAAAAGAGAGGCCTTCATCCAGCAGTGACGTGATTAACTTACCTGCACTCATTTCGTCTCCAAAAATAACAGCTTTACACCCCGCAATCCTCAAACAATGTATCAACTGGGGTCCTTTTAAGTTGGTGTTGATCAGTGCTGTGGTGACCCTGATCTTGGCAAGCCCTATCCAAATGCATACATATTCCGGCTGCGTCTCCATGAATAGGGCAATCACTTCACCAGGTTTGAAGCCTTGACGTTTAAAGTACCAGGATATGCGGTTACTGAGTTCATCTCCCTGAAACGTGATGAATGCGTCATTTGTGAGCAATCTTAGTCACAGAACCAGGCTCAACTGGAATGATACGGAAAACTGATGATAAATATCTATCATGGCTTTATATCGAGTCAAGTCAAGTATCTTTCCTTAATCCTAGAGACGGAGAGAAGTACTAAAAAGTGTACAATGTATTTATTAGTGACCCAAGAGTTCTAAGTGTTCAGGGGCGGTGATGATCACTTATCATGAGACGACCCATCTCATCTTTATAAAAATTCAGGTATATTACTAAGTTTCAAAAACCGTAGTCTATGTAGTGTAATGTACCATAGTCCATAACACTTTAACAATGCGTGACTACGGCTTTTGAAACTTATTTCCTGCTTTTTCAGCGTCGTTTTTTGTCGTAGTTGGGTTTTAGTGTTTACTTTTTTATTAAACATTTTTTGGTACCTCTATAATATTAATTTCTTTGCAAAGTATATTTTAAATAGGTACCATAGAAATACCACACTTATCGAATCAATACGGACAAATTCACGAGAAAATGCTAATAATATATATTCCCCTTTCGTATGGTACCAAACACGGCTTATTCATCTCAAATTTATTTTTTAATACAGTACTTTACGTCGGCTAGAGGGCGCCACATTAGATTCAGTAACACGTCATAAAGCCTATAAACAGCGTACAATCAAGATGCTTTTAACAATACCTCATTTGTCTAATTCTGACGAGTAGTTAAGAAAGAATGAGGGAACAAACAAGCATACCATAGGAATACCACACTTATCGAAGAAATACGGACAAAGTCACGAGCAAATGCTAATGATACATGTATTTTTGAAATGTACAAGTAACGTCATTTCCAATGATACCAAAGACGACATATTTATCTAAAACTTATTTTTTAATACAGTACTCTATGTCGGCTAGAGGGCGCCATATTACATTCAGTAACACGTCATATCCTACTAATCCTACTAATATTATAAATGCGAAAGTTTGTAAGGATGGATGGATGTATGGATGTTTGTTACTCTTTCACGCAAAAACTACTGAACGGATTTGGATGAAACTTTACTGTAATATAGCTTATACATCAGAATAACACATAGGCTACTATTTGCCACGATAACCGACATATACGCGGGCGGAGCCGCGGGCAACAACTAGTAGCCTATAACTAGAAGACGATCAAGACGCTTCTAACGAAACCTTATTTGTCCAGTTTTAATGAGTAGTTAAGGAGCTATGAGGGAATAAAATGAACATACATGAATACATACATACATACATAGCCAGTCAAAATCATAACCCTCCTTTGGCTTTGCCGTAGTGGGGTAAAAATAGATCTCAGATAAAATTCTGCAGTATTTCAGTACCTCTTTGAAAGTTAACGCTCTATCGTCCATGACAAATGCTTTTTTGTTCGGATACATCTTGGCGACCTCTGTCCATCTTGAAACGACGGTCTTGCCTTGCTTCTCCCATAACCATATCCAAAATATCGTATGGAGAAGCACCCGAAGACCTCTAAAACAAATAAGTAACATTATATTAAGGCGCTCATAGCGCAGTTGCATGCGGTGATTGATAGCAATCACCGAGGGTAAGCAACGACGGCGCGGTCAGTACCTGCACGGGTGACCGCCCTTGACGGGTGACCGCTCGTGGCATAATACCATGAGCGTCTCCGTGATTCGGAGGTAATGTTAAGCAGTCGGTCCCAGTTGTTATCATATGACAACAGTCGTGAAGCATAGTTCGAGGCCTTTGGGCAACTTAATAACATCCAACAGCAAGATTACGTATCCACGACCTTGTCTTGCCAGTTCCCAAGCCGCACTCGGCCAGCGTGGGCATGGATGGCCTGATCTCTCTCTTGAGAGGAGACCCGAGCCCAGCAGTGGGACATTATCGGTTGTTGATATTATGATAGTCTAACACCTCTCGTCAACAGCCTTGTATAGTGTACTAAAGAACATAGGCCCCTTACTAAGGAAGACTTGGTCTGCTATCCCACATTGGCCAGACGGGTTGGTTTAGAGGCTTTGTTAAGTTTTCTTTTTCTCTATAGTGCTGTTGTTCTCCTTAATTTTGTAATTTAGTCAATACGACACCTACAGGATTAATATGAGTGTCACTCCGTATTTTTTACGATTTAATCCGCATTGGTGTCACTCTGTATATTTTTATCCGTGTGAATTCATCACGACACATATATAACCTGAGCTCAATCGACTGTTATTGATTTTATAAAAATAATAAGTTTAACTACTGAACGATTTTAACACTTTGACATCATTTTTGGAAACCGAGTAGTAGCCAAGTAAGTACCGAGTAGTAATAATGAATATCTCCATCCTATATAGGGATAAGACACCTTGGAAACGTTTGTATAAATGCAATATTCAAAGCACATTTGCCACAATTTTGTATTTTACTAAAGTCAATATGGGTAGGCGTGTGTCGTCATGAGGGTGCCAATATGGTCATCTGGTCCACGGAGCAAATCTTCGTGATCTGGTCTCTCTCCAGAGACCGAAAATAAAATTATTTGCCTTTTAATGTATCAATGAAAATTACATAATCTTAAATGTGATGTACTAGGTATTCATAAACATGAAGTAGTTACACAACATTTATAACAAGCGCTCGTATGTTCGAGCAATCATTCAATCATCGCAAGTTAAGAATAACGCTTAAACCATATATCTTGCTGTTTGCTATTGTCCCGGTATAAAGCTGGTTTAATAAAAAATGACTTCCTCTAAACCAATAAATATAATCTCAATACGCAAAAAGTCTTCCTTTATTTTCTTATTAAATTAATACTTTTTATAATGCAAAATAGTCCATATGCATAATATTCAAATAACAACTAGAAATCTAATTGCCAGTGATTTAATTTTCAATAGTTTTCACTTCGTTGTTTTATTATTGCTTGTGAATCGGAGAAATTTTATTAGTATGATGTGCCTTTGTATCTGTCTGTGACATCTTAGCTCCTCAACGAATCAACCATTGCTGATAGGTACCCGTAACTTTAACTTGTAGAAACTATTATTAAATTACATGTATACCCATATTAATTTCCTTATTTAACACCCACATTTTGCCAATTACGCAACGCGAAGCAAGTCTACTGCCGTTTCAATTTTGTATTGAATTACATATATAATACTTTAGCGTAGATGTATTCTGCTCGTTTGATAACTGTTGACCATTCAGATATAGGAACAAATTAGCTTACAGACTCTGTCCGGTTTGTTCAATGGACGTGTTTACTCAAACACGTGATGTTCATGGAATTATATTGTCATGTAATCATAATGAAGAAACAAACCGTTGGCACATTTTCAGTACAGAAGAAGGATACTCGTACGAGCTCAATCAGATGAGTTTTAATTTTGTCTAGAACACATCATCAACCACTTTTCTATCTATACTAATATATAAAGCTGAAGAGTTTGTTTGTTTGTTTGTTTGAACACGCTACTCTCAGGAACCGCTGGTCCGATTTGAAAAATTCTTTCGGTGTTGGATAGTCCATTTATCGAGGAAGGCTATAGGGTATATATCATCACGCTAAACGGGGGAAATTTTCACGCTACGGGCAATATAAGGCGCAAACGAGGTTGCGTGGGTCGGCTAGTTAGTTATAAAGTTACTGTTACTGAGATTGTAGCTCACTGTACTCACGACTTCTGTAGTAATATGCCATTCAAAATTATTTGTACTATACAAATAATTCTAAACTGCCTTAAGTATATAAACTATTTCTGTTCTCGTTACATCTAAACTACTAGGTACACATAAGATGGCACAAGTAATCTGAAACACCGGACGCTGTTGATAGCTGTCTATTGTGCGAACACGAGGTGTCCGTAGCAATTGCCCGTTGGACCTTGGCCTGTTCTGATCTCCTAGTACTTTGTGCGTTGTTAACTGGGGACGTGTTAGGTTAGATCTATTTCAACATGGACCTTTCTAATCGATTCTCGAACATATTTCTACGATACGAGAAAGATTATATGAAAATATGTTGTCGTTTAAACCACTATTTAAATATAAGCCAATTAAACTACCCTGGGAGAGCCACGCTCCGGCATGAATGGGCCGTCTCGACCAGAGTGATACCACGGCCTCACAGAAAACCGGTGTGAAATAACGCTCGCGCTGTGTTTCACCGAGTGAGTGAGGATACCGGAGGCCCATATCCCAACCCCTACCCACATCCCTTTCCCCATCCCCTAAAGGTCGGCAACGCACATGTGACGCCTCTGGTGTTGCGGGTGTGAATGGGCGGCGGTAATCGCTTACCATCAGGTGATACGTCAGCTCCTTTGCCCCTTATACCATAAAAAAGCTACTACTATTAAAATTTTAAGTCGATGTTCACAAGATCTCCAGGAGAAAAACGAACCATGTTCACATACGAGTACACATCTTTTGAACGATTTTGATTTGTATAACTTTAGGAAAATCGAACTAGACTTATGTCTTTATGTATCCACACCAAGGCTAGCTTGCATTATAGCTTTTCGAAAACAGATTAATTTTTAATTAACAGGTTTCAGAACATAGATGGTCCTGAGCAAACTTTAAATACAAATGATCCTGGGAATCGAACCAAAGTCTCTAGTTACGATCGCCAGCTCGACCAACGGGCCCATTATGAGCTACATGTTTCAATAGTTTGTTAAATTCCAGAGAATCGTGTTATTATTGCAACAAAATGGATACAAGACTTAATTTGTCGGAAGGGGCGCTTGATACATCCAATTGTTTGATGCGGGACAATCTGTCGGTTATACTTAACGGAACTCCAGATCTGACAACACTAGCATCTATATAATAATACGTGAAGCAAAAACTTTGAACCCATTTCGGGAACCTATTGAGGAGTATGAAATTTGGCACAGTTAAAGTTTATACGGCGGAGGAGAGCAGAAAATTAAAACGATTAAAAAATACTATTAAAAAAACGAAAATATAAAAACAAGTAAAAAAAACCTCTGCCATCTTTATTAAATTCAGGTTTTTTACTGCGAAAGAAGTAAGGTTATGTTACCGAGTTAATGTATGTATGTATATGTATATATATATATATATGTATTATTCTTTGGCACGCCTTAGAGCCTAAACGGCTGGTCGTATTTTGTTGTGAGTGGTGTCAATATATTCGTCTTAGTCGTGAGAGTGATACTGGGTACATCAAATTTTCAGTTCTTTAATTTTTAGTATAGATGGTGGATATTGACACAGTCGAGTTTTTTCAAAATAATTCGTTACTTGTTTTTAATTTTTTATTTCTTTTGTTTTTTATTTTTTTATGTACTCGGTGTTACTCTCACGTCTAAGACATATCTATAGACACCATTTACATAAAAATACGACAAACCGTTTAGGCTCTAGGGCGTGCCAAAGAAATTTACATACTCACATACACTCGAAAAACATAATCCTCCTTCTTTCGCAGTCGGGTAAAATACCTAATTATGATCGAATGTCACCACTAAGTTGACCACTAGTTGTACTTTGAAATACAATTTACGTACTCTCGCGTATATGTTGGATATTGCGGTAAAGAGTAAACCTATCTTACTTATTACAAGAAGGACTATAAGAATCAAAGTGCTTCCATGATAAACTTATTTGAATCAGTAGCTTTTGTCTGCTCATTTGTCTCCTTTGCCATAATATTATTTTTATCATTCTCAAAAGCTTAAATTTACGATCAATTTGCAACAAAATCCATCCATTGTTAGCGGTATGTTAAGAATTGTGGACTTTGTATCGTTTACATGTACTAGGACGCAATGAATGAACAGAGCTGTCAGACACGCGACACCGAATCGCGACCCTTGCACCTTGCACTGTTGATAGTTATAAAACCGATGCACTGTTGAATTGGGAATAACGATCATTTTATACAAGTCATGGCTTATTGTGTGTTGTGTGTGCGTGTTGTGTTCTTGTTGTTACAATGATTTCTATGTGATCAGCAAAGAAATAATTTTAGTAGTAAATACAAGTTCAATTTAAACCGTTTCAAAAAGCTTTTTCTTTCCCTTTAACATGGGTATTGGTATTAATATGGTATAAAGGTGTTATTTTTGGCTATCCAAAAGTTCGTTGTTGCTTAATTGTTAATATCCAAGTTCACTGTCAAAGTACAGTAGAAGCAAAAACACTATTTTTGTATGTCTTTCACCTGATGGTAGATGACTATCGGCGCCCATGGATACTACAACCTTCCTCTTAGTAACAGAAGAATGAGGGGGATTTAGGTGATAACCTTATCTAATCAATAAACTTTAATGACGTTTATTACTAAAAATAATTGTTACTTCAAAATACGTAAATCGAAATCACATATAAATTAAACCAGTCTGCCCAGCAGATGATGATGATGATGATGAAATACACAAAATAACACCATCACCAACACCCACCCGCGGCCACATCAATACAAAACACCATATACAGAACCAATGACCATGCTTTCTCATCACACAGTTATTTCCTGATTAAGAATGGATTTCAAGAACTCTGTCACAACAGTCAGGATCATCATTAAACACTAGACCAAACCGACGATATTTGTCTGAAACTTTATCTTCGACAAGGAAGCTCAAATTACAGATATATCACACCACCGTTCTAAAACCGCAGTTATTTCCCAACTATGACATTTTTTTATTTATATATGTATGTGGTGATTAATTAAGAATACTCAGGCCCATATTTTAAAAGGTTTTATTGTTGAACGTCTCTTGAGACAAGATTCACTGATCGTTAATCAAGTGAGTAACTAGTAGAATGACGCTTGAACTTGAAAGATTTCAGAGCAAGACATCGAGAGCCATGCTAGATATACCTAATTATGTGAGCAACAAATATTTATATCAGGGCATATAGACTGTCACTGTTAAACGCTAGATATAGTAAAAGCCATCAGACTGGATTATCAAGTCACGTCTATGAACTGGCTTCCAAACTAGATGGCACAGGCAGTGTTACACATTCCCGATTAAGACAGCATATTGTGTCTGTCTGTACTCATGCTATTCAATTTGACAACATCAGATGAAAGGGTTTCATAGGAATTCCCTCTCATAACATTACATAGATCGAGATACCTCATCTCATTGGATTGTTGAATCGCAGATTGGCAAATTACAGAATGCACGTGTCGAGTTTCAGGAATTTTAAACTTTCAATTCGTGTTACTAGGCTAGCAGAATTTTACTGGATATAAAAAAATATGTTATTAAAATTATTTGAAATGCACAATCCAGATAGTAGTGAAATTGACCAACCAAAAATTTGTTTTATCTATTTTTTATGACTGGACTAGTAAACGGTTTTTTTTAAGTTTAATTATTAAAGTTATTATCACATATTAATAAATTTTACTAGCTATGCCCAGCGCGGTGTTATAGGTTTATAACAAAGTTTTTTAATAGGACCAAACCCGCCCACACGCCTACCACTGTAACTCCTGTACACCAGGATTAGCAGCAGTGTCCCACGAACACACCGAGTTCTGACACTGGGGAGGAAATTAAACTGTCTTGGAACCCGCAACGAAATTAATCAGAAGAAAAACTGGAGGAGTTGAAAATATAATAATTATGTCCACTCCTTAGCAATGCGGGACACAAAATGAAGTGAAAACAACGATTGCGGTTAACCTAAATTACTAATTATATCATCAGCTATCTGCTAATTGAAGTCTCGCTGGTCTAGTCCCATTCCAGCGATTAGCCGAAATAAATAGACACACCGATAAAAATTGAAATAATAATTATGTGACTACAATAGAAACACACTTTCGTATGCATCAGCATTGACGAAATATATTGTGTCATTGGCATCAGTAAAAAGCTGCTAATTTGAAATTATAAATAGACACTTCAATTCTATTCATTTGTATAAATTATCCATATTGTAGTGTTTCAACCTTTACAAATCATTATGTATGAAAATCAATAATAATTCATCAGAAAAAATCGTCCCCCTTGAGGTAAAAATTGGAAATTACGTTTAAGAAAACAAATAAATAAACACTAACATTTTTTTTAAGTATAGTTAGGTACTTACTGTAGATCTCTGTTATGAGTTTTCTTCCAAATATAAAGCCACTGGTATCTATCACCAGTCATGAAATACGTAGCGAATAGTGCTATCGCGCCGACCATGGTGGGTGATCCCCGTGTGAACCATCCTAAGAGACCACACGAAACGGCAATAGATGTTAGAATAATCCCCTTCTTTCTCTCGGCTTCTTCGAAACGAACTCCTGGCTTATCTGTCATCCTAGTAGTTTCATTTGGTTAGTTGCATAGTTCACCTGTAAAAAAATGGAATTTAATATGTTTTTTTGGTAAAGGACGAACTCCTGGCTTTTCTGTCATCCTAATACTTTCATTTATTTTTATATTTCATTTGATATGCTGTCATTTATTGGTTTTTGTTTTTTTTTAGTATAGAAAAATAAAGGAGCAGATCCCCATATTTTATTTATTTGTATAGATATAAACTTGAAATAAAACACCCCAATAATATGGTAGTACACAAACATAATTATAACGTGTGACTGAAATACTACTATGAACATGGTACTAGTATATATGATTACAAAAATATCGCTTTGCGTAAACAAATAAACATTATCTCTGTTGATAACCTTACAAGCAATAAAAATATTTTAATTGAAACTGTATTTATAAAGATGGGCTCGTCACAAAGCGGTAATCGAGTACGTTAACACATTACAAAGTTAAGCAATCTTAGCCAGGTCACTCTATGGATGTGTGTTCATTCACACATTAAGACCCTTCCATGCCTCGGAGATGACGATAAGCCGTAGGTCTACCATAATAACATCTTTCAGCAGTGTATGATGTGAAACATCTATAGGCGAGAATAAACCTGATTTTTGGCGAGACGAGAATTGCCATGGCGACGCTCGCCACGTCGCCTTACCGAAGTCAGTGATGAAAATAATGGAGTTGTCGCGACTTTAAATAAATTATAATAAATAGTTATTTTTATGGAAAAAAAGCAACCAAGTGCGAGTCGGACTCGCACATGAATGGTTCGTAGTAGCAAGTAACATAATACAACAGTTCTTGTAGTTCGTTGATACTTTGATCGATAAATTGCGGTTTACAATTTGGGACATATTAAAAAAAGTACTTACTAGATCTCGTTCAAGCAAATTTTCGGTAGAAGTTTGCATGGTAATGCACATCATATTTTTTTTTTTGTTTTATTATTCTCTTATTTTTAATGCAGTTCACAGAATACATGTACTTACTAAATTTCAACATTATAGTTCTTATATTTTCGGAGAAAAGTGGCTGTGACCTACGGACGGACAGACAGACATGACGAATCTATAAGGGTTCCGGTTTTGCCTTTGGCAAGGAACCCTAAAAAGCGGTTATTAACCGACTTCCAAAGGACACTTCAACTTTATTTATTTGTATAAATGTAAACATTTATCAGGGGTCTGGTGACTATAGGACAAACTCTGGTACAGGATCAACGGCCCCATGTGAGATAATCAATCAATCAGGTCATTATAATATCAGTCATCTTCTGTCAGCTTATTCTGTACGACGGGTTGACAATACGGAATGTCACTACTCCTATATCATGGGATACGAAGGAGACAGGACTGGTCAACGTGGTATAAGTAGTCTGCCAAATTCTTCTTTCTAAGGAGAGGTTTATTTGCAGTATTGGACTGTCAAATATTATTGATGAATTGAGATCAAATAAAAAAAGGTAGATAAAGCACGACATTGTTCTTGTTGAAGCAAAAAAAGTAGCGTAGTTCCAAGTAAACACACGCGTTAACGCACACATATGCTAAGAAACTACTCTACGTTTCGTCAGTATCGTTCTAGTTGTCGACACTTGTACTGTACAGACAGTTGATGAGTTATACTTTGACACCAGCCCCCTAGTCAAGTTGCAAGCGTTTTTTCTTTCTGCACTCGTTAACGCCTAAATTCTCGTGTGTCATTGGCTAATACTTTTGTCCAAGATTACTTTGTTTAAGATTAGCCAATGAGACACGATTGCAGAAAGAAAAACGCTTGCAACTTGGCTAGGGGGGCAGAACAGATTAGGCTTTTATCCTCCAGACATAGCTCTCAGATCGTTCATAATACTTTTCAAAGATAATCTTGAAGATTCTGTGTGTTTATCTTATCTATAATGTAAGTATTAGATATTGTCACCATCTTATCATTGTATAAATAATCTGTATGCTAAACAATAAACATATAGTCCCAAATCTGACATTATTCTCAGTTTCTTTTTTCTTTTGAACCGTGGGAGAGCCACGCTTCGGCATGAATGGGCCGGCTCGACCGGACTGATACCACGGCCTCACAGAAAACCGGTGTGAAATAGCTTGCGCTGTGTTTCATTGAGTGAGTAAGGATACCGGAGGCTCATACTCCACCCTGCCCCCTATCTCCCCTCCCCCCATTCCCCAAAAGCCGGCAACGCACTTTTGACGCTTTAGGTGTCCATGGGCGGCGGTAATCGCTTACCATCAGGCGATACGTCTGCTCGTTTGCCCGCCTATTCCATAAAAAGAAACGCAACTACAGCGAAGCTAAAGAAAGGGTAATATTTTGACAGTCTATTTATGTTTCTATGTTAAACCATAGCGTCTCAACTACTGAATCGATTTTAATGAATGAGGTGTCAATATATTCGTAATAATGGCCCAGATAACAATCACTATAAATGTATCAAAAGTAGTTACGGATTCGGGTTTTTTAACTTTATTTGTTTTCTTTAGAGAGCAAGACAACTCAAGGAAGAGGAAATCTCCAATTAATCAGAAGGTCCTCCAGTTAAACTTTAATTCTTTGCTACATGCTTTTGTCCCTCTTCCCTTAGTAACTTCAATTTTGATTAAAACGTCGAGTTGTAGTTAATAGTCCTTGCTGCTAAGTCAGAGGTTATGGTTCGATTCCAACACAGGACAATTAATTATATGATTAGCACGATCAGCCTGGATTTGGTATATTAATAATATTAATGTATATGGAAATACATAAATACTAGTTTTTGCCAGCGGCTCCGCCCGCGTGTATGTCAGTTATCGCAGTATAGTATAGCTCATGTCCTTCCTCAAGAGTCAGATTACAACCAAACGTTGAAATTGGGTTTGATTACCGCCGCCCATGGATACCCACAACACCAGAGGCGTCACAAGTGCATTGCTGGCCTTTGGAGGATGGGGAGAGACCCTAGGTTTCCTCAAACACTTGGTGAAACACGGCGCAAGCACTGTTCCACACCGGTTTTCTTTGAGGCCGTGGTATCACTCTGATCGAGCCAGCCTATTCATTCCGAAGCGTGGCTCTCCCACGTTGAAAGCCGGCGTAGCCGTAAAAGTGTAATAGACAAATATACAGAGTTATGAATCTATACAAATAAATAAAATTGGAGTGTCTGTTTGTAAGATTAAAGTAACCGCTTTTTACTAAATGCATACGTAGGTAAATGTAGTTAAAAAAAATTTTTGTCTGTCTGTCTGTCGGTTTGGAACGGCTGGACGATTTTGACGAGACGGGCAGGTAGCTAATGATCCATGGAGTAACTTAGGTTACTTTTTTTAGACTTACTTTATTCGGCGGCGTCACCCGCGGTATAACAATAACCGCGGGTAACACCGCGGGTACAGCTAGTTTAGAATATAAGTGTGGATTTAGTATGGTATGCTTATCAGCAGTTTAGTAACCATAGTACAAGATTTGCATAGTTTGACCAGACTACCGTGAGTAAGATATAAATAAATAAATATTTCGGACATCTACCACACAACGCCATCTAGTCCCAAGCTAAGCAGAGCTTGTGTTATGGGTACTAGACAACTGATACAAATACAAACATACTTTTTTTTGTAAATACATACATATTATACATAGAAAACACCCAAACTCCGAAACCAATATTTGTAGATCATACAAACATTTGGTTCGACCCGGGAATCGAACCCGAAACCTCACGATCAGCAGTCGCACACGCCAACCGCGAGACCAACGAGGCAGTCATATGAGGTTTTTATTATCAATCATTCGGTGTCGGCAATCAGCTGTCAGCGGATACTATTTATCGCAAATACGAGTATACGTTATCACTGACAACCCTTTATCATCATCATAATCGATTTTTTTTAATAAGCATCGAACCCGTGTATAGTAAAAGTGTAGTGATTGATGAAGATCAATTATACCTAATGTCATTGTTTCTATTTATATACTAGCTGTTGCCCGTGGCTCCGCCCGCGTGTTTGTGGATTATCGCTGCAAATAGTAGCCTATGTATTATTCTGATGTATAAGCTATATTACTGTAAAGTTTCGTCCAAATCCGTCCAGTAGTTTTTGCGTGAAAAGTAAACAAACATACACACTCACAAACTTATATTAGTGTAATGTGATAGTGATAAAAGGAGTGTTGTGTTTTTTTATGTTTAGCCATTTTTTTTTGTAAAATATGTCTTAATTGTGAAAGTATGAAAATTTTTACAATTAAAAAGTCGCAAATCCTACTGAATATTATAAACGCGAAAGTTTGTAAGTATGGACGAATGGATGGGCGTTTTACTTGTTTATTTGTTACTCTTTCACGCAAAAACTACTGAACGGATTTGGATGAAACTTTAAAGTAATATAGTTTATACATCAGAATAACACGTAGCTACTATTTACCGCAATTACCGACATACATGCAACAACTAGTATTATATATATAAACTAGCTGAACCACGCGGTGTTACCAGCGGTCATCTTCGTACCGCGAGTACCGCCGCGGGACAAAGTTAGTCTAAAAAAATAGCCTAAGTTACTCTCTGGATTATCAGCTACCTACCAGATAAAGTCCCGTCAAAATCGGTCCAGCCGTTCCAGAGATTACCCGGAACAGACAGACCGGCAGACAGACAAAAATTTTTTTAACTACATTTTTAGTATATGTAGCGTGTATACATACATACATTTGAATTTAGTAAAAAGCAGTAATTTTAATATTACAAACAGACACTCCAATTTTATTTATTTGTATAGATAAGTTGCTGATCGTTTGTCTCGCTAAAACTCGAGTAGGACTGGGCCGATTTAGTTGATATTAGTTTTGAAATGTTTGTCGTAGCGTAGGGAAGGTTAAAACTTGTAAATCCAAATGCCACGTGTACGAAGTAGCGGGCACAGTTAGTTTTTGTTTTAACATTGTAAATTTTAAGTATCTACTTAAAAATTTATACGCACTCGTTTATTCAACATTTAGCTTGTTTTGAAATAGTTGTTTTGTCTGTACTAATGCTGACGATAATTTTGAAGTGTTTATTTAGTTTTGAAATCGCTAATCTCTGGTACATGTATTTGTAAAGCTGTATTTATGTCAGGAAGAAAATGGCAAGAATACCTATTTATTACAAATCAATTCAATTATTACAATTTAGAGCAAGTTTTAATAAATTTATTACAAGGTATAACATATATCAAGGATTAAACTTATGCAAAACAAAGTTGTTTACTTATTTTTTTTTATATGTACTTATTGTGTCATCTAAATTAAATATTTATGCAACATTTAAATGCTATCTGTTGATAGCTGCTTAAAAATTTCGTTGTGAGATTTGGCTCGGATCAGTAATGAAGTATTTTTAAACTAGCATTAGGTAATGATACTTTAAACAACTATGGCACATTCTATTTACTGTAATTATTATTTATATTATGTGAGGTTAGAACTTTGACCATAAACACACGGAAGCGAGCGAGCGAAGCGAGCGTTCTCGTCACTGATAAACGAATACCAGATTTTATTCTTAAACCATTTTAGCTAGTAGAGGTTACAATATAATAGGTCTGAATGTAATGGTCTGGTGAGTATAGCGGATGAGGGAGAGCTGCCAACCCCAGCTCTTGCAGCTTGAAGACTGTCTGTTGGACAGACTGTCCCGTCCTTTGAAGAGCCTTTGAAGAGTTTGTCGCCTCCCGTCAAGCTGATTTTTTACAAAAAAGGCCATCAATAAACTGCCAATGCGTTGGCAAAGATGCGTCGATTGCACGGATGATTACTTCGAATAACAGAAATAAAAAAGTTTGAAAAAATAAGTACTTTCACTTATTGCATACAGAACGGCAATTTCATAGGTAAATGCCTATTAGAAGACTAAGTATGAGCTTCAATAATCTCAGTGAGTTCATAAAGAACAACGCTAGACCAAATGGCCAATATAAATATTTCTTAAAAAAAGCACATTAACTTTATATGTGGATGAATTCTCGTGAACAATTTCTATATTATCTTGTTTTTAATTACGTATACTTCATTTCAGCAAGTGTGAAATGAAATATAACAGTGGGTGAACCAGCCAGTTTACGTCCTTTCATTCTGGAGGAAAGCCACCAAAAACATAAAAAAAATAAACGGAATAATACAAGGCTGAAACCAAACCGTGGTATCACTGAAGTTCAGCCGATCCGTTCATGCCGAAGCATGTCACTGCCACGATAACATTGCTGTGTCTTAATTAATCCTCATCAATCGTTAAATATTGAATCTATACTAATATATAAAGCTAAAGAGTTTAGTTATTTAAACGCGCTAATCTCAGGAACTTCTGGTCTGATCTGAAAAAATCTTTCAGTGTTAAATAGCCCATTGATCGAGGAAGGCTATAGGCTATATATCATCACGCTAAGACCTACAAGGGCGGAGCACCAATGAAGAATGTTACAAAAACGGGGGAAAATTATCACGCTACGGGCAATAGGAGACGCAAACGAGGTTGCGTGGGTCGGCTAGTTTTATCTTATACTATCTGACCCTCCGGCGCAAGCTCAACGTTGTCTGTGTCACTCAAAACTAATAATTATTTCCGGTTTCTGGCAACATTTCCTTTCAATACATTCCCAATATTCCCATTTTATTCCCACAATTGACCGTTTGAGAACAATAAACTAATACCCATAGTAAGTGGCACTAAAGTAGTTAAGTATATATTTAGTAAACCTTGCCGACCGATTTAAATACGATTTAACCGTCTACGAAAAAGAAAGAAGTTTCTCAATATTGGAGGTTTTTTTTGCTCATTACTTCAAAAAACTTCGTCACTTAAAAAGTCGATTGCGAATTTATTGTTTTCATTTTTCATCCTTAACAAATTTCAAGTAAATGAATCCGTCACTAAGGATGAAAATTTTATAAAAAATAATAATAATGATTATTACATTATTGTAATACTCTGTTAAAAAATTCCAGGAAGTAGAGCCACGCTGATTTCAGCACGATTGGGCCGGCTCGAAGGCGGTACTACCCTCACACAGAAAATCAATGTAAAATGACAGAGTTCGTGCTGTCGTGTTTCGTTGGTGAGTGTGAGACCGGAGGACCAACTATGTAAAAGCATCACAAGGCCGCCATGGTGTGGGTCCCCATGCTGCATTGTCTGTATTCACAATGAGTATGGTGACCACCACTCTTGAATTCTGCTTTTACTTTTCATCAGAGGCAGATTAGAGTCATGTTGGTAGGCCAAAACATAAAAAAATGTATTACTTCATACATATTTGTGAATCGTCAGACTTAAAGCCCAGGGCATTCTCTACCAGTCAACTTTGGGTAGTAAAGATTTCTTAAGTAATTTGTGTTAT
This sequence comes from Spilosoma lubricipeda, assembly GCA_905220595.1. Classification (NCBI taxonomy): domain Eukaryota; kingdom Metazoa; phylum Arthropoda; class Insecta; order Lepidoptera; family Erebidae; genus Spilosoma; species Spilosoma lubricipeda. Next base: position 12,106,956 of record HG992297.1, read on the forward strand.
AAATACATGTATGAACCAAATACAAATCCAAAGCTGCGTCGCACAAAAACATTAACAAACCCAATGTACAAATTGTCAAACGCGATCCAAATAAATGAAACACTTCCTTTACACAGATAAATAACTAACACACACATAAAAACTCATAAATAAATAGATTCACAACACTAGAAATAACAGATATTATGTACTTACCTAATACTCGTATACTCTTAATATCGGACCACTGTTTAGTAATAACGTTTAAATATCACTGTATTGTATATTACGTTCAATATCAGTCGTACGGAGCATTCAGCGTTGTATGACAGACTGATTCTGTTCTGCACTTTGTCTGCAATTGTATGAAACTCAATGACGAGTGTGTCCGTCAAATAACGTGCTACGCATGGGTATCGTATTAAGTTATAACCGTTATCTCGTTATTGACGTTTGAATATTATGCGGGTCAATTGGTTGCCATCTATTGTTGATTAAATTGAATTTTATGTTACTCATTACTTTTTAAAATTGGTAATGATTTACGCAAGAGAGCTGGCTATGAGAAGCCGAGGTTCAAAATAAGTGGCATCCAATAGAAGGGGCCTATGCGGTATGCCCAGCAGTGGACTACGATAGGCTTATTACTGAAAAAAAATTAACTGGTCATTTTAAGAAGATTTAAAGATCTGCTGCTATGACGAGCTTTAGGGAGAACTGAACCTACACCTGGCATTGCTTGTTTAGGTATTGTCAATCAACTCTTTACTACAGGATCTCTGTGTACATTTTCATTAGGATCAGTTCAACCGTTAAACAAACTAACGTTCAATAAGTAAATGTAACAGAAAAACAATATCTACATCACGCGCTAGGCCAGACAGGAAAAAAAACTTAGTTTAGGTGTTAATTTTGAAAACTACAATTGGAAACTAGTTATGACTCGTTATTTCTTGTTTTGAAGATTCCTCTCGCTCTTAAACACAAAAGGCATAATAGTAGGAAGGTGATTTAACGCGGCGTGTTATGTTATTTTCTCTGTTATATTTTAGTATTGCGCTTCATTATGATACATGCTTATAAGATAAGGTTTTAGATGAACTCGGTGACTGATAAAACCTTGAATGTCACCGTGTTGAGTGAATGTGATTATGATCTCCTCAGCAGCTCTGGAATGGTTCTCCTCCTATCTTCAGGGACGACAACAGTGTGTTCATATCGATGATCGGTCGTCGAGCTGGTGTGATCTTCTCACTGGCGTCCCTCAAGGCGGTATATTATCTCCATTACTTTTCTCAATATTTATTAATCTCGTAACACCAAACCTTCAGTGTTTGTATCACCTGTACGCTGACGACTTGCAAGTATACACACAGTCAAGGGTTGAGGACATTTCTTATGCTATCGATAAAATCAACAAAGATCTGGACTTTATAAAGTGTTGGTCTGCTAGGTTTGGTTTGTCAGTAAATCCAACCAAATGCCAGGCGATTGTCTTGGGGAGTAAATATATGATAGGTAGGTTGGATATGGCAACCCTCCCACCAATCGTCTACAACAACGCGAGCATACCTCTGAGTGCAGTGGTTAAAAACCTGGGATTATATGTGGACTCTACCCTTGATTGGCGGGCACAGATTTCACACGTCAGCCAAAAAGTCACCTCGTGTCTCCGCGTTTTATATCGCCTAAAAAACTTCCTTCCCGTTAAAACTAAGGCTACGCTTATGCAATCCCTAATTTTTCCCGTGATCGACTATGGTGATGTGTGTTATTTTGACCTGAATGCAGACCTTCTCAATAAACTAGATCGCCTTCTCAATAACTGCATTCGATTCGTTTTCAATCTTCGCAAGTATGATCATGTATCTGCTTTACGTTCCCATTTGCAATGGCTTCCAATCCGTCAACGTCGCAGTTTGCGAGCTCTAACTTGTCTATTTTCGTTACTCAACTCCCCATCATTACCCGAATACCTTGTTCCACACTTCCGTTTCTTATGTTCCAACCACGACCGGAGTCTTCGGTCAACAAACAACTTGCTTCTTCTATGCCCCTCTCACACCTCCAATTTTATCAATTCTTCCTTCTATGTACAGTCTGTTCTACTCTGGAATGCACTTCCAGCTGAAATCAGGATGTCCACAAACCGCCTCACATTTAAGAAAAAAGTACGAGAACTCCTTCAGGAGGAATTGGCAGTACAAACACAACGCTAGTACTTGTCTGTGTATATTCATATCTTATTAAATATATGTATGTGTATGCTTAAGCTATTGTATATGTATGAATAAATGTAGTTTTAGTGGTATATACTAGTTGTATTTGATGTTAGTATTTTTATTTACGTAACTGTTGTGATTTTGTCGAATTTCGTTCTTTGTCGTTGCACCTACCACATCATACTTCTACATCACCCGAAGGTTGTCTGGAAGAGAATGCCTCATGGCATTAAGTCCGCCTTTGTACGTCATGTGCAATAAGTTTTAAATAAAAAAATAAATAAATAAATGTGTAAATGAGTATGGAAACATTAAAAAGAACTACGTATCGTTTCAGTTTATTTAGAATCATCTTTAAGTACCCTTACATTTATGTTACTTACAGTTTTTTTATGCAGTTTTAATGTACGGTATGTATGTGTGTGATGACGTTAATAAAAATTACAATGACAACTTTTCAAGGCAGTAGAGCCACGCAGATTTCAGCTCGAAAGGGCCTGCTCAACCGGGGCGGTACTACCCTCGCATAGAAAATCAACGTAAAATGACAGCAATCGTGCTGTCGTGTTTCATTGGTGAGTGCTAGACCGGAGGCCTAATGAAGCAGAAGCATCACAAGCCCGCCATGGTGTTACTCACCATGCTGCATTGTTGGTTACCACCACTCTTGGATTCTGCTTATGCTTTCCATCAAGCAGAGTAGAGTCATTTTAGCAGGGCCAAAAAAAAGCAATATATTCTCTATTACATAGTCCTACCATCGGAGTAGAAGAACAACATTGATTTCAGCACTAAGGGGCCAACTCGACCGGAACGGTACAATCCTCTCAAAAAAAACCATCTGTCATCGACAGATGGTTTTCTGTGAGAGACTACCAGAGTTCAGTTACATTGGCCGGCTCATACACTAGTATTAGTTCCTATAAAAGGCATGAACAATAAATAATCTCCTCTTTTTTTACTCGTTGTTTGAGACACCACGTTAGACGTTTTTTTTACTTCTTCACTGCGGCCGCAGTCATTAATATGCCCTGAAACATGTTCGTATATAAAATTCTTTACAATTTTTGTTTTGAATATTAATTATTCTAGAACTTAATTGGAAAACAAGCAGCCACTCACCCAAAATTAGCATTATACAAGGTCAATCGTGAACGTAGGTAAACAATACGTCGTTTAAAGTTCCTAAACCTATCTATCGATGTCTAGAAGGTTATACTTAGCAACAAACAAATATGTATACATACCATTCGAGTATTCAGATTTGAGTGCTTTTTTATGTATGCATCTACCAAAGTGACTATTCAACCTGATGGAAAACATGAGCAAAATCCGAGAGTAAGTGGTCACCATACTCATTGCGAATGTATACACAATGCAACAATACAGCACAGCGATCTACACAATGGGGCCTATTGAGATGCTTCTGTATCATTGGACGTGCGGTCTTTCACTCATCAACGAAACATGACAGCACAAATGCGAGGTAAGTACCACCTGGTCGAGCCAACCTGTTCGCGCTGAAATCAGCGTGGCTCTACTAATTTGAGAATGGTTCTTTTTACCCGACTACGGTAAAGCCAAAGGATGGTTATGATTTTGACAGGCTATGTATGTATGTATGTATGTTCATTTGTTCCCTCATAGCTCCTAAACTACTTATTAGAGCTGGACAAATGAGGTGTCGTTAGAAGCGTCATGATCGTTTGCTGGTTATAGGCTATATGGCGTATCACTAAATTTAATATGGCGCCCTCTAGCCGACGTAAAGTACTGTATTAAAAAATAAAATTTGAGAGAAATATGCCATGTTTGGTATCATACGAAAGGGCGTTATTTGTACATGTTAAAAATATATTTATATTATTAGCATATTCTCGTTACTTTGTCCGTATTTATTCGATAATTGTGATATTTCTATCGTACCTATCTATACAAATAAATAAAATTGAAGTATCTGTTTGTAATATTAAAATAACAGCTTTTTAATCAATTCATATGTTTGTATACACGATACATATACCAAAAATGTAGCTAAAAAAAATTTTGTCTGTCTGTTTGTTCCGGGTAATCTCTGGAACGGCTGGACGGATTTTGACGGGACTTTCACTTGCAGGTAGCTGATGATCCAGGGAGTAACTTGGCTACTTTTTTTAGACTAACTTTGTCCCGCGGCGTTACTCGCGGTACAACAATAACCGCGGGGTTCAGCTAGTTTAAAATAAAATCTAAGGCTTATGTATATCTATAGGTAATCCAGGACATGGACCTTTACCAAAGAGGCTTAATCCTACTATAGCACGTTGGCCCGTCTTCTTAGAATGTACTTTGTTTATTTACGAGGTTTCCTTTTTATAGTGCACCTATGTAGTGATTGGTACCTTTTTTTATTAAATAGGCGGGCAAACGAGCAGACGTATCGCCTGATTGTAAGTGATTACCGCCGCCCATATACACCTGCAACATCAGAGGCGTCACAAATGCGTTGCCTGCCTTTGGGGGACGGGAAGGGGTATAGGGGGAGGTGGTTTGGGTTGGGCTTGGCCTTCGGTATTCTCACTTACTCAGTGAAGCGCAAGCACTATTTCACATCGGTTCTCTGTGAGGCCGTGGTATCACTCTGGTCGAGATGGCCCATTCATGCCGAAGCGTGGCTTTCCCACCTGACACAGCGACGTTCGATTTTAGTCGGTTCGAGTTTGAAATAACCCACAGTGAGTGATATCCGAGGGGATTTCCGCACATACCAAAATAATGTTGTTGAAAGCGTTTGTTTCAGTTACTTTCAATCACCTTTTTTCTATGATTTTGTAGCGATTTTATAGAATCATTAGTTGAACCTCGCGGTGTTACCCGCGGTTATTGTTGTATAGCGAGTAACTCCGCGGGACAAAGTTAGTCTAAAAAAAGTAGCCTAAGTTACTCCCTGGATCATCAGCTACCTGCCAGTGAAAGTCCCGTCAAAATCGGTGCAGCCGTTCCAGAGATTACCCGGAACAAACAGACAGACAGACAGACCGACAGACAGACAGACAGACAAAAAAAAATTAAGTACACTTTTGGCATACGTACCGTGTATACATACATATGCATTTAGTAAAAAGCGGTTATTTTAATATTACATATAGACACTCCAATTTTATTTATTTGTAAAGGTTATAAACAATCAATAGTACGCTAAAATAACGTTATAAATAACCGCTATTAGATCTTTTTCCCAACATTAAAGATATCAGTTTATAATTGGGCTACATCAGTTTGATAAACCAACAATTTTAGCACGCTTTATAAACCTCACCTGTATGTTTGTTTGTAATCGACTTCTCTAAGGGTGTTTTTTAATTTTACTTCAAGTGAACAGACGGACCACTTGATGGGAAGTATACACCGACACTTCTGGGTCACCCATGACTAAATTTCATACCGCTAGTAGAACAGCATTCCCTTGTCCACGTATCTACATCGGATTCTGAGAGTGAGGGAACAGAGAGTGCACCTGTGTGTATGCACACACTTGTGCGCTAAAATATCTCCTGCGTAGTTGAGACTAACCGCCGTAGCTGCTATCGGCTTGGAGAACATTGTTATTACATCGGCTGATTTGTAAGTGTTCTGTAGGTACCAGCTACCTTTTGGTGTCGTAGAGATCTAGTTAGATAGGTCCATGGAGATTACAGTTATTATCAGCAAAATATACAATAGGGTGGTTACCTGTATCCCAAATAAATACCGATGTCTCCTTCATTAAAACGAATGCTACAAAACATCTCGGAAAATATATTTATTACAGCTTTTCATTTCTATTACAAATTTTAATCTAATAAACAATGAAATATATTACTCAATTGAGTAGTCTAAAACAGTGACGTCACAAGCCAGTTCTTAGTACATTTTTCATACAAAGTGATCGTTTTGAGAGATGATAAAAAGTAACTGATTTGACTAAGGTGTCAACTACCCTATTGACATAAACAAACACAAATGAGATCGTTTTTTGTTATTTCGAAAGACGGTCCCCATTTCATCACATCCATATCTATACTAATATATAAAGCTGAAGAGTTTGTTTGTTTGTTTGTTTGTTTGAACACGCTAATCTCAGGAACCGCTGGTCCGTTTTGAAAAATTCTTTCAGTGTTAGATAGCCCATTTATCGAGGAAGGCTATAGGCTATATATCATCATGCTAGGACCAATAGGAGCGGAGCACCAATGAAAAATGTTTTGAAAACGGGGGAAAATTATCACGCTACGGGCAATAGAAGACGCAAACGAGGTTGCGTGGGTCGGCTAGTTTTATATATTTTTTAACATAAATTCACGACGAAGACTTAATGACATGAAGACATATGATTTGAAGACTATAAACACTTGACATTGGCAGAAATAGCTGACCCGAGAGATCCGGCTGGTTGCCATTTCATCAAAGAAGAAGAAGAACAAATACAAATCTGTTAAAAACTATTCTCGTATCACGTTGATGCTCACGATGAATTCCAAAACTATCTATCCGATTATCATGTAGTTTTTTAAAATGTGTATTTTGCGGGTGTGTCTAAGATAGTATTATTTACATCACGCTTAAACCAAGAGGAGCCGAGCATGATTGAATAGACACGCAGAGGAAGTTGCATGGATTAGCTAGGATATATAAATAATAATACAATCGCACATTGTAGATATAATAGTCTATAATAGTCTATATTATTAGGGTCATATTCTATAAAAAGTTGTTAAAAAAATTTTTTTCACACATATATAGAAGACTAGCCGACCCACACAACCTCGTTTGCGTCTCCTATTGCCCGTAGCGTGATAATTTTCCCCCGTTTTTGAAACATTTTTCATTGGTGCTCCTCTCCTATTGGTCTTAGCGTGATGATAATAGCCTATAGCCTTCCCACTACTACTACTATCCGACACTGAAATAATTTTTCAAATCGGACTAGCGGTTCCTGAGATTAGCGTGTTCAAACAAACAAACTCTTTAGCTTTATATATTAGTATAGATGTAATTCATATTGTCACGACTATAAGATCACATCGCTATTCAAACTATTTAATAACCATTGCTCGTAATGCATGCGGTATGCTTTTTAGTGTTTCTTTAAAGCAGTAAAGTACGATTAGTATGTTGAATTTATCAGCTCATTTACTATCAGTAAGTGGTAATAGTAGCGGGAAAGATTGAATTGTCATCCTTATTAATATCTTATCTGTGTTATTTGCTCGATATGAATATATATTACTTTTGTCAGGAAAGCTCTCGAAAAAGAACATGGGGTAATTTTTTGCACTCTTTATAAATAAATAAAAATTAATTGTCTGTTTGTGATTTTAAATAAACAGATATTTACTAAATGCATATGATAGTATATACGGTACTTACATTAAAATAAACAGGACTTTCACTGGCAGATAGTTGATGACAGCGTTTAGTTCGTGCTGTCGTGTTTCGTTAGTGAGTGCGTGACCAGAGGCCCAAAGTGTGAGTCGCCATGCTGCATTGTTGCATTGTCTGCATTCGCAATGAGTATGCTGACCATCACTCTTAGATTCTGCTTGTGCTTTTCGTTAGGTAGAGTAGAATCATTTTGGCAGGCCATACATAAAAAGAAAATGTCATATATCTAGTATTGCTCAGAGATTAACCTAGAAGTTAAAGCGGTCGCAATGCCATTTTCTACCGCACTGATTATTATTGTAGGTTCAAATTTCCCACATGGAACAATACTTTGTGTGATGCACAGACTGTTGCATGACTGTGTTTCTTTGTTAACTTTTAAACTTTCGCGTTCCATGATATATTAACAATTATTTTTTTTAATTGCCGCGATCACTTATTAAAAGGTATTGCTCTCACGTAAACGTCAGGCAAATCAGAGGTTTGCAATACCTTTTAATAAGTGATCGCGGTAATTCTCGTAAAAATAATTGTTAATGTGTTTCTTTGTGTTCGTTTCCTGTTTGTTCGTGAAGTCTTCGGCTACAAAGGATTAGGGAGTTGTGTAATATTGAATCTGAGAGAAATGAATTTACAAATTGGACAAAGCACTTGTGGCCCTTGAGTCGCAGGTGTAAATTGCCAACGGTCATCACTTACTTCCTGAAGTAGGGACTGAAATAGGGAACTTCAATCTAATCTGATCCGACTACTCACTTGCCCCTTTATACCAAATAAAAACAAAAATACCTATTTTTTTACAACTCACCAAATGAAAGTACCAAGATGATAGAAAAACCAGGAGGTCGTTTGGAAGAAGCCGAGAGAAATAAGGAGGTTAATTCTAACATCTATTACCTATGCCATAAAAACCTGTAAAATGAATTTCAATTTAATACCTCTACGCGTTCATAAGAAAAAGGGTAGTAAGTATAAAATGATTAAAAATATTTTTAGTATATGATGTACTAAAGATTTAGACTTTTCGCAATTTTCCCCTTTATCTGTGCTATGACTATATATTGCTTCGTACCAAATTTCAAGATTCTGAGTTCACTGAAAGTCCCTTCTAGGTAGGTGAGTGTCGAAAATTTGCAGCATAAACGGCTGTGTCTTTTGATTGCGTTGACTTAGAAGTTTGATTTTATCACAGCTCTAAGGGACAGTAGACTTGACTATTTGATATGAATTTCAACTTGATACTTCTACGCGTTCTTGAGAAAAAGGATTTTGATAGACAGACAGGCGGACAAAAAAATTATCGTATAAGGGCTCCGTTTTTTCTTTTTGAGGTATTCGAGAAAACCTTACAAGCTGTTTCTTTGCTCAGAAGCTTTTGAAAGGCGCTTTCTTTTGGTTTAAGTTTTTTTATGTTTTAATAATAGTTTTTTTTTACAAACAGCGCAAGTGACTATATTTAAGTGCCACTATTGGACAAATTGCGTGATACGTTATCCCGGTCCTACGTTTTAAGGTTATTTCTGCCTATTACCCCTGTTAGCTACCACAATCGAAATTTTTTATAAGGTAAAAGGTGGGCAAAATGAAGCCACTCAAATTGATAGTAATTACTCGTAAAATTTCGTTATTCATTAATCACATAATACAGTAATATGCCTAGTAATTTCATTTATTTGCTGCGTGTATGTCGGATATCACGGTAATCATTTCTCGTGTAAATATACTATACAGTCTATTGCCTAGGATACTCACAAATATTGAAGTTTTCTATTGATTAAAGAATTCAAATTCGGTTCAGCAGATCCAGATGAGGAATACGACGAGGTCAAGGAACCGGCTCTTGATAAAGAGACCTGGATACTGGATACAGCTGCATCGACAAGAGCGTAGCTATTAAATAAATGATGATGTTGACAATATACAGAGATTAACAACCTCACACACAAACTTTACAGCTTTATAATATAATAGTAACAAGGACAAATTGTAACTTTTGAATGTATGATCGGGATAACGTACTACGCAATTTTTAGGACAATGTGGCTGTTAAAATATATAAATATTAACTAAGCAACTGTTAAAAAATCCAACGCAAGGTTCAACGCCTCTTTTTTTACAGGCACTTATGAACAGTCAATATTAATAAATCGAGTGATTCTAGTCGCCAGTTCCAAGTGCAGCCTACCCTTAATGGAGAAGAATCTGGCAAGAAACTCCACCGATGCTCCTTTTTAAAAAAATAAACAGCGTTTACAATTTTCTTACTCTTAACAAAAAGACTTGAATGAGAACGAAGTCGACCAAAGAAAACAAAACAAAAGTTTTGGAGTCATTGCTGCACCGCCATGAGCTAACCAATCATGCACCGTTATTACTCAAAACTGCAAGATTTTTGTATTGTTATATATTATGTATTGTGAGGTCCACTTTTGGAGAATAAAATCCAAATAGCACTTTCACTCACAGTCAAATTTCCAAAGATGTAATATATAATGTATATTAGATCCTGATATGAAGGCAATGGGACCACTTCGGAAGCATACCCTTTCGAATACACCTGAAAAAGTTGACAGTATACAACTAAAGTCTACAGATACGTATGAAATATCAAGAATTTTTCTCCAACTCCTAACCATTGAGGAACCATTGTCAACGGTTTTGGAAAATTATTTTTGTATGCGAACCTGACTCCTCAATGGTCATAGTCAATGGTCATCAGGTTACCTTAATAACTTGAAAGAATACTACTTAAAGTAACACACATACATATGACATTTAAAGATTTATCCTCCATCTCCTAACCGTTATGGAGTTGTAACTTACATCATCAACTCATCATCATGAAATGATGACTAACAGACGCAAATACCGGAGTAACTCAAGTAATCCAAAAGACAGTACGTGCCTGAAAAAAAATGAGGTTTCCCTCGATTTCCCTGCGATCCCATCTCAGACAGACGTCAGCGGGACCATCTCGGGAGCATACCCTTTCGAATACAAAAATAATTTTCAAAATCGGTTCACAATTGACGGAGTAATCGGTGAAAATATATATAAAAAAAATACATAGAGTGGAACCAGAACCTCCTGTTTTGGAAGTCGGTTAAAAAAAACGGCAATGACTAAAAACTAATAGGTTTGTAGGCACACAGTTTATGTTTAGCTGAGTAAGCTGTGTCAGTTAGCCACCGGATTGTTAGGCCGGGCAGCGCCAGTAGGCAGTTGCCTCGCGCCCTGTCAACCCTACACTACTCGTGTAGATTCTTTTTTGTAATCGTTTTAAACATTAAATAACCTTGAAGTATAAAATCACTCCGTATTTTATGTCTCAGTCCCGGCTAGGTACATTGAAAAAGTGAATTAAAATTACACCAATAAAATTTTTTTTGTAAACACTCCTTTAAATATACGCCCCTCGAGGTCGGAGGTATGTCGTGATAATTGGTGACCTTCGACGCACGGTCGGTGACGGGAACGTTTTACGGACAGTATTAGTAAGTGGATTGGATACTGGCACGGCGTGGTGTGGAAGGCAACTCCTCGGTAGCCCATATAACACGGGTACCGATAACATCAGTATCACACGTTGCGACCTGCGATTTTTATAGCCATGAAATAAGTTTTTGAAACGATGGTGGCAGCAGAAATCGCATCAGTGTTAGTCACCGGACGTATCTTAGAATTTTGGCGACTATCCTCTATGGATTAGAAGATTATGGAGAAGACTCTCCCACTCGAAGTTGAAGGAATAATATATTCGAGTAGCGGATTAACGGCTGATATGGCTAAACTACGCCGTCAGGTGTTAGATTTCAGATTGAGAACCACGGAAGACACCACGGCCGTAATCGCTCTGGATACCACAGTAATCGGCGAGTACAGAGGGAAATATCCAGCTCTAAGAGGCGGAACGACTCGAAGGGACTATGTTTCTATCACCGTCCTTATATCGCACGCAAATGTAGTCAACTTTGTCATTGGAAGGACATATCACCGAAAAATTTGACGAGGATGCTGTCGGCGACGGGAGATTGTACCTACACAGTACTCCAATTACCTTTTGAGTATTATCAGTGACAAAAGTAGTTACAAGTTTCCTGATTGGCAGCTAACGGTAGTGAAATAAGAATACGTTATGAGGTGGACTTGTATAATAAGCGCAAGTTAAGCAACCGATTTTATGAGAAGATTTTTTGAGCTATTTCGGTTTGTTGATAGATTAATGAGCGCGTAGAAATATCGATAAGACCACCATTCTAAATGTAAATGGCATCGATAAAAAAGTGTGTTAAGATTAAAATCGAATTCAATGATGAGTCGAATGAAGCTTTTGTGCAATGTAAACTTAGCCTAAAATAACGGGGTTACATTGTCTCATCCTTCGGAAGAATCGGTAGATAGCCCCTTATGTGCAGTGCAGGCGTCAAATGTCAGGTCTAGCAATATCGTAGCTGACGCAGTATCGTGGGTCGAGACTATTCCCTGTCCCACAAGTATCGATTTCAGCAAACATAAAACAATGACAACTATGTTGCGCAATACGACAACAGAAGTACCTACCAAAGTCATATGTGCGAATTAAGCATTTGTACTGTGCTCGATCTTATTTGTTTTTTAAATTGACGGAAGTTTACGTTAACATAATTTTTAGTGTAACTAGAACAAGAATTTATATGTATATAGTTACAGGTGTATTGTAATTTAATTTGTGTGCTTATGTATATACGAAAATCGATGCCAAGGTTAAAAGACGTAGGACTTGCATACAAAACATATACCTCGTAACTCCATAAGAGAAGTTTTTATGTAATTTACGTATAATACTTACCTATTATATAAATTAGCTATAACATTGTTTAATTTAAGAGCTCCGTAAGAGAAGCTTTATGTTTTTAGTTATGTTCTACATACATACCTAACCATAATGTAAACTTACCTAACGTACAGTTGTGAGTATCACATTTCATTTCCGAATCTTAGTAAACAGCATGTAAAAGAGTAACCAAAGTTAATGAAATGGAATATTGTCTCATGTAAAGTTTCTGTGTTAGGGTTGATACTTTCATGTTTTGTTTGAAGTTTTGAAAAAACATTTTTAGAGTGTGTGTATTGTAGGCTTAGCTGAGTAAGCTGTGTCAGTTAGCCACCGGATTGTTAGGCCGGGCAGCGCCAGTAGGCAGTTGCCTCGCGCCCTGTCAACCCTACACTACTCGTGTAGATTCTTTTTTGTAATCGTTTTAAATATTAAATAACCTTGAAGTATAAAATCACTCCGTATTTTATATCTCAGTCCCGGCTAGGAACATTGCAAAAGTTAAATTAACAACTTCAGTAATCAATCAGTGACTATAAAAGTTTAGTTAAATACTCGGCCTCGAGTTATTATATCACATATACCATATTCGTGGTGATAAGTTTGACTAATTAGTTAATAATTTTCGTTTTCGATTAGCAATTTTTTTTAAATTGTATGTTAATAAATGTCTAATTACAGTACATAAATCAGATAAATCAGCACAATTAAACGGAACAGAAAATAAGTCACGTTTATAATTATGTGTACTACAATTATTGTTTTAAACAGTTTATCAACAAGATCAGAGGTTCCCAAACTTTTTTTTATCGTAGGCCACTTAATATTTAATACATATCAATCATTTTTTTCAAATTTGTAACAAATATATAATATTAGAATATATTAAATATTTCAAACACCGGATACACTATTATAGGTACTACACAACTGATATATGTAATTAAATATGTATAAATACTTTTTTTAAAAACATACATATTAAACATAGAAAACACCCAAACTCAGAAACAAATATTTGCAGATCATACAAACATTTGATCTGACTCGGGCATCGAACCCGAGACCTGATGCACAGCAGTGGCATACGCTAACACTGCGTCACCGAGGCAGTCTAGTCTAAAACATTTCTAAAAATTTATCAATTACAATACTAAATTCTGAATACACAATTTGTAACATACCGACAATTTATGTTTATATTTGTCAGTGTTAGTGGAAGTCAGTGCCCTCAAATATACTGAAAACAGTTAATCCTTCCAATTCAGTTCGCCATCAGGGTTGCGGAGGTCCGATGTCAGTCGCTCCGTGGAAAAACTGTTATTCAGGTAAAACCGGTTAAACTATATCCCAAATTATCTTGGGAATAATAAAGGCTAGGAAGGCGTTATAAATATATTTTTATTCTAAAATTAAACATCTGATTCGGTAATTTAGAGGAAAATTCAGACTTTTTAAACTTCTATTGCTCTTACTCTCCAACCCATCCTATATTATTATTATTATTTATTTCACTAGATGGAGATTTTGCAACATGTTCCATTAATTCTTGACGGTAGCGTATAGCCTTCTTCGATAATATGCAACAACATCATCCTGAGGTAATAAAAAAAAAGTCCTCTGCTTTACAATTTGAGTATCCATTCCATTGTCTTCCCTTTCAAGTTCAATATCTTTTCAATTTGTATATCTTCAATTTCCAAAGGACCTTTTCCTGACAATATTATTATTAGGTATATTAGCTGACCCACGCAACCTCGTTTACCTTTCCTATTGCCAGTAGCGTAATAACTTCCCCCCGTTTTTGTAACATTCTTCAGGTGCTCCGCTCCTATTGGTCTAAGCGTAACTATATATAGCCTTTCTCGATAAATGAGCTATCTAACATTGAAATAATTTTACAAATCGGACCAGCAGTTCCTGAGATTAGTGCTTTCAAGCAAAAAAACTCTTCACCTTTATGTATTAGTATAAATGTATGATTTTATTATAAATGTGTGACCGAATTACACTTGGCTAAATAATGGTATTTAATACAACTTTGTTGGCATCATCTCTGAGATGTGAGTATACATATAAAGCTATAATTTGTTATGGTGTCTATTTCTTACTAAATAATGCTTGTATAGCATATACGGATAACCCCTTGGTCTCAGGCAAAAAGTAATAAAAGTAGATAGTCACAATGCAAGAGACGAAAGAGAAGCAGAAGAATACAGTTGATAATCCAATTGCTTCCACCAGAATATTAAAAATAAAAAGGCAAGAAAACTGACAGAACAACGACCATTCTTCTGCGATCGTCAGCAAAGTACTCTTTACCTGAAATGATAAAAAAACATTGATTTAGTAAGGTTTAATCCAAATACTAATCTTCCTGTTTAATAATTAAATAGACTACTAGTCTAATATTAGTGACCCTGACAGCTAAGCCAGATATCCTGGGCTCATTTCCCATCAAGGATGAATAATTGTTTGATGAGCACATTCATTAGTTCGTTATCATGACTATCTGTACTATGTTTACGATCGTCATGTGATTGTGTGTGTGTGATTATTATTATAAACCTTAAAAACTGAAACATCCACAGATAACACACATACCTAATAGCAGACCTTAATACCACTATTTCTAATTTGGTCGGCGGTTCCAACAACACGAGTGTTTCTCGAGTGGCAGGTTTGGCAGTAGTAATCACTTACCAGCCGGAGAGCTGTCTGCTCGTTTGTTCTCCTCATCATCATCATCTCAGCCGAAAGACCTTTCCCAAAGCTCCCCACAACAATCAGTCTGGTACTGCCCCTATCCAACGGTTTCCCTCGACCGTAACCAGTTCATCGGATCATCATTTTCCAATTTGTTTGCCCTCCTATCCCATAAAAAAAACTAATTCAAATTATTAACCAACCTCAGGTAAAAATATTTCTGCTTCGACTGTATAAGTAACGGTTCCAGGACCAATAGTATAGAACGCCGCATATATGCAAATAAAAAGGGGCATCGTCAACTTTGGGAACCACTCTGTCAATATCTGAGTTCCAATAACCACACAGCAAATGCCGCATATTAAACAGGAATAAATTTGAAGTGGCTGTGGACAAAAAAACGTACTTAGGTCTAATGAGTATTATAATTAATACAAAAGGGAAGAAGTCTTTTTTTTTCTAATAATAATTCAATATTTCTAAAATAACAGTTTACTACATTTATTAATCCCTTTTATAGATTTGTGATGTTTATTTACTTTTAAAAATGATCACAGGTTGATTGAGTCAACCTCTGTTAATTCGATGCATTAATCGAAACAAACTACTACTTACTTAATTAATTATATCTTTTGACACAAGGAACGTACAGACTAGAGACTGTTGTTCCATGTAGGGTTGAACCCACAATACTTGGCGTAGTGGAAACTGTCATGGCGTAGTGGTCGTAGTGGTAAACCGCTCCGTCGCTTAAAATAATGAATTACTTAAAAGAAATTTATACGTACCCTTCTTCCAAACTTATCATTTAAGCAGGTTCCAACGACTCCAGCTACTATTATCACAAATCCTAGCAGTATGCTACAAAAGTTCGGAGAAAAAGAGTCGCCTAATGCAGTAGAAAACAGGGGCTTAGCATAAACTAACACGACTGGCAGACCCTGGCAGACAGCAGCAGTATTCAAAACTATAACTAAGTAGAATTGCTTGCGGATTGCAGGATTTGTTTCTGAAAATGAATATAGTCTTTATGTTAAAATCTTAGTAGCAATGGTGAATAGTTTTTGGAGATAGTTATAAGTCTCCTAAATAGGTATTTCTATCTACTACATGTATATCCGTATCCCTGCGGCACTATAGATCGACATTCAAGAAAAATGGCTAGCAGCGAATGAATGCTGACTGCCCAATACCGAGACAAGTAATGCTCTTTGAGGTAAACCTACGTTTAGCAGTGTAAGACGAAAGGTTAAAAATATAGAGTATTACCTCTCGGAAGAACCGACCAGAGGAGCGAACTATGCAAGACAACAGCACTAGGAAGAGAAGAGAAGAGAAGAAGAGAAGGAAATCTTGAAAGAAACCCTATTGTAACCCGTGTGATCAGTGCGCCTACCATATGTAGGTCAAAACCTTTCCAAGGAAAGGCCTAATTCCCGCAATGAAAAATTAAATTCTGACTTATTCGTTATGTACGTCTAAATGCATTCATATAAATGTATCCTGACCTATAGTAAAATAGGTCAGGATACATTTATCATGTGACATCTTAATTGTGAATCCATGTTTATGACATAAAATCCTGAAGAGGAAAAAATAAGCTTACTAAACAGCTGCCAACAACTCCTGTTCTTTGACACCAAATCCGGTTTTACTTTTTCACTCAGCAGCGTTAAGGGTCGGGCTTCTGTAAATTTAACATCGTTCTTTAGAACATACTTCAACAATAACTGACCTGAATTTTGGTCACCTGGAATTACCTGCAATTCCTGTGTCAACTCACCATTTGAATTACAATTCAAACTACGTCGAATGCTATTTAATTCGGCTATAACTTCTATAGAAGTACTACTCAAGCGTCTATAAAAGGCCAAAGACTTTGCAGCTTCCTAAAAATCAAATATAAAATTTTAACCCGATTACGTAAAAACTTTTAATAGAAAAAAGTTATGTAGCCTATGTCACCAAACCATTATTACAAATCTATTGACATCTCATTCACTATAGTTAATTCAGTAGTTAAGGCCGTACAGTGAAACATACAAACATAAATATACTCGTATAGGTTGCCAAAATTATTACCCTTCATTTTGGCATCGTCTTTGTTGTGTTGTCGTGATGTTATCGGACCGAAAAGAGTGTAGAGGTAGGAGACCTCTAAAGTCGGCAACGCGCTTGTGACGCTATAGTTGAAGTCTTTTCTTGGCAGAGGTAGTCGTTTTTTATCAGGTCACCTGTTATGTCACATACACACAATAAGGTTTCTGCCAGTTGTGCAATGCAATAGACGTTTTTCCTTCTTTTTTCCTATTTTTGTCACCACTGTATATATGTTTTTTTATGGAATACGGGCAAACGAGCAAATGTATCGCCTGATGGTAAGTGATTACCGCCGCTCATGGACACCTGCAGCACCAGAAGCGTCACAAGTGCGTTGCCGGTCTTTGGAGGATAGGGGGGGGAGATAGGGGTATCCTCCGGTATCCTCACTCACTCTATAAAACACAGCGCAAGCGCTGTTTAACACCGATTTTCTGTGAGGCCGTGGTATCACTCCGGTCGAGCGGGCTCATTCATACCGAAGCATGGCTCCCCCACGGTAAATGTTACCTTATTTTTTAAACAATTATCAAATAATAGAACGTACCTCCTCTCTTCCTTTGGCCAGATAGCTTACTGGTGGTTCTTTTAAAACCGCAAGCAACAAAAACCCAATAACAGCTAACGTAAAATGCGTGTACACCAGCGTATGATACTCTAAAGCATCTCCAAGATAATATGACACCAGCAAAGCTAAACCGCCCTGGTTAACTCCTGATAATAAAGTACCCCTGATTCCATCTTGGGAAATTTCACTGATGTAAATAGCTACTTCTATGAAGAGTGCATTTCCTAATCCAGAGAGAAATGCAGCAAAAAGTATAGCCTCCACTCGATAAAACATAGCTCTTATAAACCAAGCCACCTGAAATAATAAAGGCTTGAGATAAATAAACATGACAGAACGGAGAAAATTATTGTGTAGGTACGTAAAAGATAACTAGACTTCATCGTCGCCTTTAATAGACCAGTGCTGAACACAGGTCTCCCTGAACCTTCTTTATAAAGAAGGTTTGTTCTAAGTTTTCTTTTTTAGGGTTCATAAACAGACAGCTAAACATGCGCAATATCATCTGCGTCTCTCAAATAATAAATGATCCCCAATTTCTTGACATTTATGGTTAATGCTCGGCCGACCTTGATAAATGGAAAAGATTTCTGAATTTACCGCGTTTAAACAAACAAGCAAACTCTTCAGCTTTTTAATATTTATATTAATATAAAATGGTATACAAACCACCAAAAAGAAAGATGTCAGCATCACGGTGCCTTTGCGTCCCACTCTATCCAATATGGTGCCGATTAAAAATGGCAGAGATATTAAGGAGCCGGCACACGAAAGGCTATTCAGCAGACCAATCTCTACATTTCCCATAGGCCGGTTCAGCGTGGTATTCTCAGATTTAAAGAGCAAGGTCGTCGATGAGGGCCAGGAGTAATTCATAACCAGATTCATTGAGGACAGTGCCACTGTAAAATTTAAATTGTTCTACGATAAAAGTGTACAAAACGTAACAACATATTATGTATAGAAATGCTAGGATTCATAATAAATCTAAAGAAATAACTAAAATTAAAATATTTGTTTGTAATGTCAAATTAACAGGTTTTTACTATTTGCATATGACAGTATGTTTGGTACTTTTGTCTGTCTGCCTGTCGGTTTGTTCCGGCTTATCTTTGTGACAGCTGGACTGATTTTGACTAAACTTTCACTAGCAGATAGCCGATGATATAAGGAATAGCTTAGGCTACTTTTTTAGACTAGTTTTGCCGCGCGTCGTTACCCCGATTGTTGTTGTATGGGTACAACCGCGGGCAACACCGAAGAGTGAGGCTAGTAGAAAATAAGAAATAGAGCTTAGATATAACACAACTAAAACTCAATATAAGATAAACTGAATTCTTCTACATACAAATGCTTGGCAAAGATAATTAACAAGCGTATACCAGCAGTATCTACCTATCTTGTACGATTTTAAATATTCTGTCAAATAATTTTGTATACTCCTAGTGCCTTGTGCCTCTATTGCTTCTTTTACGTTTTCACGACTTTCGGGTTCTTTTTTACTTTTAAACATATTATTTATTAAAATCACAAAAATCTATAACTTCCTCATATATGCACCTTCCTCATCATTTCTCTGCATTGCCCAATCGGTCGACTGGCAGAAAATGCTTAGGTATTAAGTCCGCTGACGCATGTTTTTGTACATAAAGCTATTAATAAATAAACAGACTTTGAGGCTACTAGAATGGTGTGTTAGCACATTGAAAAGTAAGCAATTCTATTCAGGTCAGTCTATTGATAGGTGATTACGCTAACATAGAGATCCCTCAGTGCATCGGAGATCACGTTAAGTTTTCCAACTATACCAACATTCATTGCAATCGCCACGGGTTGTTGAAGTTCTAAAAAGTATGACAACCGCCTATCTAGACTTTGATATCGGCTAGTGCTTGGAACGTGGTGTTGTAATAACAATCCTTCTTCGTAAAAAACGTAGTTCAACGATGTGGTGTTAGACTGAAAGTCCATATTCGGAAGAAGGTTTTATGGATGACGTTAACTTGTTATTGTAATGTTCTATACAAATAAAATTGAAGTGTCTGTTTGTAATATTAAAATAACCGCTTTTAAATACGTTTTTTACAACTTTTGTCTGCCTGTCTGTCTGGAACGGCTGGACCGATTTTAACGGGACTTTCACTGGTAGGTAGCTGAAGATCCATGGAGTAACTTAGGCTACTTCTTTAAGATTAACTTTGTCCCGCGGCTTTACCCGCAGTTGTTGTTGTACCGCGGATAACACCCCGGTGCTCAGCTTGTCTATACTAATATCATAAAGAGGTTAAGTTTGTTTGGTTGTGGAGAATACTTCGAGAGTGTCATAAAGAGCTTCGAGAACTCACAAATAATGTGAGACAGGCATATATTTACCTGAAAACGAGTAGGTAACTAACTAAAGCTAAAACTAAATTTTACAGATAAACAAGTTAATAATAACTTAAGAAATGATTATAAAAATATACTCACGTATAAATGTAGCCATCACCTGCACTAAGATACCCATTTTTTCTTTTCTATTTTACTTCTTAAACAAAATAAAGACCCGAAGTTTAAGACTATGCAGTCAACTTGTTCGCACACTGATACTTTGATTAATGTATGTTATTATTGACTGTCTAGTGACAACAATCCAATATCACATTATTTTTATTCTTATGTCAAAATTTGTTACTTAAAAAATAATAACTTTTTAGGGTTACATTCTGTCCTTTGGTTTAATTTTGTCTTGTACAAAACGTGTATACCTGGTCTCTATAATATGTAGTGTATAATAAATAAACCACAGCTTATATAACGAACATGAATTACTGAATGCAACATATGTGTAGATAAAAATGCATAAAGTTATCGATATAAGTGTTCTACTTTGCACTAGCTTAAGTAAACTGTGAGACGTTGAAATCAGAAGGTTCCTCTTTACTTATTAGAATTCAGTTCGAGATAAAATTAATATTAATGATCATGATGTTAGTAAAGAATAATGCGGCTAAAAATTATAATAAAAACTAGCTGAACCACGCGGTGTTACCCGCGGTTATTGTTGTAACGCGAGTAACGCCGCGGGACAAAGTAAGTCTAATAAAAGTAACCTAAGTTACTCCCTGGATCGTCATCTACCTGCCAGTGAAAGTCGTGTCAAAATCGGTTCAGCCGTTCCAGAGATTACCCGGAACAAACAGACAGATTTAAATACATTTTTAGTAGGTATATGTACCGTGTCTACATTACTTATGCATTTAATAAAAAGTTGTTATTTTAAAACTAACTGAACCCCGCGGTGTTACCCGCGGTTATTGTTGTACCGCGAGTAATGCCGAGGGACAAAGTTAGTCTAAGTAGCCTAAGTTACTCCCTGGATCATCAGCTACCTGCCAGTGAAAGTCCTGTCAAAATCGGTTCAGCCGTTCCAGAGATTACCCGGAACAAATAGACATACAGACAGACAATTTCTTTTAAATACGTTTTTGGTATATGTACCGTGTATACATACATATGCATTTAGTATAAATCGGTTATATTAATATTACAAACAGACACTCCAATTTATTTATTTGTATAGATGTATAGATTAGAAAAAATTCAAGTACACGGTTTTATGGTTTTGCAGAAACAAAGGATTTTAAAGTATTAGTAGATAGTTATTATTAGATATTTAATTGTGAGTAGTATGACGCAAAAGAATAATATGAAAAATATATTTTTTTTATGTTATAAGCGGCAAACAAGCAGATCATCTTAAATTGTCGTAAGTTTTTTTTTTAAATAAAATCAAAGTGACTCTCCTCAGCTTGTTGGAAAGCATGATTAGAATCCTAGAGTGGTGGCCCTCATTGCGGAATTGGACTTTGCTGCGTGGCAGTGCACGCCAGCAGAGAGCTAGCTGCCATCAGTAGAGCACGCTGTGGCGGCCTAGTGAGATGCTTGACCCTTCCCCTTTAAAGGATCCGGGGTTTTTTTTATAAATAGCTCCCAAAATGACTTTGGCACCAATTTGCATAACATTTATGTGTTTCTTTTCACGGCAGAAAACACAACGACTTCTGTAACACAGGGCATGAGTCAGGGACTTCAAATATTTTTATGTAAATATCTATACAAATAAATAAAATTGAAGTGTCTGTTTGTAAAATTAAGATAACCGTTTTTTACTAAATGCATTTGTATGTATACACGACACATATACCAAAAATGTAGTTACATATACCAAGACTGTCTGTCTTTCTGTTTGTTACGGGTAAACTCTGGAAGGGCTGGACTGATTTTGATGGGACTTTCACTGGTAGGTAGGTGATGATCCAGGGAGTAACTTAGGCTACTTTTTTTTTACTTACTCTGTCCCGCTGCGTTGCTCGCGGCACAACAATAACCGCAGGTAACACCGAGGGGTTCAGCTAGTACTAAATAACTAAAAAAACTCGAGAGGTGTTAAGGGACACCCGGATGGAACGAAGTTCACTGTCAGGATTCATTATTGTTATTATTTTTTATTCATTATTATGTACAAAAAACCTGTATATACTCAACAAAAATAATCGTCGCGACACCACACTGTTCAATGCGAAATAGAAATGAAAATATCTGGCTTGCTTTCTGTAAGAGAGAGAGACAGACAGAGAAACATGCGCACGCCGCACGGCTTACAATAGCTTACTATAGCAAAAAGTGTCGTTACAACTTTTTGTGAGATTTTTTTCCGTCTAACCTCCTTTCACAACGACAAATGACTTTACTCTGCCTGGTGGAAAGCATGAGTAGAATCCAAGAGTGGTGGCTCTCATTCTCATCGTGAAATGGAACATTGCAGCATGGTGCTCATACTATGTTACAGTGACAACGATAATAATGTTAAGACCGTGGGAGAGCCACGCTGGCATGAATGGACTGGCTCGACCGGAGTGATACCAGGGCCTTACAGAAAACCGGTGTGAATAGCGCTTGCGATATGTTTCGCCGAGTGAGTGAGGATACCGGAGGCCCATATCCCTACCCTCCCCCTCCCACTCCCCATCCCCCAAAGGTCGATAACGCACTTATGACGCCTTTGGTATTGCGGGTGTCCATGGGCGGCGGTAATTGCTTACCATCAGTTGATACGTCTACTCGTTCGCCCACTATTACATAAAAAAAGAATTATACTGTAATTGTCTGTAAAATTGTAAATATAATGTTTTACGAACGGTTCTTGGTAACATGGTTAGTAATAATAATTTATTGAATTACACAAATAGTACGATGATATCACTATTATTGCGATTAAATGTTTATTCATCATCATTTGCATCAGAAACATTAAAATTATCATCAAATTAAATGACTTGTGGAACTAGAACTCTTCACTTATCAAAAAATATATATACAGTTGGTATAGTAGTTAGTAACCCTGGCTGCTAAGCCGGAGTTTGTGGGTTCGATTACCACTCAGAATGAACAGCACCAGGCAATGCAGCATGGTGACCCACACTATGGTGGCCTAAATGCTTTTTCACGCCCGGCTTAAAGGACCCGGGATCATAGTCAGACGAAAACACATGCGCTGGTATTAATTCCCAGGTTCTTGATAAGGATGGCATTAATATTTCAAGGGATAGTAATAATAATAATAAATATTTCGACATCTATCACACAACGCCATCTAGTCCCAAGCTAAGCAGAGCTTGTGTTATGGGTACTAGACAACTGATATTTGTATCAGTTGTCTAGTACCCATAACACAAGCTCTATATACTTTACATATACTTTTTTTTTTGTAAATACATACATATTATACATAGAAAACACCCAAACTCCGAAACAAATATTTGTAGATCATACAAACATTTGGTCCGACCCGGGAATCGAACCCGAGACCTCACGATCAGCAGTCGCACACGTCAACCGCTAGACCAACGAGGCAGTCTAATATAAAACATGTATGTATTTACAAAAAATTAAGTATATTAATCTGGAGAATTAGCAACAGTCGTTGGCATGTTGCTCTGTCTCCAGCGGCATGTTTTTAACCTTATTTTTTATGTACGAGCTTGCTAATGTGACTACTCTACTTGATAGAAATATATCCATGGATAGAATCCAAGAGTGGTAGTCACATTGCGAATGTAGACAATGCAACATGGTGATTAACACTATAGCGGTTTATTGAAATACTTCTGTATCATTGGGACTCCGGTCTCGCACTTACCAACTGACTGGTTGGCCTGGTCAGAGATGTTGACGTGACAACGTCTTATAAATTGGTTTGCCGGGTGACACTTCAAGAAACTGCGTTACGCTCCGCTCACGTTATGCGCTCACAATGAGAGCGAGTGAGAGGCACGCGTCCCTTCCACTCGGGCATGGTTAGCCCGCCTAAGAGCGAGAGAGACAGACATAAAAAGTGAAAGGCACGCGTCCACTTTACCACTCAAAGTCGTTGTCACGTAAAACTTTCGCCCGTATACCGACTTTACAGGCAACCAATTTTTTTTTTAGCGTGTACTATTATTTTGATTCGTTCAACTGCAACTCTAGCCTCTTAATCCAGTCATGAATTATTTTTAACAGTAGATTTTTGCAACTGAATGTAAGTAGTAGATGTGTACCTTGAATGATTTCTATGTTTAATTGACTAAAACCTTCAACGTTATCAATGAGTGATTTTTTATTTTGTTTGTATGTAAATTTTTGGAGCATTTTAATGGAATAAAATTCAGATGGCAACAGCTTGTATACTGTTAGTTTATCTTTTATGTAATACTAACACTATTGTACCTAAATATCTGACTTTTAAAGAGAGTGGCCATGAATTTCTTTTCCAGTATTTTTTTCATAAGGCTCTACGCATTTTGGAAACTGGCAATTATGGATTGACTCAGGCAGGCAGTAGATTTTAGTGTTTCCACCTAATTTACCTTGACAAAACAGCACATGCTTTGGCGATTTATGATTTTTAAACTGTTGTTTCAAATTTTCGTTCATAAATTTCACTTAGCGTCTTAACTGAATAAATGATTTTTGAATTTGAATTTGCACGAATGCTGTCATTACACGCTTTTTATTAGCTTCACCTGTATGTTTGTATGTTTGTTTGTAACCAACTCCTTTGTATTCGTTTTTGACCCACTTCAAACGATCAGATTTCATTTAAACTTAGTAGACTTAGCAAGGACCGTTGACAATACAATAATTTGAATAAAAAAGTTTAAAAAAGAAAATGAGTTTAATGTAAAAAGACGATGGGTGCTCTCTGAATTTATTTCAATAATGTTGTCCCAAGCTTTTTTACATTAAAATTATTTTCTACTTTTTAGGTTGTTCATTTAATAAAGCGTGTCTTTTTACCTCTACTACCTTGTGCCAGTAGATAATACAAGTACAAACGTAAAGTAATTTTGCATGTCTTTATCGGCCGGATATAATTTGCTTTGCATATAACACGTTACATGTAAAACTAATTGCATTATTAATTATTTTCATTTATAAATAAATAATCCATTGATTGACATCTAAAAATCATCAAGTTATCCTTAATAATATAAATATGAATGTAATTTTGTTTGTTACGCTTTATATTCTTGGAGGTATTAGAAGTGACATAGGATAATTTTTATTAAATGCGAGCGAAGCTCCTAGTGAGACTAGCAGTATATATATACGTGTATATTTATACATTATATGGTCTATAAAAATAAATAATTTGAGTGTCTGTTTGTAATATTAAAATAACAGCTTTTTACAAATTGCATATGTATGTTTACACGGTACATTTACCGTCAAATCGGATTATGAAAGTGAGGGAACAGAGAGTGCACCTGTGTGTGCGCACACACTTGTGTACTATAATATCTCCTGCGTAGTTGGCTGATATCCGTTGAGACTAGCCGCCGTGGCCATTATCGGCTAGGAGAACTAAACATACACCAAAGTAACATTCTTTTAAAAAAAATTAAAAATCTTTCGGTTAATCTCTGGAACGGCTGGACTGATTTTGACGGGACTTTCTGATGATTTAAGGAGTAAATTAGGCTAATTTCTTTTAGACAAACTTTCCCCCGTCTATACTTTTTGTGTTTAGTGTTTGCTAAATTATTTTTAAGACATTTACTAACGAGAGTTTGTGTATTTTGCAAAACTCGGTACCAATAAATTAATGTAAAAATCTTTTCAAAAACAAGCTGTTACTGGAATGCCTCGAGACGAATCAAACGAGTCCAAACTCAATGATAACGTGACGTTTCTTTACAGAGTTCTTATGGCCACCTTTCACCTCCAGCATCAGATCAGCTTTATGTCGTTTTAATCTTGTATTGTCAAGCTGTATAAATTTTCTTGCAAAATTTCAGCAAAATCAGTTGAGGATATCTGCTTCAAAATTAAGTTGCAAGATTTCACCTTAACTTGCTTGCATAAATTGCTATGCACAAATGTATAAGCATACATACATTGCAAGTTAATAAAAAGTAGCGGAATAAGTAAATTTCTTGGCTACACTTGTTTCTATAGTTTGTCTGAAGCTTCTATACGTATTTTCTTAAATTTCATCGCATTTGAATGTAAATAGATTTCAGATTTCTGTATAATCAATCAAAAAAAAAATACAATTACTGAATAGGGTTGCGATTATTCCATATCGACAATGTGTCGATAAATTTCTACACTGAGTTTCATTGTTTAATATATTTATATTGTTTTATTCAAAGTTAAAAAAAGCATTCATCTAAACTATGCTCCTTTAAAATAACGTAAGGACTGGATAAACAGTATTTCATTTAACGTTTGTTTGAATGTGCTAATCTCAGGAAGCGCTGGATTGATTTGAAAAATTATTTCAGTGTTAACGGACGTCAAACTTTTATGAGCGCCAAAAAGGCGTAAATCAAATGACGTCGTTTAGATTAGGACGTATGCAGATTACTTGTATTAATAGAGTTCAGTGCCTAGTACCCAAAGTACAAGCTCTGCTTAGCTTGGGACTAGGTGGCGTTGTGTGTTAGATGCCTGAAATATTTTTCTTTAATTCTTTAGTTGCTTTTCATCGAGTGCTTGAGTTTACCGGAGTCCAAACCACCCCTTGATTCTGGGAGTGGGTCTAAAATAATTTTACTCTTAGTTTTTGTTACATAGCGGGACTACTTTAAAAGGTTTCGATAACTTTTATTTCCCGACTTCGTTATAAACGTGTTATGCCGCTCGTGGTCACGGACAGACTCAGACAAGACATAAATAAGGTGATTTTTTTTTTCGATTTTAAAGGTCTTTTCCTAAGGAAAGTTGAATCCTCCTTATGAATGTAACTGTCACTCAAGTATGCTTATTTTTGTTTAATATAACACTAGGGTAAAAAAAAACAAAAACACTAAAAAATATTTTATAAAAAAATAACTAAAATATTAATTAATTCAAATTAAAAAACTTGTTTCATCTTTTTTTATAAATAATGACTGTATCATATAAATAGACATGCCTTTTGTCTCGGGTAAAAAGTAAAAGAAATATATCGAAGAAGAGAAGCAAGCAAAAGAGAAAAAAAAGAAGAATGGTGACAATCCAATTCTTGGCAATAACATATTGAAAGAAAATAATAGCACGAACTGACACCATGCCAACCAAGTTATCATCACCGTCAGGAATACGCTCTTTACCTGAAACAGAAGAAGCTTTTATAAAAAGAAGGAAATATCTATACAAATAAATAATATTGGAGTGTCTGTTTGTAATATTAAAATAACCCCATTTTACTAAATGCATATATATGTATACACGGTTTTGGTATATGTATACCAAAAATGTAGTAAATTATTTTTTTGTCTGGCTGTATGTCTGTTTGTCTATCTGTCTGTCTGTTCGTTTCGGAACTTTCACTGGCAGGTAGCTGGTGATTCAGGGAGTAACTTAGGCTACTAATAGTCTTAACAGGTAGTTTTTGGCCTGCCATACGCCAACGCTGGTGAGTCGGGATGGTATAGGATTTTTTTTTATGGAAACGGGTTAAGAGACCTATCGCCTGATGCTAAGCGATTACCGCCGCCCATGGACACCAGCAACACCGGAGGCGTCACAAATGAGTTGCCGGCCTTTGGGGATGGGGGAGGTGGGAGATAGGAGGAGGGTTTGGGGTGTGAGCCGCCGGTATCGTCACTCACACGGTGAAACACAAGCACTATTTCATACCGGTTTTCCGTGAGGCCGTGGTATCACTCCGGTCAAGCCGGCCCATTCATGCCGAAGCGTGACTCTCCAACGGTAATTTTTGTTATAAGTTTTCCTTCTCTTTGCATGTTGTTGTATATAGTTAGTCCCCTTAGTTTGTGCACTTAAGATACAGGCAGGAAGAGCATTGGTTTCTTAAGCTACACTGTAAACCCAACTCATTTCTAGGTATATTTTGTAAAATGACATTTACCTCTGGTAGAAATATCTCAGCTGAAGTGACAAACGGGACGGTTCCTGAGCCGAGCATATAAGACGTTGCAAAAATGCAAATGATCAGCGGTACCGTCCACTTGGGCAACCACTCCGTCGATATCTGCACCCCTAGTAACGCGCAGCAGATGCCACTGAATATTGATGAGAAAAGCTGCAGGGGCTGGGGACATACAGAGTATACTAATGAAATTTTTCATTATGTCGCTGTGTTTATATTATTTTGGGTAAATCGTCTTAAAAAAACAGCAGGAGAACCTCGAACACTTTCATCTTATTTTGACGAAGTCTCTTCAAGAGTCTTGAGTCTATATAGAAGATATAGACAATAAAATAATAATTTCCAAATATATTTCTTTAGAAACTACATCAACTATTTATCAGTTATATAAACTTCTCTAAAATTAATTTACAAGTTTCTTCTACGTATTGCTTTGGTCATTTATTCCGGATATCTTTTTAAATCTCCTACGTAAATTGAATTCCTTGTCGACTCATTTCATACCTGCTACGTACAGCCTCGATATTCAAAAATTTATAAGAAAAGATATACTTACCCTCCTTCCCACTTTGTCAATAAGAAAAGTAGCAAGAGCTCCAGCGATTAGCACCACGAGCCCCAACACTATGCTGCATAGGTTTGACGGGATCGCGTCACCCAATATCTCAACAAACACTGGCTCAGCGTACAACTGTATGACCGTCAAGCCGTGGCATGCAGTGCAAGTGTTCAGAACTAAACCCAGGTAGAATTGTCTACGAACTGCTTGTGTGGTTTCTGGAAAAGAAAACTACAGTAATCATATCTACGTCTAACCAAGGTGTCATTCTACAAATGTGAACATTAATAGAAAAGTAATAAATGTATGACAATGACGTAATTTCAGCGCTAATTCACGTGGTCAAAACACAATATTAGCTATAATACAAGCGGATAGAGACGTTAGCGATTGTAGAAAGAGAAGTGACGCGAAAAACTTGGAACTTGGCTCGGGGGGCTAGGTGCCGAGCATGATTAGAAAGAAATGAAGTAGGGTGTGTCAACTAGTTTAGTATGTTTTTCTTAAAATAAAGTCCAGATTGTGAGAGTTGTGGAGAATTAACAAAGCGTGTTTAAAATTAAACAAAGAAGGCTTCCGTTGTAAGGTTTCAAACTTAAGAACAAACTCATGTTTTCGTTTATAATATAAAGGGTAGTCTGAAAAATTTTGGACTTGGTAATAATGGTAATAAGATTTTTTTTTATTTTCTTATTTAGTTCTCTGCCTAGTCTCTTTAAACTGTGTAAACTTCCAACGATACACGTCAACATTCACTACTTTTTATTAACGAGTGCTGCTACCTTCACTTTGCGGTCGACTTTTGTAAGAAATTAGACATCAAATAGCTGATGATGCAGGTATAAAACTGGTTTACTTCTCTCTATATCAATCCATACTTAATTACGGCATTATATCGTTGGGTAGTGCGACTAAATGCTTGCTAATAAAAGTGGAAAGTGGGCAAAGACTTCTTCTAACAGTGGCATACAAACGCCCATTTCAATATCCCATTAACCTACTACACGCTGAAGCTGAATTGCTTAGGGTCAGACAACTGTATGTCCTATCTGCTGCTTTAATATTTCACAGAACCTCGCTATCTACCTGTACTTACAGCCGCTCCAACCGAAGAATGTACTGGAATAAACTAAAATGTTATAAAACGTTTGGCAGGAAATATTTTGGCTCCTTGAGACCTCACATTAACACTTAACTTAACAATACGCTCAATTTAAATAAATTAAGAAGTAGTAATTGCAGGGAAATCATAATATAATTTATATACTCTAGACTACAATCATCGTTTTATAAAGATAGCGGAATAACACTTAAACATATTTATGAAAAGAAAAATTAAGGTATACACTTCATACCACTTACGCCACACCACATTATAACACACCTCATCACATCATATTACATTACATTACATCTCACCATTTCAACACATCACACTACATTTATCACATTACACTAAATCATCACAGTAAAAACATCATATCAAAACACATCCGATGATTATTATCACTTGATGTAACCGAACGAAGGAGACTAGATCCTTAAGGAATCCGTATCCTCCGGGAATCCTCAAATTATGTAGGTATATTTTTTATTTATGAGACAATAAAAGATATTTATTATAATCAATAACACATTACTTACTGAAGATCTGCCAACAAGAAATACTCTTACGTTTCACGGGGTTTATATCTGCTTTCTGTTCAACTAACATTAAAGATGTGTCTGAAAAAATAAAAAAATATGTATGTTATGAAAAACTATTAGGAGTCACATGGTGGTAAGCAACTACCGCCACCTTTGTGCCACTCTTGAGATCCTCCACCATAATCTAGGGAGGAAGAGTTTCAACTACGGTAACTTCTCTCACTCGGTGCAAAGCATCGGAATAATAGAAAAAATGTGTTGAAGTAATACATAAAGAAGAATTTCTTTCAATCCGTGCTTACATGCTAATATTATAACTTCGAAAGGAACGTTATCCGTCTCTTAGGATTTTACGGCTAAACCGAGGCACTGATTTCAATAAAAGTTTAAATAAAGATACTTTGATTCTTGAGGAAAGATGATACTCTTTATTGCAACGAACGACATACACGCAGGCGGAGCCGCGGGCTAAAGCTAGTACTTCGTTAATTAAGGATTACTTAAAAACAGCCACATTAAGCTACACTTCAATATAAATTAACTCTAACTATTCAATTACATCTTAATACTATTGAGGTAAACCAATTGAGGTTAAGAAAATAATTCCTACTCAAGGTGGAAAGTGGAATACAGTCTTGTCTGATGGTTTACTTTCAAATGAGTTTGAAAAAGACACAAAGGACGCTTGGAACACGGCGCGGCGTCCTGTATGTATTGGGTTTATTGTATGTAGACAGTCCAAGTTTTTCTTATAAATAATATAATCCAATTAAATGGGAACTCTAGTACTAGCGACATGGCAAACAAATATCGCAAGACATACCTTCTGTACCCGAGTGGAGAGTGAGGCGAATGTTGTTTAACTCTGTCATGACTTCTTTGGAAGTAGGACTAATGCTTCGGTAAAATGCTATCGATTTTGCTGCTTCCTACAAAATTTTGTACACATTACAACATCAAATTTACGGTATATTAGCGACCCGGCCGGCTTTCAAATTCTCACGGAATTCTTTGAAATTCTTGGATTTCGTCTACTACTTAATATTTACTTATTACTTTCCTTTTAACGTAGTGTAGGACGTCCGCAGTTCAGGTGGAGTGATGATTTGCGCAAGATGGCTGGCAGGAGCTGGAGAAGCCGAGGATCGAACTAAGTGGCGTGAAATTGCCTATGTCCAGCAGTGGACTGCTATAGGCTGATGATGATGAACTTTCCTTATAAATCACTCTATCATTTCTTGGAATATGGGCCAAAATAATAATTATAATAATAATAATATTTATTTCTCACCATAACCATACAAAAGTGCATTTTTACAATTTTTTCTTATAGTACACATAATCTGATTATGGTGGGCTGATACCTGAACAAAGCTAAAAGAACAGACGTATCGCCTAATGGTAAGCGTATAACAGCAAAAATTGTTTTACTACATTTTGGTATATGTACCATGTATATACAAATATATGCATTAAGTAAAAAGCGATTATTTTAATGTTACAAACAGACACTCCAATTCGATTTATTTGAATAAATGTATAGATGATAATATAAAAACTTTTAAATAAAATTAACTACCAATTTGTAATTCATACATACCTATATATACATGTTTTTATAAATACACTTTAAAAGAGATATCAAAAAAGGTCAAGGTAGTAGTGCCACGTTGATTTCCGCACAAACCGGACCGGGGCGGTACTACCCTCGCACAGAAGATCAGCGTAAAATGACAGCGATCATGCTGTCGTGTTTCGTTGGTGTGTGCGAGACCGGAGGCCCAATGAAGCAGAAGCATTACTAGCCCGCCATGGTGTGGGTCACCATGCTGCATTGTTGCATTATCTGCATTCGCAGTATGGTGACCACCAGTCTTGGATTCTGCTTATGCTTTCCATCAGGTAGATTAGAGTCATTTTGGTAAGGTTCAAACAAAAAAAAACACATTTCTTAATTAAAATTAAAAAAGCATAAGGGAAAACTCACCTCCTCTTTCCCCATCATCATGAGACTCACCGGAGATTCTTTCAACAGCGCGATCATTAAAACTCCGAGCACAGACAGTGAGAGACACGTATAAACATTAGTATAGTACTCTAAATACCCTCCAAGACCATATGACAACAAAAAGCCGAAACTACAGAAGACGTTAGGAGCAGCTGTTAAAGTTCCTCTAATAGAATTCTGGCCAATTTCTCCAAGGTATATAATGGATGCTGCAGTTAAGCTGCATCCACACCCTGCTATGAAAGAAGCTGCAAGAACGGCTTCCACACGATTACTTAGAGCTATTATTGTCCAAGATATCTGAAATTCATAATTCAAAGTCAAAGTCAAAAATATTTTATTCAAATAGGCACTTTTTTACAGGCACTTATGAATAGTCAAGTTCCAAGTGCAGCCTACCGTTAATGGAGAAGAATCTGGCAAGAAACTCCATTGATCCATTTCTTAAGCACATTGGGCAAACATAATTCGTAAATGATTGATCTTCGATTTAATTGAATATTTTCGTAAGTGTGTTTTTGAACTAGTTTATGTTCATTGACTTAAAGAAAGAGCCATTTTTCATTTAAATTGTATTTTTACCCGACTTCGGCGAAGCAAAGGGTACTAATTTTATTGCAGTCCATGCAAGTTTGCATGTTCTACCGTAGCACCTGAACTACTGAACTGATTTTAATGAATAAGGTGTCAATGGAATCGTGATAATGGCCTGAGTGACACTGGCTATAGAAATTTTATAGACAGCTTTACGTTTATATATTTTTATAGTTATAGTTTTTGTTTACTTTTCTTGTCACCTCGTAAAGATAATATTGGATGACTGAAACCTCTGACCAAAGGTCCTCGACGATTTTGATGCTACTAGCCGACTCACGCAACCTCGTTTGCGTCTCCTATTGCCCGTAGCGTGATAATTTTCCCCCGTTTTTGTAACATTTTTCATTGTTGCTCCGCTCCTGTAGGTCTTAGCGTGATGATATATACCCTATAGCCTTCCTCGATAAATGTGCTATCTAACACTGAAATAATTTTTCAACTCGGACCAGCGGTTCCTGAGCTTAGCGTGTTCAAACAAACTCTTCAGCTTTATATATAGTACTAGCTGACCCACGCAACCTCGTTTGCGCCTTATATTGCCCGTAGCGTGAAAATTTCCCCCGTTTTTGAAACATTCTTCATTGTTGCTCCGCTCCTATTAGTAGTAGCGTGATGATATATACCCTATAGCCTTCCTTGATAAATGGACTACCCGACACTGAAATCATTTTTCAAATCGGACCAACGGTTCCTGAGATTAGCGTGTTCAAACAAACAAACAAACTCTTCAGCTTTATATATTAGTATTGATATAGATAGATTTAATTTACACTTACCACAACAAACAATGCGATTGACATCACCGTATGTTTTCGTCCCAATCTGTTAATGACACTGCCCACCAAGAAAGGCATGGTCAATATGGTAGCCAAGGTTGGTAGACTGCCGAAGAGAGCAACCTCCAGATCTCCCATGGGTCGTTGTAAAGTGGTGTTCACTGACTTGAACAGAATAATCGTTGATGATGGCCATGTGAAGATAACTCCGAGGTTTACAGAGGATAGACTTACTGAAAAAAAAATTGATATTAGCTTTCCATAATTCGTAAAAGGTTTATATACAGTACTAGCAGACCCGCGCAACCTCGTTTGCGCCTTATATTGCCTGTAGCGTGAAAATTTCCCCCATTTTTGAAACATTCTTCATTGTTGCTCCGCTCCTATTAGTAGTAGCATGATGATATATACCCTATAGCCTTCCTCGATAAATGGACTATCCAACACCGAAATAATTTTTCAAATCAGACCAGCGGTTCCTGAGATTAGCGTGTTCAAACAAACAAACAAACAAACCTACCCAAATAATATTTCTTTGCAATTTTTGTCTGTCTGTTTGTTCCGACTAATCTCTAGAACGCCTGGACCGATTTTGACGGGACTTTCACTGATAGGTAGCTAATGATATAAGGAGTAACTTAGGCTACTTTTTAGACTAGCTTTGCCCCAAGGCGTCACCCGTTGTACTAAAATAACCGCAGGTAGCACTGCGGGGCTCAGCTAGTTATTCATGAACTTACGAATCTCGATCTCGCAATCGCAATCTGGCATTCCCTACTCGTAGGAAAGCTGATGACTAATATAAATGTAAGTAAGAATTAACAGTGCATTTAAAATTTGTAATACATTACAAGCCACTTTGGTACAGAAACATCTTTTATCGACTGAGAACCATAGCTAAGCGTACAGTAATTGACGACAGACGTACGAACGCAAATTATACGGATCGGGCAATGACATCTGTTGACATTCTATTCATAACATTACTTAGTGTAGACACAAGGAAAACACATTTTTAGACCATTGAAAGCATAGAGATGAAAGAAAGAATTAGAAAGAAAAATATTTATTTGGCAACGAAAGTAATAGAAAACAAAAATGAAAACAATTTTACAAGGGACCCAATTCAGCTTTGTGGCAGACAAAACATTTGACGCTGGTTTTCAATTAGGTCCAGGTGACGTTGTGCATCAAGCTATTTTAGATAAACAGTACCATACGACATAAAATAACAAAGAACAAGATATTAAAAAAAAAAATTGCATAAACATAATATTACACTTAATAATACTCGTAATCGCTTACACATAATATAGGGTTTATCACTCGTCAGCAATTCGAAACTGCGTGTGAAACGAAACATGGCAGCATTGGTATACGTTATACATAAGATGTATTAACGTTGACCATATCCAGTCTCCGTTGTGCATCTATCTATTAAATATTGCCGCAATTTGTACTTAAATGTGGTGACCTGTAACTACAGGTTTTTTTTCCACCTATTTCAGGCACCAGACTCTCATGAAGTTGCTTAAATATATGGCATTTTGTAATGTACCTTAAGAAGTTTTTTGTGAGAGAAAATAAAGAGATTATATTATATATATTATATTATATTGTTTTTAAAGATGTTAAAGGCGGCGGCAAATTGCTCCAGATCCAGATCTTCGAAGCTGCGTAGCGGAAACTACCTTTAAAAGCGGCTGTTTTGTGAGGTTGTCTTACAGCACAATCACATATATATTTGACACCCATTTCATTTTACGATACAGGTAACATGGTTCGAGGTATTTCACAATGCCAAACATGACTGATGCCAAGTGAAGCTTTCGCCTGGACTTCATTGTGATTTGGGAATAGTGTAACGTGTGTTCTAGATGGTATCCTAAAGCAAAACCGAGTGCAAGCAGTTTGGACCCTTTGGATTAACCGATCCATGCGGACCAGGAGCCGCGGCCTAGACTGTATCCCCAAAGTTCAGTTTTGATAGGACCAATGACTCAACCAGTCGTATCTGCAAGCTCTCAGACAGAAACGGTCGTATCTTATACAAAATGCGCAACCTATAAAAACAGTTTCGCACCAACTCAGCAACATGTTTTTCGAACCTTAAATTACAGTCGATTAGCAGGGCAAGATTTCGAGCCTCACTCACTCTCTC
Source organism: Spilosoma lubricipeda (assembly GCA_905220595.1). NCBI lineage: Eukaryota > Metazoa > Arthropoda > Insecta > Lepidoptera > Erebidae > Spilosoma > Spilosoma lubricipeda. Next base: position 12,142,897 of record HG992297.1, read on the forward strand.
AATTTAAAATGGGAAGTGAGTTTAGACTAAAGATGATCACACAACTGACTCTGAGGCACAGTGGTAGCGTATGCGACTGCTTATTTTTTTTTAATTTATGTTCACCGATTACTTCGTCAATAGTGGATCGATTTTGAAAATTCTTTTTGTATTCAAAAGGGTATGTTCCCACGGTGGTCCCATTACCACCATATCAGGATCTGATGATGGGATCCCAGGGAAATCGAGTAAACCCTAAGTTTTTTTTTTACATGTACTATATTTTTCGTATATTTTCTGAAGTGTCTTCAGTATTTGCGTCTGGTAGTCATCATTTCATGATGATGAGCTGATGACATAAGGTACAACTCCTTAACAGTTAGTAGTTGGAGGATAAATTTTTAATATAGGCTGTTGACACAGGGCGCTGCAATACCTAACCCCTTGGTGTATTTTGCTTTAAGTAACTTGCCTGCTGCTATTTGATCTCGGCAAAGCGCAAGTCATTGAAGTTTGGACACGATCCCTATTACTCCGTACACCACGTTCTTGGTAACAAAAATGTTGCATCTCAACATAATTTTGGAGACTATGCTGAGTTTTAATACGTGTTCAAACCTCTAAAGTTATTCACATCAGCAGAAATTATATGAAATAGTTCAACTTACTATTTACCTACGATTGTTTGGACTAAAAATGTAAAAAAAATAACTTTCAATAAAACAATCGACTCCAAAAAAATCATGTTTGTATTATTTTTTCTTGGCACCGGCTTCAAACAGATTTTAGGTATCAAGCACACATTATAATACTACTATTGAAGTAGTATAACTTATAGTATTAGTATTAGGTAGAAATATACACAAGATACTCACTTATTATTGTACCTATCACTTGAAGTAGTACTCCCATGTTCTGATAATATTTTTTCCAATTTAGCACGAATTTAAAATATAGGATGGTCCAGAACTGAAACATGAAATAAATAAGGTAGTAGAGCCACGCTGATTTTGGTATTAAAATGGATCTTTATACTGGTGGTCCTTGCATTTTGTCATTTGCACCAATTATATAAGGAATATTTCCCTTGATATCATAAGCTTTCACAGCTTTTTTCGGTCTTGGCTTATTTTTGGTGCGTAATTGAAGAATTATTTTCAAAGAAGATTAATTGGTTTCAATTAGAAATGTTTCTTCCCTTTTTTAATAAACTTGATTATCTGACTTTGGAGGATGACTATAAAGATTAACAGCTCAGTTCAATGCTGCCTCGTACGACTAATATAAGTGGTACTTAGAAAGCCAGGAAAAATGAATAGATTATAAATTATGATATGAACTCTTGAATTATGTTAAAGAGTGTTACCGTCAATAGGGTATGGCTTATGTTGCAGACGTCCGTAAAATGGCAAAATCTCGTGAAATTTGAACTAAGAAAGCAATTACAGAGTTTATAATGAAGAGTCACTTCGAACTTGTTTATTTCTTTCTCAGGGACTTTCTTTATCGTTACATTTGCGGCGACTTCCAATAGTAGTATAGCGCCATCTACCGAACATACAATGAACTACGAAGTGACTTTACTACTTAGAGTACACAACACTACTAATCCTGAATTGCGCAAAAGAAATTCTCGCGCCGATTATAATATATACAACATCCTAACATCAACCGTTGGGTAGTGGCTCGCCAAACATAATCACCTTGTCTTGTCGGAGGATGCGATCCCTTTGTGTAGGCGGGACATGACACACCTGTCCCCCACATATTAAATACTATTGATGAGCAAACGTCATCAAAGTTATATATATTTATGTGTGTTCGTGGATAACTTCGTCGTATATGAACCGATTTTGATGATTCTTTTTTTATGGAAAGTACTTTCCTTTCCTTTCTTTCCGTTACCATAATAAAAAACCTAAGATCTGATGGTGGTATCCAAGAGAAATCGATCGATTTGTTCGTTCTTGAAATCAGTTTTTTATTTTGGTAAAATTATACTTGTTCTTGATATAGTCTTATCTCTTTTTTAAACGTTCTTTAATGAACATGAAAAGTTTTTTATTTAAAAACAAAATTAATAGGATGGCCTGTTGTTTAAATTTCGTAGTCATACATTTTGCTCGCCCGAAAATATTATTGTGAATAATTGGTCATTTTCATTGAATAATATTCTATTACGCATTTGAATGTAAAAGGAATGTTGAATTTAATCGCACAACAAAAATATAGTGCACTTTTAGTTTCTACTATTATTTTAATTGTGCAAGTTAATGAGGATGAATGGACGCGCAATACTCTTTGACGCAAAAACACGGACTTAAATGAAACTTTACAGTAAAATAGCTTACGATAATAATTATACCTACATGAAAATAACACATAGGGTATTATTTACAAACATGTGGGGGAAGCCGCGGGCAACAAAGAGTCTTCAAGTCTTCGTCTTGATGAAATTAATGATAAAAATATAAAATATTGATCAGATGAAATGGGGACCGTCTTTCGAAAAAAACAAAAAACGATCTCATAAAATGTACTAAATGTGGAACTTACGTCTAAACACATACCAGTGTCAAATGGCACAGAGATTAAGCTATATTTCAAATATTATTTGGTAAACTAGAGTCAAAGGTTTAAGCTGAAAACCAGCGCTTGGAGTTCCAAGCTTTAGGTGACGCCTAGACCTTTTGATTTTGGTATTACTGTTTTTGTGTATTTTTGTGCAAATCTGTAATACTGAAATCAATAAACTTATATTCTATTCTATTCTATTCTATTCAAGTATCATGACCCATAATTCTATATTCCTAATGAATGCAGAAATAAAGTAAATTTAAATATTTAATTTTCAGTTCATTGATTTGATTAGATACTTATCGAAATAAAATATTATATATTCACTTTTAAGACCATGCTCACCTGCACAAATCGTTCACAGTTATGGCATCCAGTAACGTGAATTCAGTAAAAATATTACTGCACCGGTACCAAATGTAATGTCATTAATATATAATAATACTTGAATTTAATAAGCGTTACACCTTACAAACAACAGATGACACTGACAGACTCACTATACAATATCGGAAAACAATAATAATTATATTACTCATGATACAATTTTAACAAAATAAAAACCGACTTCAAGAACGACCAAATCGATCGATTTCTCTTGGATGCCATCATCAGATCTTAGTGTCCTTATCATGATACCACCATTGGGATATCTCCTTTCCATTAAAAAGAGAATCATCGAACAAACGACGAAGTTATCCGCGATCACACATAAAAAAATATATACGGTCGAATTAAGAAACTTCTTCTTTTTTGAAGTCGGTTAAAAATACCGGAGTCGTCGGTAATTTCATCCATTCGTATAGGTCTTTAGAGGATACAGTGAAATTAGATAGTTTGAACATCTCTCAGAAAATACAATAGTTTTTTATGGAATAGGGGGCAAACGAGCAGACGTATCGCCTAATGGTAAGCGATTACCGCCGCCCATGGACAACAACACTACGCAACACAAGTGCGTTGCCGGCTTTTGGAGGATGGGGAAGGGGATGGGAATGGGGAGAAGGGAAGGGGAATACCTTAGTATGGGTTTCTCGATGAACTCTCACTCAGTGAAACACAGGGCAAAAGCTGTTTCACACCGGTTTTCTGTGAGGCCGTGGTACCACTCCAGTCGAACCGGCTCATTTATGCCGAAGCGTGGATCTCCCAGGGTGAGTTTCTGTATAGTTGCATCAAAAAGATTATCTTTTAAGAGGGTTTTGTGGTTGAATTAGATTAGTACGGTCTGTGGTATATTCGCTTGATCGATTTTGATTTGGGAAGCCGCACACCTCTTGATCTGCAATTGCATACAGTACCTTAAGACCAACGAGGCAGTTACCCATCTATTTAAAGTACCACACGTATATTAATGAGAGAGGTGGCAACGGATGTGAATAGTTTTGAATATTTACCAGATGTAGAAATAATGTAGGTACATAGTCAGTGTGTTAATATTCTAGTGGCGTCAACATTATGACTTTAAAATAGGAATCTGCGGGATTGCTACCATGTACCTTTTTGTTTGTGAGTATCCGATATTTCGGAGCTTTTGCAAGCGCCATGATCACGGAGTAACTGAAGATCTTGCGGGTGGGATGTTATTGGCAGACATATCGGTCTACCCTCTTTCGTAGTCTTTTATTACGATCGTCCCCGGTACCACTGTTCACTAACTCATTATTTACTCGTAACTGTTCTCGACACTCAACACTAACAGTATCAGATCGCGAAACTATGTTTTGTTGATTACGCCGGTTTTTGCACATTCGAATTACTGGATTCCAGACATTTGACAATTTAAACCCATCCTCACGATTTAAATTTTTGTATTTCGTAATTTCAATCGCTTATATTTCCTTTTCGTTAAAAACATTAATCATCAAAATTGATAAAAACAGTCGAATTGAAAACGAGACGGTTTTTGAACTCGATTGAAAATAGGACGTTCTTAATTTGATTTCATTTTTTGTGTATGTAACTGATTACTACTTTGTGGGTGTACTGATTTATGAATGCTTTGTTTGTTTATACCAATGACACAATATATTTCGTCAGTGTTTATACTAATAGCTTCAGATTTGTCAGATAGCACGATCGCAGGCATAAGTGTAATTCAGGAAATAAATGTAACAGTGTCATATCACGAATTAAGAACAGTGTATACGCAAATTGCATTTTATTTAAGCATAGACGTACAGATTTAGCAAATCAGTCTTCAAGTAAAACTACGTTGATTAATCCAAGAGGCTGTTTGATTCGAACTCGCCAGTCTCTAGCCAACAGTGGTAGAGCTATGCTGATTCCAGCACGAACCGGCCAGCTACTATCTTCGCACCGAAAATGAACGTAAAATAACTGCGTGCGTGTTGTCGTGTTTCATTGGTGAGTGCGAGACCGCAGGCCCAATGATGCAGAAGTATCACTACACCGTCAAGGTGTGGATCGCCATACTGCATTCGCAATGAATAAATGGTGTTCACAGCTCTTGGATTCTAGTTTCCATTAGGCGGTGATAATCATTTTTACAGAGGCATACATAAAAAAAAAAACAATACTTTTATATTTTTAAATACATCTATAAGTTATCATAAACTAGCTTTTGTCTGCGGCTCCGTCCGCGTGTATGTCTGTTATCGAGATAAATAGTAGCCTTTCTCAAGAATCAAACGATTTCCATTGTAAATTTCATTCGAATCGGTTTGATCGTGCAAGTATAACAGACAGACAGACAGACAGAGCTACCTTCGAGTTTATAACAAGTATCCTGTGTGAACAAATACTCGTATTCATCATACAATCTTTCTCCTGGGTGGGACTCGAACTTTAAATCTCCGGTTAGCTGTGTAGGAAACTAAATATTAGACAAACAAGCCTTTTCTAATAATATAAACACAAACAGTTTGTGTGTTAAACTTGTACCTTTAAGTAGTTTCGATAACCAAAGTGTGCTTTATTAAAACAACAACCGCAAGATGTATATTGCTAACGTGGAAGTTGTCTGTTAAAAAAAGTGTTATCTCGTGTGAGAGAGTGTTGTGGCACTCTGCGCAGTAGAAAATGACGTGTAGTAGAAAATTCGTTTACACATACGTCACAATGTACTATGAACGCTGTGTCAGCGATTAGCAGTAGTAATGTTAGTAGCAATGCGTTGTATGTTAGTTGCAACATCAGAACAAGTTATATATGTATTACTAACTGAACCCCGCGGTGCTACCCGAGGTTATTGTTGTACCGCGAGTAACGCCGCGGGACTAAGTTAATCTAGAAAAAAGTCGCCTAAGTTACTCCCTGGACCATCAGCTACCTGCCAGTGAAAGTCCCGTCAAAATTCGGCCAGCCGTTCCAGAGATTACCAGGAACAAGCAGACAGAGGACAGACAAAAAAAAATCATTTTTGGTATATATACCGTGTAAACAAACATAAACGCGTTTAGTAAAAGGGTTATTTTAATATTAGAAACAGACTCTCCAATTTTATTCAGTTGTAAAGATGTAAACTACGAAGCAGGGTTCTGTAGCAGTAAGTAACATAATACAACAGTTCTTGTAGTTCGTTGTAACTTAGATCGATAAATTGCGATTTACGATTTTTTATGACGTATTAAATAAAAACTATTTACTAGATCTCGTTCTAACCTATTTTCGGTGAAAGTTTGCATGGTAATGTACATCATATATATTTTTTAGTTTTATCATTCACTTATTTTAGAAGTTAGAGGGGGGATCACATTTTATCACTTTGGAAGTGTCTCTCGCGCAAACTATTAAGTTTAGAAAAAAATATATTGGAAACCTCAAAATCATTTTTGAAAACCTATCACTAGATATCCTACACGTATGGCTTTGGTGAAAAAAAAAAAATTTAGTTTCAGTTCTAAGTATGGGGACCCCCAAAATTTATAGTTTTTTTTTTTGTTTGAAAATCTTAATGCGGTTCACAGAATACATCTACTTACCAAGTTTTAACATTATACTTCGGATTGTTTCGGAAAAAAGTGGCTATGACATACGGACGGACAGACTGACAGACAGACAGACGGACAGACGGACAGACAGACAGACATGACAAATCTATAAGGGTTCCGCTTTTTGCCTTTGGCACGGAACCCTAAAAAGCGCCTCTGTTGGATCAAGGACAAGTCAAGACCAACAGGGAAGTAAAAGATAAGAAAAATAATAACATACATAACATACCACTATTCTTGGATTCTACTCATGACTTCCATCAGGCAGAGTAGAATCACTTTGTCTGTTTGTTCCGCGTAATCTCTAAAACTGCCTCGGTGGCGCAGTGGTAGCGTACGCGACTGCTGTTCTTGAGGTCTCGGGTTCGATTCCCGGGTCGGACCAAATGTTTGTATGATCTGCAAATATTTGTTTTGGAGTTTGGGTGTTTTGTATGTATAATATGTATGTATTTACAAAAAAAAAGTATTTAAGTATTCATATCAGTTGTCTAGTACCCATAATACAAGCTCTGCTTAGTTTGGGACTAGATGGCGCTGTGTGTTAGATGTCCGAAATATTTATTTATTATTATTATTATCTCTGGAACGGCTGGACGGATTTTGACGGGACTTTCGCTTATAATTCAGGGTGTAACTTAGGCTACTTTTTTTAGACTAACTTTGTCCCACGGCGTTACTCGCGGTACAACAATAACCGCGGGTAACACCGCGGGGTTCAGCTAGTTTATAATATAAGTATGTATTAGATGTTAGTAATTATTATGTACGCAAATAATAACATTGAAATGTCTGTTTGTAATTTCAATTTAACAGCTTTTTACAACATACATGTGGAAAATAATACGGCACTTACATCAAAATACTAATTATTGAAAAAATTACTGTCTGTCTGTTTGTTCACACAGACAATTTTTTCCCAAAGTCCCATCAAAATCGATCCAGCTGTTTCAGAGATTTCTGAAACGGCTGGATCGATTTTGACGGGACTTTTACTCCCATATAGTTAATGATGTAAAGAGTAAAGAAGTTGCATTATTTTAGTAAATAATATCCGATTCAAAAGCAACAAAACTTGCGGATAATACGGCGGGGCGCAACTAGTTATGAATTGAATTGACGAAAACTGTATTGTGTTTTGATTGTAATAATTTTTATTTTGCCATTTTACTCAAATATGAATGGTGCATGCGTGATAAAATGCATGATTTATTTTAAATCGGACTTGTCAGCAGCACAAACGTGTGATAAACATTGGTAAAATTATTGATTAGAATAAAATACGTTTATAATACTACTTTTTCCTGTCGTACAACCAGCGTTTGTGTTGATTTTCGCCAGGTTACCAAATATCATTGAAATCGATGCAGTAGTTTACTTTAGAATCTGTAACATTAAGTATTAAGTAAGGATTATAAAGCTGTAGATTTTATTTGTTTGGTTTTAGCGCTAATCTCAGAATCTACTATTTCGAATTGTAAAATTCTTCTAGGGGATGGATAGACCATGTATCAAGGAAAATTAAAGATTAAATAGCATCACATTACAACCAATGGGAGCTAGGCATTGTTGTGTTTTGAGGCTTCAGTAAAAGACGTGCCCAGGATAACTATCATTTAATTAGTTCTCACAGTATAGTCACTTTGCAATCTGGAATCAATCTGTTTGACATTCAGAGGAAGTGCTTCTATGACACACTCCAGTGACGTCACATTCTAGTATATTCATGTAGGGGTGCAAAACGGAGAAAAAATATTTATTTTGAAAGGCACAGCGTTGCGTGGTTCAGCTACAGTTGAGCCATTAAACCGTGCGAACTTAGTCATAAATTACTTTTATCAGACCTCTCGCTCACACTTATAGGCATATCGGAACTCTCGCTCGCACTCCTAGTGTTGTGTGTAACAATAAAAAGGGATTTGTCGATGGTCAAAAGCAGGTAATGAGGGAAAGGTTTAGGATATAATGAAAAATATTGTTTAGCATGAATTTTTATACCTGCTTCTAAAACATACAATATATTAAATGTTATAAAACTTATTGGAACAAAGTTCCTTATCGCACGTTGTGAAAGGGGGCTAGACGGAAGAAAATCTCACGAAAAGTTGTAACGACACTTTTTGCTATAGTAAGCTATTATAAGCCGTGCGGCGTGCGCATGTTTTTCTGTCTGTCTCTCTCTCTCTCTCTCTCTCTTACAGAAAGCAAGCCAGATATTTTCATTTCTATTTCGCATTGAACAGTGTGGTGTGGCGACGATTATTTTTGTTGAGTATATACAGGTTTTTTGTACATAATAAATAATAAAAAACAATAACAATAATGAATCCTGACAGTGAACTTCGTTCCATCCGGGTGTCCCTTGACACCTCTCAAGTTTTTATTACTATATACATATACGTAAATTTATTTATTAAAATTATTTATATTTTTATTTATTTCATACATAATTTAATAAACGAATCACTAATATTTAAACTAAAAATATTTCATTATATCGATTGAAAGTTCTTCTTAACGCATGAATGGACAGAGTATAACCGTTGATTAATAAATAGTTACTACGTAAGAGATACATCACCCTTACAAAAGTAAAAATACCTACGCTTAATAGCCTACAAGGTCATAATAATAATACCTGCTGCTCAGAACGAGAAGAATACCATAAGCACGTGCTCAGAGTCGAGACTGTGTTGCCCGCTGTGCGAGACACGTGCCAATGCGTCATCGTAAGAATGCGCTGGGGTTGTACTTATGATGATTATTGCAATAAAACGAATCTTGCCATTTAACCATATTTTTATTAGTCAATCAGATATGTTTTAGTTTTATATAATGACTACCTAAGCCCCGCGGTGCTACTCGCGTTTGTTATTTTTACCGCGGATAAGGTTACGGGGCAAAGCTAGTCCAAAAAAAAGTAGCCTAAGTTACTATCTATATATCATCATTATCTGCCAGTGAAAGTCCCGTCGAAATCGGTCCAGCCGTTCCAGAGATTAGCAGGAATAAACGGTTATTTTAATATTACAAACACTCCAATTTTATTTATTTGTTTAGATTGTATAGATAGATATAATTACTTTTAATTGTCTGTTATAAAATTTTATAGTTGAAAATATCCTAAACGCGTAAATAATTTTTATAAATAATCATATGGAAAGCAGGAGCGAAGGGATGAAAAATCAAGGGTTTTTTAAAGTTGTAAATTACCTAGTTTCGGCATTTTAAAGCGAAAATACGGAGAACATGCGTTGTGAGCGTTCAGGCGGGTGTTTGGCGGCCCTTTTTCGTTTGTGTGGTTGACGACACGCCAAACGATAGGCATATAGCCCGTGGCCTTGACCGAGTGAAGTAGGCTTCATATAACACAATTTTTATAAACACAATTTACTACTATTTTATCTACATTAGTCATCAATAGCGACCGAACTATATACATATTGAACCTAAGCATATACATATAATGCAGTAATAGCATATTTTACCTAAGATCTAGTTAAGGTGGATAATATCGGTACATTTTCAATTTTTCCCAGTTTAGTACACTTACCCTACAATCTGGAATGCGAAAATAGTGATGTATCCAGAATCCGACCAAATTTAATAGTCACAAAATATAAGGGTTATTGAGTCATAAATGTGTCTGGTCGGATTCGCATCGCATCGGATCGCATTTCGGATGATCAGCTGTGCATGTCTTTTGTTTTTAAGAAATGATCAAAGGCACAATCTTACCTTACCACTAAATATTTGGAATTTGATTGTTTACGTTTACAAAAATATTAAATAATTTTAATGTTATGATATGTTCTCTATCATCGCCTATCAAAGGGTAATTTACTAATTGCATGCTTATTTTATTATTACAAAAAATGGAATCTAGATTTTTTTCTTTATTGATTTCTAAAGTCAATCATTTAGTCTTTCATATTTTGCTAATTTTCGTACTTATTTTGCCAATTTTCGTGCATATTTCGAGCATTTTCCATGCTTATAACATGTTTCTTATGTTGCGTATAATCTGGTATCTATTCCTAAACGACCGCATTGTCCTAGATACCTACGTCTGAGCGACATCCGTTTATCGATAAACAGGACAACAGCATTGTCCCATTCCTATGAGGTATCTGATTTCACACGTATAGTAATGGCCCAACGTCAGCAAGTCAGTAGTGCTAATTCTGTTGTTGACATCACTGAACTAAACTTTCAATAACTGTTTTATTTTGATTTTGTCATTTTCTAAATTCTATTCTATTGTCAAATCGATCTATTGAATTTAAATCTGAAGTTTTCTTTCATTCAAAGTTTATTCACAAATTAGACAGCATGTCGTTTGTTTAAAAAAAAGAGGCGTGATGGCACTTACACATCGATTTTTTTTTGGTGTGATTTTTTTATCTTTATTTAATCTCAAATCTTTTGAACGTTTCATAGAAGAATAGCAATAATAAGTTATGGTAGACCATAACTTATCAGTAACATAAGTTGAGTAATCTAACTAATTTCGGTTATGTGAAACAAAACATACGATCCTTTTTTGTTTTATATACAGTTAAGGTAGTAGAGCTACGTTGTACGATTGGGCCGGCTCGACCGGGGCGGTGCTACCCTCGCACAGAAGATAACCGTAAAATGACAACGTTCGTGCTGTCGTGTTCCGTTGGTGAGTCCGAAACCGGAGGCCCAATGATGCAGAAGCATCACTAGCACGCCATGGTGTGGGTCACCATGCTGAACAGTTGCATTGTCTGCATTCGCAGTATGGTGACCACCACTCTTGGATTCTGCTCATGCTTTCCATTAGGCAGAGTAGTCATTTTGGCAGAGCCAAACATTAAAAAAAAAAAAAAAAAAAATCTGAGTAAGACAAATTCATTTCAACCAAAGAAAAGTAAACCCGTTAAACATAACTTTGGCTTACAATGATTTTATCATAAGAGAAGTCACCAGTACACGTTTTCTTGGATTAATTGTAGATAGCAAGTTCAATTGGAAGGAACATATTGACGCATTATGCAAATAAGTAAGCAGCCTAGCATATGCAATGTATAAACTTGCACCAACTTTAAATACTGACGCATTACTATCAGCTTATCATGGTCTTGTGGAATCTGTTCTTAGGTATGTGGTAATTTTCTGGGCAAATTCATCTAATAAGGAAATGGTATTCAAGATGCAAAAGTGATGCATACGTGTTCCACTATGTTCGGCCTCCAAACTATAGACAGCTGTAGGCCAACATTTATAAGACATAGTATTCTTACGCTTCCATCGCTTTGTATATTGGAAACAGCCTTATTTGTCAAGAAAAATCTATTCTTCTTTCATCTATTTCCACGAGTTGCTCACGTTTACAACGGTAGGAGCAATCGACGTGACAATAGTAGACTTTGTGTTCATCCCGCCAAATCAAGGTTATTGCAGAAAAGTATTGTGTGCAAAGCTCCAATAATTAATAATAAGATCCGTGCTGATATCAAAAAAATATTAAAGACAGAATTATTTAAAAGAACTTTAAAAAGACTTTGAATGATAAATGTTACTATAATGTCGATGAAGTAACAGAAGAACATTAATAAGTTTCAAAAGCCGTAGTGTAATGTACCATAGTCCATAACACTTTAACAACGCGTGACTACGGCTTTTGAAACTCGTTTCATACTTTTTCAGCGTCGTTTTTTGTCGTAGTTGGGTTTCAGTTTTTACTTTTTTTATTTAAAATGTTTTGGTGCCTCTATAATACTAATTTCTTTGCATAGTATAGTTTAAATAGATACGACAGAAATATCACAATTATCGAATAAATACAGACAAAGTCACGAGAAAATACTAATAATATATATATATTTTTGAAATGTACAAGTAACGCCCTTTCCAATGATACCAAACACGGCATATTTTACAGTACTTTATGTCGACCAGAGGGCGCCACATTAGATTCAGTGACACGTCATATAGTCTATAACCAGCGGACAATCAAGACGCTTCTAACAATACCTCATTTGTCCAGTTCTAATAAGCAGTTAAGGAGCTATGAGGGAACAAATGAACATACATACTGTGGCGACCGAGGCCTTCATGATGAGGAGGCATACAACCTCCTGTTACAAATGTATAACTGGCAGGTGAAATCTCCTGTTTGAAACAATTATTTTTAAATTTGATTTGTATAATTCTAAAACTGGAATTTGAAAAGGAAGAAGAGGAGATTCGCTGCAGGAGTCGAGGAGACAAGACCTCCTAGCAGTGAATTATAATTATCTGTATTATTATATTGTAAAATTCTGATATCATAGTAAAAGCGTATAGATATGTTTAGTCTTGTTATTTCCTAAAATTCAACTGCCTCGGTGGCGCAGTGGTAGCGTACGCGACTGCTGTTCTTGAGGTCTCGGGTTCGATTCCCGGGTCGGACCAAATGTTTGTATGATCTGCAAATATATGTTTCGGAGTTTGGGTGTTTTCTATGTATAATATGTATGTATTTACAAAAAAAAAGTATATAAGTATTTATATCAGTTGTTCTAGTACCCATAATACAGGCTCTGCTTAGTTTGGGACTAGATGACGTTAAAAAAAAAAAAAAAAAAAATAACAAAAAAAAAAAAAAAAAAAAAAGGTACACTCTTCGACCTGACTACATAAACCCCTAGGCGTCGTACTTGCAAGAGTACGGTTGCCGCACATATAGCCTGTCAAAATCATAACCCTCCTTTGGCTTCACCGTAGTCGGGTAAAAAGTAGTGTATATGACCCAATCTATCTTTATACCGAAATTCATCCAAATCAGTTCAGCAGTTTATCCATGAAAGCATAACAGACATAATTAGGTGCTTCCGAATTTATAATATTGGTATGAATTATTAAAAGTTTAATTGATCTATAATAATTATGTATTTAGAAATAAATAAATAAATAAATATTAAATAAATATTTTGGACATCTAACACACAACGCCATCTAGTCCCAAGCTAAGCAGAGCTTGTGTTATGGGTACTAGACAACTGATACAAATACATATATACTTTTTTTTTTTGTAAATACATACATATTATACATAGAAAACACCCAAACTCCGAAACAAATATTTGTAGATCATACAAACATTTGGTCCGACCCGGGAATCGAACCCGAGACCTCATGATCAGCAGTCGCACACGCCAACCGCGAGACCAACGAGGCAGTCAAAACATACATCATACATCATCAACATCTTCCTAGCCTTTATTAATCCCAAGATTTGGGGTCGGCTACTAGTTCAACCGGTTTTACCTGAATATCAGTTTTTACACGGAGCGACTGGCATCGGACCTCCGCAACCCTGAGGGTGAACTGAATTCGAAATTTGAACTAGTTGTCAGTATATTTGAGGGCACTGACTTCTCAATAACGATTGTCATAGATGTTCACGACAACTGGGACCGATGGCTTAACGTGCTCTCCGAGGCACGGGTGGGAAACATTGCCATCTTCCATACTCCGGGTTGCTATTACGAATTTCTTTTAATATCCGGGAATCGAACCCGATACCTCTTGATCAGCAGTCGCTTAAGCTAACCACTAGACCAACGAGGTAGTTTATTTAAAAATATATAATTAAAAAGTAATTAAAACATTACTTTAAAAGTTTTTTTTTCTCATTCCCCGGTTACGTCATTAAAACGCAATTTACCTACATATTAAAAATGTGTTTTGTTCTAATAACATGCTTAATAGGTCAAGTTTAATTAGTGTATTTTTATTAAACGTCTAAATGTAAACGACAGACACAAGATATTTATGTATGAAGTAGTAATAAAATATATATATGTAATTAAGTAAATTAATAAATATATATAAGTAAATTAATTATTGTCAAATAATTTAAGTTTAAGGGTGATCCTACACGGTAGTTATATACCGTTATAAAACATTGTATAACACGATAACATTTTATAACTTTTGTTACAATTTGTTATAAAATGTTATCCAACAATTGTTATCCAACATTCTCTAACATTTTATAACTGCTGTGTGGGAGCACCCTAAGAGGCGCTCATAGCCCAGTTGCACTCGGTGATTAGAAACAATCACCGAGGGTAAGCAATGAAGGCGCGCCAGTACCTGGATGGGTGACCGCTGTTGGCGTGATACCATGAGCGTCTCCGTGATTCGGAGGTCACGTTAAGCAGTCGGTCCCAACTGGGTGGGGGATCTGGGCGGCTTGGTGGCTATCATTGGTGGGGCTCTTACCGACCCGTCCCGAGGTCACGGCTGGGTGGCCGCCCTCGTGGACGGCATCGGCACTGTTGGGGCGTATTTCTCGCCCAACAGGAGCCTCGCCGACTTCGAAAGCTTCCTTGTCGAGTTGGGTGCCGTCGTGAACAGGTACCACCCTCGCCCGGTGCTGTTGCTCGGGGATCTAAACGCCAAGTCTGCGGCGTGGGGATCCCCGCTCACCGATGCCAAAGGCGAGGCACTAGAGGAGTGGGCCGTCACGACCGGCTTGACCGTCCTGAATCGGGGCTCGGTCTACACGTGCGTGCGGCAGCGGGGCGGTTCCATAGTGGACGTCTCGTTCGCAAGCCCCGCTGTCGCTGGCCGTGTCCACGACTGGCGTGTCGCCGTGGGGGTGGAGACGTTGTCGGATCATCGTTACATCCGTTTCAGCGTCTCCGCCCACGCCGCGGGCGGTCGCAGGCCATCGGCCCTGCGGACGGACGGTCCGCGCTGGGCGCGTAAGCGCCTCGACAGGGAGCTACTCGAGGAGGCTGCTATTGTGCAGGCTTGACTACGGGAGTCGGCAACGACCGGACCCGTCGACGTCGAAGAGGAGGCGCAGTGGTTTCACGGGGCGATGACGCAAATCAGCGACGCGTCCATGCCCCGGATCCACACACAACCCAGGAGGCGCCAGGTGTACTGGTGGTCCGCCGAGATCGCACAGTTGCGAGTCTCGTGCGTTCGTGTCAGGCGCCAGTACACCCGATACCGAAGAAGACGTCGTCGGGTCCCTGAGGAAGAAGCCGCGCTGTATGAGGTGTACCGCGCGGCTAAGCAGGCTCTGCAGCTGGCCATCGGTGAGGCGAAAACGCGAGCCAGGGAGGAGATGTTGGAGACTCTAAGCCGGGATCCGTGGGGGCGTCCTTATCTCTCGGTCCGAGGGAAAATCGGACCTTGGGCGCCTCCAATTACGGAGAGTCTCCAACCCGAGCTGCTGGAGGACGTGGTCGCAGCCCTCTTTCCGGCACAAGCGGAGTACACGCCGCCGCCGATGGCACTGCCCACAGCTGCGGAGTCTGAAGAGGAGGACGCCAACGTCCCAGAGGTGACACAGGCAGAGTTGGGGGCGGCCGTGTTGCGGCTCCGGGCGAAGAGCACTGCCCCGGGGCCCGATGGCATTCACGGCTGCGTGTTGGTCCTGGCTCTAAAGGAGTTGGAGCCCCAACTGATAGGTCTTTACTCAGCGTGCCTAGTGCAGGGCCAGCTGCCCGCTCAGTGGAAAGCTGGTCGTCTGGTCCTGCTCAGAAAGGTGGGGCGCCCTGCGGACTCGCCGTCCGCGTACCGGCCCATAGTGTTGCTGGACGAGGTGGGAAAGCTATTCGAGCGGATAGTCGCAGCCCGCCTCGTCCGCCACTTGGGCGAGGAGGGGCCGAACCTGGCGGAGTGCCAGTTCGGGTTTCGGCATGGGCGCTCCACCATTTCGGCGATTTCGCGAGTGAGAGACCTGGCGGAGGAAGCAGTGTCCCGGGGCGGGGTGATGTTGGCGGTGTCCTTGGACATCTCCAATGCCTTCAACACTCTGCCCTGGAGCTGTATCCGGGAGGCACTGCGTTACCATCGGGTGCCTCCCTACCTCCGCCGCATCGTTGGGGCTTATCTGACGGAGAGGTGTGTCACCTATCTGGGACGTGATGGCAGACACCAGCGCCTCATGTCGTGCGGTGTTCCACAGGGTTCGGTCTTGGGCCCACTGCTGTGGAACATCGGTTACGACTGGGTGCTGCGAGGCGAGCTCCAACCGGGGGTGGACCTGACGTGTTACGCTGACGACACGCTGGTCACTGCCCGGGGGAGCTCATACAGGGAAGCAACGTTGTTAGCGACGGCGGCGGTCTCACAGGTGGTGAGCCGCATACGGCGCCTTGGCCTGGAGGTAGCCCTCAACAAGTCGGAGGCCATAGCTTTTCATGGTCCCCGACGGGCGCCGCCGCCGGGTTTGCACATGGTGGTTGGGGGGGCTAGTATCGCTGTCGAGCCCACCTTAAAATATCTGGGACTGGTGCTCGACAGCCGGTGGGATTTTGGCCCTCACTTCCGGCGGCTGGAGCCCAAGTTGATGGGCGCGGCGGGAGCGCTGTCAACGTTGCTTCCCAACGGGACGGACCCGAGCGCCGCCTGCAGGCGGTTGTACGAGGGGGTCGTGCGATCGATGGCTCTATATGGGGCCCCGATTTGGGCGGCTGACCTGACGGCCGGTTCAATCACCGTCCTGCGGAGGCCGCAGAGGGTGATGGCCGTCAGAGTCATTAGGGGTTATCGCACGATCTCCTACGAGGCGGCTTGCGTACTGGCCGGATCTCCGCCCTGGGACCTGGAGGCAAAAGTCCTCGCGTCA
Source organism: Spilosoma lubricipeda (assembly GCA_905220595.1). NCBI lineage: Eukaryota > Metazoa > Arthropoda > Insecta > Lepidoptera > Erebidae > Spilosoma > Spilosoma lubricipeda. The sequence goes on from HG992297.1 coordinate 12,160,009, forward strand.
TTACATTGGTGGCGTGAGGACGCGCGGGCTCGCGGCGAGGGACTGACGCATCGAACTGTCGAGCTGCGTCGGTCACAGCTGCGAGAGGTCCTTGTGGCGGAATGGCGGGACAGGCTTTCAAGTCCTTCCGCCGGCCTCGTCACCATCGAGGCCATCCGGCCAGTGCTCGACCTGTGGCTCGGGAGAAGGCACGGCTCCCTCTCGTTCCGTGTGACGCAGGTCCTCTCGGGGCATGGCTGCTTCGGGAGGTTCCTGTGTCGCATAGGCAGGGAGCCGGACGCTCGGTGTCACCACTGCGTCGACTGTCGGGAGGACACGGCGTGGCATACGCTGGCAGAGTGTGCCGCTTGGGAGGGGCCACGCCGTGCCCTCGTCTCTGTAGTAGGCAGTGACCTCTCGCTGCCGGCCGTAGTTCGTTCTATGGTCGACGGCGAGGAGTCCTGGGACGCGGTGGTGTCCTTCTGCGAAGCAGTCATCTCGCAGAAGGAGGCTGCGGAAAGGGAAAGGGAGATCCTGACCTCTCTCTCGGCCCGCAGCAGACGCACCGGGCGTCGGAGGAGGGCATACGCTGCCCTCCACCGGCCTCCGTAACAGGGTCCAGGGGCGACGGACTTGGGGATGTTCGTCGCCCCCCTAATCAACTGGACCCGGGGTGGCGGCGCGTAGTGTTCCCGTGCGCCCCTCTTAGAAGTCGCGAGGGGAGTCTTTCCCTCGCTGACGAGAAGTGGCCCGCAAAGGCGGGCCGGCACCAGTCGGGGATTGCGGTTGTCTCTCAAGTTCCCGCGATCCCCGGCGTAAGTGTGAGAAGGAACACCGGGGGGTTTTAGTCAGTAGAAGTCTGACAGACCCCTTCGCCCTTTCCCCAGGGCGAAGGACATCCAAGAGGATTTCCCCCCGTCAAAAAAAAAAAAAAAAAAAAAAAAAAAAAAAAAAAAAAAAAAAAAAAAAAAAAAAAAAAAAAAAACAGTCGGTCCCGGCTGTTATCGTAGGATAACAGTCGTGACGCTTAGTTGGAGGCCTTTAGGCGGCTTAAAGACATCCAACGGCAAGATTACGTAGCCACAAGTCTTGCCAGTCTCCAAACCGCACTTGGCCAGCCTGGGGACCTATGGCCTTAACCCGACCGAGACGACCTTTGTATATTATATTTTCTGGGTGCACGGACGTGCCCCCGCCAAGACGAGTCAGGCAAGGGGATTACCTACCTTTTCTCAAAGTATTTTTTTGAACCCTCATAACTTTTGTTTTCGATATACCAGATCGTTCTCAGGTTGTGATGTCAATAATAAAATAATTAAACATACAAAGTTTCAATTGCAAAGCCCTTTAATAATAAAAAAAATAATTCAATTTTGCAGCTCTGATACTTTAGATTTTATTGATATCTAAAAAGATACCGATTTCGTCATTAACACACTGATGATCATCGAAACTGTTAGGGTACTTCCTGAAGTACTAAAAATTTGGTATGTAAACTAAGTCTCAATTGTTTTACTTTCTATCATCAGCTCATGTGAATAACTGAAAGAACACAAATTAAGGTCTATACGTACGTGTGATATTCAAAATCATGCTCTAACCCCTAACTGTTGAAGAGTTTTACCTTCTATCATTTGCTCACCTAAATAACTTGAAAATATACAACTAAAGTTAACATACATATATATAACACTAGGCGACCCACGCAACCTTGTTTGCGTCTCCTATTGCTTGTAGCGTGATAATTTTTCCCCGTTTTTGTAACATTCTTCATTGTTGCTACGCACCTGTAGGTTTTAGCGTGATGATATATAGCCTATAGCCTTCCTCAATTAATGGGCTATCTAACACTGAAAGAATTTTTCAAATCGGACCAGCGGTTCCTGAGATTAGCGTGTTCAAACAAACAAACTCTTCAGCTTTATATATTAGTATAGATTTAAAGATTAATCCTCCAACTATAAACCGTTAAGGAGTTGTACCTTACATCATCAGCTCATCGTCATGAAATGATGGCTACCAGACGCAAATACCGAAGTAACTTCAGAAAATATACGAAACACATTTATGTGACGGTACATGGCTAAACAAATTTATCAATAATATCGAAAAAGTGCGGGTGGACGAAGAACCTTCACGGATTCGACGACGGAGGGCGTGCGCCGCTGAGCCAGTCAGCCTGTGTCCACGGCCAGTGCAACCTTGTCGAAACATCAGGCAAAACAGAGGTATGTAATACCTTTTAATGAGTGATCGCGTTAATTCCCGTAAAAGTAATTGTTACTATATCATATTCTCAAAGCTTTAAATTAATCAATGTTCACGGCCTTTAAAAAATACACTTGTGTTTATTTCGGTATTTTTTCCCAAAGTGAGTCTTGGGAAATGCCGGTGCTTTCTATCTGTAAATTCTGGCGTGTAAAACTGTATCTGTAACAGATTTACTTACAAATTTTAACATTTAGATTAACCCTCTGCTTTATTCGCAACCAGTTTCAAATCTAGAAATAAAAATATTTCCAGTGCAACCTGTTCCGCATGAAGAAGATTTTCCTGTTAGACAACTGGTCACGAAACTTGGTTGTCACCTATACAAATAAATAAAAGTGAGTGTCTGTTAGTAATATTAAAATAGCCCTTTTTTACTAAATGCTAATGTATGTATATACACGGTACAATTAATAAAATAACCTTTGTTTACAAATTTTGTCAGTCCGTCTGATTTTTCCTCTAATCTCTGGAACGGCACGACGGATTTAGACGAGACCTTCACTGGCAAATAGGTGCTGTAATAAGGACTAACTTAGGATACTTTTTTAGGCAAATTCTGCCCCGCGATGTTACACGTGCTTGTAAACGTAAAACAACAACCGCGGATAGCACCGCGGGACTTAGCTAGTCGCCCATTAAGTTTAGAAGCAACTTTTGTTGGTTTATGGCGGTTGGCATAGTTCAGGCTCTACCTGGCTTATAATCAGACGGTCGTGCGTGAGATACGATAAAAATAATTTATTATTGTTATGTGTGCAAATTATGTACGATAAGTTATTTATAAGTAAAACTTGTTGTAACTTGATTCACTATACTTATATTGCTTATTGGATTATGAGATAGTACGTAGAAGACTGTTTATAATCGTTTCTGTACAAGATTATCAAGATTTGACGACTTAGTTAAGGCATTTATTACATTCGTGAAAAAATTTTTTGTTTTGATTTAAAGTGTTCTTTTTTAATAGAAGAAAAAGGAGATATAATGGGAGTTCTGGTTCAAATATTGGCGACTTTTTTATGTGAGTATTATTATTATTTAAATATTATTTTGTTTCGGGTGTCAAAGAAATACCTTTTTAATACGATTTTATTATCTTTATCTACATGTTTGCTTCTAGCAGCCTTTTTGATTTTTGATTTATTAATGTAGTAATTAAAAAATAACTAATAAACTTGATAACGTTGTATGAATGGAATATATTATGGCTTTTTAATGATATTGATGTATTTTTATATGGTAGTTATTTTCTGCTTAGAAATGTGTACTTAAGTTACATATCAGATAAAAACATGAAGAAAATATGAATACTATAAAACATCAACGAATAATAATGTCATAACCAATTATCTATACAAATAAATAGAATTGGAGTGTCTGTTTGTAATATTAAAATAACCGCTTTTTAATAAATGCATATGTATGTATACACGGTACATATACCAAAAATATAGTTAAAAAAATGTTTGTCTGTCTGTCTGTTTGTTCCGGTAATCTCTGGAACGGCTGGTCGGATTTTGACGGGACTTTCACTGGCAGGTAACTGATGATCCAGGGAGTAACTTAGGCTACTTTTTTTAGACTAACTTTGCCCCGCGGCGTTACTCGCGGTACAACAATAAACGCGGGTAACACCGCGGGGTTCAGCTAGTATTCTATAAAATAACATCAATTTCATAACTAAACTATACTGAACAAAGTGCGTTTTTTTTGTTAATCTATACATCTATACAAATAAATAAAATTGGAGTGTCTGTTTGTAATATTAAAATAACAGCTTTTTAATCAATGCTTAAGTATGTATACACGATACATATACCAAGAATGTAGTTTAAAAAAAAATTGTCTGTCTGTCTGTCTGTCTGTCTGTCTGTCTGTCTGTCCGTCTGTCTGTTTGTTCCTTGTAATCTCTGGAACGGCTGGATGGATTTGGACGGGACTTTCACAGGTAGGTAGCTGATGATCCAGTGAGTAACTTAGGCTACTAAAACTAACTTTGTCCCGCGGCGTTACTCGCGGTGCAACAATAACCACGGGTAACACCGCGGTGTTCAGCTAGTCATTAATAGAATGAAAGTTTTGCATAAAGAACTTTTTTAATCCATATTAAACCTATGATTTATAGTCTTACTAAATTACCTGAGAGCACTTTATAAAATTGAAGCCAAATATTCATAGATTTATATATATATGATTATCATTCAACTCTCTTGTTAAACCTTCCAGTATCTTTTTCCTGTATGAACATGGGTCTCATATACACCTGGCCATCATCTACGATCCTGCTGTTCAAGTCAGAGAACACAACATTACACCGCCCCATGGAGGGCGTGGAGACGGCTCTGTTCGGCAGTCTGCCGGCTATTGGCTCCTTGATCGTTCATCCTGTGGCTGGGATATTTTTGGATAAGTTTGGACGAAAGCGTACTGCGTTAATTACTTCATTGATTTTTGTGGTAAGTTTTATTGTTTTATAATACTTTACAATATCATGTGGTAGTGAGGCAGGCGACCATTAATCGTGGGGCATAAGCATACAAATGTGTTTAATCCTGTCTAGCAGTGGTGCTTCCTTTGGAATGTAAGGGTTGTGAATAGCCTGATCCGGCCCATAGAGATAAAGCTAAGCACTCACAGATCAATCACCGGTGGACAGTTCAAACCAGAGTCAAACTCAAGAAAAACATCAAGAAATCTTAATTTGATTTTCCATTAAACAATAATTGCGCAATTGGAGAGGCCTATGTCCAGCAGTGGACTGCGATAGGCTGATGATGATAATAATACATATTACGATGGAATATTGAACTGATTAATACATAACACAGTGCTATCTTCTTCAATTTAAGATGTATATTATAGAATCGTCCTTGAACTTCTGCATTTAAATAAGTCTACGTTCGAGAAAATTTTACGTAGACTCGTTTTGAGTGAGGCTCTAAAAGGGCATATATAGGCAAGAGTAAGAGAAACAATATTTTATTGAGTTACAAGCGACCTGGCGTGGCTTCGCACAGATGAAATCCCTTGAGTATTCTAAAAGAACTAAGGCAACAGACACAGCAACTTCATTTTTACAAGCTTTTTATTAACTTGCAATGTATATAACTTGGGGTGTAATCTTGCAACTCAATTTTGAAGCTGATATCTTTACCTGATTTTGCTGTAATTTCGCAAGAACATGTAAACAGCGTGACAATGCAATACTATGGTGACATGGAGTTGATCTGATGCTTGAGCTAGAAGATGGGCATAGGAACTCTGTAAAAAAACGTTGCTGCACCATCAAGTTTGGACTCTTTCAATTCGTCTCGACAAGTACTTTATGAGGGCATTCCAATAAAAGCTTGTTTTTAAAAAGATTTTGACTTAATTTAATATCCTTTGTAAATAGATCAGCATGAACCGACTCGTTTAGATACTTACTACTTACTGAATTTTTAACCTTTTAGCTAATTTTATTTTAAAAGTTCGCAAACAAAGTTAAAGAAACTCTAAGTTTCACACCACTACATATATCTCTCTCACATCTATTGGTCTAAGCGTGTTTTTAAAAATCCTATCTTAAACACGCCTGGCACATTTATTAAAACGTGAAAAATGATCAGATTGTTTCGGAGTTCCGTATTCCGAATTTGCTTCCGCGTGCAATATTTAAACGGTATCTTATCTATACAAATAAATAAAATTGAAGTGTCTCTTTGTAATATTAAAATAACTGCTTTTTAGTAAATGCATATACCGAAATAACATTTTTTTTAAATTTTGTCTCTCTGTCTGTTTGTTCCGGGTAATATCTGAAACGGCTGTTCCGATTTTGGCAGGACTTTCACTGGCAGATAGCTGATGATCTAAGGAGCAACTTAGGCTACTTTTTTTAGACTAGCTTTACCCGCAGTAAGACAATAACCGCGGATAACACCGCGGGGTTCAGCTAGTAAAAATCTTACTAATATTATAAATGCGAAAGTTTGTAAGGATGGATGGATGTTTGTTACTCTTTCACGCAAAAACTACTGACCGGATTTGGATGAAACTTTACGGTAATATAGCTTATACATCAGAATAACACATAGGCTACTATTTGCCGCGATAACCGACATATAGGCGGGCGGAACCGCGGGCAACAACTAGTTATCTATAATCTTTCCGTATGATTTCCGTGTACCCTTTCCAATATGATATCAGCAGCCTCTTATAGTTAATTGATGGACGCAAGCATCTCCTTAGCAAGGTGATTTTGGCAAATTATACCATGCAGGTCAGGCGGGTTGTTACAGCATATGCTTCGAGTTTTCCTTGTCTTTGCTGTGCAGTAATTCCGTGTACGTTACTTCCTTAATCGCCTTTACCGAGTACAACACTTTAGACTGCCTCGTTGGTCTCGCGGTTGGCGTGTGCGACTGCTGATCGTGAAGTCTCGGGTTCGATTCCCGGGTCGGACCAAATGTTTGTATCATCTACAAATATTTGTTTCGGAGTTTGGGTGTTTTCTATGTATAATATGTATGCATTTACAAAAAAAGTATATATGTATTTGTATCAGTGGTCTTGCTTGTGGTATGGGTACTACCCTTATCACAAGCTCAGCTTAGCTTGGGACTTGATGGCGTTGTGTGATAGATGTCCGCAATATTTAAAATATTTATTTTTAACACCCATGTTTCAACAGCTAATTTTTACGCATTAAAGCAGAACGATAGATAACATGTGGTACTTCCAAAAATAAATATATTGAATGAAATAATGTAATATGCCATCTATAGTTATAAAATAACATATCCTAACTGACTGACTGACTGATTCATCATTGCTGAGCGTAACCTATTATAGTTAGAGCTATGAAATTTGGTGAGTAGGATCGTTTCATTGAGTAGATACCCACTAAAAAAGGAATTTCAGAATTTCTACCCCCGAGGGGGTGAAATAGGGGTTGAAAGTTTGTATTGAAGTCCGTCATTTTTAAGTTAGAAACCTCCAACTTAATTTTTTGGGCTACTGATGAAAAATGAATAAATACATATTTAAGCGTTTCTGAATATTCTACCCCTTGTTTTTGAATACTTTTATGTATTTTCCTTGGATTTGGCAGTTATCCATAGCTTTCCAAATGAAGTCGGAGATCGAATCGAAACAGTTTTAATTAAATACATATAATCAATTTTATAGCTAGCTTATGTATATTTTTATAAGAGTATTTCTGCCAATGCTGGCGGGTTTCTCCGCTTGGGTGACGAAGGTTTCCGCCATCACATAAAGTAGATTTGCAACTATATTTTAAAGCAGTTATCCTCATTCGATTATTACATCACTTGAAGTATATGTTTAGTTACGATAATACAAATTAAATGTAATAAAACATAGATGTGTTATTTTATATTCATAACTTTATATAACACTAACTGACCCGCGCAACTTTGTTTTAAATGAACCCATAAGAATAATAACAATATCTATTTGTTCAATCTTTCTATTAATAATATTACAATGTATACTTAAACAATTAAGTACATGCACTATTAAATAGCGGTATCTGCGCTCGTGGCTCAGTTACACTCGGTGATTAGAAATAATCGCCTAGGGAAAGCAACGACGGCGTGGTCAGTTTCTGGATGGGTGACCTCTGGTGGTACGATGAGCGTCTCCGTGATTCGGAGGTCACGTTAAAAAGTCGGTCCCGGTCGTTGTCATAAGATAACAGTCGTGAAGCTTAGTTGGAGGCCCTTGGGCGGCTTAAAATATCCAACGGCAAGATTATGTAGCCACAACGATGTTCCCCAAGGAGCACCAACTATCCCCATCTTGGGCAGTCCACATCCATCCGCTGCTAGCCAACTTCTTTAAATCCTCAGTCCGTTGTATGTAACACTAGCAGACCCACGCAACCTCGTTTGCGTCTCCTATTGCCTGTCGCGTGATAATTTTCCCCCGTTTTTCAAACATTTTTCATTGATGCTCCTCTCCTATTGGTCTTAGCGTGATGATATATAGCCTATAGCCTTCCTCGATAAATGGGCTATCTAACACCGAAATCATTTTTCAAATCGGACCAGTAGTTCCTGAGATTAGCGTGTTCAAACAAACAAACGAACAAACAAACAAACTCTTCAGCTTTATATATTAGTATAGATTTGTTTACATCTCTCAAAAGGAATTAATTTTCCGCGTTTTCATTGATACTCCGCTCCTATAGTTTGTAGCATGATAATAATAATAATGCATATTTTTATTGTACACAAAATTAATGTTATTAGTCTCTTTATTGTATACTAGCTGAAGCTCGCGGCTCCACCCGCATATATGTCTGTTATCGCGGCAAATAGTAGCCTATGTGTTATTCTGATGTATATGCTATATATATATATTACTGTTAAGTTTCATCCAAATCCGTTTAGTAGTTATTGCGTGAAAGAGTAACAAACATCCATCCATACTTACAAACTTTCGCGTTTATAATATTAGTGGGATTATCTCTCTAATTATTCATGGCATTAAGCTATATAGCCTTTAGACTTCCTCGGTATGGGCTATCCGATACTAAGAGATTTTTTTTCCGTACCTGTAGTTTCAGAGATTATCACGTACAAACCAGTTCTTCATCTTTGTAATTAGTATAGACTAGCTACATACCGAACAACACACCCCGGGATCAACGCCGCGGAGCGAGTGTAGTCAAAAAAAGTGACCTAATTTATGCCTTATATCATCAGCTATCTGCCAGTGAAATTCCCGTCAAAATCGGTTTAGCCGTTCTAGAGATTACCGGGAACCGGAACAAACAGACGGACAATTTTTTTTTTTAATTTGATTACCAAATATACTTTCGCATGCATTTAATGAGAAGTTCTATTTTTGTAGTTATAAACTGACAAACAGACACTTCGCTTTTATTTCTTTGTATAAAATAGATGTATGGATAACTGTAAATAGTGTTGAGAAATCAAACAGCTGATGTGCATGCACTTCCTAGTGTTACGATGCAAAAACCTGTATTGAACGTGGTTTGATTACATATTTATTGAGTTAATTTAATCGATACGTTTTTCCTCATATGTCATCGATATAACTGAAACATCTAATAGATTTTATTTAAAATTCTAATCAAATTTTAGCTCAAGTCTGTTCTTGAAGGAAAAGGTCTTCGGACTCATTTTTATACAACGACTAGCCGACCCACGCAACCTCGTTTGCGTCTCCTATTAGCCGTAGCGTGATAATTTTCCCCCGTTTTTGTAACATTCTTCATTGGTGCTCCGCTCCTGTAGGTCTTAGCGTGATGATATATAGCCTATAGCCTTTCTCGATAAATGGGCTATCTAACACTGAAAGATTTTTTTAAATCGGAAGCGTAGTTCCTGAGATTAGCGCGTTCAAACAAACAAACAAACAAACAAACAAACTCTTCAGCTTTATATATTAGAATAGATTTAATATAGATTTATATGAAAACAACGTTTTGATTAAAAAAATGACTTTTAGCGATAGCCAGTAATTTTTTTTTAAAAGAAAACCGACACTAACGACCATGAAATGGACACAAAGAAGACACAGACATCCTACAACAATTCTGTGCATCACAAAAAGTGTTGTCCCATGTGAGAATGACAATCACTTATTCCATTACATCATCTAGGCAGTCACATATATTTATACAAACCTGATCTGCTCGAGCTTTTGTCTCCCAACTGTCTGTATAGGAATTTACATTACCTACCATTTTCTTATATTCTAAATTTAAAATTTATTTTGCACTATACTCCCAAATTGTTTCCTTGAAAAAACCTAATTCATGTCAAAGAAATAAAATAAAACATCAAAAAAGGTTGAACGTCCGTCCAAGCGATCTCTACCTAAAATCTTTTTTTTTATTCACTGCTAAACACGAGTTATGTTTTAAATTTAACATGTAGGTAAAACATTACGTTAATCCTTACTTATGTTATTAATTTAAATGTAAGTTTGATTTTCTTTCGAACGTAAATAATAGAATCGATTTTTTTTTTTAACTAATGTAAACATTATCAACGAGTTATATGGGATACTTTTCACCACGATAACCGAAACATACGCGGGTGGAGAAGCGGGCAAAGCCAGAATAAAAAAAAAAAATTCTTGAACTGCCTTATCTATACAATTTTTTTTTTTATATTTCGGACATCTAACACACAACGCCATCTAGTCCCAAGCTAAGCAGAGCTTGTGTTATCGGTACTAGACAACTGATACAAATACATATATTCTTTTTTTTGTAAATACATACACATTATACCTAGAAAACACCCAAACTCCGAAATAAATATTTGTACATCATACAAACATTTGGTCCGACCCGGAAATCGAACCCGAGACCTCATGATCAGCAATCGCACACGCCAACAACGAGACCAACGAGGCAATCAAAATCAAAATCAAAATAAATAAAATTAGAGTGTCTGTTTGTACTATTAAAATAACAGCTTTTGTAAATGTACTTAAAAAAAAATTGTCTGTCTGTCTGTCTTTTTGTTCCGGGTAATCTCTGGAACGGCTGGACGGATTTTGACGGGATTTTCACTGGCAGTTACTACAAAGCATGATATAGAAGATCAAAACTTCTTTTCTAAGGAAAAGCCTATGTTTAGATAGGCTTAAAGATGATGAAATCTAAATTGATTTTTCTTTTCAGATGTCCTGGTCTATAATAGCATTATCCAACAAAGTGGAAGCAATTCTTTTTGCGGCATTTCTTTCTGGATTCGGGTATGCAATTTTTCTGGAAGTCACGATATATATCAGTGAGATTGCACAAGATTCCATAAGAGGAGTATTGACCTCTTGTCCGAACCAATTTAGCGGTTTTGGAATCCTGATCTCATATTTTCTTGGAGGCTCTCTTGAGTACTACACGATGGTGTATACTTATCTCACCTTGACGGTGGTTGGAGTTCTCATGATAGCTGTTTTGAAGGAATCTCCTGTTACTCTCATGGCTCAAGGGAGAGAACGAGTAAGTTGAATTTTGAGCTTATTATTAAATTTTGTTCAAATATTTGTTATTAAATAACCTATCATTTGAAGTACTAGTTCTTTAAAAGATAGTTCTTGTATCAAATCTTTAATGCTCCCTTGCACGCTCGGCTCAGGCGGTACGTGACAATGACTCATGCTTTTTCGTGCGTGCAGCCAGCGTTCACGTCAAAAACCTATTGTATTTCTGTAATATCTTTTGGTTTGCTTTCAGGAAGCGGCAAAATCGTTGGCTTTTTATCGAAGCTCAAACCAAACATCCAAAGAAATAGTAACAGAGTTGAATAATATAAGACGTACTCTCAAAACTAATTCTGAAGGTAAGTTCAAAATATATCCTACTTAATATTAAAAATGCGAAAGTTTGTAAGGATGGATGGATGTTTGGATGGATGTTTGTTACTCTTTCACGCAAAAACTACTGAACGGATTTGGACGAAACTTTACAGTAATATAGCTTATACATCAGAATAACACATAGGCTACTATTTGCCGCGATAACCGACATATACGCGGGCGGAGCCGCGGGCAACAACTAGTAATTAGATATCTTAAAAGCTAGATTCCAAAAGAATCTTGATGGTTACCATGCTGTGATTAGTTATGACCCAAATTATAATTATCGTTTTTATTTACTGAGAGAATGTTCTTTGCTTTTTAAGAAGGTTGTCTGGACTTGAAAAGAGACATAGATCCCTGGGTTTGTTTCTTTCTTTCTTCTCATGGCTAGTCCAGTTAGGAAAGGCCGAATTCATCTAATCAAAAAAACAAACACAAAGCAGTCATGAGGGCTACCGACAGAAGTAAAAACTCAAAAATGTAAGCAATCAGTTGTTTAAGCTCACCTGAAATGAATTTTTAAATAAAATGCGCGACAAAAAGAAGTAAAAAATTATTGTGAAGTTATAAAAGTTTAATTTAATGCTATACAATATAAACATATTACCAGTCATGTCATATTAGACAGTCGAGCCATCAGCTGTCTCGATGTACACTCGCACCTGCGCCGCAGTCTTACGATCAGGTCACGTGTCCTGTCGGGACGTGTCCTCTCACGAGTTTAACATTTTTGACCCATCCCAAAATTTATTTGCTTGTGTTCAACGCCGCTATACAAGTTTTCATTTAAATTTTTTTTTATGTAAACTAAGTTCAAAATAAATTCTTTCATTTCAGTTCTATTATCTTCTCTTACCTTCATAAAAAGAGTGTTCATATTTTGCCAACTTATATTTTTCTACTAGCCGACCCACGCAACCTCGTTTGCGTCTCCTATTGCCCGTAGCGTGATAATTTTCCCCCGTTTTCGTAACATTCTTCATTATTACTCCGCTTCTGTAGGTCTTAGCGTGATGATATGTAGCTTATAGCCTTCCTCGATAAATGGGTTATCTAGCAATAAAAGCATTTTTCAAATCGGACCAGCGGTTTTTGAGATTAGCGTGTTCAAACAAACAAACTCTTCAGCTTTATATATTAGTATAGATAGATAGATTATTAAGTCTATTGCTGGCATAAAATAACTGTAATATCAAATACAGCAGTATTCAACATGCTGGTAAACGTACTTAAATATGTTAAATCCCTGAACTACAGGTGTAAAAAGCAAATGAACTACAAATTTGCGTTAATATTTGTTCAGAATATAATGGCGTTGCACGTGTGATGTTAGCGTACTTCGGCCGTGTCCTCAGCTGACAGTTGGTACCTAGAAAGAAGAAAATATAATTTTATTGTTTCTCTTCTAAACTCTTCCTTTTCATTTCTACAGAGGGTTACTCTCTAACGCAAGGAGGAGCGGAGGAAGGTGGACCGGAGTTGGAACCTTCGAAAATTTCCTGTTGGCAACTCTTCAGTAAGCCCTTTTTTGATAGATTTTTTCTTTACTTAGTTTCTTCCGCTCTGCTTTTCTGTGAATTTTTTTTAATGGTTAAGGCTCAAACGAACAGACGTATTACCTGATGGTAAGCGATCACTGCCACCCATGGACAATCGCAACACCAGAAGAGTTACAAGTGCGTTGCCAGCCTTTGGCATACGCGCCTCCGGTGTCCTCACTCACTCAGTGAAACACAGCGCAAGCGTTATTTCATACCGGTTTTCTGTGAGACTGTGAGATCACTCCGATCGAGTCAGCCCATTCATGCCGAAGCGTGGCTCTCCCACTGTAAAAATATGGAAAACTTTATTTCAATAATTATACTCGTAATCTATAGTGTCGCAGGGTGTGTAATGGATTAAGAAAACAATATAGTGTCACCAGAGTCGTGACATTCGTCATAAGATCGCAGAGTACGGCTTAGTTCGCCCATTATACCACTGTTTTAATTTGTTTATAGTCTAGATTGTGTCTTTCATTATTATGACAGCATAAAGAGTAATAAAGAGTTCCTATTTATCTAAGTGTCGACTAAAGAACAAACTAAGCAAAACAACAGAATACTAATGAGAAGGAAATGTTGATACAAACCATATATCAACTCTTCTGCGTTCCTACTACCAGACAATAGATTTCAATCATTATAAATGATGGTAGTATCCCCTGTACCCGTTTCCAACGTGCTATATACCAATACCTCCCTTTTAAAAGGAGATTTTCTTTCTAGATTTAAAAAGAAGTAATAATCTTAATGTTTCAGAAACCACACCCTCTACACGTCGTCAATTTACTCTGGTCATGGTATTACACACTGTATTCGTGTGCCAGGGTCTTCCAGTAGTGCAGGTGTACGCTGAACCAATGTTTGCTGAAGCAGTGGGTGACACTCTGTCTCCAAACCTGTGCACCGTAATCTTGGGCCTAGTGGTGTTGCTTGCTGGGATCGTATCTGCGTATCTAACTGATGTAGTTGGCAGGCGCGTAAGTTGGCTTTAAGATTACAGAATACAACTAATATTTTACTTTTTTAGTATATATCATGATCAAGTGAGGTACAGTAATATATGTCCATACGGACTCGTAAACTTGAAACACTCCGTATCTGCAACCCTATTCGTGGATTTCGTAAGAGCAGGGAAAAGCAAGGAGCATACTATGCAGAATAATGGCACTGTATAAAGGAGATCTAGAAACAAACCTTATACCCATAGAGCAACACAGGCCGGCGGACCGGAGGGGTGTAGCCATAGTATCTTTTCCCGATACAAAACAGTCATTTTTGCGTGTGGGGGGGGGGGGTTATGAAGTCTTCACACATGCCTATTTTAGACTCACATACTAAAACAATCAACTATCGCTATACTATACCCGTCTGGATAGCGTAGTTATAGTAGGCCAAATCCTTCTTTCCAAGGGAAATCTCTGTCCAGCAGTGGACTTCTAAAAGTTATTCTATCCAGTTATCATTCTATTGATAAATAAGTATATTTACAATGCTTCATTTGTTACAGCCTCTCGAACTATCATCATCTATAGTGGCAGGCATCTGCTGCCTGGTACTAGGAACACAGATAGTTACAGAGTGGTTACCAAAATGGACGGTACCGCTATTAATTTACGTGTTTGCGACATCTCATACTCTTGGCACTGGGACCGTGCCGTTTGTGGTGTCAGCTGAAGTATTCTTACCTGAGGTACATGTTTATTATACAACTTCACTACATATTATAAAACAAAGTCCTCCGCCACGTCTGTCTGTCTGTTCGCGATTAACTCAAAAGCCATCACGGATTTTGATGCGGTTTTTACCAATAGATAAGGTTTTCGTATATAATTTGTTAAACTTTTGAGTGTATTGCCTAAAATTTAACGATATTTGTTGAAGACGTCCGAAAAAATTAAACTAGCCCGCGCGAAGCCGGAGCTAGATGCTAGTTACTGATAATTATACATCGCTGAGTGACTCCTGATTGAAAAATTCGCGGTCATTGGTTCGTTTCCCACCTAGGACAAATAATCTTGTACACGCATGTAATCCTGTGACTAGGAAAACATAAGAACTGGAGACATCAACTTCTTAATTATTTACGTAATATTTCTTACCAACAACAAATCATTTTATTAATAAACAATAATCAATTTAACCTCACACATCTCACATATTAGGTATGTGATATCTAAACTGCTGATTAAAAGATACATAACATAAACAAGTTTCACTAAGAAATAGAACAAATAACCATGTTCATCACAAAATTGTTTGTTCTGGATGAGAATCGAACAGACATCCTCTGGCATACCAGTCACGCTTTAAATCCACTAAATCAACAGGTTTAGCTACTTATTAAACTGGAGTTTTTTTTTATTTCAGGTAAAAAGCATCCTAATGATGATAGCGACAGAGTGGTCTTGGGTCTGCAACTTTTGTTTCCTCTTCATTTTTGATATCCTGGTACAATCAGCTGGATTAGCACCTATGTTTTATTTCTTTTCTTTCGTCTGCTTTGTGAGTTCTGTATACTTCTTTTACTTTCTGCCGGAAACTAAAGGATTACCAGTATATGCTATACAAGAGCTGTTTATGAAAGATGAAGAATTAAAAATGAAGCAATAGGGACGATTTCTTTTTTGTTGGAAATCTCTCTTATTTCTGATTGTTACGCACCATCTTGCTGTAGTCTCTGCTGCACTCAACGGTTGACTAATAGGAAATTAAGTCCGCCAATGCACTTAACATGTATAGGACAAGAATAATATAAATAAAGAAGATGGTAGCAAAGAATTAAGAAAAGATGATGTCCACGCTATTAACGTGAGTGATAAAAGGGATGACGCGGCGGTATCCTGCATCTAATACGTCGACTAAAACCCTTGATACTGAAAACAGTTCAACAATCAACCCCCAAGGTTGATTTAACAGCTGAAACGTGGAAAAAATCTAACAATGTTTTGTTATTATTGTACCAAATTAAATATTTGTATATATTTTATATGTTTTATTTACTAAGCTAAGCTAAGCCCCGCGGTGTTATAACCGAGGGTTTCATACAAACCTGTAGTTATATAATGTATAAATTATGTAACTAAAAATTTGCGCTATAGGCAAGACGTTGCTTCGTACCAAACAAAAGTCGTGAGTTCAGGTGTTGAGTCCCTTGCAAGTGTCGAAAATTTGCAGCATAAACGGCTGTATCTTTTGATTGCGTTAGCTTAGTAGTTTGATTTTTTTTTAAATCTAGTAATAATAAATCAAAAAATCAGTAAACCAGAGTATTTGATATGAATGTCAGCTTGATGCATCCACGCGTTTCTGAGAAAAAGGATCTCGACGGACGGACAGTCTGTGTCCGTCTGTCTAAATTAAAAGTTAATGGAGTCACGCTTATATTACAGCTCGACCTGGGCGGTACTACCCTCGCATCAACGTAAAATGACAGCATGCTTGCTATCGTGTTTCGTAGGTGAGTGTGAGAGTATGGTCACTCTTGTGTTCTGCTTTCCATCAGGCAGAATGGAGTAACTTTGGCAAGCGCATACATAATAAAACAGTTTTTTTTCTCACTCACTGTGAAATTCTTTTTATCTTTTTACTGTGCGCAGTGGTATAAAACAATAATACACACAAATACAATGATAATACATTACAATAAAACTTGTTCTTCTAAATACTTTATTTTATTATCGTTTCCACAAAACCATTTTTCAGTCAGCCATACTCACACAGACAGACTCACAGACAATGTAGATCAGCTAGTGCTGGGATACGCTGCTTGCTAGTGATGTGCTAATCGATGAACTACAGTAGTCTAACATACACCGGTAATCGATTTCTTCATAAGACTCACAATAAAGTTTCCGGTGATTTGAATATAATATTTTTGCTGTTCAAGAGTACACCAAAACAATACATAACTCCCAGCACCCGGAACTCTATCTCCTCTATTAACATATCTAATGATAACTATCCCGGAACTCTATTATTTATAATTTTTAACAGAAATTACAAGTGTAATCACCGTTCGAAATTCTTTATTTTGATACCACACTCGATGTATTTTGATACCATTCTTTTTAGATTACTTTTTGGCGCCAAAACTTCTTGAATTTGTTTTTTTTTTAATTTTGATGCACCCTGTGTCACCATAGTGTCACTCTCGCGACTAAGACGAATCTGTTGACACCACTCACATAAAAATACGTCAAGCCGTTAAGGCTCTATGGCGTGCCAAAGAAATATACATACATAAATATATACAAACACTCGAAAAACATAACCCTCCTTCTTTCGCAGTCGGATAATAAATCAGTACAATATTTTACTACGTCATTTATTTACATTAAAATCATTCTAAATTCTTCTTGAACAGTTCCTGAATGTTATAAACCGGCAATCCTTTGGTCTCTGGTAAGAAGTAGTAGAAGTAACCAGCCGTAATGAAGCAGACTAAAGAGAAGAAGTAGAAAATAGGAGCCAATCCCACCGATTGTACCAGGATATTAAAGAGAAATAGGACGCAAAATTGACAGGTGAATGACCATTCCACAGTTAAAACCAAGAGAATACTCTTCACCTAAAATATAAGAATATCTTCTTTAATGTCTTTACCTATGAAATTGCCGTTTTGTATGCAATAAGTGAAAGTACTTATTTTTTCAAACTTTTTTATTTCTGTTATTCGAAGTATTCACCCATGCAATCGACGCATCTTTGCCAACGCATTGGCAGTTTATTGATGCCCTTGTAAAAATCAGCTGGACGGGAGGCAACAAACTCTTCAAAGGCATTTTGTACTGCCTTTCGGGAATTGAATTTTTTACCCACTTTTGATTGAATTTTTTACACACACCCACAAAGCTTTGGTCAATCGGTCGTCCCCACTGCTCCTTCACGACAACGCGCGACCCCATACTGCGCAACAGACAGTCTCCAAGCTGCAAGAGCTGGGGTTGGAAGCTACTTTTTCCAAAATTTAGACAACTTTTTAGTGGGTAAAAAATTCAATTCCCGAGAGGCAGTACAAAATGCCTTGAAAGAGTTTGTTGTCTCCCGTCCAGCTGAATTTTACAAGAAGGGCATCAATAAACTGCCAATGCATTGGCAAAGATGCGTCGATTGCATGGATGATTACTTCGAATAACAGAATTTTTTTGCAACAATGCAGCATGGTGACCCACACCATGGCGGGCTAGTGATGCTTAAAAAGTATCATCTTACTATCATCATAAAAAAGTTTGAAAAATAAGTACTTTCACTTATTGCGTACAAAACGGCAATTTCATAGGTGAAACCTATTATTATGTACTCCTGGTTCTTTGATAGCAATTTTATTTTACGGAAATAAAACGCATCATGAATGCGATATGATCCATATTTACTAGGAGGTAAAAAGAGGTCAACGGAGGGTCGTGGAACAGAGCTATCCTGTTTTGGTTTGTAATTCTGACTGCTCAGTCAGAGGTAGAGTATTCAACTCTAATCGGCACAAATTACTGTATGATGAGTACGACCGTTTCTTATGTGTCTGGGTATAATTTACCTCTATTTTATTTATAGGCTATTTTGCCAAATATTGCTAACTAGCTGCCCGGACAGACTTCGTTCTGTGAACCCCCCGTGAACCCGCATATTTTTTTTTTTATATTATTAAACCCGTGGTGGATCTTAAAGGATCATACAAAAAATAACCCAATTGATCCAGTCATTCTTTAGGTATGCGCTTAGCAACATTCATTTTTATTTATATAGATAGATTAACCAACCTCAGGAAGAAAAACTTCTGCCGCAATCACAAAAGGCACAGTCCCAGATCCAACAGTGTGAGACGTAGCGAATACGTATATGAAGGCCGGTACCGTCCATTTTGGTAATACCTCCGTTACTATCTGTGTTCCTAGTAGCACGCAACATATACCAGTCACTATAGATGAGTAAATTTGAAGAGGCTGGAAAGGGGAAAATACTTAATATTTACTATCTAATAATAGGTAAGGTCGTCCATGTGGTGACTAAGTTAAGAAGATGAATGTCACCGCCTTTATTGTATCGTAAGAGCTAAAGGAATAAAGTACCCAGAATAAATAGTACTACAAAGATTCCAGCAGTGAGCTGTTATAGGCTGTTGATTGATGGTTAGGTATTTCTTTCACTAAAACATCAAATAAATCACATACCCTCCTGCCAACCGCATCAGTTAAGTACGCCGCCACGATCCCAGCAAACAAAACCACAATTCCGAGAATAACACTGCACAGGTTTGGAGAGATAACATCACCTACGGCAGCAGCAAACATCGGCTCAGCATACACCTGCACGGCTGGTAGACCCTGGCAGGCGAAGGCAGTTTTAAGCATCATCACCAGGTAGAATTGACGCCGAGTTGATGGTGTTGATTCTGCAAGTACACACTACTTTCTGGAATAAGTAAGTCAGTAGTATGCACAAATATTGAAATTTTCATGGTGTAATGACCCGGGTCACCTAATGGTAAGTGACACACGTAACTCAAAAGCATCGACAGTTCTTGATCTTCCTTCTACTCAGAATTTTAACCCAGCCTATGTTCATGTGTTGAAGAATAACTCGGTTATCGGTCGATTTACTTTGTAGACGAATCACACCCTAAATTCACTTGTTACTTACTAAAAAACTGCCAGCATGATATTTTCTTACATTTTTCCGATTTCATTTCACCATCTGTAAAATAAACCCATGTTTAAGATATTTCTTTTTAATAATGATGATCTGATGACTGATGAATAGTAAGTAATATAACATTACCCTCTAAATCTGCGTTCAAAGAGAGTCTAATGTTCTTTAATTCTGCCAACACTTCATTAGAAGTTATGCTTGATTGTCTGTAAAATGCTAAGGATTTAGCTGCTTCCTGGAAGTTATCAGAATAGAGATACATAAGTTGTTTAGAAATTAACAGCAATAGTACATGAATACGAGAGCTATTCCTACTGCACTTCAATGTGATTCCTTAAAGCTAAAGTGCCTGGTTGACGGCAATAAACATGCCTACTCATAAGTAAATCTTCTTTTCGTCTATTTCATCATTCCAGGATTTTAACAACAAACTTTAAAATGCAGAAAAATGGCAAAATCGATTTGGTAAGATTAAATCAAAACAGAATTTTTAGGCAATTAAGAAATTATCATAATTTGAGGAACATATGTGGAAAATTTAACAGACGTTCTGACTCCGCCTCTCCTTATTTTTTAAGCCGGTATTGTATAAACACACTGTCAATTAAAAAAACATGGTCCATTAAACTAACATAAAATAAAGATATCAATTAATAACTCACTTCAACTTTTCCTTTCTTCATAAGAATCACCGGTGACTCCTTCAAGACTGCTATCATGAGAACACCAACGACTGCCAAGAAGAGACACGTATACACCATTCTATGATATCCCAGAGCACCACCAAGAAAATATGAAGCCAGATAGCCAAAACCACAAAACTGGTTAGGTCCAGCTGTCAATGTGCCTCTAATTGAATCCTGAGCTATTTCGCTAATGTATACAATGATTTCTAAAAATATTGCGTATCCAAGTCCTGAAATAACAACGGCGGCTAGGATCGCTTCCACTTGATTGGACACAGCTATTATCGACCATGCTATCTGTAAACCAGAAACAATTATACCTCATTATTTTAAAATTCATTCACAACAAGAAAAACTTTGTACTTACAGCACGAATTTTATTACTTTACTCTTTTACTTTACCCTAAACTACTAGACACATAAACTTTATCTTCAGGAATTCGTTCAAGTATAATTCATTCTAGGAACTCTGAAGGTATAATAATCAACTTAGATATTAAATTTGACTTCTACTGTTGATTTCATATGTCCACCTTAATCTTCGGCATCTACATGAATCTGGTGGAATTATTATAGTTTGTTAGCGCAATTTGTTTGAGCAGCAAACATTAACGCTATTTTCGAACTCAACCTGTCTCCGCCCTTCCCGTTCCTTCTTTTTAGTTTATGTACCCCACTCTGCCAATATTATTTCAAGTTATCCAACTGAAATGAAGTAACATGGTCCGAGCCCTCCAGAAAAAAGATTTTGTAATACAAATACACAAAACTACGCACCACAAATATCATTGAAGTCACCAACGCAGTGTATTTGCGGCCAAGTCTGTCCAGGACCATCGCAGCTAAGGGATTGGCCACCAAAGCGCTGACGGTCGGTATACTACCAAACACGGCGATCTCCACATCACTCATGGGTCGATGAAGTGTCGTATTCGAAGACTTAAAAAGAAGGATCGTTGATGACGGCCAGGAGTTTATGAGACTCATGTTCATACAGGAGAAACATACTGTAAAACAGACATAAAATGTTGTTAAAAACCAATATAGCAGATCTTTACCTGCTGAATTAAGATAGTTTACAATTTTCCGTGACAGTCTTTAACAGAGGTGAAGTGACGAATAACTACGTGTTTGAGAATAGTACAGCTTTTAAAGTATCACTCTACTTTCTCTGTCGCTTATATCACAGGCAATACCGGCCGCAGTCTTCTACCACCGTTCCGTTAATTTAATCTCTACGTTAAAAAAATCTATACAAATAAATAAAATTGGAGTGTCTGTTGGTAACATTAAAATAATCGTTTTTTACTTAATGCATATGTATGTATACACGGTACATATACCAAAAATGTAGTTAAAAAAAATTTGTGTCTGTTTGTTCCGGGTAATCTCTGGAACGGCTGGACGGATTTTGACGGGACTTTCACTGGCAGGTAGCTGATGATCCGGGGAGTAACTTAGGCTACTTATTTTAGACTAACGTTGTCCCGCGGCGTTACTCGCGGTTCAACAATAGTCGCGGGTAACACCGCGGGGTTCAGCTAGTCATAAATACAATAGTTGTCAGGAGACTAGTAGTTAAAGCGTCTGTATTCCTGACAGATATTACAATAACTTGGTAGTAGTAGTGAGAAAGATAAATAAATATTTGTGGAAATAAGAAAATTTTTGTTTCTTTTTAACATTTTGCAATAGATATAAACAAATAGTGTACAAAACTTACGTAAAATGGTAGCTATTACTTGAATTATGACACCCATTATTATTCTACGTTGGCTTCTTTGATATACCTGACAGTATGAATCTGAAATGATATAAAATACTCCCTTCATAACTATTTCCGGACCGCGACTCCTTTTGAACATAAATAATAATAATACTTGTACACCAGATTACTTACAAAAGTAATTTAAAGTTAAGAGGTACAATTCGGGGCCTTATCGCCCGAATGCAATCCCTTACAGGCAACCATGCCACGGGGAGGGCTTGGGATATAGGCCTCGGGTATCCTCACTCACTCGATAAAATACAGCGCTAGCGCTATTTCACACCGGTTTTCTCCGTGAGGAGGCCGTGGTATCACTCCGGTCGAGGTCCATTCATGCCAAAGCGTGGCTCTCCCACGGTAAAAATTATATTTAGACTAGGTAACTCACGCAACCTCGTTTGCGTCTCCTAATACCCGTAGCGTGCTAATTTTCCTCCGTTTTTTGAAACATTCTTCGTTGGTGCTCCGCTCCTATTGGTCTTGGCGTGATGATATATAACCTATAAATGGGTTATCTAACACTGAAAGATTTTTTGCAAATCGGAACAGTAGTTCCTGAGATTATCTCGTTTATGCAAACGAACAAACTCTTTAGCTTTATATATTAGTATAGATTTAAGGTATCCACACGCGGTAGAGCCTGGTTTGACAGGTTTGTACAGTTGAAGTGTATGAAAGTATGAGTAAAAAATTTAGCACAGTTAAAGTTTATGTAGACAATAGAAAGCTAAAAATATAAATAAATGAATTATGGTCGAATTTCAACCACTGGGCGACCAGCGACCATGCATCATCCAGAGTTTAACGGTGGTAGAAATATAACTCGCGTTACATCTTGTTATATAGTCTGACATGGTGTAGGAGGTGGATAAAATGTATTTCCTGAGAACAGCTGTGCATTTTTTTTTAAGTTAGCTAAATAAAGTGAGAATGGCAATTGGTGAATTTGTATAGCAAATTATTTTTATCAAATATAGCATACTGTTTATGAGAATGACTTTTATATTCCACTTTCAGAAGTCTCCTTTTATGGTGTGCTGTACACACCGGTGTGTTATATGGGATAACTCTAGACGCGTCATTAATAGTAGTAGTAAGACCTCGCCTCCCACGTCGGTTCATGTTATTGTTTAAAAATAGATTATTAAGAACAAACCATTAACATAATTAGCTTACGAGACGAAGATAAGACGATAATATGGTTAATAAGGTCTATTTTCGCTTACAAACTAATTGACGTTTGTATATTACTGTCACATAGATGTCAACAGAGGTCATTAACTGCATACTGCGTCGATAGTGTAAATGCACTTCTTGTCAGATTTGCAAATGCACTTGTTACAATTATATTTTTTTATTAATATGACACTCATAAATAATGTGGCTGTCAATTGTTAAAAGAATTTCAAAATCGGTTCAGTAGAAAGTTTCATACGCGCTAAATGAGGACACGACTTCCTCTTAGTTATTTATTTATTTTACAACTTCATGCACTTGTGTACATCGGCGGGCTTAATGCCCAAGGCATTCTCTACCAGCCAACCTTCAGGGGGTGTAGAGATCTAGTAAGGTAGGTGCAGCAACGTTAACCAGAAATCGATACAATTGATATTCTAAAAGAAATACATATATGCTTATAAATATAAACATACACACATACGCAAATATATATATAATTATACAAGTACACAAAAATACATATACCTTATAATAGTACACTATAGAAAACAGAAGTACTGTTGGTAAAGTTAATCCACCGTCTGAAGGAGGTAATTATGCACGTTTTTTTTTAAAGAGTTTCGGTTAGTAGACATCCTGATGTCAAGTGGGAGCTCATTCCATAGCAGCACCGCTTGCACAAAGAAAGACGCGTTTATGAAGTCGGAGTTATGGGAAGGGCAGAGGAGAAGCAGATTATTTGTAGAACGAAGATTTCTGTCATGATTAGAGCAGAGGAAACGCAAATCGGGATTAAAGTAAGTGGGTAAGAATCGGGAATTGAGAAATGAAAATAGAGAGGTCAGCGCTCGCTGATTACGACGTAGACGAATGGGTAGCCATTTTAATTGGAAACGTAAAGCAGATACGTGATCATACTTGCGAAGATTAAATATGAATCGAATGCAGTGATTGAGAAGTCGGTCTAGTTTATTGAGAAGGTCTGCATTCAGGTCGAAGTAACACACATCACCATAGTCAATTATTGGAATGATTAGGGATTGGATGAGAGAGGTTTTCGTTTTGGGAGGCAGGAAATTCTTTAGACGGTATAGTGTTCGCAGGTTTCCAGTCACTTTTTGACTCACATGAGTACAAAAAAATCTATACAAATAAATAAAATTGGAGTGTCTGTTTGTAATATGAAAATAACCACTTTTCATTACTAAATGCATATGTATTTATACACGATACATATATTATCAAAATATTTTTAACTGTTGTACCTTCCATAATCAGTTCATCTAAATAACTTGAAAGAATACGAGTAACGGTGACAACATACTACACATGACATGAAAAGATTTATCATCATCATGTGAGGCCGTGGTATCACTCTGGTCGAGCCGGCCCCTTCATGCCGAAGCGTGGCTCTCCCACGGTGCCTACCTGTAAATATACTCAATGGCCCAACACTAGGCAAGCCTGTCCCGTGGATAATACTATAAAACATTTCGGAAAATATAACTATTACAACTTTTTATTTCTATTACACACAAATTTTAATCGAATAAACATTTAAAAATACCTATTTCTCAATTGAGTGGTCGAAAACGGTGACGTCACAAATTAGTGTTTTATAGTACACTAAATCCGTTCAGCCGTTCCAGAGATTTCCCGGAACAAACAGAGACAGTCAGACAAAAAAAATTAACTAAATTTTTGGTATATGCAGTACCGGCGTTAGGGTAGGGCGCGGGTGGGCGATCGCCCAGGGCGCCAGATAAAAAGGGGCGCCGCAGGCGTCCCTTTAAATCCCATCGCTCATAGTTCGAGGTCTACTTACTCGTAAATTCCCTAAATTAAGCGAAAAAATCTTTGTTTGCAACACTTGAATCACAACACAATCAAACACTTCGAACTGAGCACTGCATGCAGTTAATTTTATCCGGAATCCGGAATCGGAGAAACACATTGTCTTTCTCTTTTTAATATTTAAGTTAATAAAATTTAACAAAAATAAAACCGACTTCAAGGTTCGATTCTCTTGGATGCCATCATCAGTTCTTAGTGTCCTTATCATGATACCACCGTTGGAATATCTTCTTTCCATTAAAAAAAGAAACGTCATAATCGGTTTATACACGACGAAGTTATTCGCGAACAAACTCCACACGCTGGCAGAATGTCCGGCGTGTGGGGAGTCGAGGCGTGATCTTGTGACGGCCATCGGGGTGCTCTCTCTCGGTATCATGATTGCAGCCAAGTTATGTTTGCGAAGGTGACGGCGAAGCGGGGCTGGGAGAGATTTAGAACTTTCTCGGTTCGCCAGGCCCGGGCCAGGTACCGCAGACAACTCAAGCGCTGGAGATCGTAACACAATTATCCAATAAATACGGACAAAGTCACGAGAAAATGCCAATCTAATATATAAAATTCTCGTGTCACAGTTTTCGTTGCCATACTCCTCCGAAACGGCTTGACCGATTCTCATGAAACTTTGTGAGCATATTGAGTAGGTCTGAGAATCGGCCAACATCTATTTTTCATCCCCCTAAATGGCAAGGGTCACCCATCCTTAAAAAAAATTTATGGCAAAACGACGTTTGCCGGGGCAGCTAGTAATATATATATTTTTGAAATGTTCAAATAACGCCCTTTTGTATGATACCAAACACGGCATATTTCTCTCATATTTATTTTTTAATACACTACTTTGCGTCGGCTTGAGGGAGCCACAGATTTAGTGACACGTCATATAGCCTATTATCAGCGGGCAATCAAGACGCTTCTAACGATACCTCATTTGTCTTATTCTGACTAGTATTTTCAGAAATAAGGATGGAACAAACAAGCATACCATAGAAATACCACATTTATCGAATAAATACGGACAAAGTCACGAGAAAATGCTAATAATATATGTATTTTTGAAATGTACAAGTAACGCCCTTTCCAATGATACCAAACACGACATATTTATCAAAAAAATATTTTTTAAAACAGTACTTTATGTCGGCTAGAGGGCGCCACATTAGATTCAGTGACACGTCATATAGCCTACAACCAGGAGACGATCATGACGCTTCTAGCGACACCTCATTTGTCCAGTTCTAATGAGTAGTTAAGGAGCTAAGAGGGAACAAATGAACATACATACATACATAGCCTGTCAAAATCATAACCCTTCTTTGGCTTTGCCGTAGTCGGATAAAAATCCGACTTTGTCAAAGTCTGTGGGGATCTCCAATTAAAATTGACTCTAAATCAAACATAGATGGTTATATGTTATGTACTAAACTCATAAGTCTGAAATATTTTTTGCCTGATCAGAACGTTTCCTATTTTTGTTTTAAATTTTATCAAAAATCACAACCTACAAGACCTACCTCCAAAGTATCCAAATGTGTGGATAGCATTTCGCATATTTTTGACTATACCTTAATAGTTGCTAGTGGGGAGAGGAGTTTTTCATACAAAACCTATCTTCGATCAATAATATCTCAACCTAGATTGACAAACTTAGCAACTTAGTCAATTGAAAAATAAATTGCTAAAAAAACGTCGACTTTGATAACCTTATAAAAGTGTTCACTTATGGAAAGGCCAGAAAGGTATTTTTATGATAAATAATTGTTTTTTTTTTGATAAATGCATATTGAATTATATCATTTCCCTTTTTTCGTATGGGTTTTAATTGCAGTTGGGGGGCGCCGTAGAAATCTCGCCCAGGGCGCTGGTAGTGTTAAAACCGGCACTGGGTATATGTACCGTGTATACATACATATACTTTTAGTAAAAAGCGGTTATTTGAATATTACAAACAGACACTCCAATTTTATTTATTTGTATAGATAAAAAGTGGATACGATGGAGCGACATAGTCATAATTGTGGCTAAGCTACTATAAAGGTAAAAAAAAAGGGTAGTAACGCACTAGTGCTTTGTATTAGGCCTCCTACACCTCCACACTCCTCGGGGGCTGGCTCTGCCTTCAGCCTTGACGAGCAAACAAGCCACCAGCATGGCCGCCGACCTCAAATGCTTCTCTGCTCTGCTTCCTAATGATGCTGGGGGATATACGCGCGGCCTAAAGCCGCCAGGATGGTATGTAAGACGCCTATGTATATTCATATAAAACTTGTTTGTACCTACGAGCTACGTCCATTAAGTAAAGATACCTTTACTTTAAAATCATCCAATCTATAAATGAACTAAACCGGTTACATTAGAAGAGTAATAATGCGAAGTTGGTTTTAATGCTCCTCTACATCATGGGGCATCATAAAGGACGCAGCTATACGTTAGAGAAGACAAGCGATATTGTTGTCTTGTTCTGTCGTACAGTTGCGTCCCATGGCCCGTTGTGTAGAGGGGCCTTTAGACCACTTAAACAACGTAATCAGACGATAACGATTACGAAAATAGATTATTTTCTCAACAAACCAAATCTATTTGTTTTAGTGTAGTAGCACATGATAGGCATCCAGGGCCCTATCTTCCATTTTAAAAGGTATTATGTCCAGCAGTATATAATAGGCTGTTGATAATATTGGCACACATGCACACCAGTGTTAGCTACCACATAATCAAAAAACTCATTAAATTTTTAAATTTTTATTTAGAGAAAAATAGTTCTGTATATTTTACACTAGCAGACCCACGCAACCTCTTTTGCGCCTTATATTGCCCGTAGCGTGAAAATTTCCCCCGTTTTTGAAACATTATTCGTTGTTGCTCCGCTCCTATTAGTAGTAACGTGATGATATATACCCTATAGCCTTCCTCGATAAATGGACTATCCAACACCGAAAGAATTTTTCAAATCGGACCAGCAGTTCCTGAGATTTGCGTGTTCAAACAAACAAACAAACAAACTCTTCAGCTTTATATATTAGTATAGATATTTAAATATTTATTTGTAGGTTTTTATCGCTTGAACACTCACCGTTTTCCCAACGATGCTGTACTTATCGCTGTCTTGCTCAGTCTGACACTTAAAATACAAACTTGACACTCAATTAAGCGCTTCTTTCAAACAGGCTTCTTTTTACGCTACATTAATACGAATGAATTATCATAAGAATAGGTCAATAGTCTATCTATGCAATAGTTGTATCAATAACATAACACATCTCACACACGGCCGTATGATCCCAAACTAGGCAGACTATTTATAGTATATTCGTTTAGATAGTGTCGCTTTGATAGTGCCGCTGCAGCCCGTCGCAATCGATTTCTTGTCAAAGAGAAGACGACACGAATTCAAAGTACGGCGGCGTACAAGTACAAAATATTTTAGTTTATAAAAAACACGCTTTAATAGCAATCGAATTAAAAGTAGAAAATAATTTTAATGTAAAAAGCGTGGGGAGACAAGAAAGCAACCCACGCTTGTAAAAAGCGTAAACCTTAAATTGTTATTAAAGTGCTGTTAAGTAAAATGCCGTTTTGTTTCTTTTTTTTTATAATTATAATTTATTTTCTACCTTTTAGTTTGGTATATTTATAAAAGCGTGTTTGTTTAGTTTTTTACAACTATTTTTTTTATTTATTTTTTTCCAATTATTGTATTGTCATCGGCCCTTGACCCCTGTGCAAATTTTCAAGTTAATCAAACTCCTAGAAGTAGGTGAAAATGAAGTTAAAAGGTTCCGTTACATACACACAGGTCAAGCTAATAAAAGCGTATTAAAAAAATACGATACGATCAAAGCGACACTATCTAAACGACTAGGCTATACTGTGGTAACTAGTGATAAACATATTTAAATATTTCTACATACACCTAGATACAGAACAATAATGGAAGCGGGTATTGAATTTGACGACGACTTGTGGCTTAGCAATAAGGGTAACTAACCTCTAGACCGATAAACCTAAAATAATGGTTTACTCCCAGTACTTCCTAATGTTGTTTTATAGAAAAAAATAAAATAAATTTATACAATATCAGCTGTAAAACTAATATTAAATTGGAACTAATGGGACAAAATCATATATTTTAATCTATACTTAATATATAAAGCTGAAGAGTTTGTTTGTTGTCAGGAACCACTGGTCCGATTTGAAAAATTCTTTCAGTGTTGGATAGTACATTTATCGAGGAAGGCTA
Source organism: Spilosoma lubricipeda (assembly GCA_905220595.1). Lineage (NCBI taxonomy): Eukaryota > Metazoa > Arthropoda > Insecta > Lepidoptera > Erebidae > Spilosoma > Spilosoma lubricipeda. The sequence continues at coordinate 12,189,520 of HG992297.1, forward strand.
TAGGCTATATATCATCACGCTCGGACCAATAGGAGCGGAGCAGCAATGAAAAACGTTTCGCAACGGGGGAAAACTATCACGCTACGGGCAATAGGAGACGCAAACGAGGTTGCGTGGGTCGGCTAGTGTTACATAAGTATCAAGGGAAACTTGCTGAAACTACTGGGAATAAACATAAATATTAGGTATAAATCGTAAATATATAAGCAATATAACATGGTCTGGCCTTATTAGCTGTAGAACTGTTAACCGTTGGGTAATCTGGTTGAGTGGTGACCGCGTCTCGACATCCACAGGCCAGGTGGAGTGATGATCTGCGCAAGATGGCTGGTAGGAGCTGGACGCGAGAAGCCGAGGATCGAACCAAGCGGTGTGCAATTGAAGAAGCCTATGTCCGGTAGTAGACTGCGATAGCCTAATGATGATAAGCAATAACTTTACAACACAATGATTTGTACTTGTATTTATTCAGTAAAAACAAAACATTTGCATCTATTCATATGAAAAACAAAACACAACCATATACTCACAGAACAATAAAAAAAAAATGTTTTTAAGTCTAAATAATTAAATTGTTTACTTAGTTTTTGTGAACACGGATTTTAATTATATGCTAAAATAATACTTTTTTATTTATTTTATTTATTACTTTACGCGGGGACGTCTACTTTAATACATAAAATTTGCCAAAATATTATCCATATAGGTAGCAATACCGCCGTTGCTAAGTTGAACTGCCAGTTGCCGTAAATCTGCAATTCAAACATACATCATTATAGTCAACGATTATACCATAATCTTTGAATAGTAATTGCAGTCTATTGCTAAACAGGAATCTGGACCTCGCTGGACAAATAAGGTTTGAGACAATTTCCTTCTGTTTCGACGCTGTTAATTTGCTCCCTTAGTCGATTTTACCGACAGCCACGGGATGTTTTTTTTTATGGAATAGTCGAGCAAACGAGCAGACGTATCGCCTGATGGACACCTGCAAACACCATAGGCGTCACAAGTGCGTTGCCGGCCTTTGGGGGATAGGGAGGGGACATACAGGGAGGGAGTTTGGGTTATGGGCCTCCGATATCCTCACTTACTCGGAGAAACACAGCGCAAGCACTATTTCCCACCGGTTTTCTGTGAGGCCGTGGTATCACTCCGGTCGAGCCGGCCCATTCATGCCGAAGCGTGGCTCTCCCACGGTAAAGTGTTAAACATGGAGTACATACCATAGAATCTACAATAGAGAACATAATTGCTTGCATAGCAGCATCCCGGCCTCGCGCCATCATGTCAAAGAGAGGCTCCTCCGGGAATAGAATATTGCTGAACACGATCATGCTCAGGGTCACAGCCACCAGGGGGTGGACCAGCAGGCAGATAACCCGTTTTAGTACTAGGAGCACAGAACTGTAAAGAGATAATAAGATTTTTATTAAGTAACTAGCTGAACCCCACGGTGTTACCCGCGGTTATTGTTGTACCGCGACTACCGCCGCGGGACAAAGTTAGTCTAAAAAAAGTAGCCTAAGTTACTCCCCGGGTCATCAGCTACCTGCCAGTGAAAGTCCCGTCAAAATCCGTCCAGCCGTTCCAGAGATTACCCGGAACAAACAGACAGACAGACAGACTGACAGACAGATAGACAAACAAAAATTTTTTTAACTACATGTTTGGTATACGTATCGTGTTTACATACATATGCATTGATTAAAAAGCTGTTATTTTCATATTACAAACAGACACTCCAATTTTATTTATTTGTATAGATACAACATACCCGGGACCGTAGGCTCGATTAGAATTATATGTAACGGGGGGTAGCCAAGATGGCGGTAAAGTCAACACTTTATAGTAGCACAACCCTCTAATATAAATGTTTCCGAATTATTAGAACTAAAGTTATTTTATAGCATTTGACAGGCTTGACCCAATTTAATACTAAATTCACATATTTAGTAGATAATATCAAAAATTGTTTATCATAATTATTCTAATGATTATTAGCATACACTTATTTATTATTTGATAATAGAGGATTGTGTAACACTAGCAGACCCACGCAACCTCGTTTGCGTCTTCTATTGCCCGCCGCGTGATAATTTTCCCCCGTTTTTGAAACATTTTTCATTGGTGCTCCTCTCCTATTGGTCTTAGCATGATGATATATAGCCTATAGCCTTCCTCGATAAATGGGCTATCTAACGATGAAAGAATTTTTCAAATCGGACCAGTAGTTCCTGAGATTAGCGTGTTCAAACAAACAAAACAAACTCTTCAGCTTTATATATTAGTATAGATTTAAGATTTATTACGCGTCCGTACGCCCGGAAGGCGTCAAGATATTAGTATGAATTATCAAATATAACTTGATTATAAAATCACCAATGTAATTATAAGGTTATCTTATATATAAAATTCTCGTGTCACAGTGTTAGTTTCCATACTCCTCCGAAACGGCTTGACCGATTTTTATGAATTTCTATATGCATATTCAGTAGGTCTGAGAATCAGCCAACATCAATTTTTTTTTTTTACGGCAAAACAACGGTTGCCGGGGCAGCTAGTATATACAATATTGTATGTAGTACCTAGTATAATTATTAAGATTTTAACGAACTACGCGTTTATACGAGTTTGGAATCGTTGCTTATATAGTATCTGTATCTGTTGATACCATCGTCTTACAAGAAACAATTGTTAGAAACATGGTCAAAGAGAAGTTAAATAAATAAATATTGCGGACATACAACACACAACGCCATCTAGTCCCAAACTAAGCAGAGCTTGTGTTATGGGTACTAGACAACTGATACAAATACATATTAGTTTTTTTTTTTTGTAAATACATACAAATTATAGTTGACCTTTAGTCAAATTAATAGTTTTCATCATCTGTCAAAACGACAATTGCTAAATACCAACTTATGACGTCATCATATTAGACTACTAGAATCTAAAATAATTATATTTGGCGAGACCCAGTTAAACCATCAACCAGGTTTTGGGGGACAATTATGTAACTCAGTATTGTTTTGTTGTTAATAAATAAATAAAAAAAAAAAAAAAAGATGTTTTAGGAAACTTGTTTTTTCAGTCTTTATTATTTAATTATAATAGCTGAGCCCTGAAGTTGTTACCCGCGGTTTTTGTGCCGCGGAGCGAAGCTAGTCAAAAAGAAGCCCAAGTTATTCCTTTTATCATCAGCTATATGCCAGTGAAAGTTTCCTCAAAATCAGTTCAGCCGTTTCAGAGATTAGCCGGATAAACAGACATAAAGACAAAAATTTTAAAAAATGTTTTTTTTTATGTAAGTACTGTACAAAGGAGAATGGCAGACTTTTACAGAGATTTATACCGTTTATTAAGTGAATCATCCTAATTATTTATATATATTTATTATATTTTTAGAACTGTGCTAACAGAATTTTAATTCTGCTCATAAAGTTGTTACAACTGCATTCCTAAGTGTTCTAAATACGCCATGATTAAAGTCAACTTAGTCTGAGAATTAGATGGCGTTGTGTGTCAGACAGCCGATTTTTTTTTTTATTATTTTTATGTTCATTCCCCAGACGAGAACCTACTTGTGACGCCTCTGGTGTAGCGGGTGTCCAAGGGCGGCGGCAATCGCTTACCATCAGGCGATACGTCTGCTCATTTGCCGCCTTTTCCGTAAAAAAATATATATATTACATAAAAAACGATTAAATATTTAAATCTACATTTATGAATGAACTTACTGGTGAATTAGTAAAAGAACAACATTTTAATGACGGTTCACGAAAATCATAGACGAATGATTTTCGTTTCAAAAATATAATATTACGCCATCTTGTTGACAATAATGACAACTCTTTTTTGATCTATGTATTTCGTTGTAATTTAAAAACTAAAATAACTGTTAAATGATATGTTGTAAAAAATCTAGGAATTCAAAATGTTATTGTCGGTGATATTAGCAGCCAAATAAATACAAAAACAATCCTACCATGACATACGCCAAGCGCGACCCCAAAAATCCCATACAAACCTGCCATTGTCTTTTTTAAATGCATTTGGTGAAAAGTTGTTAACTCAAAATTACAAACAGACACCACTTTTATTTAGATGTATAGATACAGACAACTGTCTTCTTGTTTGTCATTCAAATTAAAAGTAAAACACTTACCTAAGCCTGCCTTGTCCCTTGACAACAACGGAAGTGATCAAAGCGAGCGGTGTATACAGCATCGCGATCACGAACCCGAGAGGAAAGTTCTGCATCCCAACAGCGAGGCACACGGTCGACAGCTCAATGAGGAGTAGTATGTTGACTAGAGAGAGCTCCTCGTGAGTTATGCGAGCCGTGCGTACCAGGCGCGGGACAACAGGCGTTATAAATATAAGCAATACTGATATAGCTATCAGACCGTAGAAGACAGACAGTTCTGACGGCATGTTGTATTTGGCACCTGAAATGAAGAATCAAAGTATATCCATGTCAGATCTCATTGAAATCGGTGCAGCGGTTTAGCAGTGAAAGCGTAACAGACAGACAAGAATTACATCCTCATATATATTATTATCATACATCAGTATGGATGTCACCCGGAACCTTATTACGAATCTATTGACACGTCATTAATTAAAATCGGATTATAGTGCGTCCAATCGTTTATTTAACTTTTGACAGATCACGCACATAAAGTTTTGTAATAATTTTTGATCAATGTACTAGAGGGAATACTGTACTTCATGGACGGGCTCCGCCCACTTAGAGATGTGTTATGAATGAATGACCACAGACTATAAAAACGAGTTTGAAATAAATCGATTATCGATTATATTAATAAAACATACAATAACATTATTGTGATTATATTTTATATCAAATCACACGGTCTCTAAACTTGAGTCACTGATATAAGAGGCCCATTATTACAGCTCTCCTTTTCAAAGTATTCACGAAGTCGCAAGACAAACTCTCTTGTTTGTCCTTTGAGCACCTTAATTTTTGGCATTTTGACAGTAACGAAGGGAGGGACGATACGCTCAACTCAACCAAACGTGAGAATTCACAAATAAATCAATACGGAGGAATAAAAATACTCAACTCGACGTATGAAAATGTGAATTATGACTAACTACTAAATGTCCGCTACGCGTCCGGTGTTGCGGTTTAATAATCGATAAAATTACGAAATTATCGGTAAAATAATGAGTGTGTTTAATCGATTAAAACTTCTTCATGTACAAAATCGATCGATAAAAGAAATCGAATCGGTAACGGGTCAGGGTATCACTATTTGATTAAGTATTAGAGCTGTCAAAAGTTAAATAAATGATTGGATACACTATAGTAGTTTAAGCGCTATGATGGAATATACATAAACTAGCCTATTACTATTCCTTTTGGCTTTTAGTCGGGTAAGATAAATTTTTTGAACGCATTTGAACCTGTCAAATTAAACAAACAATTCTGTAAAGTAATAGGCAGTTTAGAATTATTGGAGGTTTATAATCACTTTGTAGGAAGTGAGTGCAAACCACAAATTTCTGAAATAAAACAATACTTATTAACTTACCAATATGACTTAAAAGGACAGGCGAATTCATGACGGCATATCCAATAAGATGCACTAACAAATAGTTAGCGCCGATATTAACAACACTCATACTAGACTCATCGTTCACTTTCACTTTACGTTTTGACTCCTTCTTCTCATTGTCTCCTGGTACTACGTCGTCGGAATTTTTCGTTCTTTTCCGCAACTTGAGAGGTGTCTCTTCTGATTTCTCTTCTCCCGCTGATTCAGAATCTGATAGCTTCTCTTTCTCTTGTTTTTTTGTCTTTTCCTCAGTCTTTTTGTCGGTGTCATCGTCTCCCTCCTGTGGTATAGACACCCATAATGATAGGGCTTTCACGAGCATTGCAACACATAAGAGACATAAGGACGGCATGTACTGACCTGCAATAAAGTTTTGTATACTTTTGTTATTATTTTTTATTGTCAAAATGTAGTATGTATTATCTTTTATATGACTTAATGTCTAGGTTTCTTTGTAGGTTGGCGTGCGATACTACGGCCCATTCTTTTGAAAGGCGTATGAAGTTGAATTAGTAGTCGATCCAAGTAATCTCGGGAATGATGAATATGGGATGTGCAAGGTGGGTTTAGAGAGGGGATGGGATGTACGGACCAGGTCTTCTCGCTCCGATCAATCATTGAAAAACACCTCGCTAAAAGTCAGAATTTTTTCTGTGCGTTTATCGATCTCGAGAAGGCCTATGACCGAGGGACGATTTGTGGTCAACACTGTTTATGTATAGGGTGGACAGCCAGATGGTGCGGGCTCTTAAATCCCTATATGAGGATTCTAGAGCCTGTGTCCGAATAAATGGGGCCTGCATAGATTGGTTTGACATCTCGAGAGGTGTCAGACAAGGATGTGTAGCTTCTTCTTGGCTGTTTAACTGATTCATGGACAGTTGTTTGATGGATTTGAAATATTCTGAATTGGGATTGAGAATGAGAGACTTATCAGTCAAATGCCTTCTCTATGCTGAATACCTGGTACTACTTGCGTCGTGTCAACGGCGGCGGAGTTGCTGGAGATGTTACTATCTCCAGCAACTCCGCCGCCGTTGACTTATGAATGAGCGATTTAAAATGAACGTTATTGAATATATATATATATGAAATTGAATGTTATTAAAAACATAGTAATGATTTTTGAAAGGGAAAACAGTATGTCTGACTTGAATATTACGATTGAAGATGAGAAAGTAGAGCAAGTGGGGGAGTTTGTATATTTAGGTTCGATGTTCACAAGAAATGGAGTACATGAAGATGATATAAAAAGGAGTGAAAGAATAAGGTGAAGGGTGCCCTGCATCCTTTGTTGCTAACAAAAACGTGTCGAGAAGGGCGCGTTTAGCTGTGCACAATGGTGTGCTCGTCCCAACCCTTACGTATAATAGCGAATTTTGGGTATGGTAGAAGAAGCACGAAAGTAGAATAAATGCTGTGGAGATGCGGTCCCTAAGAAGTATGTGAGATGTGAAAATTAGTAACTGAGTCAGGAATGTAGTTATAATAGAATGTTGTGGATTGAAAGAATATGAAGTGACAAGGATTGAAAAGCTTCGATGGTTTGGCCATTTAGAGAGGATGGATGATTAGAAGATTCACGAAAGGAATTCATAGAGCAAATGTGTGTGGAAGTGTCAGTAGAGGTCGTCCGCGGCGAACATTTACCGACCAAATTGGTGATGTTCTGAATAGGGGCAATGTGAAGAGCACCAGAAACCGACGAGCATGGAAGCAGAGATTGATGAATGTTGAGGATGCAAAAGAGGGTGTCAGAACCGTACTAAGTGGAGATCAATTGTCTCTGCCTACCCCTCTGGGAAAAAGGCGTGACTGAATGTTTATGTTATGATGAATGCTAGGACGATGATGAGGTAAACGAACAGGCAGATCACTTGATGGTGAGTTACTACTTTTGCCCTCTGCAACTCGAAGAATCGGTAGTTTCACAACCCTCCGTTCTACTATTTAGAGAGGGTGTAGTTATGCCTCTTGAGTTACAAGTGTGTGTTTTGCAACAGGTAGCCCGTCTATCAATTTTCCCTCGATACCATAAGAAAGTGTAAAAGGCACTTACCGATTGAAATAAACCTATTAGTAGCAGCCAGCAAATAAAAGAAGTAACTCTGATGGAACCTCTCTAGCAGGTTGTTCAATGATCTCAGTATGCTCTCAAGAGCTATGCCTAGTCTGTAGAAGGTAGCTGTAGAAAGCGCATGAGCTCGTGGAGCTTTTCCAGCAGGATCGGTGGCTTCGCGACCTTCGAGGGTCACAGCTTCAATGCCGAAACGATGGAAGAGACCGTGGTTACCGTCTGGTACCTATAATGTAAAGTTAGATTATGAACATCTCAAAATAGACCTTAAACTTAACAGTTGAGAATTTAAAATCATTTATTTTGCAATAGGGAATATGCATGTTTTTTTTTATTTCTTAATCTGATCATTTACGTCTCTATAACATAGAAAAAATATAAATAGGCTTGAAAATAGTCAAACTAATTTTCAAATTGAAATTTAAAACACTGACTATATTTGAGCTATTCAAACGCGGATATTTTACACGCGCTTATGGACATGTCCAATGACGTCATGATCATTTCGTATTTGTTTACTATTCAGTGTTTCAGTTACTTTATACTTATTTACAGTTTTAATTGCAATAAAAATGATTAAAGAAGTTATTTTTTCTCACAAACACTACTAACACAATATGAATTTCGACGCTGATAATTTTGATGAATTGACCATCGACGTCACATTTCGTTTCGACCAATAGTGACGCGTTTTGTAAGTTTGAATTTCCCTCCCTTAATAAATAAATAATAATAATAAAATAAATATTTGGGACATCTAACACACAACGCCATCTAGTCCCAAGCTAAGCCGAGCTTGTGTTATGGGTACTAGACAACTGATACAAATACATTTATACTTTTTTTTGTAAATACATACATATTATACATAGAAAACACCTAAACTCCGAAACAAATATTTGTAGATCATACAAACATTTGATCCAACCCGGGAATCGAACCCGAGACCTCATGATCAGCAGTCGCACACGCCAACCGCGAGACCAACGAGGCAGTAATGTTCACTTTTTATTTAATACTAGCTGAACCCAGCGGTGTTGCCCGCGGTGATTATTGCACCGCGAATAACGCCGCGGGAAAAAGTTAGTCTATAAAAAGTAGCCTAACTTACTCCCTGGATCATCAGTTACCTGCCAGTGAAAGTCCCGTCAAAATCCGTCCAGCTGTTCCAGAGATTACCCGGAACAAACAGACAGACAGACTGACAAAAATATTTTTAACTACATTTTTGGTATATGTACCGTGTATAATACATATGCATTTAGTAAAAAGCGGTTATTTTAATATTACAAACAGACACTTCAATTTTATTTATTTGTATAGATTTTCTGGGTTTAAATAATCACTTAATAAAAAATATCTTCAAAGTATATTGTAAAGACAGAAAGTTCTGCTATTCAACGATAGATGGCAAAACTAAAAAGTATCACCGCTGTGCCGGTCGGAGTGGGAGGTGTTAGGTTTATTTTCGTTACGGAATTTCTGGATTCTATGAGTTGAAGCTATGCAATAGCTTAAAATATTTGACACAAACAAAAAAAATTATGCATATTCCCTATTAGGTCACATAAACACTTTTGCAGATGAATTCGGTATTTCCTGACTGGACTACCCCTAAGAAGGAAGGACTAAACAAACTCAGGGATCACCGTCTCTTTGAAAGTCCAGACAATCTTCTAAATACTGCAGAACTGCATGGACACTTAATTACTTTACCATATGAACGTGACACAGGAGCTCACAAAAAGAAACATTGCTAGGCTAAAAACTAACTGACCGGCTTTTCTGTCTGAAAACCATTATGGCCGACATTTTTATACAGACCGTTCTATGTGTAATCTATACTAATATATGAAGCTGAAGAGTTTGTTTGTTTGTTAGAACGCGCTAATATCATAAACCGCTGGTCCGATTTGAAAAATTCTTTCAGTGTTGGATAGTATGTTTATCGAGGAAGGCTATTATAGGCTATATATCATCACAGAGCACCAATCGAGAATAATAACAATAGGAAAACGAGGTTGCGTGGGTCCGCTCGTGTATTATAATATTCTATATTTTGCATTGTATTGTGTTGAATGTTTGTGGTTATGAATAAATAATTTTAATTTCATCTGTATTGCTAAATTCTTAATAAATTTTGCCCGTTTTTGAAACATTTTAAATTGGTGCTCCAATCGTATCAACTATGTAAATTGAAGGTTTTTTTCAATTCGAACCAGTAATTTCTGACATTAGCGCTTACAATTTTATAATATTAGTATAAAGACTCACCCCATCGATTTGTGCTACAACCATATCAAACATAGTCCAGAAGCCATTCATCCAATCCTCCATTTTGTTACGACTTCGAATCCAAGAGTAACTGTATTTAGAAACAATACAAGACGAAGTTTTTATCGCTACAATATATAACTAAACGATGATGTTCTCCTAGCCGATTATGGCCACAGCGGCCAGTCTCAACGGAGACTAGCGAACTACGTATGAGATATGTACACAAGTGTGTGCGCAAACACAGGTGCACTCTCTGTTTCCTCACTCTCATAATCCAATGGGACAGAACGACGACTTTACGTGCTCTCTGAGGCACCGGGGGCTACGACCCCAACTTCCAAACTTCGAGCTGTTATTAAGCACTTCTGTATCAGAAAAATTAAGTTTTTAGCATGACCCGGGATTCGAACCCGATACCTCATGATCAGCAATCGCATACGTCAACCGCTATCCCAACGGGGCAGTCAAATCTAATATATTTCAATGAAAAACCATAATACCAACCTGTTTCTAAACGAGTGATGTATCCCTGACTTCACACATAGCTTGTGGACTAAATTGACCAGATCCAAGTTGGGTAACTGTCCATTCAATCCTTCTATCTTTACTTCTATGTACTCTGAAATATTAAAGCAACATGAAAATCCACACTATTCAAGAAATTTCTAGAAGATTGTAGTGTGTCAGGTTACAATAAGACTTTCCAAGATAGTCCACGAAGCGTGCCTGGAGAACGATTACTTCACTCAATCGTTACGGTATCCGCGTTAAGCCAACCAGATATGGCAGTGTACCTGATAAGTATACCTGCAGAGTTACACCTGTCAGGTAAGCTTGAGCTGAGTAGAGAACATACCTGCACAGTTGTGCAACATAAATGCTCCAGTTTACCCGTAAAGTTCAAATGTACAGGCAAACCTGTCATGTATACCCTAACGTGTATGGCTTTATCTAAATCTCTCTAAATTGCTTGTTCTGATCGGTTGGAAAGTGTACAGAAAGTGGTTGTTACCGGAAGGATAATAAAGAAATTGTTTTTATTATTGCTACTGTCTCTACGAAACGTTGATTCATCCTAAGGTTGTCTGGAAGAGATTGGTTTTGGCAATAAGACTGTCCTTTGCACTTTGTATATTTGTAATTGTATGTACTCTCTTGTAGCTCTGTAACGCGGTGTATAAATAAAGAGTTTCCTATCTAAAGAAATGAATATGTCACCAATTATATATAAATAAATTAATTCTATATAATTATCTCAGTGATAAAACATAATATAGCCTATGTGCTATCCAGGATGTCAGCTATCCATGTCATATACCCATATCAAATTGTATCAGATTTAGTCCAGTCTGGACCTGAATTAGTAACAAACATATTATAACACACTCCCAACCTCATCTTTTTAATATTAGTTTGATGTGGAAACATAACAACTTATATAGCCTTTATAATACTTACTTATCTTAGGAGTGTGAAACTCTAAATTAATAGCAGCTTGTATAGATCCAGAGCGTCCTTTTAATTTCCCAGGGTTCAAGCACTTCTTATGGTCCCCACCCCAAGTAAAGCCAGGCATCAATTTTCCTAGATCAAATACCGGGGTACCAGGCGTCCAGAAAGTCCCGAGGCTAGTGTGAAACGTTTCAGCATCGCTGTGTAGCCCATGGTAAGCTTCTAGCCACGCCTGCATCCCTAGTTGTTCGTGTTCGGTAATTAAGAATATTATGTCTTTTGCCCAATATTTTTGTGCTGAAAATAAACATATATGATTAGCATATAGATTCTCAAAGCGCATTGAATAGACATTGAGCATTCTCAACGGGGCTATAATAATAACTACCAACACTCATGCTCGTCTGATTCTAATATAAGCAGTCTTTCCTACACTTACTAGTTTGCTGATAAACTGTTTTTTTTTATGGTATAGGCGAGCAAACGAGCAGACGTATCGCCTGATGGTAAGCGATTACCGTCGCCCATGGACACTTGCAAACACCAGAGGCATCACAAGTGCGTTGCCGGCCTTTGGGGGATAGGGGGAGGGGGTTTGGGTTATGGGCCTCCTTAAGTATATATTTCTAAATAAGAATGTATTATCAGCTGTCTCGGTAGCGCAGTGGAAGCGTATGCGACTGCTGTGCTTCAGGTCTCGGGTTTTATTCCCGAGTCCGACCAAATGTTTGTATGATCTGCAAATATTTGTTTCGGAGTTTGGGTGTTTTCTATGTATAATATGTATTTACAAAAAAAAGTATATATGTATTTATGTGTTGTATGCTCTGCTTATCTTGGGACTAGATGGCGATATGGGTTAGATGTCCGAAATAATAATTATTATATATTATTATTATTCATCTTATCAGTTTAGAAGTCTGAACCAGGCCACAACTATTAGCTTAACCAATATTGTTCATTGTGTGACGGTACTTCGTCGAAGATAGTCCATGTGGTGACAGATTAAGAATATGGAATGTCACTGCCACATTCATCCCGTGCGTTTTGCAAGAGCCTGCTAAGGAAGGAATCAATATTGTAAAGTATGCAAGGTAGTAGTGCCACGCTGATTTCAGCACGGTTGGGCCGGCTCGACCGGAGCGGTACTACCCTTGCACGGAAAATCAACGTAAAATGACAGCGATCGTGCTGTCGTGTTTCGTTGGTGAGTGCGAGACCGGAGGCCCAATGATGCAGAAGCATCACTAGCCCACCATGGTGTGGGTCACCATGCTGCATTGTCGCATTGTCTGCATTCACAGTATGGTGACCACCACTTTTAGATTCTTGCTTTCCATCAGGCAGAGTAGAGTCATTTTGGCAGGGCCAAACATAAAAAAAAGTAAAACTTGAGACAAATCTACTACATATAGTCCATTTGTTTAGATAGTTTCGGTGCACGCAATTGTAGTTATTGTTGTAAAATACGAATATATTGGTGTACACCTTTTTGATGATGTGTGTGCGACTTGCCGCACGTGGCATCGGCGAGATCAAGGTGACCGTATGTAAGCGAATGGACTATATTAACCCGTCTGGCCAGTATGGCTATTAAATGCTCTTGTTGTTCTTGAAGGTACTTCCAAAAAAAAAAACATGATGATTCATTATCTTATTATACTTACGCCTAGCAAACTTGGCAAAGGCCAGCATCAAGGCAATGCCAGCGGCTGTCCCTTTCTGGTGTGACGATAAAGAGCGGTAAGGCGCCGTCACTACCAGAGCCTCTAGAGAAGATGTACGAGGTGCTCGTAGTATACCATAGACATTAGTACCAGTATAGACCTGAAAAATAGTATGTATTTGTATTTTTTACCCGACTGTGAAAGATGAAGGGCTATATTTTTCGAGTGTATGTATGTATGAATATTTCTTTGGCACCCCCTAGAGCCTAAACGGCTTGTCGTATTTTTATGTGAGTGATGTCAATAGATTCGTCTTACTCGTGAGAGTGATACTGGGTACATCAAAATAAAAAAAAGTCTTCAGTTTTTCAATGATTCAATAAAGATGGCAGATATAGACGAATTCAGGTTTTTTTTTAATAATTCGTTACTTGTTTTTATTTATATGCCTTCATAGGTTTTTAGCACTTAATTTAGTTTTATAGAATTACTAAATCTATACTACTACTATTAAGCTCAAGAGTTTGTTTGTTTGGTTGATTTATATATATATATATAGTCTATATATAATCTAAGGAACTATTGATTTGAAATTGAATTTTAATGGTTACAGTTTTTCAAGGCGACTATAGGCATCAATGAAAATTGAGAGGATCTGGGAATCAATGAAAAATGAGAGGAGCTAGGAATCAATTAAAATTTAGAGGGGCTGAGAATCAATGAAAAAAGAAGGGAAGATGAGAATCAATGAAAAATGAGAGGAGGATTAACGAAAAAAAAAACGAATTGAAAGATGGAGATCAGACAATATTTCATTCTATTATGTTCTAAGACTCACCTGTTCATTACCTAAGGGGTAGTTCAAAGTAAAATTGTGCGTGTACACTTCCAAATGGAGTTGTGACATCTTCGCAACCAGCCACGGTACTGGCATTGCATCACTGAACTCATATTTATCCTGAAAATATAAATGAACTATCTTAAACTAACATCTATACAAATAAATAAAATTGGAGTGTCTGTTTGTAATATTAAAATAACAGCTTTTTGATTAATGCATATGTATGTATACACGATACATATACCAAAAATGTAGTTAAAAAAATTTTTGTCTGTCTGTCTGTTTGTTCCGGGTAATCTCTGGAACGGCTGGACGGATTTTGACGGGACTTTCACTGGCAGGTAGCTGATGATCCGGGGAGTAACTTAGGCTACTTTTTTTAGACTAACTTTGTCCCGCGGCGTTACTCGCGGTACAACAATGACCGCGGGTAACACCGCGGGGTTCAGCTAGTCATAACTAAAGAAGTATCACATTTTTAAAGAAAAGTTTATGTTTATGTTTTTAAAACAAGAAAACATTGTTGTAGCCAGTGTTGGATTTATATTTTTTAAGAGTGTAGGCCACTTTATTTTCGCCGCCTCATTTACATCTTTTTCTAAAATAATAGTTTTCCATTTTTAGTAAAGAAGGCCTTAAATTAAATAAACGAATGAATTAGTCATTAGGAATAACCGTTAAAAGGAAACAAGATATACAATTTTTTAGGGGTTTTTTAATAGCAAAGTCATCTTTAATATCATCATAGTTTATGGTGTCCATTATCTCTGCTTCTATGTAGAGCAGAGCTAGAGAATAAATTTTTTATAATTTTTCATGCGTTTTAAGCAGGAAAAACTCAACTAACAACAGGTCAAGTTAGATAATATGACACTGTTAGTAATAGCTCTTAGTACTAATAGATTTGACTATAATATTTTAATACATGAACATCACAGAAATTGAAAAAACAAAAAAGAAAAATAATGAAGATCAAAAATAAATTGTTTCTGGCAAAATTTTAGTAACTTAGAAAATTCTTGAATGTCCAATTACTCAATATTAGTTAAGTTTGTAAATATGAAATTTCATACAGTCTATTCTCTTTCTAATCTATTAGTCACTAACCCTAAACCCTGGGGTATTACACGCAGATAACCACGGGTAACGCCGAGGGACAAAGCTAGTCCAAAAAAAAGGTAGCCTAAGTTACTCCTTGGATTATTAGCTATCTGCCAGTGAAAATCGGTCCAGTCGTTCCAGAGATTACCCGGAACAAACAGACAGACAGACAAAAATTGTAAAAAAAAAATTTTTTTGTATATGCATCCATAGATATGCATTTATTAAAAAGAGGTTACTTTAATATTACAAACAGATACTCCAATTCTATTTACTTTTATAAATAATAGGTACTACCATTATAATATCTAAGTCTACCCAGTAACCTTGTATTTAGAAGTATATATAAGAAAAAAGTAAAAACTAAAACCCAACTACGACATAAAATGATGCTGAAAAAAGTATGTAACAAGTTTCAAAAGCCATAGCCCATGTAGTGTAATGTACCATAATCCATAACACTATGAGGGAACAAAGTCACCGTAGTCAGGTAAAAAAATGTTTGTCTCCTTGTGAAGAGAGTAAATCTATCGAAAATAGCCAATAAAGCATACACAAATCTTTATGTATTAGTATGTAAAACAAAACCTTTGTACTCCTTTACGAACATTATATGTACACAGGAAAATGAAATTTGACACAGTTAAAGATTAAATGTATTTTGAAAAAAGAAAAGGAAAATTGTACTTGTTTCATACACCTTGATCCATCAATGTATACATTCAACAGCTGTATATGAGTGGTCTAAGTTATTATTAACTGTAACATGTCTTCGGTTCAAACAAAACATATCTTACCTCTAGTTCTTGTAAGAATTCGTTATAAAACTGTTTAGCCGAGTGTTCACCGTTAAAATCATTTGTAACCAATCCAGGAAGGAGCGCATTCTCAGAGAAGTAAGTCTCATTGTTAAATTCTTTATTGCCTAACATGATAAACCATACTAGGGCTCCAACATAAAGCAACAGAGATAGGGGTTTATGAATTTTCTTCAACACTATAACCCATTTTACCGACCCATATTCAGGATCTGATAAGAGACCCATGATGACGAATTCCAATTATTTATTTAATGAAATGTTTGTGTAAAAAGATGTCTACTTAATTCATTTTAATTTTATCAACGATGAACCTTTATCAGCTCTTTAAAATCGCTGCGTCGCCGTCGCCGCCTGTGTTTTTAATATTTAAGGCTGTGTGACATATTTTTGACACTGTAGACAATTGAAAAGAAAGATCAGTCAGTAAACTGTCAAAATGTTAGAATATTAGGCTTTTAGAATTCGTAAAATGGACAATAAAAATAAGTTTAACAACACTGTACTCATTTCATTATTTACATAACAATAGAAAAAATAATTTTAGAAAGTTTTTCTACGTCAACTTTCTCTCGCAGCATTGTTTGAGCCATAAATACTTCCTCATCAACTGAAATTGATATGATATCGTACATATGCGACTAGTGTACTGAGATCTCAGGTTCAGTTCCCTGGTCAAAAAAATGTATGTGCTCAAGAGTATTTACAAAAATAAAATATATTCAATCAATCATAGGCTATTTGATAATATTGAAAATAAGCTATGGATTGCAGTCATCCTATCAGATAATAGTCTAAAAAGAAATATTTCACTACAAAATAAACAAAATAATATAAATCTCTCGCGGATTGCATGAAATAAAATTAACTTTTTTTTAAATTTTCTCTGCGACATGAACGCCTTGTGGTTAGTTGCAACTTTGGTGACGTCACATGCTAATAAACGAAAGATTCTTCAATTGAGTATTGTTTGCGTTTTATGTTTTCGGAGTGGTAATAATCGATCTGTGAGCTATTTCTGAAGTACTTTTTTCATAAACTATTAAATAAGTGATTCGAAACAAAAAGGAACCAAATTGTGTGCGTACCAACCGATAACAGCAACCTACATAATTAAGATAGACGCTTTTATGATTGCTCTTTTCTATCTATATCTATACAAGTAAATAAAAATGGAGTGTCTGTTTCACGCGTCTCATGTGACCAGAGCCATTACAGAAATATCGTTTTTTGATTTGTATGTCAAACTTGAACTTTAACGTAGATTTAAATAAAATTCTTCTTTATTATATAATTTAAAACGAATTCCAAAAATCAGTCAAATAGCCTATTCTAATTTTCATAGTGAAAACCTTACTTATTTTAAAATTACATGGCTTGGTGTATCAGACCTCCACAGGATATTTAGAAAATATTTGTAGTTAAAAATATTTATTACTTAGGCATTTAGTAGTTAAGTAGTGGTTTGCATTTGGTCACAACATGGCCAAGTACCACAGATATTTCAAAAATAATTTGTAGCTATTCGTCTTAAATATCTCTTGCCCCTAATAAGGTTCTAGTGAAAATAAAACCAAAATCAGTACACAGTCTTAACAATTTATTACGTAATGTAAAAATAGAAAAGGTCAAACTTCTCAATCCATCAGTATTTGCAAAATTCTTCTCCTTGTATTCCTTTTTCTTCGACCCTGGTCTTTAGTTCCAAGCATACCTATTACAATTTTCTCACTTCAATCCCCGAAGTAAACAAAAGGGACTTTATTACGCCTATTTCTTTGGGGATACCGGCACTGGGGTATCATCTAACTATGTAAAATTCGTTTTTGAAAAAGATTTTAATGTTTATGATAAAGATATCCAACTTCAAATGATTTTTGAATAATTTCAAATGGCACTTTTCTAGTTTCCCTCATAAAAAAGAACGATACAGTCGCCGAAACTACACCCATCATAGCAAATACAAAGAAAACTCCATTTAATCCAACAAAACTAACAACTGGTTCGAACAGGAACAACACTAAAAAGTTGGCTAAAAACATGCTGAACATGCCAACTGTTGTACCGAAGCTTTTTAACTGGAACAAAATAAATATAAATGTTTATAATATGTCAGCATGGTATAATACACTTTGTTCAACTGGGTGTAGGTAGACTTTTGCGTGTCCACATTTGAAGTATTTTATACATAGGTGATGATATATGATACGACCCAGCTGAAATAATTCGACTGAAGCAGTAGTCTTCGTTCACCCAGGTGGACAAAATGGAATAAATCGTCAAATGGATGTCTGTGTGTATAGACATCAAGTTATTTAAGTCTAAGTTCTAGTACGTTAGTAATATTAGTTACTCTGTGGTTCCAGGAGTCAGAGTTCTCTAAATTAATACATTCATATATTCATAATATACGATATTATAGTATTAATTTGAAGTACGATAAGAAGATGATTCATACAAATAGGTATCACAGAATTTTCTTATGTAAGGAAGCAAAATCTATTAAATAATCTAAAACTATCTAAGAAAACTTGACTGTTTGTTGTTTTACGAACATTTTGTGTAATCAAACATTATATGAGTGATGAATTATTTAAAAGATAAAACTCACCTGAGGACAAACACACTCGCCAATTTGTATGAATGGTACGTTTATAACGCCTATTTGGAAAAATATGCAGTATATTACAATCGTTAATGGTATAGCCCATTCAGGCGCCCAGGACCAACGCAACAAACTCCCTAGCAAAGCCATTGATACGGCTGCCATAAGGCAAGAAGAGATCATTAGAACCTGCAACATAAAAAAAATACATACAGAGCGTAATTTAAAAGGAACAAATATGCTTATTGCTTATTATTATTTACTTACCCGTCTTGGTAACATATCAGTTATAACGATAGCCATAGAACCAGAAATAGACAACACGATTGCCAGTAGAACGGAACACAAATCTGGGGAGATATTAGGAGCGGCTCGACGGAACATTTGTCCCGCGTATGTCTGTATACCAATCATGCCCACGAATACACATAAGATCATATGTACCGCCAATAACACGATGGCTCTTTGCGATGATTTTGATTCACCTGAAGAAATAAAAATTGTGTAAACTTTAAACAAAAGTGTAGACACAGAAAAAAAACTTGCGACAGGGAAAATGGGGGCGCGTCATAAATGAGTTTCAAATGTTTTGTAACAATTGCTCCTTTTGTATTAGGCGAACATAAGTGCTTAGAGCTCGCGCGCGTTATCGTCTATAGTGCTGCCTGTTCGTACATCAAACAAAATTAAATGCATCATAATTCCGGTTTTTATTTGTCAAGAAAGTATTTAAAATATATTTAAATTGTATACAATATTATAATCACTATCATTGGCCTTTGATTTCATGTCCATAGAATAGTTGTTGAGAATGTTCTCTAAACAATTAACATAATCCTGTACGCGTCTAATTCCACTGTTGCATGTTTTTTAATTTTGTGGCAGCACAAGATACAAGCGTAGCCCGCTTAGTGTGGATGCCTTTTGTACAAGTATTTGAATAAAATTTGAATTTGAACATAAAATGAGGCCTTTGTTGTCTTAACACTCGCACTTGTTAGAGCTGCTATAACCCAATTAAATTGGTCTGTCTTATAACTCTTTTTGATAACGTTCAACTATTTCTATATAACGTCTATTATACGCGTTTATGAACGGAACAAGTCATATTAGTACTCGCACCTGGAGGCGCCGGCGTAGAAATTAGTTAGTAAATCATTATTGTCATAAGTGTGATATTCCTGTGGCAACACAAGTTCTTTTTATGACTTGATCTACAGGAATACTGAAGGTTTTATTTGCTTTTTCCATTTTAAATAAATGTGTCTAGTACAAAACTTAAAAACATTCGTGATAAAAACAACAACAAATATAATTAAAAATTTAACAAAGTTAACTCAACGGGGTCGCGGCGCGCGGCATCTCGCATTATTTCAGAGTCGGAGTTGACTCGATCTTGTTGAATGTGGAAAGCAAATAAGTTTTAAACTACCAGGGCGCCATAACGACGTAGAAGCTCACGTCCCAATGCTCCGAAGACAAGACAAAAGTGTCTTTTGTGTCAAATTGGTTAGTTAGCCGGGCGGGCGCGCGAGCGATACCGTGCACCTTCGTCCGGCATTTTGTCGACATTGATGACGATTTCAGCGACAGAATGTACTAGGCGAACATGAATAACAAGGAGAAACTTACTCGTCTAAAGCATTATCAGTATTAGAAAAAATAGTAAGTTGGTCATACGCTTGGATTATCTATAATTTTACTAAGTTCTATTTTATAAATTACTTTTATTGCTTTATCACAATATTATTTGTACTAATGGTCGCCCATGGGAAGTTCGACCATAATTAATTTAGCTACTTTTGTAGCTTTCTGCACTCCTACTCAATAAACTTTAACTGTGCCAAACATACTCTTCCGTTCGCATGATTTTATTAAAAATATATATCAGAATACTATTTCAACTTTGTTTTTTTTAAATTAATAAGAAAACTTTGCAATAAGGCCTGTAAATAAACGTTAAAGTTGGTATTTGTAATAGTAGATTAGTAGCCAAGGGCTCTAAGACATCCATTGCAGCCTGAGATATTTAGCTCTCATATATTTTGAGGGTGCAATTGGTGCTTACACCCGAGTTAACTATTCTGCTTTATCTCGATTGTGAGGTAAGTAGAAAAAAACCGGCATTATAAAATAAAACATTTTATTTGTTGAAATTTATAGTGAAATTAAAAAATTTAAGGACTTTTTTTTCCAAGAACAAAATTGAGCTTCGCCGTTCGATATTTAAAATTGATGACTATTATATTCAGACGAAGACAAGACTGAAAAGTAAAGCGACCTCTTTGGTCATAAGGCTGAATGCATGATGTCTATTGCCAGTGTACGTGAACTTTATGAAACAGTGAAGTGTTTTTTTTTAATTACTTACATTAGGGCTTTTCTAGCTCCATTATTACCCTAGAGCGCTAATTAGTCACCTACAAGCCCCATTTGGAGGTAATAAGAATGTACTTATTGAACATGAGAGATGTAAAGGTTTTTTGTTTATTTATTTATTATATTGGAGTGTAAGTTTAAGTACGTTATTACTACTAGTTATTCTGTGGGTTAAGGTTATACTAAATATTAAATCATATAATTAAAATGAAGGTTATGGACACTATAATTTGAAAAATCTAACTTACGCCATTACTTACGCAATATCTTCCAAGGGCTTTGAACATCATTTTCGCATCTTAAATCTTCCAGATTCAAATCATCTTTTTCATTGTCTTTCTCAATTAATTTAGCGTTTGGAAGTCCTAGAAATTAAGTGTCAATTTGTAAAAAATGTTTTTATTTTTGTAACCACTAAAATATACCTTTCGTTTGACCAAAAACTATTAGAAATATATGGTTGTAATGAGTTTAAAGATTTATAATTATAACTCTCTTATTTTCAATGCATAAAAATAAAATGAAAAACTACGTGGGAAAGAAAACATTTCTGACTGACAGTGCCAGTTTGCATTCACAGCTACCAGGGACACAGTAGTATCAAGAGGTGTAAATGCGCTGGCGGCACGCCCTGTTAACAACCACTATGCCTGTCTCTGTTGTAAAAGCTTTTGAGTAGTGTGATAGACAGAGATACAGGTTTGTACACGGTCCGTTATGTGTGGATGCTCTCTTTGAATTGGTGGGCGTGTAGGGGCTTATTCTGTAATCAATATGAGATAGTGAAACTCACCGGCATTACTATTATTAAACATTTGCTGTTGATTTCGCATGTAAGCAAATTCTTCTAATATATCTTGACTTACGGTTGTCGCACCGCGATAAAATTTAAGCGATAATAATGCCTCCTGCAAATAAAACGATAAAAATAAAATTATTAAAACTTTGATCCACTATTATTTATTACTATTTTAAATTGAACTACTTATTATTTTAAATTGAGTAGTGTTTATTTATTGATAGATAAATAAATGAAACCGGTAATATAACAATATGCTTACTTAACCTGCAAAGGGAAGTAATCTATAAAAAAAATTGGTATATTTAAGTATCTTTATATATTTATATATATGTATAGATACTTAAATATGGCATTTTTTTATAGATTAGTAGAAGCTTACTTAACCTGCAAAGGGAAGTAATCTATAAAAAAAATTGCTTTATTTAAGTATCTATATATATTATATATAGTAAGCATATTGCTTACGCTGAAACGTCAAATCTACTTTCACGTTAAAATATATACGTTTATCATCTCCAGAGCGTATACTTAAAGAACCTTTATTAGTAAGCTGTGAATTTTCCTTTTTTAGCCCTAATTTTTCTCCAAATAGAATTACACTAATATGTGCAACAAATTTGAACTCATTGTTTAATATAAATTTTATTATAAATATTTTAATTGAAAACTTTTTTTATTCCCTTACCTCTTCCTTTCCCATTTTCAGCAAATACGGAGGTGTTTCTTTCAGAAACGACACAGCTACTACCAGGCTAACAGCAATTGATAGATTTATATAATTTATTACATCGTAGCTGCAAAACCACCCCAAAAGATATGATACTAGAGATCCAATATTGAAGAAAGAACCCAGAACCGTAAGAAGAGTTCCTCTTATGGATTGTTGACTTATTTCAGATATGAAAATGTATCCTAATACTACTTGCATTCCACCGGCAAGTCCAAATATGAATCGACCGATCACAAGCTGTTCAACACTTTTTGCGGTAGTGATTATGGACCAAGAGAGCTGAAAATAAACATATTTTCATTATTGAAGAAGAAAACAGAGGTATTTTAAGGTAAACACACTAATCGGCTTTTAAGTTACATTTTGTATTTGATAAAACCTCACATATTGAGACAGGCTTAAAGTTATTAATGAAATGACTTTTACTGGAATTTAGTGATTAATTTGTTAACGACACAAATAATAAAATATTCACTCACATATTATTAATAATGTTTACTCAGACTCCAATGTTTTGCTATAGCTGTTGCCAAATATAATTTTAAATAAGACCCTAATTGATACGACAATAATGAACGTGATTTATATTCCGAAACTTCTGGTTCTGCATATTGTCGAGTTTAAGAGAAAATATTCATAAATTATGTTATTTACACATAACCGTGTATTTAAGAAGTGTCGAAGTAGAAAAATAAGGTTTATGAAGTTTATTTAGGCACTTTGAGCACTTTTTGGATGAACCGCATCGAACGATTTCCATAAGCTATATTTTTATTTCTTTTTATCAGAGGTTGTTTATAATTCTTGGCTTTTACTTCTGTCGGTAGTCCTCTTGACCACGTTGTGCTTTTTTATATCAGAGAACAAATGGGTAAAGACGTACGTTAGTACCCAGAAGTATACGTAAATATGGCGCATGTATCGTTACAAATCTATGACTGCCCCTTCCTCCATTTAGGGGCAAGTGTTAAGACCTTAGCATTAGTTTTCTGTGAGGTCATGAATAGGTGTCCCGCACTATTGTTTACTTAACGTCATATAAAATACACATTCATTAATATATTAGCTAATATTGCTTTTCTACTGATAAGAAGTTATGCTACTAAAGGTTGTTGAAGTCATTATAATATCAAAAAACTTTAGAAAACGAAACTTACCACAAAACAAAGACCCGTTAATATTATACTCCGCTTACGTCCAATTTTCTCATTGATATACCCAGCGAATAAAATAGTGGATAAAGAACCCACCATTGCTATTGAACCTAGGAGATTGCCATCATTTTTCGTTATCGGGTATCCTAATGGGGAATTTTCTGATTCGAGTATTTTGAGACCATAAGATGGCCATACTATCCCAGTAGCATTTATGAACACGAACACTGCAACTAAAGACAAAACAGTATTTTAAGATTTGTAAAGGATATATTATTTTAGTACCAAAAAACTTTAATATACTTTTCTTTTCACTCCTTGATGAAGACCCATCAGTTACAAAACATGTTAAGCACAGTTGTTTTATATTGTCTAGGGGATAAATCTGTCACCTGATTGTGCTTTATAGATCTTTGAGTTTCTTATCAACGGAAAGGAAGGTAATTTGTGTTCCAGTAACCTCACTCATTACAGTCCTTAAAATACAGCTTGATCTCTGTGACAGACAGCCACAAAACCGACGAACTGACTTTGAACCATTGATTTCATTATTTTGCTTCAGCCGAGCTCGAGGTTTCGTATTAGATTCTCGGGTTGGACCAAATGTTAATTATTTAAGCTATATTTTAAGGACTTTACGTGAAAATCAATGAAACAATGGCTTTTGTGAGGTTGAATCATGCTGAAATAATTTCCTTCCCGCTGTAAGGCTACTATTTCTATTAGTAAATAATTATTATGGCATTTAATAAGTTTCTTATATTTTCGGTAACAGTACCGACTAATATATGTACGTACAGAGTTACAAGTTTTAGTGGTAAATTATAAATTAATAAGAGAGGAAGATTTAGATCCATTTACTCATTCTGTTAGTACACTTTGTGAACTTATCTGGGCATAAACATATAAATTTATATGATATTGATTAAAACATTGCTTCAGTTGGTACAAAGGCCTGTATTCACTTTGCTTAGTGCGAGTGCAGGTGTGAAGTGCAGATGATCAATGATTGGTGGAAATTACCCGTGGACAGCGAATTTTCTACTTCTTTTCACTGATGATGTTGATTAAATTAAGAAAAAGAAACTTACGTAATAAAGAAACTAATATTTGGACAGTTCGCGCACCCATTGTTTAATTTTGTGATATAATTTAAACTCAAACGTTCAGACACTATTCTTTAACAGTACTTGTTTTCATATGATTACTAAGATTGTCTAGCATTTAATTTATATAAATTTATCATGAATAGATAAATAAATCTTTCTTCAAATACACGTAACGAAAAGACTGACTGGCAAATATATCTCTTATGTGTGTTCAAGCACTTATGGTATTATAAATGGTAATCTATTATTTGTATTAGTGTAAAACTTTTATGTTTAAAATGGTATACTTATATAGATATAGGATTTGTTAATCAGTCTATACTGTGTAAAACATTTTAAAAGATTCGGGTAGAAAGAACGGTAGGAGAAAATCTTATGAGTTCGCGTCACCAACATGACCAACGTGACATGACATTTTCAAAGTGAAGTGAAGTCTTGTGTCATTTACATAGTTATTAGGTACATATAAAAGAAAGTCGTAAAAACGTCTACAACTAAAACATGTTTAGTTTAAATCATTTATTACATATAAAACTGTGTTAAGTCTACCGATAGATACTGTTCAGGTCGATACTGCAAAATCATTTTACTTAGGTAAATGTAAGTCAAAACGAAAACTAGCAACTTACAACAAAACTACAATAAAACTAAAATGCTACCAGAATTGACCTCTTACATAAAATAAATTATGTATTTATATGAAAATCTGATGTACATCACCTCGCGCTCTTACGTTGTTTTGTAGTAGAAACTTCTTGGTTCTATGTTGCCCTGGTATAACGAAGCGCCTTTTAGTGAACAAGTGTCAGTCATACAATGTCACGTTTATTAGACGGGCGGGCGGCGCGGCGGCTATACTGCAATGGCGATTAATGACAGCGTCAGTACATATTCTTATACTAGCTGTTGCCCGCGGCTCCGCCCACCTTTATGTCGGTTATCGCGGCAAATAGTTAGCCTATGTGTTATTCTGATATATAAGCTATATTACTGTAAAGTTTGACCAAATCCAGCCAGTAACTTTTGCGTGAAGAAGTAACAAACATACAAACTCGCAAACTTTCGCCTTTATATAGTGTGAAGTATCCGATGTGAATGAATGTAAGATGACCGTCCGCGCTTGTGGATTTTTAAGTTCCTTTCAAAATGATTGATTGTTGGTCAAATTGCAATAGACGCTTGTAAATTGCTGAATACAAATTATATTTGATACGTTAAAAAATATAGTTTACTTTGCAAGGAATTTTGTTCAGATCTGCGCACTTAATGAGGCACGCACAAACAAACAAACAAAAATGAAAAAGCCACAATACATATTTTACTATCTTTCACTTGATAAAATTTTCTCTTTCGTTTCGCGCAGATTTACCAGGCGTTCAGGAGTCATAAAGAGGTCATAATAATTAAACTGAACAAATTTTGGCAATTAAATGAACTACAAGAAAATAAATATTTCATCTATAATAAATGCTATATATACAATACTCTGCATCGTAATGGTTTAAATCTATACTGATATATAAAGTTGAAGAGTTTGCTTTTTCGCTTGAACACGCTAATCTCAGGAACTACTGGTCCGATTTGAAAAACTCTTTCAGTGTTAAATAACCCATTTATCGTGGCAGGCTATAGGCTATATATGATCTCGCTAATACCAGTAAGAACGGAGTACCAAAAAAAATGTTACAAAAAAAGTCATGTGGTGTCGTGGGACACCAGATAGACCAGTTCCTTATCAAAAATACAGATGACGCTATACGAAATTTTTCGTTTACAAAATAAATAATTATAGATGGCGCTATACTAAATTTTTCGTCCACGCACTTTAAAAACCACAAAATTGTCTCAACACCTTTAGTTTATTTAAAATCTTTACAAATAAATAAAATTGGAGTGTCTGTTTGTAATATTAAAATAACTGCTTTTTACTAAATGCATATGTATGTATACTCGGTACATATACCAAAAATGTAGTTGAAAAATTTTTTGTCTGTCTGTCTGTCTGTGTCTGTCTGTTTGTTCCGGGTAATCTCTGGAACGGCTGGACCGATTTTCACGGGACTTTCACTGGCAGGTAGCTGATGATCCAGGGAGTAACTTAGGCTACTTTTATAGACTAACTTTGTCCCGCGGCGTTACTCGCGGTACAACAATAATCGCGGGTAACACTGCGGGGTTCAGCTAGTTATTTATAAAAACATATAAAAGTTCTATACGGGTATAAAGAAAATAAGGGACTTCGTTCCAAAAACGCGGGGAAATTATTACGCTAACGGGCAATATGTGAGGTAAACGAGGTTGCCGTAGTATAAAAATAATTCATATGTATAATCTGACTGTAGGAGCTATTTTTATATTTTTTACTAGCTGAACCCCGCGGTATTACCCGCGGTTATTGTTGTACCGCGAGTAACGCCGCGGGATAAAGTTAGTCTAAAAAAAGTAGCCTAAGTTACTCCCCGGATCATCAGCTACCTGCCAGTGAAAGTTCCGTCAAAATCCGTCCAGCCGTTCCAGAGATTACCCGGAGCCGGAACAAACAGACAGAGAGACAGACAGACAGACAACAATTTTTTTAACTACATTTTTGGCATATGTATCGTGTATATACATATGCATTGATTAAAAAGCTGTTATTTTAATATTACAAACAGACACTCCAATTTTATTTATGTGTATGTAGTATGTATGTATAGATTAAACTAACGCTCGGCAAGTGAACTCTAGAAAATATACAAGCTAGTTCGAGTATGAAATAATTTTCTCCGGTCATGTTTGCCGGGTATATCAAAATCACTATATCCGGAAAACATTGCTTACTAAATAAATGTTGTCTATTTCTCAAGAAAATTCCAATTGCAAGCAAACACTGAATACAAAGTGCTGGTGATGTACCAGGATACCATCAAACCTGTGGCTCAATTCACTTTAGAAATATTCACACGAAAGTCAGGAAAAATAGGGACTACCATAAGGATTCTGTTTTAAATAAAAATCTAAAATAATTCTTAGTGTTTCAATTATGTGTATTTGTTTTGTATTTACAAATTTCGAATGTACTGCTGTACTTTCGATGTATTCCTTTTTTGAAATATTTATGCAATAACAATACAAAATGTATAAGTTAGACCGGGCGCTAGCGTTGATTGTGCAAAGTATGAGGACCGCATACTTTAGATAGTTTAAAATTAGAACTGAGAAAGCTTGCAGACCATGATGTTACCAGGATGTTTCCCGTTTTATTTTTTAATTCCCTCTCCTTTGATATCGAGTAAATGGAATGAACAACTAATTGTTGTTTCATTGAAAATATCCAATTTCATCCAAAGATACTTAGATAGCTACTCAATAAAAAGAAAAAAATAAACAATAGTTGTAGTAAAATAAAAAAATATTACGAAAAACCAAATCTTTAATGTAATCAAAGAAATGAATTAATAATTTTTTTTGACAGTCATTATTATCTTATCTTCTTATCAGAATAGAATTTAGTTGTAATATATAATTTAGATATACCTACATTCTCAGGGCGGAATCAACAATTCGGGCAATTGTAATTACAATTTGCCATCTTTTTGTTCTTAGCCTAATAAGGTGTAATATAATCAATAGAATGAAGTAATAGTATTTAATTTGATCAGAATTATGAATAACTAGCTGAACCCCGCTGTGTTACCCGCCGTTTAATGTTGTACAGCGAGTAATGCCGCGGGACAAAGTTAGTCTAAAAAAAGTAGCCTAAGTTACTCCCCGTATCATCAGCTACTTGCCAGTGAAAGTCCCGTCAAAATCCGTCCAGCCGTTCCAGAGATTACCCGGAACAAACAGACAGACAGACAGACAGACCGACAGACAGACAATTTTTTTACTAACTACATTTTTGGTATATGTATCGTGTATACATGCATATGCATTAAGTAAAAAAGCGGTTATTTTAATATTACAAACAGACACTCCAATTTTATTTATTTGTATAGATAATGAATCCTCCATAAAAATACATAAATAACCCACATTCGTGTTTTAATAGCATAAATAACCATTATAATTATAGCTAAGAATCGCGGGTGTATTTCTCAAATTGAGCTAAAATTAGACACTATTATGTATTGCAACCGGGAATGGAAACCAATCACTTTTTAAACGACTTAAAAAAAGGAAGAGGTTCTCAATCTACACTAATATATAAAGCTGAAGAGTTTGTTTGTTTGTTTGTTTGAACACGCTAATCTCAGGAACTACTGGTCCGATTTGAAAAATTCCTTCAGTGTTAGACAGCCCATTTATCGAGGAAGGCTATAGGCTATATATCATCACGCTAAGACCAATAGGAGAGGAGCACCAATGAAAAATGTTTCAAAAACGGGGAAAAATTATCACGCGACGGGCAATAGGAGACGCAAACGAGGGTGCGTGGGTCTGCTAGTTCGCTTATATTTTGACTGGGTAACCGATGATGATGATGATTCTTTTTTTATTTGAAAGCTGGTGCTTCCTTTCTATTTGGCCCAGTTCTTAAATTTTGTTTTTTTTTGTCAAAATTTTACTTGTTTAAGGACGCGTTTGCAAAATTGATAGGTACAGAATCGAATTACTACGTTGACACAAGTTACACAAACAAGTGCAAATCGGATAGCGGCAGGTATAAATGTCAACTTGCCTAAATTGATATTTTGAAAGTTTTTTATATTTTCTCATTTCTATGTAATAGGTACTTACCTCCGGACTTGCTGGAGTGACCTGAAGGTGTACTTCGGTGACTGCTTATGGAACTCCTAGACGAGTTGACAGTCTCACCGAGTTTGGGCTCGTTTTGTTAGTTATGACTAGACCTTACCTCCGGACTACATGGAGTGACCTGAAGGTGTACTTCGGTGACTGCTAGTGGAACTCCTAGACGAGTTGACATAGTCTTACCGATTTTGAGCTTATTTTGTTAGTTATGATGAGACCTTACCTCCGGCTTAGATGGAGTGACCTGAAGGTGTACTTCGGTGACTGCTAGTGGAACTCCTAGACGAGTTGACATAGTCTTACCGATTTTGAGCTTATTTTGTTAGTTATGATGAGACCTTACCTCCGGCTTAGGTGGAGTGACCTGAAGATGTACTTCGGTGACTGCTTTTCGATCTCATAGACGAGTTGACATAGTCTTACCGAATTTAGGCTCGTTTTGTTAGTTATGATGAGATCTTACCTTCGGACTACACGGAGTGACCTGAAGGTGTACTTCGGTGACTGCTAATGGAACTCCTCGACGAGTAGAACTAGGTGTGCCGAGTTTGGGCTCATTTTGTTAGTTATGATGAGACCTTACCTCCGGACTATATGGAGTGACCTAAAGGTGTACTTCGGTGACTGCAAGTGGAACTCCTAGACGAGTTGACATAGTCTTACCGATTTTGAGCTTATTTTGTTAGTTATGATGAGACCTTACCTCCGGCTTAGATGGAGTGACCTGAAGGTGTACTTCGGTAACTGCTAATGGAACTGAAGTACACCTTCAGGTCACTCCATCTAGTCTGAAGGTAAGGTCTCATCATAACTAACAAAACAAGCCCAAACTCGACACACCTAGTTCTACTCGTCCAGGAGTTCCATTAGCAGTTACCGAAGTACACCTTCAGGTCACTCCATCTAGTCTGGAGGTAATGTCTCATCAGAACTAACAAAACGATCCCAAACTCGGTAAGTCTATGTCAACTCGTCTATGAGATCCAAAAGCAGTCACCGAAGTACACCTTCAGGTCACTCCACCTAAGCCGGAGGTAAGGTCTCATCATAACTAACAAAATAAGCTCAAAATCGGTAAGACTATGTCAACTCGTCTAGGAGTTCCACTAGCAGTCACCGAAGTACACCTTCAGGTCACTCCATCTAAGCCGGAGGTAAGGTCTCATCATAACTAACAAAATAAGCTCAAAATCGGTAAGACTATGTCAACTCGTCTAGGAGTTCCACTAGCAGTCACCGAAGTACACCTTCAGGTCACTCCATCTAAGCCGGAGGTAAGGTCTCATCATAACTAACAAAATAAGCTCAAAATCGGTAAGACTATGTCAACTCGTCTAGGAGTTCCAAAAGCAGTTACCGAAGTACACCTTCAGATCACTCCACCTAAGCCGGAGGTAAGGTCTCATCATAACTAACAAAATGAGCCCAGACTCGGTAACACTATGTCAACTCGTCTAGGAGTTCCACTAGCAGTCACCGAAGTACACCTTCAAGTCACTCCATGTAGTCCGGAGGTAAGGTCTCATCATAACTAACAAAATGAGCCCAAACTCGATTAGACTATGTCAACTCGTCTAGAAGTTAGAAAAGCAGTCACCGTAGTACACCTTCAGGTCACTCCACCTAAGTAAGAGGTAATGTCTCATCAATCGAGCCCGAACTCGCACAATACTACTTAGTTTTAGCAAACTAAAATATTGTTATAAAAATCTGTAAATAGAAGAAACCTCCTCCTTTTTTTGAAGTCGGTTAAAAATAATCTAACGTTGTCAAGTATCAACCTATTCTGGTTTATCGAATATATTGAATTCGAAGAGCGATCTTTTCAACAAGAGCTAATGCAAACAGGCGACACAGTGTCCACTCATGACGGCGGCTGAGCGCAGACTGAGATTACGAAATTTTTACGCGATAAATCAAAAGAGGTTCAAAAAAATAAAATAACCCTTATTGCAATCGACTACGATTCATCCGTAATAGCAAAATATGAGAAAATATAAGCTCAGGTTGTTATTTTTTCTGCGACTTTCTGTGACACTTTTATACTATTTTTTTCCTCGGATTTATAATTGACTATATATGCCATCTTACATTATTTTTAGAAATTCTAAAATAGGTTGATTGTAGAACAAAAATGTACCAAAACTCAACCCGATATCGTAAATACTGTGGAAAATGGTTACGGAAGATCGTTTTTACAATTTAAAAAAATACAATTTCCAAAAAAGTTGTCCCTCGGATTTGAAGATGAAGAACTAATCTATAAGTGTTAGTACTTTGTTATATTCAATTTGTTTAGTTTAGTTAGAAATTGCACCGAAAAAAAGCATAATTTTGTACGAATCGTAAACGCGCCCTTAAAATTTGTTTTGGACATCGTCTTAAAAATGAAACACTTCTATTCTTAGCTAAATATGTGGACTACAACATGTTAGGTAACATAAATCTTAAAAAAATAATGAATTATTCCTATTTTAAAACGATTAACGATGCTTCATATAATGTTATATTGATGATCGTTTATTCATATGTAATCTCAATCGATTATTTATATATTATATATTATTCTCGGTTATCCCTGTAAAGAGTAGCCTATGTCCTTTCTCAAGAATCAAAGTATCACCATGCCAAGGTATGGAGGTATGGAAGCTATGGATTACAATCAGTCATCGGAGATCGTTTTTTCTTTTTTCGAAAGACGGTCCATTTTATTACATTTTTTATCATTAATTTCATCATGACCAATGAAGACTTAAGATTTGAAGACTTTAAACACTTGAAATTTGGCAGAAATAACTGATCCGAGTGATCCAGTCAAATGACATTTCATCATCAAAGAAGAATCATCAATCAATCAGTCATCAGACTTTTTAGTAACACCGAAAAATCGGTTGATTTGAAACCACTGATACTAAGGCAACATGAAGTTGAACAGCTGTAACGATTTCAACAGGAAGAGCAACGTTTAAAACCAACGTATGTACAATTTTACAATTGTACATTGTATATACATAACGCGTGTCATGTACAAATGTTAATTATAAAATTAAAATATTATTTACTCAAGCAACTAAACAGCAAGTTTGGCGTGACGCGGCAATTTAAAGAGTTCGACACATTAAGTTCATGTTTAGCGTATTATGAAGGAAAAAAAAATGTATTCCTGCTGAAAAAAGGACGAACGTAACTAACAAATTTTTAGATTTGAAATAATAAATTCAGAAAGCAAGCACTTAGTTTAAAATTTATTTATTTACAAGTCCTTACATATAAAAATACAAAATTTGTTAATGGGCAAGTGATATTTTACTTTATTTAGTGGGAAGCCGTTACGTTACATCACATTGACTGTTTGATACCAGGGCAGCATAAACACAAAGCAGTTCTCTAAAAAGTTACATGTTGAAAATTTACAGAACTGCGCGGTGTTGTTGACTTGTTGTGAGCGTTTGTCAATCTTACCTTGTCATTGACATTATCATTCATTTGTTATTTGTTTGATAGACACATACATTTTAGTTTATGAATTCCATTTCTTTAGACAAAGTTATCATTGTTTTTGTAACAATAATATCAGTTTACGTATCTTTCTTTACATCCTACGAAGGCCACGTGTCTATGATTTACCTATCTATACTACATATTACATATATTATATACCTATATAAATAAATAAAATTGGAGTGTCTGTTTGTAATGTTCAAAATAACCGCTTTTTAATAAATGCATATGTATGTACATATATACACGGTACGGGCACCAAAACAATCTTTTTAAATTGTTTTCTCTGGATCGACTGGACAGATTTTTAAGAGACCCACTGGCAGGTAGCTGATGATCTAAGGAGTAACTTAGGCTACTTTTTTAGACATGTACGTCATGCACGACAATAATCGTGGGTAAGACCGCGGGGTTCAGCTAGTATGTAATAAACAAATCCGTACAAATGTAGGAGTAGTTTGGTGTAAATTATGCCGCATTCGTTTTCATGAGGTCAGAAAACTCCTTTTATAATCTGAGCGCCTAGTAGTATGGTGTTTTGTTTTATTTATTTAAATTGTTTTAATTTATTTAAAAACAATAACAGCATAAACAATTAAACAATGTATGCATTAGTAGTAGTAGGACTAGTAAGCAATACTGGTAAACAATTCAATGGTTTTATCGGTTGCACTAACTAACTCATATTAAACTTAGAAAAATATTGGTGTTTGTTTTTTTACATTTGATTTACATGACTTTATTCAAATGTGCGTTTATGAAAATATTGCAAAAGAGTAAAATATCTTATCCTACTAAACATTCTTCCCATGAATTATAACGAAACCTTAAAATTAAAATGAATTATTCAATTATCGAATAAAAATATTTGAAACATGATTTGTGCACGCTCGCTTAAATTACTATATTTGCAATCTTTATATTATCTTGCAATGTGTGTTATGTCTGATTTATGCTTATTGTATATTCGAGTTTAATCTTGCAAGTCTTGCAACTCAATTTTTTTATTTTGACGTGGCATGAGTATGACGTAGGATCAGAATGACCTTGATTGAACGAACATTCAAACAGCAAACACAATAATCAATTATGATTATGAAACAAAAATCAGCTGTGCTATACACCAGGAACACATAAATAACAAGAAGATTTGCTACAATGTAAAAAACTGAGGTATTTGTATCATCTTTCTATGCTATGTTTTCCTTGCGGCAAAATGTCGTCACTGTTACGGTATTCGGCGATTGACCTTAACCATGATTATGTAGTACTGTGAGTAACCAGGAGCGCACAGACGGTGAGGATAGTCGCGTGAACACCGTTGGAGCGGGTTGTTCGGGGCATTTCGGTGAGATCCAGCTGGATGTAATACCCCACAGGCCATCTTCTGCTACGACTGGCGCCCCAGGATCGGGCTGTAAGGAATAATACTTATTTTAACTTTCTGCCGATTATTTGGTAATCGATAATGTTGAAAAATAAATAAAAGTTACAGGGAAACCCTCTTCTAAATAATGTATTTAATTAGTAAAATGCAATGATATACAGAATGGAATTTTGTAATGGCACCTGAAGGGAAAGTACTGTTAATACTGTGGATAGAAACTTTTACTCAAAGAAAATATTCCTTTATTTTTGGAAAGAAAGAAAACCGCATTAAAAGATTTCCGAAAATCCGCTTGCCACACCCGAGAATCGAACCGAATAAAATCTGTAAAAATTACAACCCGTACTTTCAATATTTTTATGTACTTTTCTTTCTTTTCAAAATTATAGGAACGTTTTCTTTGAGTAAAATTTTCTATCTACAGTATTAAGTATTATAAAATTCCAGCTTGTATATCATTGGTAAAATCAAATTGCCGTCTTCAAATAGTTCCTCAATTTTCACCTTCTCATTGCTTGAAAATTGATATGGACCAAAAGAAATATTATTCAATATCGTTTAAAAAGGGATATAAAAATCGGTTAGTAATGAATGAGTTCTATGTTGCCAAATAGAAAAAATGCGACTGAATTGAGAACTTTTTTTTTATAAGTCGAACTTTAAAATACCTTTTTTTAGTTACTTATCATTTAGTTTCTGGTATCAATCTTTTTTATTATATACTATTGAGTTTATCTCATCTTCTTACAAATAAATGAAATTGGAGTGTCTATTTGTAATATTAAAATGAGCACTATTTACTAAATGCATATGCATTATTTCGGAACCTTTACTAAAGCCGGACTTTCATTGATAGGTAGCTGATGACCTGACGAAGGAGTAATTTAGAGTACTTTTTTAAAAATAATAAATAGATGTTATGATTTAAATTTTATCAAAGGACCATGCAGACTTACCATACAAACGCTATGGTGTGAAATGACAGGTTTTAAACACAGAGTGGACTCATTCAACATTTCGTTTAAATCTTTTAATAGCTTCATACATTTCTGTTGAGGTATTAACCGTTGTGTAGATACCCGCATGCTGTTGTACTTGATGCGTTCGTTCGCTGTTTTAGGTAAAATCGACCCTTTGATCTGTAAATAAGGCAACTTTTTAACCGTACAAATAGGATGAGATTGGTAATATCTTACGTATTGTACATTTAAATATGTATACGTTACTAGGGGAACATAAATCATTATAGAGTATTTTTAATCCAAAAAAATCAACTTTCAATTTTCTATTGCAGGACTAGTCGTTCGAAATTTGACTGTTTTGAATATTTTGTTCTATTTCATTGACCTGTGTAACTTGAACTCTTATTGTATAGACTTTGTACCATTACAATTTTTTTTTTTTTTTTTTTTTATAATAATAATAATTTATTTTCTTCTCTCACACAAAAATTACAAAAATCTGTTACATCAAAGTATACACAAAAATGAAAAAACAGAAATAGAGGTCTGTGTGAGAGACTGGTTTCCGTACTAGGTAGAACCTGTATGACAGAATAACCAGCCTCTCCTAACTCCAGATAAGTAGGTACAGAGGGTCTCCAGAGAGTAACATGAATCAATGGCTTCTATAAATGTGAGATGAATAAACGAAAGATTTTAATGTGATTCAAGATGTTAGTGAAAACGTATTGTGTATGTGTGTGTGTGTGTGTGTGTGTGTGAGTGTGTGTGTGTGTGTGTGTGAGTGTGTGAGTGTGTGTGTGTGTGTGTGTGTGTGTGTGTGTGTGTGTGTGTGTACGTATGTGTGTGTGGTGGGTATGTGTGTGCGTGTGTGTGTGGTGTATATACGTATGCGTTTATCTGTGTGATGTGTAACTATGAAGGCACATAAAGCAACTTCTCAGTCTCCTCATAGTTTAAAGATTTGAGCCAGTGTGAAATAGTACGCTTGCATTGAAACTTCGAAGAGGAGTAAATATTCAATCTTTGATTCACATTATTGTAGAGGTATCTTCCAAGAAAGCCGAAAAATCTGCCAGAGAATGCTGTGTTGTAAATCTCAGTCGGGGGACAAACTTTATGTTTGAGACGCTTGTTAGTGTTAGAGACATTAAATGAAAGTAATGAGTGCTGTTTTAGGACAGTGTGTAGGATAAATAATTGCCGAACCGTAAGTACGTCTGACAACTGATAGAGATCTCTGGTCGGGTATATGAATGGCAAGGAGTGCCCCACTTTGAGAATTGCCCTTTGAGCTCTTTCTAGCTTTATAAGGCTAGTTTTGCAAGCTCCACCCCATACCGTAATACAATAAGACAATATGGGTTGACATAACGATGTATAAACTATCCTAATAAGGTTTTTGTCAGCTATGTTGCGTAAATTTTTGAAGATAGAAATTAGTTTTCGCGTTCTAGACGATAGTAGGTCAATATGGTAGTTGAAATTAAGGTTACTATCGATAACGACTCCGAGGTATCTAATTTTGGTGGTGCTTTCTAGGTGGTCACATACACAAGATTGATGGTCCTTGCAAGAGTGGGCCACAATACAGTGATCATGTGGAGGATCTAATCGAGAGTTTTTTATTCTAAAGGGAATGTATTTGGTTTTATCTACATTGAGCGTCAGTCCATTATTCCTGAGCCATGAAGACACTGCATCGAAGCCCATCTGTGCAAAAGCAAAGGTTTCTTTCCAATTGTCTCCATGAAAGATCAAGGCAGTGTCATCGGCGAAAGCAACAATTTTGCCATTCTTTAGTTGTAAATTACATAGGTCATTAATATAAGTGAGAAAGAGCGTGGGACCAAGCACACTGCCCTGCGGAACCCCAAAAGCAACTGGCAGGTCATCGCTAGTGATTTCACCAACCCTTACTCTTTGACACCTTCCATTCAGATAGTCAGAGAATAGTTTGTGCTGAGTATCACGGATACCAAGTTTTTCCAATTTGTCCAACAAAATTTACAAGTGGAAATATAATGTGTATATTTAAGTTAAACTCTATGGCTACAAGTAGCCGTTTTATTATAATTTGTCTTTGTATGTGTGTGTATAATGATCAAGAATTTGTCTTTCTGCACTCCTGTTAAAATCAAAATTCAAACATCAAAATACTTTTAAACAATTAAATGTAATGTTTATTTGTACTAACCAGTATCCTCGACCAGTAAGTCGTCATAAATTTAGCGCTAACTACCTTTCCCTTCAAAGTCGAAAGTGCTATCGGTCGTATGAAATCCGAAAAATCTATAAAATATGCCATTTTTAATAAAGCGACATCAAAATTTGGTTTCCCATGGATATAGTACGGATGGAATTCAATTTTCTTTAACGGAACAACAGTGCCACCTCTTTTACAGTCCACCGTTCCTAGTCTTGCTCGGAACAGTTTCAACGTATCTCTTACGCTGTAACAAGATAAAAGGAAGACATTTATTTATTTAATTAGAGATTAATCCCTCCCTCCGAAATGTTGTATGTATCGTATCACCACTCACTACTCGCATCCCCGACGTACACAGCGAGCTAATGATGATACTTTGGAAGTGCCAAGAAAATAAATTATCTTGGAACTACACACACACTCCTCACAATCCAGCCCATAGAACAGAGATGAGATCCAGCCAAATTGTGAAAACTTACTTGTAAAATTCTCCCGCCACAGTAATGATCCACCATTTGTCCAAAAGCGCGCCAGTGGTATAGTGCGATCCCTTTCTTTGTATTGAAACGGAAAAGGGATAGTCGATAAGCGTGCTTTTAGCTTCGTCGCTCTCCTCTGAGCTCTTGTTGCCCCGGTACCTCCAATTTTTCATCACGGTGGTTTCTGAAACTAAAAGTTTTTTTTCAATTTCATTTTAAGTTAGATTAAAAAAATATATTAAAATACAAGAATAATAAAATCTATGCAAAAAAGGTAAGTCCAATGTTCTTTTAATTTGTACTAGATATAGGTCCTGGCTCAGGCTCCTGTAGGTCTTAGCGTGATGATAAATACCCTATAGACTTCCTCGATAAATGGGCTGTCTAACACTGAAATAATTTTTCAAATCGGACCAGCGGTTCCTGAGATTAGCGGGTTCAAACAAACAAACAAACTCTTCAGCTTTATATATTAGTATAGATAGATACATATTAGAAATAAGTATTTGATGTAGGTACTTCAAATTTAAAAAGCCCCCGATGGGTAAAAAAATTACAAAAAAGAAAACAGTACATATAATAGAATTTATCATGATCAATTTCAATGAAGTTGGTAACACTCATTAAACTAGCTTCGGTCCAAGATTGGCAACACTCGCACTGGCATTACTTCTAAATTTCAAAATACGTAACAATTTCAGTACAACTGTTTATCCATAAGGAATGAAATTTAAACCTTTTACTAGTGCGGGTGCTTCAGTGTTTATAGAATAAAAAGCTTTAATCAGCTATCAAAATGGAAATGAACATCGATTTGGGCTCTGTGTTGATAATTTGGTCGGTCAATCGACTGACACATATTTGAATGTTTGAATAGATAAATCTTATTAAGAATGGATATATTTTCTGACTCGAATATATAACATAGATTCTGCGTATGGTGACGTATTAAAAATGCGAAGTATCACCAACCTCACATTTATCCTGTGGATACCGTCAGAACCGATTGAGAGCAAACTATAACATGACAACAGCACTGTAAGCAAAGAGAAAGAAATTTTGAAACAAACCCTATGGTTTATACTGAATACTGACCTGCTTTGTCAGCGTAGTAAGTAGGCCTAAATCTCTCTTTCTAAAAATTACGAACTTGCATACTTTTTCGGGGTAATCTATATCTACACTAATATATAAAGCTGAATAGTTTGTTTGTTTGAACACGCTAATCTCAGGAACAGCTGGTCCGATTTGAAAAATTCTTTCAGTGTTAAATAGCCCATTTATTGAGGAAGGCTATAGGTTATTTATCATCACGCTAAGAATAAAGAATGTTACAAAAACGGGGGGAAATTATCACGCTACGGGCAATAGGAGAAGCAAACGAGGTTGCTTGGGCCTGCTAGTAATATATATATGTAGCTTTTTATTGGTAAAAGAGTTTTCAAAATCGTTTTAATAGATCCAGAGATTACCCAATACAAGCTTATAAACTTGACCTCTTTATATTATAGTGATATAAGTTTAGTTTATGCATGGTATAACAATATACTTCGACAGGTACAGCATTCTGAGACATAGTGATCACGTGTGTGACACGAGCCTTACGTCATTACCGCTATCATTGGTTCTCAAACTATGTAATATTACGTTAAGATTAACGATAGAACAATAACGTTTTACTTCATCATATAATTAAATTGAAATATTTTGTTTGATTATATAGACGATACAACAATTTAAATGCATTTTACACATTTTATAATAGAATGGTGATTGAAAATGTTTCCATCATTTCGTGTTATCTATACTAATATATAAAGCTGAAGAGTTTGTTTGTTTGTTTGAACACGCTAATCTCAGGAACCGCTGGTCCGATTTGAAAAATTCTTCCAGTGTTCGATAGCCCATTTATCGAGGAAGGCTATAGGCTATATATCATCACGCTAAGACCAATAGGAGCGGAGCACCAATGAAAAATGTTGCAAAAACGGGGAAAAATTATTACGCTACGGGCAATAAGAGACGTAAACGAAGTTGCGTGGGTCGGCTAGTGTTGCTATAAAGTGGTAACTGGATAGTGACGTCACACCGAGTAAATCGAAATGCGAGACCTTGTTTTCTTAGACCGTGAGTTTACGTACCATTAGTAGTAAAGTTTTCTATAAACTCTGTTGCTGTAGCTACGGTGGTCTTTGGTTCCTCATCTAACGAATCAGCCTCATGACTGGTTTCATTATTTTCACTTTTAATATTATTTATGCCAAGAACAGTAGTTACTGTCGGCTCAGGAGTTACGTCATCCAGGATTTCATTTCCCTCCGAAGTAACGCTCACAGATGTATTCTGACTAACCTTATGGATACTATTCACTTCATTTTTATCATCATCATCACAATCACTACACGAATCTTCAG
This sequence comes from Spilosoma lubricipeda, assembly GCA_905220595.1. NCBI lineage: Eukaryota > Metazoa > Arthropoda > Insecta > Lepidoptera > Erebidae > Spilosoma > Spilosoma lubricipeda. The sequence goes on from HG992297.1 coordinate 12,229,806, forward strand.
TTATTATATTATTACAATTAGTTTCCGTTTCAGAATCATCATTTATATCATTTTCGTAAACTTTACAGGTTGACTGGACTACTGAAATGGTGAAATATAAATGTATGAAGACTAGACACCTCATATCGATGGTCAAGAGTCCACGTGATGTGGAAACTGAAAGCTTTTCGCTTATACGCAGGTGTTAAATACCAACTGTGGGTTAAATCGATAAAAGAAGAGGTAAAAATGAGCATGAGATAAGGTTTATCGTTTATTCAGTTGAAAAAATAGAAGATCGTTAAACAATGAAGTGTTGGAAGACGATAAGACGGCCATCTGTGTAACATAATAAAAAAAACGTGTAACGATTTCAATGCGTCTTTATAGTGTTGTATTGATTGTAGTAGTATGGTGAAGCGACTTTCAAATACAAGGCAACAAAACATACTACAGCGCTATCTAACGAAAACAAAACGAACTACAGAGTAACTGTCGCGCTACTAATCTACTTATCCTGAATCGCGATGTCGAAATTCGCGTGCCGATTAGTCCGAATGATTGCGGTCAACCAGTCATGATCACCTCGCCTGGTTGGACGAGGGTCCTCTTTTTGTGTTGGAGGGATATAACATTCATTAACCGTGGGAGAGCTACGCTTCGGCAAGAATTAGGCGGCTCGACCGGAGTGAAACCACGGCCTCACAGAAAACCGGTGTGAAATAGCGCTTACACCGTGTATCACCGAGTGAGTGAGGATACCGGAGGCCCATACACCTCTCCACATCCCTTTTCCTATCCCCCCAGGTCGGCAACGCACTTGTGACGCCTCCGCCTATGGACACCCGTCCATAGGCGGCGGTAATCGCTTACCATCAGGTACGTCTGCTCGTTTGCCCCACATAAATTATATGAGATGGTCCACGTCCTCCTCACGTTTTTTTTGTATACGGGCCTGCCAAAATGACTACTCTGTCTGATGGAAAGCATATTCAGACTCCAGGAGTAATGGTCACCATACTCAATGCGAATGCAACAATGCAGCATGGTGACCCACACTATGGCGGCCTAGTGATGCTTCTGCATCATTGGGCCTCCGGTCTCGCACTCACCAACGAAACACGAAAAAACGAAAATGAAATCAACGTGGCTCTACTACCTAAAAAACGTTTATAAGTTCGGCAAAAAACCACCCCTAAGTATGAAAACTAGAGAATGAAGCATATTCGTGGAGGATTTTTTTTTTGTGTTTCGAAAATTAAATAACTTCTAAAAAGGCTGTGAACGCAAACAAACAACCAAGTTGCCTACAGCATGAGCGATATCTGAACAATATTATACACTTTCAAGTGACTGTAGGTACTTAATTATTTACAAACAGTTCTAAAATGAGCTAACAATACCTTTCAAATAATGCTGTCACCAAATTTAGAGTAAAAGTTACGTTTTGTTTGAACGTTATTGCCATTGTGCAATGAACAATAAATATTACCTAATGCTTTTCAATTATTGTTTTTCAAACAGTTTGTAAACTACCTAAGTACTGATAAATTTTTCAAAACGTTAGTTCGTTGCCTACTTTTGACGATTTTGAACGTACGTACCTACTACAAGGTGTAAAATGGACAGATAATGTAATTTATTTCGAACGGTTTTCAATTTTTAAAAATGATCAAGTGTAAAATCTCTTTTGTTTTATTATTTAGTTCTACGATTTTAATAGAAAGTGGTAAGTATTATTTCACATTCATATTATATTTATATTAATTATTGATAAGATTGATATTATCTGAATTTGTAACTGTTTCGATTCTAAGCTTGTAATAGATTTACACATGTCATATGCTCTAAGATTTACACTGGATAGTGCTGCCATCTATTGATCATATACGCAAACTTTCTACTGTGTCATGCTTCAACTTTGTTGAAAATCTGTGGCTAAGCTTGGCATATTAATCTATACAAATAAACAAAATCGGAGTGTCTGTTTGTAAAATTTAAATAACCACTTTTTAACAAATGCGTATATATGTATACATGGTACGTGTAGGTACCAATTTTTTTTTTTTTTCAGTTTTTATCTGTCTGTCTGATTGTTCGTGTTGACGGGACTATTACTGGCAGATAGCTGATGATCTAAGTTGCTCCTTAGACAGAAATGTAAAAAATGTGTTATTAATTATTACGAACCGTGTCTATGTTCCGGTCACATTGTCAAAACCGTTAGATTGTAATCTATCTAGTGAGATTGCAAACAGTCGAAAGATTGTGAAATGGTATCGACGAATCGCAAGTCGCGCGCTGATTGGTTGAACAACATTGTGTCCCGCGCCCCCATATTTGTTTGTTAATTCGTCTTTGTTGCTGAATGTAAAGTATTTTTGTGATTGTAAATTGATTTCATGTTGAAAATACCTCATAGCTTTAGAATTAGTTATATTAAATTGTTGTGACAAAAAAAATATATGTGATTAAGCAAAGAAGTTCTAACCAAACTCTATGGCCATTGAACGGTCTACTGTTAAACCTACCAAACAGGGCAGTTGACAATTTGACGCGCCTTAGCAGTATATCACAGTTGACAATCTATAAATAATTTGTAATCTCGCTAGGTAGATTATAATCTAACGGTTCTAACAATCTTACGGTGACATATGGATACATGTGTGTTTAGTAAAAAGTGGTTATTTCAATATTAGAAACAGACCCTCCAATTTTATTTATTTGTATAGATTTTTAACTAAAAGGCATATTTTGGTTGGTAGACTATAATATTTATGTCAGTATAATGTTACTAGAGTTTACTTAAGTCCTGACATAACTACATAACTTAAAACTAGCTGAACTCCGCGGTGTTACCCGCGGTTATTATCGTACCGCAGGTAACGCAGCGGGTCGAAGCTTGCCTAAACTTAGAGCATAAATATCTGAAGGGGCAGTCGAACGGGCGCAAAGCGTGATCGGAAAGAAAGAAACTGAGTTAGGGTAGTGTCTGTCTCACTCACGCAAGCGTCTACAAGAAAACTACAGAGCTTTTAATGTTTTGCAGTCGTCATAAGTAGAAAATCCACAATGGAAACTACTACGAGGGCTGATCTAGAATGCGAGTTCCCTCCAAAAATGGAAGAAGACTTGACTCACTTGAGGAGAAAAAGACTTACAACAGAGACTGGTCTCGTTTGTTTAGAAGACTATCCTTATACAGTTTCAGTGAGGTAAATATTTAAAAAAATTGATTACGTCTTTTCTTCTGCGACAACTTTAAACCTACTTACTAGGGTAGTATGACTTTTCAGAATTTATAAAACATAAGATAGTAATAAACCACTGTTTGTTCGTAACTGCATTTATTGAATAAAAAATACCTACTGCATATAATAGTAGTTTAGCGAAAGCCCTGTGGAAATAAGCCCACCTATTATTATTATTATTAACTATAATTAACCGACTTCTTTTAATTATGTTATTAGGCCCTTGTACCTCCGTCACTAGTAATTAATTGTAAAAACATGAAAAAATATCCATATGGCTACAAGGCTATCAACAACCCATAACGTCCCACTACTAGGCTCGGGTATCCTCTCAGGAGAGGGTTAAGGCCATACGAACCCACGCCGGCCAAGTGCGGGTTGGTTACTGGTAAGACAACGCTGTGGCTACGTTATCTTGTCGTTGCATGTTTTTAACGTTGAGTTGTTTGTAATTTGTTTTTTGGTTTGTGTCGTAGGTGAATCAAAACGTAGAGAAATAATTTTGAAAATCGGTCCACAGATGACGTAGCTATCGAGTAATAGATAATATACGCAAAAACCATTCAAATAAAAAAACAAACATTCGAATTGAGAACTTTCTCCTTTCGTTAAAAATCGACCCAGAAGAGTATCACTTATTTCCTTCAGTACCAGGATAGCAGAAAGTCAATGAAAGTGGATGTTAATTGTTGGATTTTCCCAGGTTGCACGGTAAACACTGGTGTGGCGGCGCCATAGTCGGCCCTGTATGGGTTTTAACAGCAGCTCAGTGTTTCGACTAGTAAGTGAAGTTCTATAAACAATCTAAGGCTTTCATGAAATATGGGAAAGGAGAGGAGGGGGAATAACTCCGAGGACGTGTTGGTTTTGATGCCCACACACAATTGTGTGATATGCAGGATCAAGTTGTTCTGTCTGAGTGTTGAAGTGATAACTTCTAATGAGAAGGTGACGTAACGCTTCGTTACGTAACGCGTTACGGCCCCTGTCTGGCTTCCCTCTCTCACTGTAATCCAAAGTGCTAACCGTTCAATACTTCAAGTTACATTAGTTTAAGTTATCACTTCTGTCGCTGGAGACGCACACGTTTTTTTACCTATACCACGTGTATGTATTTAGAAATAGTTTAAGTATGTTTATTATCAGTCTGGATAGAGCACAGGGTCTGCCTAGTGTTTGATTTATAATCTATCAATAGCTTTAAAATAATCTTCTACTGGACATAAGCTTAGAAATGAGATTTGGCCTACTATAGCACGCTGTCTAGACTAGGTTGGTTTAGGAATTGTGTCAAGTTTTCCACCTCCTCGCAGTGCTCCTGTCCTGGGAATTCGGCTCTCACTACACCTACGCGAGATGAATAAGAGTGGTATTTGTAACACTCAGAATCAAAATGTTACTTTAATTACTTTGAAATTATTATTCATCATTCTAAATGTTTAAATGATTTAAAAAATATTGTGTTTTTTTTAACAGTGTAGCAAAAGACGAAGTAACTATTAGAATGGGTTCCGTGTTTAGAGATTTTGGCGGCAGAATAGTGTCTGTGGTGGACATCAAAAGACATCCTGACTACAGAATGGACCAGTACTACCCTGAACACAATCTCGCTATGGTCAAGGTAACACTTTTAAGTACAACTAACAACTAGCCGTGGGGTACAATTAGTCTTAAAAAAGTAGCCACCCAGGCGTAGCAAAGTCTCGTCAAAATCGGTTCAACCGTTACAGAAATAAATCGTACCAAACAGATAGACAACATTTTTAGAAATTGATTTATTGATGTAAGTATCGTAGGTATATACTTCCATATGCGTTTAGTGAAAAGCTGTTAATTTGAAATTACAAACAGACAGTTATATAATAAATAATAAATATTTCGGACATCTATTCACACAACGCCATCTAATCCCAAGCTAAGCAGAGCTTGTGTTATGGGTACTAGACAACTGATACAAATACATATATACTTTTTTTTTTGTAAATACATACATATTATACATAGAAAACACCCAAACTCCGAAACAAATATTTGTCGATCATACAAACATTTGGTCCGACCCGGGAATCGAACCCGAGACCTCACGATCAGCAGTCTCATACGCCAACCGCAAGACCAACGAGGCAGTTTAATTTTATTTAGGTATTTGGGTGGATAGATTTATTTTGGTAAGTTGCCACCGCCGGTCATACACGTAACAAGTGCTCTACAAATCGACTGCACAATTGGCGTAGTGGTTTAAACAGTCATCTCGCTGCTTTCTATTGCACTGAGTGCTTTAGGTTCAATACCCCATATGGAACAACACTTTGAGTGATCCACAAATTGCTGTTCTGAGTTTGGATGTTTTATGTGTCCTTTCATGAATTTGTGTAAAATACGGAAACAGAAACATTCCTATGCGGTACTTGTACCTTTTATTGGATATTTTATTCTAGACTATCTAGTCTTACATCGTATTATATTTTTTATACAATATTTTCTTTTTCTAATTTGAATAATTTTAACTTTTATGATTTCATGTTGTCCTGGTATTACAGGTGAATGTACTAATCGCGCCAACCTCACGGATGCAGCCTGTGGCGTTGGCTATAGCTGATGCAGACTTGCCTCCCTTGTTTGGGGAGACTGTTGTCACTGGATATGGATCAGTGGTAGTATATAGCCTTTATATACCTATAGATTTAATTTATGGCAACACTCTCTGTCTCTTTCTCAGATAAATTACTTTAGAATATCAGTCTGTTACACAATATTGTGTTGAAAAATGAGAGGCCACGAATTTTCTCCTCGTTGCAGTAGCGGTCAGAGTCGGGTTCGATTCCCGGGTCGTGCCAAAAAGTAGTATTGAATGCTACTGATTAAAGAAATGCTTAATAACAGCCCGGTATTCGGAAATTGGAGTTTTAACTCCCGCGTCGAAACGCCTGCGTATCTTTATGAAAATTCCTAATTCCAAACTTTTCACAGGTGACGGGACAGATCCGCGAGGGTGAGAACCAAGAATTGAGGCGGATGATAGTCAGAGAAGTGTCCCGTGGAGAATGTCGCTTGATATACGGCAATGACTATCATTTACAACATGACAACATGTGTTTACTGAGTGTGACCAAAGGGGTTGCGTTGTGTGCTGTTAGTATACTTCTGTTTTCCTAGTACCTGTTCATTTCAACTGATCTCTAGGTGGTCTGATGACCTGGTGGGAACGCTATTAAGTGTGGCCTTAAGGGAGGCATATGTCCAACTGTGGACGGCTTTCGACTGATGATGAAGAGTTCATGGAAGTCTTTGGTACTGTTTTACAAGTTCAATGTGTGCTTTGTTTGGCTATGAATAAATTTAATTTTAATTAAATTTTTTCCCATAATGCGGTCTCCTTTCTAAGTCGGACTTGAGGAATGAAAAAATTAAATGATATTTCTAAATGAAAAATAACGTATCCGATGTATATGTACCAGGGCGACACAGGTGACCCAGCGGTCCACTTCAGCGGGGTGAACCGCGCCGGGACACTGTATGGCATTGCTTTGTTCTCCGGCACAGAAGAATGCGCTTATAAGTCAAAACCTGGAGTATTTGCTAAGGTAACTGTTGCCTCCTCTAAAATCATAAAGCTGAAGATTTTTTTTTGTTTCGATGTACACGCTAATTTAAGTTACTACCTACAATATCAATTTGTTATTTTTTTTTACGCTACGACCAAAAAGAGTCGAGCACCAATAGCAAATTGTCATATAAACATTTGTGGCAGTCTTTGCGGGTAGTTGAAGGCCTAAAAGGTCCGATAACACCCATCTACAAGCTTTCGACATCGCTTAGTACTAGGGGTTGGTATGGAAGTCTGATTGCAGTCGCTCCGTGTAAGCATTGGAAGTTCAGCATTATCGTAGTAGGCACAGTCGACTTTAATTTACTTCGGTAAACGTTCGGAGGATGATGATAACACTACCATTAAATAATAAGATAAAATTTTAACAAAAATTAAACCGACTACAAGGTTCGAATCGATTTCTCTTAGATACCATCATCAGATCTTGGTGTCTTTATCATAGTACCACCGCTGATTTTTTTGAAGTCGGTTAATAAATAGAATATCTCAGTATTATTGCATTGTTTTCAGGTCTCCTACAGCCGTCTCTGGATAGACAAGGTGCTTGAAGAAATACCGGAACACACCGAAAGTGCGGACAGTACCGAAAATGTGATACCACTCGACGTGGAAATGTAATTAATTAATAATTCGTTTTAATAAATCATTTTATTTTATAAGGACTTTTAATTAATTTACCAGAGAGGAAAAGTTGAATAAACACAAAATATTTACCCGCTAAAATGAGTGTTAAAATTAAAAAGTCATATACGTACGTTTTGTTACTTCGTTAAACTTCTATTCTGTTACACCGATATAACTATCATTAAAAAGCTGACTTGAGAAAAGACTTTTAACTTAGCAATATACGAGTATTGATAAACAAAATATGAAACGAAAAACATTGCAAATAACATTGAGTTATTAACCGACTTCAAAATCCTGTTTTTCAAATTGAGGTTCTCTACATTCGACCGTATTCACCGATTTTATTGATTAGTTTTGTATTTCAAAGGTGGTACTTTCCGTGTGCTCCCATTTCAATTTGGGGAGATTCTTGAAGTCGGTTTTTTTTTTAATTAAAATATGGTTATTATGAAATAGATTTTATGAAAACGTGTAATTATGCTGATAACAGATGAGAAAAAAAAAATAAGAAAATCTATTTCCCATTCAAAGTTAACAAAACGTCTTTTGAAATATTGTAGGGGTAATTTTTAACTAAATGTTATTATTTCTTTATTTCAGGTTCCATCACCCCAATGATAAATACTATAATCTGAGTATAAAACTTCATTTGAATTAACACTAATGACTTGAGTGGTATTATTTTACTCATAAATACCTTTGACAAATAAATAATTATTACGCAAAACTCGTTATTTAAAATGTCAAGTAAATTCAATGAATAATTGAATTTGATTGTAAATAAATAGTATGTCGTTAACACACCTTAGTTTAATAGGCATACATACGGCGCTTTAAAATTACATTAACTTATGTAAATAAATATTAAATTACCATCTATCCACTTTATTTCTCCAAAACATAGAGTTGACTCTGGCGATAAGAGCGAGCATCTTATATATAGGTAGTAATATAGAGAATAGCGTGAATAATATAAAGATCTCGTTACAGTTAATTGAAAATATTTACCCTGCCTCTATCTGAGAATCAAGAAGAATTAATGGCATTCTGTCTATCCTAATTAATAATTTAAATTAATGTTAGTTCTGTAATCGATAATAATGAAAAGTGAACACAACTTAATGTTTTCTTTATAAAATTTTATTCAGGATAACAAACAATTGCGCAATAATAAGTTGTAAGAAATTCTCAATTAATCAAGCAACCAGCTCCGTTATTCACAGAATATTACACAGTAACTACATAATAGTAACATAGAAGTGAATTACAAAAAAAAGAAAACAAAAATAACAAGATACCCAGAAGTCACCCATTTTTAACCCAATTGGGTAAAATAGGTTTTTACCCAATACCCATCTCTGAAAGTAACTGAAACATTGAATAGTAAACAAACACGAAATGACAAAGACGTCATTGGCCGAATCCAAAAGCGCGTATAAAATGGTGGCATTTGAATAGCTCAAAAGTCAGTGTTGTGTGACTATTTTCAAACCTATTTATATTTTTATTTCTATGTGATATAGAAAGAAATATTCATAATCTCTACTTTCTCCAACGTCATTTTTACTTTGCAAATAGATTGTGTTTCGTTTTTCCATTTTACTAGTGCTCTCGGCTAAAAAATAAATACATTAAGCAATAGTGAGTATAACGATTCTAAATAATATAATATTATTTAAATTGATACCACAATGACTTTTCTGCAAATTAATAACTTATCAACCACCAACTTACCAATTAGCCCGACATTCCTCCATGTAATGGAACGCAAAAATTTATGTCACATTTATTTAGCAAGCAAACAAGCAAAGTGTCATTTGAATACTGACAAACAAAACGTAGAGGTTATGTTTGGATAAGATAATATACAAAATTTTATATAATTTTAACAGTTTTTTCACATAAGCAGTAACAATTAGTTAGAAAAAGTAAATATTGTAACACGGTTTTATTCCAAAATGGCATCGAGTGAGTGTTTTGTTATGACATTCAGTCTATTTTAAGCCTGCAAATATTTAGGCCGAACTGTGTCCAAAGGTGAAGGTTTTGGATGTGATTTAACGATTTGATCGGATAGGCGGACCCTCCTGCGACTTGTGGTAGTCTGATATGGACGAATTAAAAAACAGAGCTGGTGAAAAACTTGAAGCATTGCATGTAAGTAACTCTTCTGTCAGTATGCTATCCTGGTAGTTACGCGCGAAAGTGTGGCGGTTATTCACGTCAGTTTTAGCGAACTGTTTAGAAACCGAAAGTACTCTATAGTTCTAAATGTAAGAACTCAATGAAGTCGTTGTTGTTATGACAATGATAATATGTTATTGTCCCACTTTATATAATAAAATGACCCTGAGCTTACATAACTAACCTGTTGTTAACTATTCGTTTAAATCCACATTATGTGTAGACCTGTGTTATGTACACTATGTTTAAAAAGATATTATTTCATTTCATTCATGAAAAATTTGGAATGGGGTCTAAACCTTGAAAATAAATTAGAATAAAACTATATGACACACGCTACTTCATCTGTATCTCTTTTCAATCATGCTTGGTTGCTATTCCAGTCTAAGCGAGATGTCAACTATTCTATGTTAGGTTAACCTAAAACCTGAAAATGGATTAGATAGCTTTGAAGTTCATTATGGCCAACAATCTGACATGAGATGTAAATGATATACACAACCAACTAATAAGGCCTTATCCTAATAGATAATTAGACAATACATATTAAAGCTATAATCAAAACAGATTTCACTACACTAAACAATTAGCCGCATATTAAAATCCTCTTGCTTAAAAACAGTCTTGTTCAATGTTACTTCCATAAGAATCAAGCTATAGTTTAAAGATTCATGTAATCAGTTAACATTAGGTAAATATCTTCGACATTCGAGCATTCGAGTTTACCTAATCTTACTCTGTGTAAATCTATGTTTACAGTAACATAACTTATACATCAGAATAACAGATAGGCTACTATTTGCCGCGGCAACAACTAGTATTGAATCAAAATGTGCATTCTATATTAAACCAATTTTAAAGTCATTCCATAAACCCTGATTTTGAATTTGTGTATTATTCTTATTTACTTTTAAATTATGTGCGATAGAAAATCAGTAATTAATAATTAATGAGGTAGTTCAAAATAATAAAGAAAGAAGAGTAATAGGCAGATTCCTTAAATGTCAACACTTGATATTCTTGTAAGTACCTAGTAATCACTAACTCAATTTCTTTATTTATTGTGTTTTTGTACAACAAGTGTCAGGTCCAAAAGACTGTCAGATTGCACAGATTTCTAGCGAACATATAATTTTTTAGTGGAATTTTACGTTTTTACAAGTGTTATTAAATCTACTATGGATTTCAGAGAAAGGTCGCCGAACTGTAGATTAAGCTTAGAACAGAAGCGAAAAAGTCACTGGCACTGTAGGGAACTTATGCCCTCCTGTTTATTTGCACACATGACACTGCACAAAACTGTCGCATTTTAGAAAACAATATCAACATGCATATAAATAATGTTTTGTTTTATAATACCTCATCCTGTAAGACAAACCTATGTAGAGATAGCTAAAACGTTGAAGAATGACATTAAATGACATAAACTACATTTAATATATTTTCCACACTAGTGGAGCCGTGGAAATAAGCTGATATTATATATTTTCATAGTACACCTATTAACTCCATACAAATACACTGTGTTCAAATACATTGTGTTAAAATTATGTTCTTGGAGTGATACAATTGATTTTGTCCAAGCTTCTTAACTTTTTTCATAATCTGTTACGCTGCTGCATCAACCATTCTAATTCCTTATTTAGAAGATTTAAGCTGTCAAATACTACTTATTTGAACTCTGCAAATTCTGGTGCACAACTACCTACATTCTTTGGACATCTCTTTTACACAGGGCCTTTGGTCCTGGTAAATTGATGATGATAGTTCAAAGTTATGCTGGTCTATGGCATGTACAATGCATGTGCATGTAACAAGACATTAAAAATAAATGCACTTTAACAGTCAGGCGATTTTATTATTATTCTGAAGTGTACCTTTGTTAGTTATTTAGCATTACATATTATAGTGTATCCAATCATTTATTTAACTTTTGACAGTTCTAATACTTAATCAAATAGTGATACCCTGACCCGTTACCGATTCGATTTCTTTTATCGATCGATTTTGTACATGAAGAAGTTTTAATCGATTTAACACACTCATTATTTTACCGATAATTTCGTAATTTTATCGATTATTAAACCGCAACACCGGACGCGTAGCGGACATTTTGTAGTTAGTCATAATTCACATTTTCATACGTCGAGTTGAGTATTTTTATTCCTCCATATTGATTTATTTGTGAATTCTCACGTTTGGTTGAGTTGAGCGTATCGTCCCTCCCTTCGTTACTGTCAAAATGCCAAAAATTAAGGTGCTCAAAGGACAAACAAGAGAGTTTGTCTTGCGACTTCGTGAATACTTTGAAAAGGAGAACTGTAATAATGGGCCTCTTATATCAGTGACTCAAGTTTAGAGACCGTGTGATTTGATATAAAATATAATCACAATAATGTTATTGTATGTTTTATTAATATAATCGATAATCGATTTATTTCAAACCCGTTTTTATAGTCTGTGGTCATTCATTATGAATGACACATCTCTAAGTGGGCGGAGCCCGTCCATGAAGTACAGTATTCCCTCTAGTACATTGATCAAAAATTATTACAAAACTTTATGTGCGTGATCTGTCAAAAGTTAAATAAACGATTGGACGCACTATAGTATTGAACTGAATATCTTTGGATTCAGGTAGCTGCAAAAACTGCTGCGGACAATGGCAAGACCAAGGTACACGATGTCGTCCATCATACAGTGGAGGCTATTCAAAGGGTAAGGATATTACCATTCAGTTCATTCTGGGATGCTATCATAGCTTAAACCCGCGGTGTTACTCGCGGTTGATATTATAACTGTAAATCGACAACCGCGAATAATGCCGAACCACCGAACGGCAAGATAACGTAGCAACAACGTTGTCTTGCCCGTCCCAAACCCGCACTTCGCCAGCGTATGCCCTTAACCCTCTCTTGATAGGACACCCGAGCCCAGCAGTGGGACATTATGGGTGGTTGATGATAACAATAAAAACCAAAGTAGGTAAACCTTTTATCTAAGGAAGAGTCATCTATCAAATTACTATTTCGATTGCTTTCTATTCTATAGATAGAGTATGTTTCGTATTGTATGCGTCTTGGCAAACATATTGTAGAACGTTCACAGACCAAGTAGAATGATGATTTAAGCAAGATGATCTGATCTGATAAGCTGAGGATCGAACCAAGTGGTGTGTAATTGGAGAGGCTTATGTCCAATGGTGAATGCGATAAGCGAATGATGATGTTTTCATGCTATACCTAGTAAAAGAAATGGTCTTCAAGAAACATGTATTTCGGTGATAGTAAAATTATTAATAAGTATTTGTATTACAGCTACGCGATACCTAGTAAAAGAAATGGTCTTCAAGAAACATGTATTTCGGTGATAGTAAAATTATTAATAAGTATTTGTATTACAGCTACGTGATACCTAGTAAAAGAAATGGTCTTCAAGAAACACGTATTTCGGTAATAGGAAAATTATGAATAAATATTTGTATTACAGCTACGCGAGGCCGTTCATAGTCTGTGGCACCATGAGCTGATGACTGAGGGCCGGGCTCGAGCAGCAGCCTGGACCAAGGAGGCCGTCAGGAGGATCAAAGAGGGCGCCCCACCACTTTCACCTATGTTACTATATGAAGAACTGGTTACGTTGTTTCATGATAGAGGTGTGTGATAGTCTTGTACGTCAAGTTATAGCTTTTCACAGATTAAGAGTGTCATTACTTCTATTCATCCTATGGGGGGCGTAAGAGCCGAGTAAGGGAGCAAATTATTATTTATTTTATTTATTAACAACAAAACAATACTGAGTTACATGATTGTCCCCTAAAACCTGGTTGATGGTTTAACTGGGGGATCGAGTCTTCGTACAATTATCTATACTTATAAAATAGTAAGTCCTGACTGACTGACTGACTGACTGACTGATTCATCATCGTCGAGCGTAAACTATGATAGTTACGACTATGAAATTTGGTGAGTACGATCCTTTTATTGAGTAGACACCCACTAAGAAAGGAATTTTGGAATTTCTACCCCTAAGGGGGTGAAATAAGGGTTGAAAGTTTGTATGGAAGTCCGTCATTTTTTAAGTTAGAGACCTGAAACTTTATTTTTGGGCTACTGATTAAAAATGATTAAACATGTATTTCAGCGTTTCTGAATATTCTACCCCTAAGGGGTGAAATAGGGGTTGAAAGTTTGTATGGAAGTTCGTTATTTTTTAAGTTAGTAACATATAACTTTACTCATGTGCTAATGATTAAAAAAGAGTAAATACGTATTAAAGCGTTTCTGGATATTCTACCCCTAAGGGGGTGAAATAGGGGTTGAAATTTCGCATATAGATTAGTCTGGAAGTCCGCCATTTTTGAAGTTACAAACATGAAACTTTGTTTTTGGGCTACTGACTAAAATAGAGTTAATACGTATTTAAGCGTTTCTTGATATTCTACCCCTAAGGGGATGAAATAGGGGTTGTAAGTTTGTATGGAAGTCCGCCATTTTTGAAGTTACAAACATGAAACTTTGTTTTTGGGCTACTAATTAAAAATGAGTAAATACGTATTTCAGCGTTTCAAAATATTCTACCCCTAAGGGGTGAAATAGGGGTTGGAAGTTTGTATGGAAGTTCGTAATTTTTTAAGTTAGAATCATGAAACTTTATTGGTGTACTACTGATTAAAAAAGAGTAAAGACGTATTTAAGCGTTTCTGGATATTCTACTCCTCAGGGGTGAAATAGGGGTTGACATTTCGTATATGGGTTAGTCTGGAAGCCCGTAATGTTTGAAGTTCGAAACATGAAAGTTTATTTATGTGTTACTGATTTAAAAAGAGTAGAGACGTATTTGAGCGTTTCTGGGTATTCTACCCCTAAGGGGGTAAAATAGGGGTTAAAAGTTTGTATGGAAGTTCGTAATTTTTTAAGTTAGATACATGAAACTTTATTTTTGGGCTACTGATTAAAAATAAGTAGACACCGATTTAAGCGTTTCTGGATATTCTACCCCTAAGGGGATGAAAAAGGGGTTGAAAGTTTGTAAGTAAGTTCGCCATTTTTGAAGTTAAAAACATGAAACTTTATTTTTGGGCTACTGATTAAAAGTGAGCGGATACGTATTTAAGCGTTTGTGGATAGTCTACCCCTAAGGGGTGAAATAGGAGTTGAAAGTTTGTATGGAAGTTCGCTATTTTTGAAGTAGCAAACATGAAACTTTATTTTTGGGCTACTGATTAAAAGTGAGTGGATACGTATTTAAGCGTTTCTGGATATTATACCCCTAAGGGGGTGAAATAGGGGTTGAAAGTTTGTACGGAAGTTCGTTATTTTTGAAGTAGCAAACATGAAACTTTATTTTTGGGCTACTGATTAAAAGTGAGTAAATAAGTATTAAAGCGTTTCTGGATATTCTACCCGTAAGGGGTGAAATAGGGGTTGAAAGTTTGTATGGAAGTTTGTCATTTTTTAAGGTAGAAACCATTAAACTTTATTCATGTAGTACTGATTAAAAAAATGTAAAGACGTATTTAAGCGGTTCTTGATATTTTACCCCTAAAGGGGTGAAATAGGGGTTGAAAGTTTGTATGGAAGTCCGTTATTTTTTAAATTAGTACCATGAAACTTTATGCATTATCAGCATTAATGCGAATTCTGTTCCTAAAAGGGATGAAATATGGGTCGAATGTTTGTATGATAGTTCTTTTAAATGGGCTATTGATCAAAAATAAATAAATACGTTCAGAAATATGAATAAATTACTGATACATACTTTTACACAGTTTTAATTAAATACATAAAATCAACTTCCACGCGAGCAAAGCCGCGGGCAACAGCTAGTCAAATTATATAATATTAGTATTTAACAATATAGAAAGTAAACAATTTATAGCTACAACAAAACACCTCTTCACAACAAATACTGATTAAATATTGTCCAACAAATGTTTTTTTAGTTTCCTTTTAAAAATATTTTTATTTGGTTCATCCCTGATGTCCTTCGGCAGACTGTTGAGATTATAAGGCACTCGTTTTTTTAAAGTTCTGTCACCATAGTAATTGTGCGCTCTTGGAACGATATACCTCCCGTCGGTCACCGAGCGAGTACAGTGTTCACCAGTAATCCTCCTCAAGTAATGCTCTCGACTACCGTGATTATTCACTAAAAGTTGGTATTTGTGTTTTAATGTAACTGGTAGGATTTTACATATCTTATACCAGGACAACGACATTTCAAAGACCTGTACTAACCCGTCTGGCCAGTTTGGTATGGTACGCTAAAACCTCTTCTCTAAGGAGAGAGCTACGACCAGCAGGGGTCTGTTAAAGACTGTTGATGTATGATGTCAAGCTTGAAATTGTTATTAGTATGGCGACGAAGCATGATGATCTTCGTGTGCGGTGTGGCGGTGGGGGGCGGCGCGGGCGTGTTACTCGGGCTCCGCGCCGCCCGCGCCTCCCCCGCGGGGCCCACTGCCAGGGCCCTGCACTCGCACACCGACCAGGCTGTCATACTCGTGGAGGATGCTGTTTCACCTGGTAAGTTTTATGGTTATCACAGAACCGTTTTTTATATTCTATAATTCCTTCGCTCAAGTTGATTTCAGTCAAAGCAGGATGAAAGTGCACCGGCCACATTGGCAACTGAAATTCGCAACCAGTTTTCTAAAGAGAAAAAGTAATAGATTTTTCATAAGTCGCAACTGTAACCATACTTATTAAATACTTTTTAGTAGGTAACTAGTTGCGAAAAATACTTGCCAATGTAGTACGAAAGAGTATTTGGTAATTTTGATTAAAATGTTAAACGAATATTTACATGTAACATTTCCCAAATTATTATAATGACAGGCGCAGGCTCAGGTGAAGTTCTAGTCCGCGTGCAAGCGTTCAGCACGTGCTCGGTGGACCGCGGGGCCCTGCGCGGGAGGGCCCTGTGCCTGCGCGCGCTGGTGTACCGCGGCCACGTGACCGTGGGCCGGGGCTTCGCCGGCGTCGTGCTGGACGTGGGCCCCGGCGTGCTGGACCTGGAGCTGGGCGACGAGGTGTGGGGCTGCGTCAGCGAGTGGAGCGGCGGGGCTGCCACGGAACTGCTCACTATACGCAGGTGAATAACTTCACGCATTTCACACAAGGCATTTCAGGCAGTAAAGTTATTTGGTAATCTATTACAAATTACATAAATATATTTGGCACTAGCTTTTGCCTGCGACACCGTTCACATGTATGTTGGTTATCGCGGTGATTTCTTGAACTGATCTAACTTTCCCATTTGTGAACCAATTGAAATAAAACAAACACTAAATGTTAAGTGAAGATTAACACAATCACGTCAAGCCATTTCTGAGATTAGCAAGTTCAAACACACAGACATAAATTCTAAAAGCTTTTGGGTTCTGTTATTTTAATAAAAACACCCTTCATTACTTTTTCTTTAAAATCTTTAATATACAGAGGGTGCCATCTGAAAACTAGCGAGATAGTGACCCGTTCTGGCACATTTTTATGGAAATCCCTGTGTCTGATGTACATAGTTTTCTTGCCATACCATTCTATGTTTTGCATTTCATTCTGTGATCTCTTAAAATTACACCAGTCTCTTCCTTTCTGTAGTGTCACCGTCGTTTGTACAATCCAGTAGAAATGTCCCCAGGTGCATGGTATAGGGTGTAACTGATATGTGGGGTGTGCAGCTCCCGCGTGAGCAAGCGGCCGCGCGGCCTCAGCGCCGACAGCGCTGCAGCGCTGCCCTGGGCCGGGGCGCGAGCGCTCGCAGCGCTGAGCTCGCTCGCCTACTCGCCCACCAACTGCAAGGGGAAACGGTAACTATACCTGCATTCTTTATGCTACCTGCACACTCTCGGCGAGATAGCTCCACTAATGTCTCGGCGAAACATTTGCAAGGCGCCTCGCCTTACATCTATTCGCCATACTGAATGAAGTATCAGTCCATGCATGAGATAAGTTAGGATAATGTTCCAAAAACAGCAGAACAAGTTAATTGTTCTAATTTGGCATTGTCGACAATATTAAATTAAAATTTGACTTTTCTACGCACTGTAAGTACTCTCGCGCTCGTTAGGTATCTTCATGTCTCGCCGAGAGTGTACTGCTAGCATTACAATATAGATTGATCTCTCTCACAGATGCCTACAAAACCAACGAAATAACTTGCCGAGACCTGCGGTATTACCCGCGGTACAACAAAAAGCTAACCTAATAACCTAAGTTACTCTTTATATCATCAGCTATCTTCTTTTGAAAGTTCCGTTAAAATTTGTCCGTCCGACCCAAATATTACCCGGAACAGACATACAAAAGTTTAAAAATTAATTTTGATGTAAATACCATACCTATATACTTCTATAGGAATGGAGGGAAAAATTGTTAATTCAAATTTGAAAGAGGATAGATACTTCCGTTTTATTTAGTTTTATAGAGAACCTAAAATTATTTTCATTGTTTATGTGACAGATGACAAAATTGACACCTAAAATGTACCTCGTAAATTCTAAAATGACTGATGAATGAAATGAGAATGAATGTTGTGCAACATGTGTAGCGTCGCAGTGATGGGCGCTGCGAGCGGCGAGGGCTGCGCGCTGGTGCAGCTGCTGAGTGGTTGGGGCGCCCACGTCACAGTCCTGGCGCCGAGACACGCCGCGCTCACCCTGCGGGACCTCGGTGCGTACTTCACCTCATTACCCACTTGGCAACATGTGCTTAAAACCTGGACGAGCGACCTTAGCTAAATTAATGGTTAATTAGTCTTGGCTCGAAAGACCATGATTCCAAATGACAAGAAAAGTGATGATTTTTATTATAATACCCGTCGAACCGATATCAGTAGGGTAAAAGGGTTTCTGAGGAGACCATGTTTTGACAAATTTGTATAAGACGCCTACATGAACATCGAACCAAATGTTTGTGTGATCTACAAATATTTGTTTCGGAGTTTAGGTGTTTTCTATGTATAATATGTATGTATTTACAAAAAAAAGTATATATGTATTCATATCAGTTGTCTAGTACCCATAACACAAGCACTGCTTAGCTTGGGGACTAGATCGCGTTGTGTGTTAGATGTCTGAAATATTTATTTATTTTATTTACATACCAGGAGCAAAGATTTGCGCAAGGCAGGAGCTGGATGCAACAAGTCCAAAATCAATCAGGCTTATGTCGAGCAATGAACTGCAAGAAACTGATGATTATGAAATTATATAAAATATTGTATTTCATGATAGTCGTCCTAATTACCATTTACCAAGTGTAGAATAGGTTATTGGGTCACCATGCTGCGTTGTTTGCATTCACAGTTAGTATGGTGACCACTGCTTTTAGATTCTACTCCTTCTTTCCATTAGGTAAAGGAGAGTCACTTTGGCACGCTCATATAAAAAATAAATAAATAGAGATATGAAAAGACGAGGTGATAATGAAAGTTGTGTACCAGGCGCACAGAACTTCTTGGATATGGAGAGTAAGCGAGAAGGTCCGTGGGCTACTCTTGAAGCTGGAGCGCGTTCCACGGGCCCGTGGGACTGTGTGCTGGCCTGCGACGGGGCCGGGGCCGCCTCCACTAACGAGGCCAAACCTGCAGCTATACTCAAGTTAGTACCCTTCTATTTTGTGAACCTATCCAATTAGTATAGGTAATTTCCATTTCAAGATTTTGATAGATTGCAATTATTAGGAAAGAAAACGCTCAAGTGACAAAAAGATCGCGGCGAAATCAGTTTTTAATTTTAATTTTTTATTAAATTAGGTTTTTTTTCGATAAATTGGTTTATTTATTTATTTAAGGATCTCACAACGAGGAATACACAAAAACAAAACAAATATAATTAGTAGAATAACGAGTTATGTGCTTCCTCACTTATAGGAGACCACATCATGCACAAGAAAGTTCACACAAATTTAAAAGTAGGAATATAAACTTTAAATGTAATTAAATTGACACTTTTTCAAACAATTTTACAAACTAAAAAGCTAAAAAGCTTACCGCTTGGTTACCAATTATATACTTAAAATGTTTATTTTTCTTAGATTTTTTTCTTAGAATGTCGTAATGAGCAAATTGGAAAAAGATCGCGATTAAATTCAATTCTGTTATTTTTTCAATTGAAGTTACTTGATTTTGTAGATTTAGTTACCAGTTGGTTCAAATGTTTATTAAAAAGAACAGTGGTGGTGTACCAATTATTCAAATCGGGTTGAAAATTTTCGAAGACATTCAAGGTACATTCACATTTATATTGTAAGAAAGAAAGAAAAAATAACGGTAATAGAAATAAATAATGCAGTTTTTAGTAAATACTTCTTTTGGGGATAGAAAAGTGAGTGTTCCGTACTTAAAATATATGTATTTAATGCTTTTCGTTCTGTGGTACCAGGGCGACAGCCCCGCGAAGAGCTCTGCTAGACCTGCGACCGCGGCCGCTGGTGACCGACCGGCTGCCGTCGCCATTCTCATTGTTCTTCGTAACCTCCTTCTATACTTATAGATTACTTAGGGTAAGCAGAATTCGATATTTTACTAAAAAAAAATGGTTGTCTGTAAAAGTCGGTTTACAGACGATAGTTTGACGTGACAATGTCATAACAAAACATTGATGAAATGATGAGGGATAGATATGGCGCAAGCTATCCTGAGATCAGATTGTAGATATCTATATATATAAAAATGAATCGCCGAAATGTATGTACGCGCATATTTTCCGATCGGCTGCACCAATTTTTTTATGTGTTATTGTTAGGACAAGGTTTGTATACAAGAAAAATTTAAAGAAAACGGGAAAAGTCATTTTTTTTGTCCGCGACTGTACACTGCCTGTGGGAAGCTAAGACAGATATGTAAATATGGCGGTACGAAGTTCGCCGGGTCAGCTAGTATATATATATAAGAATTGCTCGTTTAATGGTATTACATATAATTAGTTTTTAAAGCTTTTAGTTAGTTTTTAAAGTTTGTTCGTATTATTAGGTATTTATGAGACTTCCATAGTCCATAATGACCCAAAGATTACTTATAATATATGTGTTTAGTGGATGGTTGGGTGCGGCACTCACACGGACTGGCTGGAGGACCGCCACATGTTGCGGGAGGGCCTGGACACTCTCACCAAGCTGGTGGACAGTGGGAACCTAGCACCTATACTAGACAAGGTAATGTATTCAATTCCAGTGTTTGCAATTCTTAAAATCTTGCTACATGTTTCTTTAAAGCTAGGCTCCTATTGGTCGTAGCGGAATATTACATAGCCTGTAGCTTTTCTCGACAAAATATGCGCTATCCAACAATAAAAGAATGTTAAAATTCGGACCAGTACTTCCTTAGATAAGCGTGTTCGCTTAACAAAAAATTTAAATATTCCCCTGCCGGACATAAGCGTCTCATACGAAAGGAGCTTTTGGTTTATTATACCACATCATGGCCACTATAGCTAAACGGGTTGTTATAGGGTTTGTTTCAACATTTCCTTTTTTCTATGTTGTCCTGCATAGTTGGCTCCCTTAGTCCCTTATGGTAGTACCGCTCATCATCAGTATTTTTCCCCAGGTGTACTTGCCGCAGGACTTCGAGGTGGCCTTGGCTCACGCGTGCAGTGATGACGCGATAGGCACCACGGTCGTGCGGTTTCCCTAGCAGCCGCTGGCTATGGTCCCCTGGCAAACCCACTCCTGTCTGTGTGACAATATTCCCCTGGTATTCTACGGCCGGGTGATGTTAAACGGAATTGAGTTTTTTATTTATTTAAATTTTTAAATGCGAGTGTTGACCTATTACGATGTAAATGGTGTGTCCTCAGATTTTTTAAGAAAACTTTAGAAAATTTGTTAGAACTTTTTTTAATAGCATTGACAATTTTTAAGTAAATTTCAATGTTTTTGTTAAGTATGTGTTATTTACTGTTATGTTATGTAATACCGTGGGAGACCCTCGCCTCGGCATGAATGAGCCGGCTCGACCGGAGTGATACCACGGCCTCACATAAAACTGGTGTGAAATAGCGCTTGCGCTACCGAGTTAGTGAGAATACTGGAGGCCCATACCCCAACCCCTCCCCGCATCCCTTTCCCCATCCCCCAAAGGTCGGCAACGCACTTGTGACGCCTCTGGTGTTGCAGGTGTCTATGGGCGGCGGTAGTCACTTATCATCAGGTGATACTTCTGCTCGTTTGCCTTTCTACATCACAAAAAAAATATATAACACATTTTCTTTCTTTCTTTTTTCTGTATTTTTGGCACTGACTTTCATTAAATACCTAGTTAGAGAACGTCCCATGCTATGTGACCCATTTTGTACATTCCCCCGTTAAATTGTGTAGCCTGTTTTTAGTATATTTTGGTCATGCCTTTTGTTCGTATTGTATATTTTATTTCTTTAACAGGTATTTCTTTTGTATAAATTTATATTTTATCATAGTAAAATGGGAGCTTTACATGCGCTCGGCGTTGCGATTGGTGTGATTAATTCAGTGCGGACCAATCGCAACGACGAACGTCGTTACTGTGACAATCGAGTACATGTAAAATAAACACATGTGCGGCCCTCAGATCAAAAAAAGAAATATCATATTTATTGCTCTGTTAAAAAGGATAAAAAAAATTATCATGTTTTTTTCAATATAAAGTTTATCTTTAAGTTAATAAAAAATATTATTACATTTTAATCACTGTTCATCAAATGTGTTGATAAAAGTAAAAAGACTAGTTTCTAATCTATTTTGGGTGCAAAATGTTCCGTCGTGTATTTTAGACGCTTGTTTTCAAGCACACAGCCCCACTGAAACCCTCGTGGGGCTTTAACATCACACGCACAAGAGAAAGTAAATATTTATACAATGCATATATTATTTAATTTATATTTAAATCGTTTGTTTTAACTTATATAGGATTAATATATATCAAAAGTAGGTGGAGTTATAAACGTTTTTTATGTGTTGGTCGATCCCCTCGACGTCCCATTTTTAGTCGTCCTCTGTGGCATATTATTACTTACTAAATCATAGCGCTATAACTGCAGAGTTATATTAAATGCATCTAATTCCTATCTCATGGAGACCAACAAATTGTAGTTAAAATCAAGACATTTACTAAACCAGAATGGATCCATGATACGTTTAGAAGCCATGAAGCTACATACATACCCATGGATTCACTCGTTCCCGACTTTGTGGGGTAAAAATAATGACCCTTGCTTGCGGGATACAGGTGCGAAGGGCGCTTGTGAACGTCCCCTGGCTCCCCTGCTTCCCCTGGCTGTTTCTCTTGTACTACCTACGCGCCCAATTACCCTGAAGGCGAGGATGCTCTCAGTTTTTGTTTGCCTAGAAATTTCAAACTACGTAATTTATTTTAAATGCAGCTTTCACCAATATAGGGAGAGCGATACAAAATGAAGGTACATATGTAATACATGTATATTATAGTTGAGGGAAATATAGAATTTTAAAGATTCCTGTACGTAGCTGGCCCGGATCGCTACTGTAATATTAATTATTTCTATTCATTTTATTAATCAAAACATATATTTTATTAAATTATTTAAGAGCGATTAATATTGATCCATGGTATCGGGTTTCGCTCTTGACGAAATTCCCTTGTTTAGTTCAAATATTATCGAGGATCTTTATTATAAAAAGAAAAACAACTGTTGAGATTAATATTACATTTCATTTTACGAATTTGAAAAAAATATTTGTTTAAATAATAGTATTGTTATAGGTGAAACGGAATGTAAAACCAAATAATAATCTAATGAACTTAAGTCACAACATTCAAAGACTGTATATTGTGTATCCATATTGTTATTGTTATGTACATACTGTGAATAAAAATTAAATAAACAATTGTAAATATACCGTTGTTTTAATATTCGAAACTGAATAAATCATAACCTTACGTTTCTTACACTCGGCCTGAGTCTGTATAGGTGCCGGCAGCTTGCTTGGCCATGCGCAGAAAGTCGTTTTTAAGGTCCCTTTGGTGATAGAGGGACGCGGGGATTGTAGTAGCACCGTTCCGAGCAAGCGATTGGTGCGTAAGTCGACTACACTTCGATTTCCTTTGTTTTGTTTTGTTGCATTAAATAACTATGCGCGAACCCCACTACGCCGAAGTTTGGCCAAGTTATATGCCGGCACCTATACTGATGTACAGACTGTTGAATAAATATTTCTATTATTCGTTAGGGCTGACTAAAAAACTTACAAAATATCCGTTCTGGGTGAAATCGAAATAGAAAATGGTCGTAATATAATAAACCTGAAACTAATGTCTGGACACTACCAAATTTCTAGAGCATTCTTTTTCCGTCTAAGCGATGAGACTGTGGAACGCCCTGCCGGTCGCAATCAGATATGCACTGATGATATGTAACTGACCGTGTTTACACGACTGGTAAAGGAACATTACTTGGGAAATATCAATATTCCATTGTTATTGTTGTCAATGTTTTATTTTCATTTATTTTATTTATTTACTAGCTGTCCCGGCAAACGTCGTTTTGCCTTAACTACTAATAAATTAAAAAACATTGTCCAGCGGACAAAATTGTGAATCTAAACCATTCCCAGATCCCCTTGAACACACACAAAAAATTTCATCAAAATCGGTCCAGTCGTTTGAGAGTAGTTCAGTGACATACACACTCACAGAAGAATTATATGTATAAAGATTTGTACATAATATGAAATGAAAGTGAAATGCATTTAAATTGTGGTTTTGTGTACATAATAAAACAGAATATTTTAATTTAAATATATGATTACGTAAAACTTTATTGTTCTATCGAATTCACAAAGGTAATAATAGTGGTTGGGAAGTTTGGGAACCAGCGATAACGGTAATGAGGTAAGGCTCGTGTCACCCACGTGATCACTGTGTCTCAGAATGCTATACCTGGCGAAGTTTATTGTTATACCATGGCTTATTCCATTTACTTTCAGCTTTCACCAACTACCCCCTTGTTATAAATATTTGCCTACCTACTTCCGATATTTTAAAGATTTATCTTCTCTTGTTTTTATTATAACATCATTGCCTGGCTGCAGGAGTGTAGACAGTTTTTTTATTTACTTAATTACGATAAAAACAATTTTCAACATGTCTTCGGAGCCTCAAATTATAGGAACAGCAGATTCGAAAACAGATCGGCAATTACGAAAATACAAAGACATTATGAGTTATAGAAACGATACTGTGAGTTGTGAGGAACACTTACTGTATCGAGGAGCACTCGTTAATGTATATGAGTCAGCGAAACGAAAGGAGGCTGGAAGGATTCCTGTTGTTCACTTTCTCGATCTACTGAAGAAAGACAGCACGATGATTGATTGGACCGAGAGCACGGGCTTACTGTGGTGCTACAGGAATTATGAAACAAAGGAGGATATCCGAAACGACCCGGCGGCCATAAAGGAAGTGATAAAGTTCTGGCATTTATTAAAGGATGGAGATGAGGTAACTTTTCCTGATTGTTTGGTGAAAACAACAGGTTCCGGTAGAGTGTGGACATATCCTGCTACAGTTAATTTTGGAGAAGCGGCCTTTGTAGTTGGACTTGAGAAGGCGTTTAGTGAACAAGGTGACGGTAGTATTGTGGCTTACGACTACATCACTAGTGCTGATGGAAAAGAACGTTTGCGCAACAGGTTCCATTTAAAGGACAAGTTCTACATAAAACTGAGTTTTAATGAGAACGCTGTACCAGCTTGGTTGATACACGACATATTTCGTATACTATGGACACATATAGATTTCTCCCGTTATGCTGGAGGTGGACGACCAAATGCTGTGAAAATGTTTCGAATGCTTGAATATATAGAGAAATACTTCATTAACACTTCCATTTTCCTTCCAAATGGTCTAAGAGTCAAGAAGTCGTGTGGAATACCTCAAGGTAGTTATTTTTCATTATTGATTAGTTCATTTGTGTCTCTAATACTTCTAGAATATTTGAGCTATCATTTTGAAGGGAAGAGTACTGAAGACAAAATCGCATATGGTAATGAATCTGTTGCACGAATTGGAGAATATTGGGATTTAAATGAGTGTGAGAGAATTATAAAAAGTGTCTTTGGTATAACCTTAAATAAACTTGAATGTAAAGTTAGCAAAAATATAAAATGTATACAGTTTTTTAAAAATAATAAGTGTTAATTGATGTAGGTAGATTTTTTTAAAAGTAATGTTATTACTAAGTTTAATGTCTAGTGAGGAGATATAAAATATCTGGTCTCCATCTGGTGTATGGTGTCTCCGAATTAACCTTACCATCCAACCACATACCGGATGGTGAACAAGTACTTTATGGGCACTGGACCTTCTTAGCCTTATGTGACTAACTATTAAACAACTAAGTTAATGGGACTTATACTCAAGCCAATTATTTTTTATTCTCAACACAATTTCTTTTTAAAATGTTTTTTTTCTTGAAATTGTATGTAATGTCTAAATTCAATGGTCTTATGTTTCTTGGTATGTATAATAAAAGAATGAATGGATACAAATTTGTGGCTCATGAAGTGAAATTCAGTCAGTCTACAAACTTATGGTAAGTACATAAGTTTGTAAACTAAATGTCTCCAGCCTCTCGCAGTCCACAGCTGGACATAGGACTCTCCGATTGCTTAACATCCTAGGCAATAAGGGGCCTACAAACTTATAATACATATCAATTTATATAGTGACTTAGAACATTTTAAAAAATCATAGAATTTCTTTTGAAAAAGCTCATTTTTATTGGAATTGTAGGATTTGTTTTGTAATGGACTTTATAATAATATTATTTATAAAACAAAAGGTGCATATAATAATTCTAAATAATAATAATAATTGTTATTTATATATATGGGTTATACTTTTTAATATAAGTAACTATCTAAATAAAATAAAATAAAATGGAGATACAATTCATATATCTATGATAGACTTATCTTTTATACAAAGATTTAAACAATGTAATTAAGGATTAAAGTAAACAAAGACAACAAAAAACGTTTAAGTTTATTTATTACCCTTAAATCTACACTAATGTATAAAGCTGAAGAGTTTGCTTGTTTGTTTGAACACGCTAATCTCAGGAACTACTGGTACGATTTGAAAAATTCTTTCAGTGTTAGAAAGCCCATTTATCGAGGAAGGCTATAGGCTATATATCATCACGCTAGGACCAATAGGAGCGGAGCAGCAATGAAAAATGTTTCGAAAACGGGGGAAAATTATCACGCTACGGGCAATAGAAGACGCAAACGAGGTTGCGTGGGTCGGCTAGTACTAATATATAAAGCTGAAGAGTTTGTTTGTTTGTTTGTTTGAACACGCTAATCTCAGGAGCCGCTGGTCCGATTCAAATAATTCCTTTCAGTGTTGGATAGTACATTTATCGAGGAAGGCTATAGGCTATATAGCATCACGCTCGGACCAATAGGAGCGGAGCAGCAATGAAAAACGTTTCGAAAACGGGGGAAAATTATCACGCTACGTGCAATAGGAGACGCAAACAGGGTTGCGTGGGTCGCAGTGCCGGATTTATATTTTTTATGAGTGTAGGCCACTTTATTTCCGCCGCCTCATGTACATATTTTTCTAAAATAATAGTTTTCCCATTTTAGTAAAGAAGGCCTTAAAATTAAACAAACGAATGAATTAGTCATTATGAAAGACCGTAAAAAGGAAACAATTTATACAATTTTTTTACGGGATTTTTTAATAGCAAAATCATCTATAATATCATCATAGTTTATGGAGTCCATTATCTCTGCTTCTATGTAGAGCAGAGCTAGAGAATTCATTTTTTCTTAAGACAATGAAGACCTTTGTTAGTTTTTCACGCGTTTTAAGCAGGAAAAACTCCTTTCTACAGAACAATTTGTAGTCCTTTTTCTTACTACGACTACTAGATTTTCCTTACTACAACTAGTCCTCGAGTTCACTTGAGCAATACGTAAACTGTCGCTGCTGTTTTCACTTTTAAAAAAAGCTTCTATTTTCTGGTCTTCTGAAGTGCATGTTCTTGTTCATCTTTTTTTATTTTGGCCTTTTTCCTGTACTCAGCGCCACTAAGTCTACCACCTTCTATCACTCATTTTTCGACAGTTTGAGAAAGCTATATGTTATAGTTTTAAATCTGTAAAAATAACGCAATCTGTACTAATATATAAAGCTGAAGAGTTTTTTGTTTGTTTGTTTGAACGCGTTAATCTCAGGAACTACTGGTCTGATTTGAATTTTTTTTTCACTTTTAGAAAGCCCATTTATCGAGGAATGCTATTGGATATATATCATCAAACTAATCCCTACAGGAGCGGAGCACCAAAGGCGAATGTTACAAAAACGGGGGAAAATTATCACGCTACGGGCAATAGGAGACGCAAACGAGGTTGCGTGGGTCGGCTAGTAGTCTATAAAAATGCCATCACGATCGTTTTAGCGGTTTAGTCGTGAAAGTGTTATAAACAAGCAAACAAATTCAGATTTACATTTATAATAAGTTGGTTGGGGTTTTATTGCAATACTAGCCGACCCACGCAACCTCGTTTGCGCCTTATATTGCCCGTAGCGTGAAAATTTCCCCCGTTTTTGAAACATTCTTCATTGTTGCTCCGCTCCTATTAGTAGTAGCGTTATGATATATACCCTATAGCCTTTCTCGATAAATGGTCTATCCAACACCGAAAGAATTTTTCAAATCGGACCAGCGGTTCCTGAGATTAGCGTGTTCAAACAAACAAACAAACTCTTCAGCTTTATATATTAGTATAGATGTGAAAAATCTCTATCATGTAATGTCATTAATATGTGAAACCTCTAATATAAATTACTAGCTGATCCACGCAACCTCGTTTGCGCCTTATATTGCCCGTAGCGTGAAAATTTCCCCCGTTTTTGAAACATTCTTCATTGTTGCTCCGCTCCTATTAGTAGTAGCGTGATGATATATACCCTATAGCCTTCCTCGATAAATGGACTATCCAACACCGAAATAATTTTTCAAATCGGACCAGTCCGTTCAAACAAACAAACAAACTCTTCAGCATTATATATTAGTATAGATAAGAAAATATAATACTGGCTACTAAAAAAAGGCTCCACAATAACCTACACCTACTACACCTTAGATGTAGGTAATTATTGTGCTTGCCGAACTATTTTAGTTACCGCGCCTAGAACATCCAGGTCAATCAGTCTTCAATTTTCTGAGCTACTTATTTCTTTGGTTTGGCTGGCCAAAGGCATTAAAGTCCAAGATACTTTAACGGTGTAAATTGCGGTTTACATAAAGTTTAATACATACGGAAATACATAATAAGTATTTCTACATTTTCGCAAAGTTACCGTAACCACGGAAGCTATAAAGCACAAAAGAAACCGAAACGTCGGAATCAAAATAATTTAAAAATGTAGAAATACATACCTAAATAAACCACCAATGTGAAAATATCTTTCATTTTAATGAGGGACAAATTTCATTTTCATTTAATTTAAGGAGTCTTAATGACAAAATATATTAGAGTTAGCACACTACTGTGTAGTAGCACTTACCTATGGCAATAAAACTGAAGCTTATCAACAAAGTATATTGAGAATCACTGTGATTTTTTATTCAGTAGTCGTTACGTATTTTGTTTAGGTAAGTAATTTAAGTATTCAAAGACAAGACGATGAGAGTGTTACGTGCGTATGCGATCAATGCTTGCAAACGAAAATATTGGCGCGGGCGTTGGGCGTCGCGTCGGGCGCAGACGGCTCGGAGAGTGCTGGCAAGAAGCAGGGGCTGTTACGTTGCCACTGCCGCCCGCCCGTCTCGCTGCTCTCATCTATCGACTATCACTCACGCGATACCATAGGTTTCGATGGGAATGACTTTCTATAAATTTTTTAAGTATAAAAAACCATGAAAATACCATTGAATGTGTTTAACTTTTATCCTCTGAAATCAAGTAACTCTTCTCTGAAATCTGCCGCCCCTAGGACGCTGCCGCCCCTAGGCCGCGGCCTATACGGCCTATTTATAAATCCAGGACTGGTGGGTCGGCTAGTAGAATTACATTAGTAAGATTTCAACACCACCCGAAGGTTGACTGGAAGAGAATGCCCTGGGCATTAAGTTCGCCGATGTACAAATTTAGTGCATAAAGTTAATAAGCCTGATCCCAAACGAGGCATAAAAACAAACTTCTTTATTTCTTAACCAACTGACTCGCAACCTCGTATGTATCTCCTATTGCCCATAGCGTGATGTTATATAGCACATGATAAAATTTGTTAACCATAAAAAAGATTATAGTTAGCCTCAAAATATAGACAAATGCCGTTGCGGATTTTTTTAGAACTTTTAAATAGAACAATCACATCTTATTGGTATTGTTTTTGTAAAACTTCGACATTCTCCTTTCGCGTTTTAATCTTATTTATTTATTTCTCTCTTATTCATTATACTCTTATTTATTTTCTTAAGTTTTGAAAAGTGACGTCATGAAATTTAGGGACACAGACTTTCTCTTATATCTTCCTGATGTCACACAACGTTGACCAACTTCTGCCCATCAGGAAATTACCTCGGACATCACCCAATGGTGTTTATATCGTACTCGAACTATCTCGAACCGATCGACATCGCACGTCGTCTAATTTACTAGTAGCCGGGTAACCAGGTATACCCTAGGCCTCTATATATATATATATACAAGAGGAAGGTGACTGACATATCCAGAAATCAACACACAGACCAAACCGCTGAGCCATAGAAGAGAATCTTGAAATTCTGCATAACGTTAATATAACGTAAGTGAGCACTAAGAAAGGATTTTTTGAAATTACACCCCTAAGGGGGTAAATCAAGGGATGAAAGTCTACGTGAGCGAAGCCGCGTGTAAAAGCTAGTCCTACTAAACGCCAAAAATTGTAAGTATGGATGGATGTTTGTTACTCTTTCACGCAAAAAGTACTAAATGGATTTGAATGAAACTTTACAGTAATATAACTTATACATCAGAATAACACATAAGCTACTATTTGCCGCGATAACAGATATAATTATAAGCTTGCGGAGCCGCGGGCAACAATTAGTGTAATAAATAAATATTTTGTAAATCTGATACAACGCCATCTACGATCCAAGCTCATCCAGGTATTGTCTGTATACTTACGAGGGATGTTTTCATGTAAATAATAAACAGAAAATTCCGAACCAATTTTATTTAGCATACACAACCGAGAAATAACAAGTACATCATATTAATTAAATACATTCGAAATATCAACAGGATTATTATACCTAATAAGTTATTGGAACCAATCGAGACACAAGCGTAGTCACAATAGTAATAATAATTATAATAACACGCAAACAAAACAAAAAATATTAATTCTCTACTAAACAAGTACAATTTTAACAAAATTAAAACTGACTTCAAGGTTGGACTCGATTTCTCTTGGATGCCATCTTCAGATATGAATGTCCTTATCATGGTACCACCGTCGGGACATCACCTTTCCATTAAAAAAAGAATCATCAAAATCGGTTCATAAATGACGAAGTTATCCGCAAACACACATAAAAATATATATATAGGGTCGAATTGAGAAACTTCCTCCTTTTTTTAAAGTCTGTTAAAAATGAACAACAGGGTATTGGTTTAATGCTTAGTAAGCCGGATTGTAAAGCTGGTAGTACCTACCTAGCCTATACAAATACACTGTTAAGACACAATGTATTTGTATGTGTAAAATTGTGAATATTTTGTTTTAATTGTTGTGAGTTCGTAGTGATAAGACTAAATCTAAACATACATAGCCTGTCAAAATCATTACCCTCCTTTGGCTTTGCCATAGTTGGGAAAAACCGGGATACCTTACACCCCAAGCTAGGCAGGAGACGTCTTATAGAATCTGTTTGGCTGAACTCTTTTGTGTTTTTCTATAAGTAAACTGTAAAAGAACAAATAAAATTGACGTTTCTGCTCTTAAGTCATTTGAAGATTCCCCCCCCCCCCCCCCCCTCAACTTAAGTGAAGGATACTTGAGTTCTTTTGGAAAATCACTAACAAAGCAGACAAAGAATTGTTCAACATTGATTTGAATTAAAATTTAATTGTCCTTTGGTTTTTAACAATATCATAGCTATGTATTAGACGTCTAAACTATTCATACTCATTGTGTTACCCTATAAAAGGAATTTTCTAATACAATTATAAGATAAGTGCCAAGTCGCCGGTGATTCGAGAGAAAATCAAGTAGAAATCTTTATAAAACATCAGATAGTTTTAATTCGAGTAACTACTACAG
This sequence comes from Spilosoma lubricipeda, assembly GCA_905220595.1. NCBI lineage: Eukaryota > Metazoa > Arthropoda > Insecta > Lepidoptera > Erebidae > Spilosoma > Spilosoma lubricipeda. The sequence goes on from HG992297.1 coordinate 12,261,741, forward strand.
CTTGTGTCCCAATGAACCACAATATTGTACCCTTTGAATGAACCATTAATAATTATCTTAACCACTTTAAGAAATAGAGCATCTATGAAAAACGGTTATACGAGAATTTAGCTTATACATATGACAGTGATGAGCTAAGAATACATGAAAGTACTCCTTCTTTTTTGAAGTCGGTTATATAGACTCTACAATAACCCTTCTAACTGACGTTCATAATACAACATACCTTTAGCTAGAACCAAACAAGTCGTCAACACAGCAAACTTGTGTCACTGATACTGGTTTGACCACCATTATGGATTTTAAAATCAATATTCTGTTGATTAGTTGAAATTGGTCGCCTAATATCTGAATTTGTCGGTCGTTGGTTTTAAAAGTAATAATCGTTACTAGGTGATCGACAGTTATAACTTTTCCTAAACTCTTAAGGCGCGTATCCACCGAAATTATTCAGAAAGTGGTACTTTTGTATCTATTATGTCTACACCGAGTCGCCAACAATTTGAAAAACATTCGAACTAAGTATCTCCACAGAGCCAATAAATATTTGCAACAAGCGAATTCTTTTGAAGTTTACCGCCAGAAACGGAAACACTGTTCTTAACTTTTGTTGACAATTTTTGTTGCCAGCACAAGAAAATTACATAAACTTTTGACAACACAATAGTTGCCAACTTTTGTTCGGTAGACACTCGGCTTTAGACTATTATCTAGTCTCAGAGCATAGGAAGAGCTAGATCAAATTGTTTATAAAGATTAAACTTGTTATATCTTCTAAACTAAAACCCGACTAATTAGCGACTAAATTTGAGATACAACAGATCTTCGGTTTAGTTGTTGAGATATAAGCATGGATAAATTGGAGAAACTAACCTCAGATCGGCCACACGTAAAACCTTATAACTTTTGAACCCATTATATTTTTAGTCACAATGTTCGACTGATTGGCGACAATTTCGACTAATTAGCGACAAATTTCGAGTAATTAGCGACAAATTTCGACAAATTAGTGACAAATTTCGACTAATTAGCGAAAAAAATCGACCAAATAGCTAAAAATGTTTGTGTTATCAAAAATGAAATCCATGATTTTGGCCAAACCCGTGTCAGTGATATTTACATCTTTTCGAAAACGAATAATCATGCTTAGATATATTTTTAATAATAATAATATATTTATTTGTCAGAATATAAGTATACACAGTTGTCAATAGTTACATTTTAGTTACAGCCCATATTCTATTATTCATAGATGAACATAATTATAAAACAAGATAAGTTCTTGTCCTTAAAAAAATAATAACCAAAATATATTATATATTAACTTCCGACTATCATACAAATTATATAATCTCAATTACCAATAAAAAACAATTTAACATACAGTAGTAGTCGAGGCCAAGAATACAGTCACACTTGCCGGATACATACCTACGGATATATTTGTTTACTGTAAATGGCGTTACTAACACAGAGGCTAGTAATTTTATGAAAAAAATATAGCTTGATCTTTGTAACATTTTAGAGTTTACGAGGTACGTATTAGGTGTAAAGTTTGTTATTCCCTCCTAGCCGATTTCAGCCACGGCGGCCAGTCTCAACAGATACCAGCGAATTACGCAGGAGGTATTATAGTACACAAGTGTATGCATAGGTGCGCTCTCTGTTCCTTCTCTCACAATCCGATGGAACGGTTATCCGAAACGACCGGGTAGAGATCAGACGCAGGAACGACGGCTTTACATACTCCCCGAGCCACGGCAGTGAAGTTTATTATATTACTTTATACACATAAAATGTTAAACACGTTTATTTTCATAATGTATTGCCCTTCATTTGTGATAAAACTTAGGACGTGCACGTAAGGAATCAAAATATAGGATACACTATAAAGTTGCTTGTTCAAAGTTACTTCGTTGGTTTCATAGTCGTCTGTCACAGAGATAAAGCCAAATTTTAAGGACATTAGTACTAGTGAAATATTTGTAATAGTATTATAAACATTGACTGTTTGAATGTTTTATTGATATTTTAATAATGTAAAATCTGACTTTGGAGCAGTACAATTAACTAAAGTTGTGTTTACATGTATATTAAATATACATGAAACGGTATGTTTATACCACATTATTATATTATAAGTTTCTATGTATGTTTGTCGCTAAATCGCACCACAATTGCTGAATGTACCTGCACAACATTTGGAACAGAGAAATATTTTAGTTAGGAAAGGCATTTAAGCAACTTTTGTTAAGAATAAATTTATTGACTATTATAATGTTCCAATAATTGTTTGTAAGTTCTGCTGTGGCAAGTGTGTCCTTATCTTAGTTAAATAATACTAGTTACTTAAATAAGTATTATAGGAGATTCTAATTACAATATTTATTAGTAAAAGCCACCGGAATGTTAAATTTGTACATTACAAGAAACGCAACACGTAAGACATAGAAAGATGGAGAATAACTCCGGAAATATTCAACCAAATTATTTGTTACAGCCTCTAATAGAGAAGTAGTTTTACTTTAGCTTAGTTCAGTAAAGCATATAAATAGTTGACTTATATGTGAGAAGTTCCAATTCTGTTTTATTAATTTTCAAGTTTTTTTTTAACTTGTACGGATATATCCGGATACATCCGTACATTTTCTCCTACTTAAAAATAATTTTAAAAGTAAATTTTCGAGTTGATAATAAAATGTAAAATAAGATAAGTAAAGATTTATTCGTTTCATCTTACAGAATCAACGACCTTTATTACACCTTTCTTTCTATAATAACTTCCAAAAACGGTTATTTGACTGTCGACAGATTGTAAATGTAAGGTGGAAAAATACACTATTTGGGAGTACACGTGATCAGATTGTGTTTATATTTTTCAATTATTATCAATACATAGGCATAGGCCCCTCTATAGGAAGGAGGTTTTGGCCAACTATACCAGGCTGACAAGACGGGTAGTAGGTATAGGATTTACTTCAAGTTTTTCTATCTCCTTGCAGTTCTGTTGTCCTGGTACTGGGGGTAACCCTTAGTCGTCTCTAACGACACCCATGGGATGAATAGGGACGGTAATACTCCGTATACTTAACCCTATAGTTATATATTAATTAGAATAGTAATATCAAGTTTGTTTAAAAATGTTCTATTTTCAGAATACAATTGGCTTATGCCTTATTTCTGTATGGGTAGAAACTAATACATACACAATTTTTATAAGATTTTCTCCAAAAAAATGAACTTTCCTCTTATAAGCTGCCCCTAAAGCCAGCATGCTCGTATCAATTCTCTTTCTTTGTATTATTGTTTTTTTGTCATTGATCAGCGTTGATATGACGTCATTTCGTTATCATTTCGTCATATCATTATCGTTTGTAGAATGTCAACTTGGCTAGGGCTTGATATAAAAAAGTGAAATAGATAGTGTTGCCAAATTGTAATACATTTTTTTATATTTTAATATTGCAACACATAATATGATGATATATTTGTGATTTTAAGTAATTTGATTATATCTTAGTTAAACTAGAGAACGGTAACATTGGTACATGGATTTCATAAGACTTTTAGAGGGCTTTGAAGCGGTAAAAAGAGAATAATATATTTATGGATGACTCAGTATCTGGAATCACATCCTGAAACAAAAAAATATACATAGAATATTTATATATATATTTATCTATATGATACATAAAATAAAAGATAAGAAAAGTTGTTGATGAATATTTTGCCATCTCATCGCTGACGGCGATTTTTTTCAGACAACCTTAAACTGGATATATTAGGTGTTTAATTACTTTTGAGTCTATTTATATATCAGTAACACGCCATCACGCGAATATTCCAAATTATTTAAACAATAAAACATATTCTGAGAAAACAAGACTGAAGACTTTGGACTTATTTCACCGGTTAAAGATAAGTTTCGGGTAGCTTATCTGGCAGATAATTTGACTTATCTTCCATATAAATTGTTTCATACCATACCATACCATACCATACCAAGTTACCCGGAACTTATCTGTAAACGGGAAACAAGGCCTTAATGTAAGATTATTTTACATGCACTCTATTGTCATGGTGATAGCGTCCGGCGTTGCGATTAGATCGCACTGAACTTTCCACCAATCGCAACGTATGCAGTTGAGAGTGAGTTGATATGAAATAAATTCACACTAAGCCCTCTGAAGTGTTTTTGGTCTAAGTTTAGTTATAAGGCTTATTTTCCTAATTGGTCGAGCCCTAATAATAAAAAGGTTTCTGCATTTATTTAATTTTGCTCTCTCGCTTGCTAAGAAAGGAAGTTGACTTATTCTATTTCTCCTCCACGTTTTATACCAGGATCTTTTTATGGAGTAAAGCGAGCAGACGTATCGCCTGATGATAAGCGATTACCGCCACTCATGGACACCCGTTACACCAGAGGCGTCACAAGTGCGTTGCCGACCTTATAAGAAGGTTTTCTGATATACGTGAGATAAGAGAAACAATACGACATAATAACGTGTACGAACCTGTTTAGTACAGGAACAGTTCAGGGAAGTACTTGGTGTAGGGAGGTACGTTCTGTTGGTAGGACTTCTGTCCGGCGGGCGAGCAGGACCCAGACACGGGCAGAAGCGGCTCCTCAGCTATAGAGTTGAAGATTTCTTCCAGTTTGTCCTGGATCTCATACTGGAATATACATTTATTTATCACATGAGCGTGGGAGACACAGTTTTCGGTTAGATGTAACTTTTTTTTTTTAAAGTCCCGCTTATAATAAAGATATATCCTACGTTACGAGGACTTAATAAACATACCTAAAACGGACACAGAGGACACCCAGATTCAGAACAACAATAAAAAAAACATGTTCATAAAATATTCGGGAGTCGAACCCATGATATAAAGCGCAGTAAGAAGCGTCGAAGTTTTCTCCGTAAATTTTTAGGCTCCGTTTATAAGTACACAGACAAACATGCACAGAAGGACCTCTACATAGATTCCATATTCCATTATGGTGATTTAAAACTAATTTAACTATGGCAGGCGTGTGTTTTGAAGTACTTCGTTCATTCCTTAGTAATTATACCTAAATAAATTATACATGTTATAATTCATCCAAATTCTTCAATATATTGTCCTTAAAAATCAGTTTTAGTGCAATTATATCACGTTGGATAGTTGAATAAATATTTAAGTCAAGTCTTTTTTTATTTCTGGTGTCGTTGTACCGCGTAGTTTGATTCCTTAGTTGCTTATTACGACAGCTACGACGGGATAGATAGGGGTGGTGATACTCTTCATTCTTAAATCGTCACCACAAACTACGTATCCAGTGTACGTGTATGGCTGGGACAGAATATTGGCCGTTGGCTGCCCTGTGGCACATATATCCAATAATGTTGCATTTGAATCTATTATAATGTGGGTTTTTTTATTCCATGCACTTATAAATTAAATTGTAAAAGGATAAATAAAAATTCCCATTCATTCAATCTCATTCGTTCATTCATTTTCATTCAATCTCGTTCGATTAGGTACTTATTTATTTATGAAGTTTATGCACTAAGTTTATATATTAGTATACTTAATATCTAGGGTGTTATCTTCCTGTTAACTTTTGTCTGGTGTAGAAGTCTAATAAGGCAGGTGTGTAGAGATTACTTACCTATTATATAGTCAGCTAAAATGTATACAGTTCACAATATATTTAAACGTTGGTATACATACATATTCATACTCACAACAGAACATATTATATAGACTGATGTATTAACATTCATACACATATATTTCGTTTCCATATTTTTTTTATTTATATAAAGTACTGCCATATCATACACATACTTTTAGCTAATTATTATAACAATAGCATTATATTTGATATGTATGCCAATTACGGTGTACAGAGCATTAGAAGCAATTTACTTAAAAATAACGAATTATTTACTACTACTATTTTTACATTTAGTTCTCACTTGACATCATTCATTCAATCACTCAGTCAGTCATTCATTCAGTCACTGATTGTATGTAGCGTACGTTACCTTGGGCTGCGTGATGTGCTTGAGATGGTCGAAGGGCGCGGTGCGGAATGCGTTGTTAAGCGTGGCGCGGCGCCGCTGCAGCTCGCGCCTGTCCGCCTCGCTGGGGCCCCCCGCCGCGCGCCGCAGCGCCTCCAGGCTCACGCTCTCGGCGCCGCTCGCGGCCTGCACCACCACACACTCACTATATATACTACTATATATACTACTCGCGCCTGTCCGCCTCGCTGGGGCCCCCCGCCGCGCGCCGCAGCGCCTCCAGGCTCACGCTCTCGGCGCCGCTCGCGGCCTGCACCACCACACACTCACTATATATACTACTATATATACTACTCGCGCCTGTCCGCCTCGCTGGGGCCCCCCGCCGCGCGCCGCAGCGCCTCCAGGCTCACGCTCTCGGCGCCGCTCGCGGCCTGCACCACCACACACTCACTATATATACTACTATATATACTACTCGCGCCTGTCCGCCTCGCTGGGGCCCCCCGCCGCGCGCCGCAGCGCCTCCAGGCTCACGCTCTCGGCGCCGCTCGCGGCCTGCACCACCACACACTCACTATATATACTACTATATATACTACTCGCGCCTGTCCGCCTCGCTGGGGCCCCCCGCCGCGCGCCGCAGCGCCTCCAGGCTCACGCTCTCGGCGCCGCTCGCGGCCTGCACCACCACACACTCACTATATATACTACTATATATACTACTCGCGCCTGTCCGCCTCGCTGGGGCCCCCCGCCGCGCGCCGCAGCGCCTCCAGGCTCACGCTCTCGGCGCCGCTCGCGGCCTGCACCACCACACACTCACTATATATACTACTATATATACTACTCGCGCCTGTCCGCCTCGCTGGGGCCCCCCGCCGCGCGCCGCAGCGCCTCCAGGCTCACGCTCTCGGCGCCGCTCGCGGCCTGCACCACCACACACTCACTATATATACTACTATATATACTACTCGCGCCTGTCCGCCTCGCTGGGGCCCCCCGCCGCGCGCCGCAGCGCCTCCAGGCTCACGCTCTCGGCGCCGCTCGCGGCCTGCACCACCACACACTCACTATATATACTACTATATATACTACTCGCGCCTGTCCGCCTCGCTGGGGCCCCCCGCCGCGCGCCGCAGCGCCTCCAGGCTCACGCTCTCGGCGCCGCTCGCGGCCTGCACCACCACACACTCACTATATATACTACTATATATACTACTCGCGCCTGTCCGCCTCGCTGGGGCCCCCCGCCGCGCGCCGCAGCGCCTCCAGGCTCACGCTCTCGGCGCCGCTCGCGGCCTGCACCACCACACACTCACTATATATACTACTCGCGCCTGTCCGCCTCGCTGGGGCCCCCCGCCGCGCGCCGCAGCGCCTCCAGGCTCACGCTCTCGGCGCCGCTCGCGGCCTGCACCACCACACACTCACTATATATACTACTATATATACTACTCGCGCCTGTCCGCCTCGCTGGGGCCCCCCGCCGCGCGCCGCAGCGCCTCCAGGCTCACGCTCTCGGCGCCGCTCGCGGCCTGCACCACCACACACTCACTATATATACTACTATATATATACTACTCGCGCCTGTCCGCCTCGCTGGGGCCCCCCGCCGCGCGCCGCAGCGCCTCCAGGCTCACGCTCTCGGCGCCGCTCGCGGCCTGCACCACCACACACTCACTATATATACTACTATATATACTACTCGCGCCTGTCCGCCTCGCTGGGGCCCCCCGCCGCGCGCCGCAGCGCCTCCAGGCTCACGCTCTCGGCGCCGCTCGCGGCCTGCACCACCACACACTCACTATATATACTACTATATATACTACTCGCGCCTGTCCGCCTCGCTGGGGCCCCCCGCCGCGCGCCGCAGCGCCTCCAGGCTCACGCTCTCGGCGCCGCTCGCGGCCTGCACCACCACACACTCACTATATATACTACTATATATACTACTCGCGCCTGTCCGCCTCGCTGGGGCCCCCCGCCGCGCGCCGCAGCGCCTCCAGGCTCACGCTCTCGGCGCCGCTCGCGGCCTGCACCACCACACACTCACTATATATACTACTATATATACTACTCGCGCCTGTCCGCCTCGCTGGGGCCCCCCGCCGCGCGCCGCAGCGCCTCCAGGCTCACGCTCTCGGCGCCGCTCGCGGCCTGCACCACCACACACTCACTATATATACTACTATATATACTACTCGCGCCTGTCCGCCTCGCTGGGGCCCCCCGCCGCGCGCCGCAGCGCCTCCAGGCTCACGCTCTCGGCGCCGCTCGCGGCCTGCACCACCACACACTCACTATATATACTACTATATATACTACTCGCGCCTGTCCGCCTCGCTGGGGCCCCCCGCCGCGCGCCGCAGCGCCTCCAGGCTCACGCTCTCGGCGCCGCTCGCGGCCTGCACCACCACACACTCACTATATATACTACTATATATATACTACTCGCGCCTGTCCGCCTCGCTGGGGCCCCCCGCCGCGCGCCGCAGCGCCTCCAGGCTCACGCTCTCGGCGCCGCTCGCGGCCTGCACCACCACACACTCACTATATATACTACTATATATACTACTCGCGCCTGTCCGCCTCGCTGGGGCCCCCCGCCGCGCGCCGCAGCGCCTCCAGGCTCACGCTCTCGGCGCCGCTCGCGGCCTGCACCACCACACACTCACTATATATACTACTATATATACTACTCGCGCCTGTCCGCCTCGCTGGGGCCCCCCGCCGCGCGCCGCAGCGCCTCCAGGCTCACGCTCTCGGCGCCGCTCGCGGCCTGCACCACCACACACTCACTATATATACTACTATATATACTACTCGCGCCTGTCCGCCTCGCTGGGGCCCCCCGCCGCGCGCCGCAGCGCCTCCAGGCTCACGCTCTCGGCGCCGCTCGCGGCCTGCACCACCACACACTCACTATATATACTACTATATATACTACTCGCGCCTGTCCGCCTCGCTGGGGCCCCCCGCCGCGCGCCGCAGCGCCTCCAGGCTCACGCTCTCGGCGCCGCTCGCGGCCTGCACCACCACACACTCACTATATATACTACGTTTATGCAATGAACCCTTCTTTTCTTATCTTCAAATGGTAAAATCTAAAATATTTGCATGAAATAATAATTATTACTACATACTCCAGGCAGTCGCCTATCTCTTCTCGTATTATTTGTACTGAAACTTCTAGTGTCTTCTCGGCCCCAATGCCAGAACTCATCGTCGCAGCGCTACAGGGAAATACGGGTATTAGGAAAGGGAATTAAGGATGGTGAAGATACATATTCGGGTTTATAGTGCAAGGAATAATATATCAGGAGTTTCTTTGTAGATGGCCTATAGCTCAGTGATAGATCAAGGAAAGCCAGGAATATTTTAAATGGTTTTAATGTGACATCATAGAGTCAAGAAACAACTACCTTTTGTACCATTTAATTAGATTTAGTATTTCAAATAATCTTAAATAATATGATAGGTTCGTAAGGCACTTTACGGTTGGAGAATTTGTATTGCGCGATGCAGGATGAAAAGTTACTACGAATTTCATTTTGTATTGCTAGATACCATTGATATACCTACATTTTAGTGTGTGAATGAAACCCACAATTATCGAAGTATCGAACCTAAACATTCAACATCTTTATTTTATTACATTTTAAAATTTAACTGTCTATCACGGTTAATGTGATACAGCCTGGTGATAGACAGTGGGGTCTCTGTAATACGGTCTCGATTTCACCCTTTGGGTACGGAACCCTAAACAAGAAAAGAAAATGTATTACGTAAACGCCAAAGTTCTGCATTGAGGGTCGATAGTTGTAATTGTACATCTCTGTGAACTTCCTGTACTCTTCGTCCAGGTCGTCATATTGAGTACGCTGGTGAAACCATAAGGTCAATTAGACTAGATACTTTATTTTTTTAAGTTTATTATGATATAGGGGGAAAACGAGCAGACGGTTCACCTAGGGGTAAGTGACTAGTCACATATTAATACCTGCAACTCAAGACACAGGTTGCTTATCTTCAAGTTGACCCCCTTCATCTCGGAGTTAGTAGAATGGGGTGCTCGCGTAGAATAAGCCGAAAAATCGCTTAAGACTGTTTGTTTTTTAGATTCTTCAAAACAAAATGCAGCTCTGGAGAGGTGTCCATAGTTCTAATATCTTTGGGAGAAACCATTTTTTGGGTGGAAGGGGAAAGGATATTTTGAGCGGAATCGCAAAATCTTTTAACTCCATATATCGGTAGCATATATCAGATAAGAAAGAGAGATAAGAAATATTCAAAAAGATATAGAGAAACTAGAGACAGAAAGAATAGAGTAGACATACCCTGGTGACTCCTGGCGAGCTGTTAGCGCTGTCCAGCTCCGTCTGAGGACCAGCCGTGATGTCGGCCAGGCTGTCACGGCCCTGAGCTGCTCCTGCAACACAACCAGACATGCTTTAGTAGGTTATTATACTTTATCTATATATATAAAGGAGGAAGGTGACTGACTGACTGACATACCCAGAGATCAATGCACAGCTCAAGCCGCTGAACCTAGAATCCTGAAATTTTGTATGTAGGTTGTTTTTATAAGTAGTAAGTAAGTGAGCACTAAGAAAGGAATTTTGGGAATTCCACCCCAAATGGGGTAAATCAGGTGATGAAAGTCTGCGGGAGCGAAGCCACTGCAAAAGCTAGTATATGATAAAGAACCTAAAATAGAGCCTGAAATTAAATAATAATTATTTTTACGTGCAGAAATGCATGGTCCACTTTATCGAATATGTTGGCGCTACCGCGCATCCAATTAGAAGCAAGTAAAATTACGAGATACTTCACCGGCCAATCCGACCGCCATTTGTACTAGAAGCGACATTCACACATAATTACTTGTTATATGCACACTTGCCTATATTGTGTATTTTTGGAATAATAATAATATACAATGAATAGGAAATATGTACAAATTTTTTATTTGTCTCAAATATTATTTTCTTGATTCTTTATTGTCTTTACAATATACTTAAAAGGTAATTTTTTAGTGATTATTTAAACCTAGAAAATATTTAATAAAAATGAAAATTAAGGGAGGGAAATTCAAACTTACAAAACGCGTCACTATTGGTGGAAACGAAATGTGACGTCGATGGTCACTTCATCGAAATTATCGGCGGCGACATTGCTACTGTTTAAGTAGAGTTTTTTAAGAAAAAGTAACTTCTGCTGTCTGATCTCAAATTAGGCTTGGCCAGGGCTATGGTAAACATCATAAATTATAAACTCATTTGAATATTTCTAAATAATGTATCTGTTACCGTGAGGTTATCAAAACCGTAACATTGTAACCTATCTCGCGAGATTGTAAACTGTTGAAATATTGAGAACTGTAACATACTTCTTACAATTTAACGTATTATTTTTAGTTAGATTATTATTTAAGGGTTAGGTACATAACGTATTATTTTATACGTAATATACCTAACCCTAATAGTCATAGGACGGCCTACTGTAAGATCGACAAATCAGGGACAGTTGACAGACTATAACGACGACAGATTGTAATTGAACGGTTTTACTTCGATACATTATAATCTTATGAAAAATAGAACCTAAAATGGGAAGCAGTTTGTCATAATTGAAAATCTTTCGACAGTTTACAATCTATAATTATAGTAGTAGATTATAATTTAACGGTATTTATAATCTTACGGTCACATATATAAAAGATTAATTATTACACCCAGACTAAACAAATAATCGTGTTCATCACGCTTCGACTTGTTTTGGATAGAAACAGAACCTACGACCTAGCTTTTAGGAGTCAGGGCCTCCAACCACTAGATCGTTAGTCGCACCTATGAAATGTTTGGAGTGATGCAGTGACGTGTGCCTCACAGTGAAGACTGCCTCGTTGGTCTCGCGGTTGGCCTGTGCGACTAGTGATCATGAGGTCTCGGGTTCGATTCCCGGGTCGTACCCAATGTTTGTATGACCTACAAATATTTGTTTCGGAGTTTGGATGTTTTCTATGTATAATATGTATGTATTTACAAAAACAAAGTATAATATGTATTTATATCAGTTGTCTAGTACCCATAACACAAGCTCTGCTTAGCTTGGGACAAGATGGCGTTGTGTATTAAACGTCCGAAATATTTATTTATTTTATTAGTGACTCACCAGCCTCGAGCCAGCTGTGCCGGTGTGGGGCGGCCACGGACCCTGAGCTGTAGGGGGAGGGAGCGGCCAGGCGGCTGCTGTCCAGCCCGCTCGCCTTCACGCACTCGCACAGCGCCATCTGGAACCAACACAACACATTCTTTACCTTATATACACCTGGGTTCTTCTAATTTAGATCTACGAGACTTTTTCCTTGGAGGAGCTACCAGAATCTACCGAAGCGATACCGGTGAAGCTTCAGTGAAGACTGGTGTTAACCATTCTTAACCTGCTTTTGACGGAGTGGGTGAATGAAGTTACCAGAGCAGCAATTGTAATACTTCCTATGATTCTAGGGGAGAAACTAAAATAATGACATCGTGTTTTTGACTCTTGAGGTTCGAAGACATGAATGACCATAGTCACTCACCTATAAATGACTCATACTCGTTTGCCACCTATGCCGTAGCAAAAGCAATAATTCTTAAAACCGAACCAGCTTATTTATATATAGCATAATACAATATTCAGACCTGATCCATCATCAGATAAGGTAACTTGGCGGGCAGCTTGGACGACGTCAGGTCATCATAAGACTCCATGAGGGGTGGCAGCATATGAGGGGTTTCTTCGCGACGGGCTTCGATTATCTGCAAAACAATAATCCTAAATAAAAATACATATTAAGCATTAATAATAATTATTACAGGTCCAGCGCTGGAGCTTTTACAATTTTGAGTGTCTTCGTCTTCTTTCATTGACCAAATTAAACTGGAATTGTAAAAATAATTTTATACCGTGATTTTTCACTACTTTCATTATATCTGCAATCTTTCGTATAGAAATATGTATTTAATATTTTTAGATATACTTCTGTGCGTTTGTTTTAAAAAGAGAAACCATTAATTAGTTTAGTTTTATTGAGGGATACGAGGAATAGTGCATTACATCTAACATCATCATCATCAACCGCCTCTATTAGTCGATTACTGGACATAAATATCAACTTAGAAAGACCTCTCGCCAGACTGTTTGGTATAAGGTTTGGGTCAAGTTTTCCTATCTCCTTACAGTGCTATTCTCCTGGTAGGTTGCTCCCTTATTCGGCACTCACGACACCCATAGAATGAATAGGAGTGGTATTGAGTATTCTTAATTAAGGACAAAGAAGTAGATCTCACCTTATCCAAGTACTCAGCGAGTCTGGGTACAGAACATACGTGTGGTACCAGCGCTGCTAGCGAGATGGCCACGGCCTGCAGCTGGCACTGCTGGGCCACCGACAGTACCGGGTTCGATATACCCGACTGCTGGATACTGTTGACAAAAAGTTTCTTAAAGGTAGCCCACACAGTGTCTTATTACCATGATAGAATTACTTGCCAGTTTCCTTGCTCTACTCCGTCCCTTTGTTTTTATATTTTGTTCCCTTAACGCACTATTTTTGAGTACAACTGATTAAGGACAACTCAATCAGTATCTGTATTAGTTTTCACTTTTAAGAAGAATACGGAACAGGTAGATAACTGACCATTTAAAGCAAAACAGACAGGACCCTTTCCAATGTTGTAACACCCGCCTCTATTGAGGGGTGTACATTTCACATGCTCTCTCCGCGGACAGAGTTGGCACCGACACATCTGCTCTCGCATTACTAACGTGGTGCACACGAAACTGTTCGTCTTTAACTGAATGAGTAAGCGAGTGCGTGAATGAATGAATGAGTGAGTGAGCGAATGAATGATTGAGGGAGTGAATGAATGAGTGAGTAACTAAGTAAAGTGGATGTGAACTCACGCCAGCACGAGCTGCAGCATGTCCCCGACGGTCTCGTCTGAGCCGAGCTCGATGCAGATGAGCGCTACCGTCGTGTATATAGCTTCTATGTTCTCCATCGTGTTAGACTCTAGCTGCAAACCTGCAAAACATGTTGTTTATTTTATGGAATAGGGGGCAAACGAGCAAACGTATCGCCTGGTAAGCGATTATCGCCGCCGATGGGCACCCGCAACATCAGAAGTGCCTCAAGTGCGTTGCCCGCTTTTGGGGGAGGGAAGGGTGTGGGGGAGGGTAGAAGTAGACGGCCCTTCCCCGTCTACTTCTACCCGCCCCTACACACACACAACACAGCGCAAACGCTATTTCACACCGGTTTCCTGTGAGGCCGTGGTATCACTTCGGTCGTCCCGGCCTATTCATGGCGAAGCGAAATCGATGCGACACTTAATAAAGTTTTTAAGCAAAAATAAAGTTGGAAGTTTTGCAAGTTAACTTATGAAAAATTGCTTAGTAATGAGAGATGAAAAAATAGATTATTTTGGGCAAATTACCGTCCTAATAATAATGTTTTAAGGTATTGTTAAGAAACATCTAGAAAGTTTGATAAGGGACGTAACAGTCGGTGTGTAATGAAATTCTAGGCAAGTTCAAATGTTCTGTGGCGGTTGGAATTTTCGAGAATGTACCAGTCACCATAGCGTCCAATACAAAAAGGCGTCTCGTCATTCTCAGTTTTCAGTTCAGTTTTAGCTTCAACGCGATAAAAATCTAAGTGATATAAGTAATGGAACTCAAAGAAAATATCGTTCGATTCAATGTAATTTGAACCTTATGACACATTTAGTCATATTTATTGCGAGAAATATTGTGATAGGTTTTTTATTCTAACAGTTATGTCTTAATTTGTTCAACATTTTAGTAAATACCTTACCATCATACAAAGATCCGAAGAGTGCGTATCCATGTTTGCTGATGAAGATCAGGTCTTGACGCGAACACTTCTCTACTGTCAAACCAAGCTCGGCGTACTCCAGACTGATATAAACACATTTCATTTATAAATAACCTTCATACTGATAAAATATAGTCATTACGAGTTGTTACGAGAAGCAACAATCGATTGACTTTTTTTATGTTTTAAATTATAATCAACATGATTTTTATTTTACACACAACGCCAGGTGCCAAATTAAGCAGATATTGTATTATGGGTATTAGAAAACTATTATAAATACATTTATACTTGTCTTTTATAAATACGTGTACATACATTATTATACATAGAAAGCATCTAAACTCCGAAACAAATATTTACAGATCATACCAACATTTGGCCCGACCCGGGAATCGAACCCGAGGCCTCAAGCACAGTAGTCACATGCGCTACCAGTGTGCCACTGAGGCAGTCGTTATAATCATTTGAAAGCGTTTAAATACAAATTTTGTGTTTTGTATGGCGAGCATGGTAAAACCAAGACCTAGTTAAGACGAGATCTATTTGATAGTCAGACTCGTCTTGCAGTGATGTTGTCCGGCGTAGATTGCTCCCGTAGTCATCTTTTACGGGATGAATGGTGAGAGTCCGTATTTTCAATTTGTTAGCACAAGGAGAGTCTGTGCCAGTGTTGATTGTGTGGCGCATGGTGCGTGGCGGGACGGAAGGGTGTAACAGTGTAAGAGTGCAAGAGCAACGCACGTGGGATGCGCGAGGCGCGGCGCGTTGGCGCGGCGGTCCAGCAGCGTGTGCAGGATGCGCTGCAGCAGCGCCCGCGCGCCCGGCTCGGCCCCCGCCCCCGCCCCCGCCCCCGCCCCCACACCCGCCCCCGCCCCCACGCGGAGCAGGGCCTCCAGGAACGCGGCCGGGAACGCCTTGCTCAGCTCCGCCGTACGGTATGTTGTGCCCACCTGCAGAACAATATATTGAAAATAGCCAATTGTCATTATAACACCAACTACTCGACATTTTATACGCTATTACTTTTTTATAATGTGACGTCAAAATGGTAGTATGTTATCACACACTAGATTATAATCCTACTAATATTATAAATGCGAAAGTTTGTAAGGATGGATGGATGTTTGGATGGATGTTTGTTACTCTTTCACGCAAAAACTACTGAACGGATTTGGATGAAACTTTACAGTAATATAGCTTATACATCAGAATAACACATAGGCTACTATTTGCCGCGATAACCGACATATACGCGGGCGGAGCCGCGGGCAACAACTAGTACTGTATAAAAATATAAGAAAACGTAATTAATATAATAATTGCGTCAATGTTATAGTCTGTCCGCGTTAAAATATAGTGTGATCCCGTTCCAAGCTTTTGCGCGAAACGACAATTTCGTAAACCTAATTGGTTAGGTCAGAGCTGGATCAATAATTACTATATCAAACACACTATCTTTTTTCCCCTATCGTCCAACATTAATTCCATAAATCTGCAAAATCCACCTTCAATCTTTTACCCAAGACGTTCTTTTATTTTCATTTTCTCTAGAGTAGGTTATGTAACACATCACCATTTCGAACGATCTCACGTAAGAATACAGTTGTAACAAAAACATTGAGAGACATTACAAAAGTAGCTTGATTTCTGACATTAAATCCCTTGCCATTACAATTTACATATACATATACATACATTACATACAATTCATCGTCATTATCTCGGCCAAAGACGCCTATTGCTGCACATAGGTTTCCCCCAAGGTTCTCCACAACATTACGTTACATACATTACACATACATTCCACTTATTACTTTTGATATTTTATTCATATAAATATTTGAGAGTGCTTCCCGGGTTGAAAAAAGTGTCTGCCTATTTTGACTTCATTTTGTCTTCAGCTTGCTAAGGACCCAAGTGGACTTTTTACCAGACTGCGAAAGGGTTATGTTTTTCGAGTGTATGTATATTTCTTTGGCAAACCCTAGAGCCTAAACGGCTTGTCGAATTTTTATGTGAGTCTATAGATTCGCCTTAGTCGTGAGATTGCCACTGGATACATCATAATAAAAAAAAAACAAAAAAAATACGCAGTCGGGTTGTTTTAAATAATTCATTAGTTGTTATATGTTCAACTCCTCTAGTTTTCTTCTGATTAAATTCGGTGCGTATTCCAAGACAATTTAATTTTTCTTGGGACTTACTGAGTGTCATAACTCGGTGTGTTCGTGGGTCACTGTTGTTGATTCTGTGGTAGGCGTGTGGGCGGGATTAGTCCCAATAATTACCTTGCCACTGCGCCAATAATTACTTTTGATCTACTCACGCCTTCCTCCCATCTAAGGTAGGCAAAGCCACAGCTATTTTCTCCAATCCTGACATAGCTTCTCTGCATAACATTGAAACCTTACCTTCAATAAACTCTTGAGCAGGATGCTTTGAAGCATGGAGTCAGCTCTGGTGCCCTTACCCCGAGGGGCGGAGGGCACTTTGTTGACGATGAACATCATTATGTCTATCTTCTGGAAGTCAGGGAGATGGTCCGCGAATTCTCCCAACGCGTTAATCAGCGCTTCTTGATACAATTTCTCATCTGATTCTTTCTGTAAGAAATAAAACAAAAAAAAACTGATTGAAACCATAGATTGAAACGAACGGTGGCAATTTTATTTCAAAGTTGTTAGCTTGTTGTGATGAAAGAAAGGTGACCACCAAGCCCATGGAGTCATACAAGTAAGTTGTCACAAGTGTGTTCCCAGGAGTTTTTTTGATACACAACGCCATCTAGTCCCAAACTAAGCAGAGCTTGTATCATGGGTACTAAATAACTGATTTAAATACATGTATACTTTTTTTTTTTCTAAATACATACATATTATACATAGAAAACACCCAAACTATGAAACAGATATTTGCAGATCATACAAACATTTGGAGCGACCGCCTGGGGAGGGAATCGAACCCGAGATCTCATGCGCAGCAGTCGCGTAAGCTACCACTGCACCAACGAGGCAGTCTTTAAGATACGCTCTATTTTTTGGCTACTGTATGGATTGGTTCATTTCTCTTTAACATGTTTAATTAAACTTAGAATAGGTTACCGTGGGAGAGTCACGCTTCGGTATGAATGGGTCGGTTCGACCGGAGTGATACCACGGCCTCACAGAAAACCGGTGTGAAATAGTGCTTGCGCCGTGTTTCACCGAGTGAGTGATTATAACGGAGGCCCATAACCCAAACTCTCTCCCCCTTTCTCTCCTCCCTATCCCCCAAAGACCGGCAACGCACTTGTGACGCATCTGGTGTTTGCAGCCGTCCATGGGCGGCGGTAATCGCTTACCATCAGGCGACACGTCTGCTCGTTTGCCAGCCTATTCCATAAAAAAAAGGTTGAAAGATTTACCTCCGAATCTCTGGCAACAGAAGCCCTCAAGTTGGTAAGCAGATTGTTAATAATCTCCAATACGGAAGGTCCTGGAAAATAGGAGAAACAAGATCAGTGGACTGGTTTAATCGGTGAAATACTTCCTACTGTCATGTGTTGCAGTATTATATTATATTCCTGCCAGGTGATTATATTTCAATGTGTTTTTGTATAAAAAATTACAAAGAAAAACCGCCTACTTTTAAATTCATGTTCAATATCAAATCACATGAAATATACATTACATTACGTTCAAAATGCTGGCAAATTGGATTACAGTTAAGACGGGCCAAGAATACCTCCCTGTGGCACTCCATACAAATTCGCCAAATATGTTAAGTAACAGTAGGCCAAGCATGGTTTTTATTCATTCGGAACACTTTATCTTACTATTGGCAGTTCTTAATGTAACTTCACAGACATTTTACAATCAAACCTCGAATCCCATGTCTTACACAATTAGTTAATTGATGTGATCTATGCAATCAAAAGCTTTACACATTTCAAAATATATAGTTACTTATTTTTAACGATTTACTCAATTATATATTCCAGTAAAGAAAAGGCTTTGAGAATTTTAAATATTTTTTTGGGATTGAAGGCACAAATTATTTATTAAATTAGGATCTTCTATAAGACAGTCACAATTATACACAGTAAATGAGTAATGGAGTTACACTGGAATACTCTTTTAGTTACAGGAAACTACAGTAAGAAAAAAGAAATAATATCAACTGAGCGATCAAAATTACAAGTAATAAAAAAATTACAACACACGTTTAGAAAGTAAAAAGATTTTTAAGAAAGACAATTCCTGCATTAGGAACAAATCCTGTGTCTCACAACGACAATTTGTGGATAACGCAAAGTGTTGTTCCATGTGGGGGGGGATCCTACAACTCAGTAGAAAAGGGCGTGGCGAGCTCTGAAAGTAATGTATGTAGGTATAGTATAGATGTACAGATGTAGAGTGTACGGACCCACGCTGTCCCCGGCGGCGATGGCGACGATGTTGCTGAGCACGTAACGTATGTAGGTATAGATGTATAGAGTAGAGTGTACGGACCCACGCTGTCCCCGGCGGCGATGGCGACGATGTTGCTGAGCACGTAAAGTATGTAGGTATAGATGTATAGAGTAGAGTGTACGGACCCACGCTGTCCCCGGCGGCGATGGCGACGATGTTGCTGAGCACGTAACGTATGTAGGTATAGATGTATAGAGTAGAGTGTACGGACCCACGCTGTCCCCGGCGGCGATGGCGACGATGTTGCTGAGCACGTGACGTATGTAGGTATAGATGTATAGAGTAGAGTGTACGGACCCACGCTGTCCCCGGCGGCGATGGCGACGATGTTGCTGAGCACGTAACGTATGTAGGTATAGATGTATAGAGTAGAGTGTACGGACCCACGCTGTCCCCGGCGGCGATGGCGACGATGTTGCTGAGCACGTAAAGTATGTAGGTATAGATGTATAGAGTAGAGTGTACGGACCCACGCTGTCCCCGGCGGCGATGGCGACGATGTTGCTGAGCACGTAACGTATGTAGGTATAGATGTATAGAGTAGAGTGTACGGACCCACGCTGTCCCCGGCGGCGATGGCGACGATGTTGCTGAGCACGTAACGTATGTAGGTATAGATGTATAGAGTAGAGTGTACGGACCCACGCTGTCCCCGGCGGCGATGGCGACGATGTTGCTGAGCACGTAACGTATGTAGGTATAGATGTATAGAGTAGAGTGTACGGACCCACGCTGTCCCCGGCGGCGATGGCGACGATGTTGCTGAGCACGGTGGCCCTGGCCGCGCGCAGGCGCGTGCGCGCGCGCGCGTCGCCCGAGCCCGGCCCCGCCGCGTCCAGGTGCTGCATCAGCGCCTCCACCACGCTGTACGAGTACTGCGCCTGCGCACGCGCACACAACACGTCAACTCTACCACTTACGTGTACTTACTTCATCATAAATGATCATCAATTAATACAAGGGAATCATTTAAGCCTCGGTTAAGTTATATCAAGTGACAATGGTTGGGATAAAAAAAGTTCTAGAATGGAGACCGCGTCTCGGCAAACGTAGTGCAAAACGCTCACAGGCCATTTGGAGTGATGACTTGCGCAAGATAGCTGATAACTGTATGCAAAAAGTCCATTCAGCTTCTACCAGAAGGATCATCAAATCACCTTAGAAAGCAGGTAAAAAACATTAAAACGCTGGTTTTTTTTTCTGATGGAATGTATAACACTCATTATCATCTACAGTCTTTATTAGATTAGATTACTGCTGGAAACCGGTCTCCCTTTATTAAAGAAGTTTTGGCTTATTACACCACAGGGAGGCCTTTGTCCAACAGCAAAGGCCTGCCGTTGATGATACCAAGCTGGCCACACAGGTCAGTATATGTTTAACAGTATCATACCTGAATAGAAAACATGATGATCTTGAAGGTGTGCACGGCGAATTCGTTCGGAATCCATAGTTCGTGTCGATCGAAGTGACTGCAATACAATAAGAAACACCATTTTATATTGTGACGTCACGTACGAGGATGTGTAGTCATGTGAGCACAAGTCAAAAGAGGGTGTTAAAAAGTGTACATATGTGAGCACGAGACAAGAGTGGGTGTTAGAAAGTGTACGTACATGGGCATGAGTCAAGAGTAGGTGTTAGAAAGTGTACGTACATGAGCACGAGTCAGGAATGGGAGTTAGAAAGTGTACGTACATGAGCACGAGCCAAGTGAGGGTGTTGGGATGTGTACGTACGTGAGCACGAGCCAAGTGTGGGTGTTGGGATGTGTACGTACGTGAGCACGAGCCAAGTGTGGGTGTCGGGATGTGTACGTACGTGAGCACGAGCCAAGTGTGGGTGTTGGGATGTGTACGTACGTGAGCACGAGCCAAGTGTGGGTGTCGGGATGTGTACGTACGTGAGCACGGGTCGCAGTACGCTGCGTATGTGTCCGAAGGAGGCGCGGCCCACGAGCTCGCGCAGGCACGCCTCGGACAGTCGCGCCGGAGCCTCCGCCCCGCCCGCACCCACCGCGCTGTCCATGCACGATACCGTCTCGTACTTCTCTGCACTCTGATCAATTATACACTCTATTAAAACTGATCTTAAATAGTATAGGGAGGTCAAACAAGCAGATGAGTTTTGTTAGTAAGTGATATCATCGCCCGTGGGGTATGCACAACTCAAAATATTTAAGTATTGCTGAAACAACATTTTAACCTATTTATTTTCAATTCGTTTTTGCTAATCCGTGAACAATGCTGTAAGTTAAATGTTCACAACTTCGCATATTTAATTTTGTTTAGTTACGACCTTAATCTGTAAGGGCTTTGTTCCAAAATTAAGAAAATATTGTGATCATACAACACACAACGCCATCTAGTCCGAAGCTAAGCAGAGCTTGTGTTATAGTAACTAGACTATTGATATAAATACGATAATATACTTCTTTTTTTTAAATGCATAAATATTATACATAGGAAACACCCAAACTCCGAAACAAATATTTGCAGAGCTTTGCAAACATTTGATACGACCCGGGAATCGAACCCGAGACCTCAAACACAGCAGTCGCGTACACCATTACAGCATTGAAGCAGTTAATAATAATAAACAGATTATCTTTTATTAAAACTGATCTAATATGATACAGGAAAGTAAGAGTGGATGGTAAGTGGGTATTTGTATGGGTAACGTGCGCTCCGAAGTCGAAGGTGTCTCAAAGTCTTAAGAATGGTCACCCATCCATAAACTGACCTGGCTATGATTGCTTAACTTACCCCATGAGTTTTTTTTTTCTATGTGAATATTTTAACGTTACCTGCATATTATACAGCAGAGATGGTACAATTTTGTCCATGTGTTGTGCTTCCCAAATGTTTTCTACCAAGTCATCTGATACTGTTTTTCTTATGACACCCTGAAAAAAAAATACAAATAGTGTGTACTAATGTCCAACACTTTTCAGGGTGCTATAGTATTAATAAAAAAAAGTAGCCTAAGTGACTCCGTATATCATCAGCTATATGTCAGTGAAAGTCCCGCCCAAATCGGTCCTGCCGTTCTAAATATTTACACAAAAAGACACACATAAATTTTAATAATGCTTTTTTATGGAAGTACCGTATATACTTTTTTTGCTAATTTGAAATTACACACAGATACTTAAATTTTATTAAGTATAGATTTATAAGTGTATACCTGTAGCCCTTGTATGCCAGCGAGTCGTATCTTGTCTCCGGTAGCCTTATCGATGTGGTTGCTGTGGCACATGGCAGAGAACTTGGACACGAAGAAATCGTAGCGGCGGTGGTACGATGGCGTGTCTTCCTCGATGTTCGCGAATCTTACAAACTGAAATGTCAACGAATAAGTCTTTATAATGAGCATACTCATATGTATACCTATCTATACAAATAAATTAAATTGGAGTGTCTGTTTGTAATATTAAAATAACCGTTTTTTACTAAATGCATATGTATGTATACACGGTACATATAGCAAAAATGTAATTAATTTGTCTGTCTGTCTGTTTGTTCCGGGTAATCTCTGGAACGGCCGGACCGATTTTGATGGGACTTTCACTAGCAGGTAGCTGATGATCCGGGGAGTAACTTAGGCTACTTTATTTAGACTAACTTTGTCCCGCAGCGTTACTCGCGGTACAACAATAACCGCGGGTAACACCGCGGGGTTTAGCTAGTTAGTTATATATTAGAAGGGTGGTGCCTATAGTTAATGTTAAAAATAAAAAAAAAAATTGCGGTCATAGGGACTAGCGATAGAAGTGAAAACTTATAACTTAGAATGTTATTTGTAAAATTATTATGTAAAAAATTTGAATTTTCATAATGTTTCAATGAAAATTATGTCAACATCAAACATTACAAACATAAGTATGTCGGTGACGCGAACCCATGAGATTAAAAAGTGCTCAACGCGGCCAAATATGTTGTTGTTTCACTGCGATAATGTCATATCAGCATGTCGGTGACGCGGTGACGCGAACTCATAAGATTTTCTCCTACCAAAAAGCGCTCAAAGCGGCTAAAGAGTTTTCACTTCAAAAAAACTTTAAGGACCACAGAGTATATTTTTTTCGTTCTCTCTGATAAGAACGTGTATAATCATAGAGACGGCTCATTTTTTTTCTAGTGTTTCTTGTTAGCTTTCGAGTAAATTAGAATAGATAAGAAAGAAAGTTTAAAAGAAATAATCCGTAGAGTAACGTGTGTCACCATTCACCTGTTCAGATCATTATTATCGAGTTAAATGTCAAACAACTCACGCTCTGTGTAGCCAAGATCTGAAGTTGAGGATCAGTGGACTCTAGTAATTTCTGGACCATTTTGAGGAAGCTCTCCACGAAGAGGTTGAGGGTCTGCGAGTGGCACGCAACGAGGAGTTGGTCCATGGCCTCCATAGCTATTATCACGAAACTGGGGAACATAAATAATACTTTGTTTATATTTGTAACAATCAAAGTCGTTTTAATCGAGACAGGGCAATAAATTGGTACTTTTTATTGTTGCATCAGATAGTAAAAGTGAGAAGAGTTAAGAGTTCTGACTGTAACATTACATACATACATACATACTAACATACTCATATAGGTATTATTTATTAGCGACCAGCCCCGGCTTCACACGTAAGTCTTTGAAATTCTCTGATTTCTACTATAATATGCATGTTTTAACACATATAAACCTTCCTCTTGAATCAACCTATCTACTGCTGAAAACTGCATTGAAATTCGTCGAGTACTTTGAAAAATCTAAGCAGACAGACAGCAGAAGCGACTTCATTTTATACAAGACTAGCCGACCCACAAAACCTCGTTTGCGTCTCTTCTTGTCCGTAGCGTGATAATTTTCCCCCGTTTTTGTAACATTCTTCATTGGCTTCGCTCCTTTAGTTCTTAGCGTGATGATATATAGCCTATAGCTTTCCTCGATAAATGGGCTATGTAATACTGAAAAAAAAATTCAAATCAGACCAGCGGTTCCTGAGATTAGCGCGTTCAAACAAACAAACGAAACTCTTCAGCTTTATAAGTATAGATAACTAGCTGACCCACGCAACCTCGTTTGCGCCTTATATTGCCCGTAGCGTGAAAATTTCCCCCGTTTTTGAAACATTCTTCACTGTTGCTCCGCTCCTATTAGTAGTAGCGTGATGATATATACCCTATAGCCTTCCTCGATAAATGGACTATCCAACACGGAAAGAATTTTTCAAATCGGACCAGCGGTTCCTGAAATTAGCGTGTTCAAACAAACAAACAAACTCTTCAGCTTTATATATTAGTATAGATTTACAACGATTAACTCGGTTTATACACTATTTCAAGACCCGTTATGGAGGCTCGAGAGGCATCACGGGACCTTCTCATACCGGCTGATGCAGGTAATCACTGGCAAAACATGCTTCAGAGATCACCTGTGAGAGACGGCGGAGCGGGACCGAAGATTTAGAAGTCCCCCGGTGGAAAGCCGTCTAATGAGTGCTTCCAATCGACAATTTAAAAATCTTCGACGTGACCTTGGCGTGGTGTGAGTTCAACAAAATTTTATTTAATTTAGAATTGGCAGTGAAATTGAACGAGGCAATGCAGCCGGCAAGTCTTTTGGGAACGCTACCAGTAGTCAATGATGCGGAGTGTTTTCATTAGTCTTGTTTGTAATTTCCTAGCACTTTAATTTAATTTTAAAGTAGGTTCCTTAGGTTCTTTATGTATACAATTTCAATATATTTTTATTTCAAGATAATATTTTGTCATGAAGGTACTTCACTGTCCTCATGTTGACAATGGTTATTTACGGAAGCGATAAAATTGATAACGTTAGGGATTGATTGTGATTATCTTAAACCTTCAGTTAAACAGTTTACACAAGTTTATTACTAATAATAATTTATCTCACGTACCCCTATCTCGAAGTCAGCAGAGCCAAAGTATTGGGTATGGTATATAGAATGTTAATAAATATACGCATGTACTAACTAAATGAGTATCTGTATCTAATGAACAAATTATACACACCATAACAGATATCACACAATTGGCAAAATTTAATTCTTTGTGTATATATCAAGTAATTATGTACTTAATTACATAGGCACTAGAGTTGTTATTTATCAACATCTTTAAAAGTGACACTTCTGTACAAGTGTAAAAAATATAATAAAAAAGGGTAAGAAGGAGCCAATTTCCTTATTGCAAATCTACACACCCATGTCTCCTCCTATAGATATCCCTCGACGCTTTCTGGAACAGGTATTCTCCGATCCTATCCAACTTCTCCGGACTGGACAGCGAATAGAAAGTGAGCTTCTCCATATTGGATTTGACGAGTCCATCTTGAGGGGAAGCCGGGAAGATGTTGTCTACCAGCCTCTTGTAGCGAGGCCTTAGGGCAGAACAGCAGCCGCAGCAGCCTGGAAAGACCATATAAAGACTTGAGTGTGTTATTTCACAAACCACAATACTTTATGAAGTTAAATCTTCTTAAGGCGCGTTGAGCACTTTTTAAGTGAACAAAAATCATGGACTCGCGTCATCGTCACCGAATGCTTTTCATGAGCTATATTGTTTTACTTCTTTTTATCGCATATTTTATTTAAAGAGCATCAAAGAGGTTGATTTCAAGTGAACTTATACGACTGTTTATAGTTTTTAGTTTTCACTAAAAACTATAAACAAACAAGCAGTCTTCGTGACTCTGTTGTGATTTTTTTGTACAGTTTTACAGATACGAGAGGTGGGTTTTTAAAGAATAATATTTAATCTTTTGATGTGATCTCGGAATATCAATATTGATTTTTCCTTCCTTACAATATCTCACTAATGATAAAATCCGTTGTGTGTGATTTTGGAGAAGTTGGCGAACATACAGATAGGCGGATAAAGCAACTGTTTTATTGTACTATGTAATTACAAACATGCAACTGATACGATAAATATTTATAAGTCATTCGTGTCAACAATTAAAAATATGTTGTTATTAATAGATATATTAAACAATTATGTTTAAGGAAATTAGTTTGATAAGTGTTCGAACTTCGTAAGTGCATTTCTTATGAAGTATAATAATCTATATAATCTCAAGGTAGTAGAGCCATGCTGATTTCAGCACGGACGGGCCGGCTCGAAATGACAGAATTCGTGCTGTAGTGTTCCGTTGGTGAGTGCGAGACCGGAGGCCCAATAATACAGTAGCGTATCATTAGGCCGCCATTATATGGGTCACCGTGCTGCATTGGCTGCATTCGTAATGAATATGGTAACCACCACTCTTGGATTTTGCTCATGCTTTCCACCAGGCAGAGTAGAATCATTCTGGCTGGCACTGACTGATTATAGTTCTTAAAACCATACTTTTGCCCATTGGGTAATATTGCCAAATGTTAAAAGTGCCTAGTCGTACAAGCACAGGTACTTTGTCAAAGAGAATATTAGATCAATCAATTTAATATTAATTAAAGTGAATTGAAATGTGTATGTTAAGTAATTCTTTTGTAAATAAAGTATGGGAAAGTAAATTTTTCGTTATAATTCAGACACATCACGTTCGTTTCCCCAAAAAGTCCTTAGAAATTACCATTTGGAGACTAGATTGAGCTTGTCTCCACTGAACAGAGATCACATCTGTCAAAACCTATTCCCTGACCTAACCTAACCTGAGAGGAGATTATGACATAAGCGTCGTTCTAAAATAAGCTCTAAACAGAGATTCATTGATCTTTACTCACTTGATTAACGATTAGTGAATCTTGACTCAAGAGACGTTCAATAATAAAATCTCTTCTAAAAACTAGTTTTAAAACTAGATTCACGACCGAGACGCCTTTTAAAATACGGGCCTTGGTCATAAGGCCAAGTAACGCAATTTACTGTATGTATGACAACAAGGGCCTTTTTCTTTTCATTGTTTAATAGTGTGAGGGACAGCTTTTAGACATATACATAAATGACCTAAGACAGGGTATTTCTTGAAAGTTTATGTAATGTAAATAGGATATATATACTGAAGTGATATTGTACTTACATGTCATATAAACTGTCCTACTAATTATGAAGCACGCACGGTGCATTATTTTACGTAGTGGAACCATTTTATAATTTGTATTCACACAAACAAACACAATTAAAATAAAAATCTTTTAAAACTGTTCGATGTTCGTTATATTTTCATAGTAACTTTGTTTTTTTTTTAATTTTATGGTAACACTTTTCCGAGATTGTTTTCATTACACTCAGAATTAAAACATTTTACGAGGTCGAACATATTTGGTCCTTCGAGCTTTATTATTATTTTGATAACGATGTTATTAATTATCACGGCACTTATATTGACCTATATCCGGTACTGATGTTAGTCACCGCTGCTAACCTTAGTTGATATTGATAAGCTTTAGTTACAATCACTTCTAGTAATAAACAACCGAGTTTATTAAATCATGATCACAATTGAAAAATAATGTTCACTAATATTACACGTAGACTACATTATACACATTTAATTACTAAATGAGGATCAACAGGAAACTCATGGCTAAAGTTAATATTATTCTATATTCATCCAACCAATTATTGTATTTTAAAACGTTATTGTTTACAGATAAGGTCTGTTTTGGTTCAAAGTATATATTTCTTACAAACTAAAAAGTTTACATCATAAATACATTTTGAATAATAAACTCAGCAGGTATTGTTCCTTTGTTTTTTTTTTCTTTTTATTAATATTATGTTTCGCAGTTACACGAGCACTGAGAGACCAGGTACTAGGCTCACATAAACACGAAGAACATATCACTGTACACATCACTAAAATTGTCAATTATAGGAATTCTCTTTTCAAATATTCGAAAATGATAGTCTTGAGTAGTTGCACTACGATATGTGTCACATAATATGACAGTGTTGCTCCGCTGTGGATATGACACTAGTGTGTGCGATCGTGTCGGACTGATATCGCAGAGATAACACACTTAAGGTTAATACACACTAGTTTTTATAAGATTACGATACGATAACTTCCGACCGCGACTTGATTTTAGTTAATACTAGCTGAACCCCGCGGTGTTACCCGCGGTTATTGTCGTACCGCAAGTAACGCCGCGGGACAAAGTTAGTTTAAAAAAAAAGTAGCCTAAGTTACTCCCCGGATCATCAGCTACCTGCCAGTGAAAGTCCCGTCATAATCCGTCCAGCCGTTCCAGAGATTACCCGGAACAAACAGACAGACAGACAGACAGACAAAAATTTTTTTAGCCACACTTTTGGTATATGTATCGTGTATACATACATATGCATTGATTAAAAAGCTGTTATTTTCATATTACAAACAGACACTCCAATTTTATTTATTTGTATAGACTAGTTGAACCCCGCGGTGTTACCCACGGTTATTGTCGTACCGCAAATCTAGTCTAAATAAAGTACTCCCTAAGTTACTCCTAGTAATCCTAAGTTAATCCCTGGATCATCAGCTACCTGCCAGTGAAAGTCCCGTCAAAATCGGTCCTGCCGTTCCAGATATTGCCCGGAACAAACAGACAGACAGACAATTTTTGTTAACTACATTTTTGGTATATGTACCGTGTATACATAAAAATTGTTAACTACATTTTTGGTATATGTACCGTGTATTCATACATATGCATTTAGTAAAAAGCGGTTATTTTAATATTACAAACAGACACTCCAATTTTATTTATTTGTTTAGATTAAAATATAAGGATTATACCATGGTGAATTTTACTATTTTATTTTTACTCGACTAGCAAAACTTTAATGAATGAGGTGGCTAATCACTAATATTTTTCTTCAATTCCAAAAGTACAAAACTGAAAAACAATGACGTCACAAGTTTGTATTTAGTACATTTTTCATGCAAAGTTATCGTTTTGACAGATGATAAAAAGTAACTAATTTCACTAAGGTGTCGTCTACCCCATTGAGATGTTCCTGGCACGAAGTTGTGGGGTAAAAAGTGGATATCTGGTATGATAGTGTAATCCTACACCTAAGGCGAGTAAGTAGAAATTGATTGCTAAGAAAGTAATTGTGATTAAAATCTAATCTTGTATTACGATAGCCGTATTTTGTTGTTTTAATACAAATGGAATTTATTTTGTACAGGTGTTTAACAAAAAAAACCGTGTGGCCAAGTGCGAGTCGGACTCGTGCACGACTGGGGCTGTACCATCTATACAAATAAATAAAATTGGAGTGTCTGTTTGTAATATTAAAATAACCACTTTTTACTAAATGCATATGTATGTATACACGGTACATATACCAAAAATGTAGGTTTTTTTATATGTCTGTCTGTCTGTTTGTTCCGGGTAATCTCTGGAACGGCTGGACTGATTTTGACGGGACTTTCACAGGCAGGTAGCTGATGATCCAGGGAGTAACTAAGGCTACTTTTTTTAGACTAACTTTGTCCCGCGGCGTTACTCGCGGTACGACGATAACCGCGGGTAACACCGCGGGGTTCAGCTAGTTTTCTATAAAAACGGTAAACATCATGTTTGTGATATGGGTGCCCCCTTAAATACTTACTTTATTGTTTTTTCAGTATTTGTTTACAGAAATACATCATCTATGAAAATTTCAACTGTCTAACTATCACGGTTCATGAGATACAACGATACAGAACAATGTCCTAGTGCCAAACGGACGGATTGCGGAGTCTTAATAATAGGGTCCCGTTTTACCCTTTTGTTTATGGAATCCTAAAAAAACTATAATTTCAATAGTAGTAATGTTTGTTTTAGACTAGGTATATAATAAATCCTTTGGCTACCTTAGCTTGGTTTAGATAATGCGTTCCAGGATTGTAAATCAGAGTGAGAATTGGTGAGTGAATTTTCGTTTATGTCGTTAAACAAGAATATAAAAAATAGCTCTAGATAAAAAATCAAAACTCTGTATGATAGTAGTTGACAGAGTGTTGACAGACAGAAAATTGATCTCAATCTAGTTGGGAAAAAAACCGGAGGAAAAAAGAAGGTGGAAGGCTAGCAGATGGATCTCCGACATAGTATCGACTTCAACTCAGGAAACACGAGCATTGCCGCCTGTTGTGTGCTCTTCTAGGTGTTTTAGTAGATCATGGGGCAAGGCAGGTAGGAGTCAGAAGTCGCTGATGCATTCCTGGATCTTGTCTCGACTGGCTAGACAAGCCGCCGAAGCGTAGTAGTAGGATTGGATAGACCGGTTCTTCGGGAGTCCCACAAACTCCAATTGTAACCCCAACAAAGGGTATGATCCGAAAAGCATTACCGTGCAAAAAAAGGTGGCCTAGTATTGAGTTACTAGTGTGCATACAACCTTATACACTGAAGATAGAACATATTGGTCGAACATATTGTACACAAATATTGTATCGCGATTATCAGTTTCGCACAACTGAAGATGTTGTTAAGGGCTTAAGATAACTTCTCAGGCCATTACGTCACCACGACACGTAACGCCATGACGAATTTAAGAAATAAATATATCATAGTTGGCATTGACTCCGTGTGGTGACCCCCCTATTCATCCCGTGGGTGACATAAGATGTAACTAAGGGAGCAAACTATGAGAGGTGTCTTTACCTTTTCTGCAGGATACACACGGGCGCAGCAGTATTAGAGGCGTTGCCGCTGCGCCGGCCAGGGCGCTTTTAATGGACCAGTGCGCTTACTAAAGGGCGCTAGAGTAATGATTGCACACGAGCGCTTCACGAGTTAAATATGGTTTTGTATACTACTCAGGACAACTGTAGTTGTTACAGACTCTGTCTGCTTGTGAGCATTGACTTAAAAATGTTTAACTAAAATATTTGAGAGATTCGATCATTATAAAACGTGTTATTTCGTAACACAATATTACTCAAGTCTCATTAACTACATTAGATATTATGAATCTATTTACAGTTCATTCAAAATTTACATTTTTAAAATGTTTTTTTTAATTTAGTTCCTACATTCAAACGAGCGACATATTTGTACCATACCGCAAATGACTTCATGTAAACGAGAACGTGCAACTTTAAACTGCCTTTTAAGTATCCTTTGACGCTACTTCAGTCAAACTTCATCATCATCAACAGTCTATACACTCCACTGCTGAACAAAGACCTCTTCACAAAATGCAAGTTTTCGCCTGTTATATGACGGATTGGCCTATTTGTTTTAAGGCTCCTCTACACAATGGGCCATCAACTATACGACAGAAAAATACAACAATATCATTTGTCTTCTCTAACGTAGTAGCTGCGTCCCTTATAATGGCCCATTGTGTAAAGGAGTCTTTAAGTTTTCCTTCTCCTTGCAGTGCTGTGGGTGACCCGCGGGATAAAAAGATTTAGTGACACTGTATTCTTAATGCGTAACCAGAGACAGCGGCCAAACGTATCAGCAAATAAATATTAGTTAAGTTTTATATTCACATAACACTTCAAAATTATATTGCGCTATTGATTTTCGTAACCGTAAAAGCGGCAGGTTACCGACACGGATTCACGTCGCCTACTGGCGACGAATAGACTAAATTATTATTAGATGCCCCTAAAATAGATGTGTGTTCATTAGGAAGGGATGAACTGAGGGTGACATATTGAAAATAATTCAATATGAACGTCTAATAAATATTTAGATGTCATGAAGATCTTGTTCTTTTGGAGGAAACATCAGACTTGTTAGGACTAGGAACTTTTAAGTAATTTTTGCGGTGATTCTTTAAACTGATATAACTTTTTTGTCAACCAATTGAAATAAAATAAACAAACACTAAATGTTAAGAGTAGTTTAGCACAATACATAAAAGAAAACTGTATACAAATCGGTTCAGCCACTTTTGAGATTAACTCGCACAAATACGAGACTATCAAAACTGTTGTTTTGAGTTCTGTTACTTTAAAACAATATCTTTTATGTACAGATCGACCTCTTTCAATTGTATTATAACAACTTGCTTAACCGCGCGGTTTTACCCGCGGTTATTGTTGTACCGCGAGTAACGCCGCGGGACAAAATTAGTCTAAAAAAGCTACCTGCCAGTGAAAGTCCCGTCAAAATCGGTCCAACCGTTCCAGAGATTACCCGGAACAAACAGACAGACAGTTAAAAATTTAATAAACAACATTTTTGATATATGTAACGTGTATGTATACATATGCATTTAGTAAAAAGTGGTTATTTTAATATTACAAACAGACACTTCAATTTTAGTTATTTGTTCAGATTTACGAAAAAGCCTTTCGGGTACCTAATACTATAACCAATGATAACATGGATTGAAACAAGAATAACATGTAATAAATGTTACAGAAACATTCGTATCATTTAAGCATGTTGAGAGTAGAGACTGCCCAAGGGTTTAAGTGGATGCCTCGCCCTTCTTACTCCGCCGAAGTGCTGTTCTGACTCCGATTGTTTTATATGATCGTTTTATGTATGTTTGTTAAGTTCCCCAAGTGTACTTTTTGTTACTTACTTACTGTGGGAGTTTAAATTTATCTAAATTCTAGTGTGTCATTGGCTAATCTTAGACAAAGTATTAGCCAATATCACACGAGAATTTAGGCGTTACCGATTGCAGAAAGAAGAACATTTGCAGCTTGGCTAGGGAGGTTATCCTGTCTGCCTGTACATATCTGAATAACGAGTACCGGTCGCGATCTCCTGCCTGTCTCCGGTAGCGGCGCGAACCGATACCTTTTGACTTCAGTTGTAGTTAAATTTAGCGGGATCTAGGCACATAGACGGATGTGCCGCCGAATATCTTAATATACTTTCTTATAACTACATTTTATAAAACAAAGTCCTTCGCCGCATCTGTTTGTATGTCTGTTTGCGATACACTCAAAAGCTACTGCAAGTATTTTTATTCGCGTTTTATAATAATAGTTACATTAGTTCGACTTATAACAATATTAGTATGAATAAGTAGTACTTAAAGAATTATTGTTTCTTTTAATGCGATTTCCAGATGACGGCAATGTAATTATAGACATGAAATGTTTTATAGAAAGATAATAATTGTAAGAACAGTAATTGCCTGAAACACAGGTCTTACCTAGATCAGGCAGATCACTAATTTGAAATATTTACCATACTTAAAATCAAATGACTATGATAAAAAAAAACACAGCATATTAGTTTTATGATCAGCCTCTTGAAACAGTCACGTTGCAAGTGTTTCACATCAATTCTCTTTCTACAATCGCTAATATCTCTATTCTCTTGTACTATTGGCTATTTTGTTTTGACCACGTGACTTTTAAAGTTCTATTAACATTGAATGCAATTTAACTAGGGGAGTTCTTTAGAGAGTTTATATGTGTGTTCATATTACTACTAGTTTATATCATCGTTTCCTCTCATGTGGACAGTCCATGTCTGTGAAAACCTCTACCGCTTCAACTATCTCCACTACACTGCTTAAACTCCCTCCACAAATTTGTAGCCATATTTAGTTCTAACAAAAGTTGGCAACTTGTGTGTTGTCAACAAATGTTGGCAACCGTGTTTCTGTTTTTGGCGGTAAACATCAAAAGATAAGCTTGTTGCAGATTGGCTCTGTGTAGACCATAGAGGTATATATTAATATACTTTTTATAATATCTCTGTGGTGAAGACGTTTAGTCGGAATGTTTTTCAAATTCGGTGTAGACACAAAAGTTGGTGATGTTCTGAAAGAGTTGCAAACAGTTGGAAACATTGAAATTGCCACCAATTTTATAGAATGAAAAGGATACGAAATCACTTGATAGTCCTGTTGGTTGAGTAGTGAGTGTCCCTGACTGCTAAGCTGAAGGTCATGAGTTTGATTCCCACCCAGGGCAAATATTTCATGCAGCACAATCATTTGTTCTATGTATGGGTGTAATTTATCTGTTAGTATTCAGAAATATTTAAATATATTTATCAGTAGTCCAATTACTATAGAGATATATATACTAAGAAAGATGATCTAACAAAGGCCAGTTTCATTACAATATAGCTACATATTTAAATATTGGTAATCTTGCATCTGTTAATTTTATAATACAACAGCTAATAAATTTATGACACAGGAGATACTGTAAGATTGTCAATGTAAAGTACATCTCTATGTATAATGTTAAGATAATTTGTGTATTCTTTAAAAACTCAAATTGAGCCCTAACTTTCACAGTAAGAATACCAAAGAAAACATCACTATATCCTGCATCGCTTGCACGCATGCTTAGGAAAGAACCATATATACTGCACCTTGGTTTACTTGCAACTGGCTGAACACACTGGCTCAACCTATTTGCTATTGGTGCCACCAAATTAATACCTTGAAAGGAGCTAATGTGCTATTCCAATAACAGAAATTAGGGCAGTGGCCCCAACTATGAAATACACTAACTTTTAACTCGTCTGCACATAGTAACATGCAACAAAAAAAAAATAGGATTGTTAGATAAATAGATATCATTAAAGCAACCACAATATGTGTGCATAAGGAAGCATAACAGGGTGCAGTTAGCTATTTATAACATAAATAAAACAAACATTAAATCTGTGTTCATTTATTACAATCAAAATTTCTTATATCAAATCTAATCTAATGTTTTCTCTTATCATCCCTGTTTTCTCTGCCTTCTCTGCCATCTCTACTCGACTTTGATCTATCATAATCGTCATACTTCCTAGACATACCTCTACCTCGTTTGTCATCTTGCCTTCGTTCCCGAGAACGATCTAACTCTCTATCCCTTGAACGTGATTTGTGCCTTTTACTAGAATACTCCCTCTTACGGTCATATGGGGAACGAGATCTTCTTTCTTTCTTCGACTTATGGCTGCTGTGATATTTAGAAGACAATGGAGGTGTTTTCGGTGATTTTTCCTTCTTGTCTCGTCTGTTTGACTCTTTTGATGTAGATGCAGTCGGAGAATCTGCCTTTTTATCTTCTGTCTTGGAATTATCTTGCTCTTTTTGAGACAGCTTTTGTTTGTTAGCTTGATAAATCCTTCGTAAGCCATCTACTTTACTCTCCAACTCTTCCGGGTTAACTTTAGCTCTTTTGTACAACTGCAAGATGCGGATACACACTTCTCTGATATCCTCTTCGGTAACCTTGAATAGAAGAAACCAATGCGGGTTGTTCGGTAATGGTAACCCGATTTTCCGAGCTGTTAAGTATATGCAAGCACAAGCAATAGTTTCTGGAGGAAATCTCATGAATACATCTGTGCGTAAGGCATCATTCATATAGTTCCATGCTATTTGCATTAACTGACGATTTTTCTCATATTGTAGAAGCTGGAGATATACTACAATGAGTTTGTGTGGATGCTTCACATGGACACAAAATCCCAATTCTTTTAAAATACGTCTCTCTGCTTTAATAACTTGATTTTTTAGTTCTATATAATTCTGATCAACTATCAAGGGACTAATGGTCTTTTGTGCTCTTACTTGCTTAATGTGATGGAAAACATTAATCACATCACGTATCCTACATGGTTTCTCTTCAACTTTAGACGCCAAGTAAATGCTACCCATGGCCATAGTTTCCATGGGATATCTGACAAAAGATTTAGAGTAATAGAACCTTTGAAGGTACATTTGACCAGTTGCCATAGCGACTTGAGGCAGCTTGAGCAGGATTCCAGCGGTTTGTATCATCTCACAGCCGAGGATGCGAAGATCTGTTTCTGTTTCGATGTCTAGGCCATCAGCCTGTGAAGGCGTTTCTTTAAATGCGGATTCTGGCAGTAGACAGTTGTGTAACGTAAGTATAATCTTCCGTCCAGTGTTCTTTATAGGTTTTGCAGGCGTTATCGCGTTTGGTTTTGACTGATTTTGCACTACCGTAGGTACTGTAGCCATGATGTTATTTTCACTTTACACCTTTCACTGATGTTAATTAACTTTCGTTAAACCCTTGTCACTATACCAATCACATACTATTAGTTAATTTTAAAGTTCATTTTGAGTTATTTAGTTAGCTATACATTTTTATATTATTAAACACCGCGAGAAGTGGTTGTGTTAAAAACTACACGCTAAAGAAAATGAATGACATTAGTGACAACACAAGATGGCACCACTAAGTCAACATAATGTCAAAGTCCAGTTTTGTAAACAAAATATTCGTATCTAATCTATTTTAATTTAAATGAAATTTAAAACTAAGACGTACCGTGCGCCATTATGTTCACTACACTCAAGATTCACCTGTTTTACACACTAAATGATATATATATTCAATTACAAAATACAAGACACTGATGTGAGTCAGTCGATTGAATTGACGTTACGTTCCAGTTTCCACTACCACCCAGAAAATATTTGCACTTTTTTATTTTTATAAAAATAAATTGAAGATAATTTACATTCTTTAAAAGTTGTTGTCTCTAGGTTTATTTCCCAAAAATAGTTTAGAATTAGTATGATTACAAAATTTGATTTTATCAATTTAATAAAATTGAAGTTCGAAACGCAACCCGGAAATAATTGATAACCTGAAGTTAGATGCGGTTTACAACCTTGGCGGCAATTATAAAACGGTAATCAATAATGTAGGGACATAACAACAGCGCCTTATTCTCATGGCGCGATAACGATCCTTAATTTAATTTACTAAACTTAGTCACTCTTTAAGCAATATTTATAAAAAATACTTACAGCCAGGATCTGTGCATTTTTGGACGAAGGAATCTAAAAAGTCGTGACCCTCTCCAGCTTCAAAACAGCATTTCACAAAAGACATTTTTTAAACTAAAAGTTCAACGATTAACACTTTTATATCTAGATTAAAAGAAACTATAACATTGTAGGTATTTAACAGGTAATCAGCTAACTCGGCTATATCTAAATGAGATATATCTTTAACAACACCGTGTAGAATAATAACACAAATAACAGGAACAGGAGAAAAATATATTTAGACTGTTCAAAACACAATATTCTTATAAAAATAAGGTTTACCGTAGAAGTTATACTAGAAAAAATATAGAATTGCTTAGTATTGTTGCGTAAAATTGACTAAGTAACTAAATATGGGTCAACGATGTCACATTTCGGAAGTGATTTTTTTTAATTTTCTCAATGTCAATGTGATCATAATAACTCATAAAGCGGCATATTGTAAAGTTTACATTCTCTCATAGGTTTCCATTCGATTTGGAGTATCTTTAAATTAGTAGGATAATGCGCAAAGACCACAATGAACGCACTTGCACTGGCTTCATCCAAGGGCTTAGTTATTGTTAAAACTGCCAATAGATGGCACTGATTTCTTAATTAGCTATTCACAACTAGATGTCGCTAGTTAGTTATTATTTTTATGCTGTAATTTTACTATCGACTACACTGTATTTTGAACACAAGTTTTTTTTTAAATGGAATAGGAGCAAACGAGCTGACGTATCACCTGATGGTAAGCGATTACCGCCGTCCATGGACACCCAAGCAACACTAGAGGCATCACAAGTGCATTGCCGGACTTTGGGGAATGGGCACGGGGGGCGGGGTTGGGGATGCGAGGAGGGTTTGGGGTATGGGCCTCCAGTATCCTCACTTACTCGGTGAAACTTAGCACAGGCGCTATTTCACATCAGTTTTCTGTGAGGCCGTGGTATCACTACGGTCGAGCCAGCCCATTCATGCCGAAGCGTGGCTCTTCCACGGTAGAGGTATTGGAAGTATTAAATTTTAAGTCTTTGTTTTCTATGCAGTGATGTTATCCTGCGTAGTTTGCTCCCCTGGGATAAGCGTGGTGACACTCCTTGGGCCGGACGGGATACCAGCTCGTACCATATGTCGGACCGCCTCAGGGAGGTGTAGGACGCTAGCGTCCGGACGCGTTACTGAGTGCGTCGCCTAGCGTCGCGGTCTATAGACCTTGTCTATAGTCTTGTGTTGCTACACGAGGCGGGTAAACTTTTTAAGAGGATACTATCTGCCCGCATCGTCCGGCACCTCAGCGAGGTGAGCCCGACCTGTCTGACGCCTAATTCGGGTTCCGAGAGGGGCGTTCGACAGTCGATGCCGTGATGCGCGCGATGCAGTGAGCTGTGGCGGCGTGCTTTTGGCGGTGTAGTTAGATATCGCCAGTAGTGCAGTGTGCCAGCAGCGCAGTGTGGTACACCGTCTGGTTTTAGGCGGTTCAATTCCGACACACCGCCCCGCCGGTATCCCCGGTGGAGGGACGGCCCGAGAGGGTTTACAAACGTAAAAAAAAACAATTGGGTTGGTGACAGTCTGTATTCTCAATCCATCACCACGTGGACAGTTTTCTTAGGTAATTAATAATTAAGAACCTTAAAAGTAGGAAAATTACGATTTGGATTGGATAATCCGGAGTCACCAAGGCTCACGGAACTTTCGATTGTTAGTGTCAACACTTAAGAAGCTTGAGCTACTCTATAGGCGGTGAATTATCAGCTAATGCACGTGTTTCCTCTCACTATAATCCTGGTCCTATAAGAGAAGCGGGATGTCTCATTAGGTCACCATAGTGTGGGTCATCACCACCATCACGCTGCATTGTCCACACTCGACATTCACAATGAGAATGGTGACCAGGTCTCTTGAATTCTTCTCATGTTTTTCATCAGGCAGCGAGGAGCCATTTTGTTTGGCAGCTATCAAAACTTCCATTTTTTTATATTATAAATTCGAAAGTAACTCGGTCTGTCTGTTACGCTTTTAAAACTTGAGGTGGAGATACTTTGATTCTTGAGAATGGACATAGGCTACTCTTTACCGCCGTGGGCAAAAGACAGTTATATATTTGAAAAAAACGGGTTGCACTCCGGGAGTGTCGGCAGAAGTAAAAACTTGAACTTAACGTTGGGCATTTTTGTTTTCTTTTGTTTTTTTTTTCCTATATTTATTAAGCACAATGAACGATGCTACACGAATCGATGCCTTTTTTTGCCTTTAATATTCCTTGAGAACCGTTTACTACAGAAATGCTTATTGTGATTTTATAAAATTTTGCTTAAATGCTATTTTATCTAGTATTTTTATAAAGCACTCAATCATTTTCTTTTACTATTTCTTCGTTACTTTTTTCATTAATAGATGCACGACTTTTACAAGTATACAGACAGTTGAGCCATCAGCTGTCACCATCCGTGCATGAGCGTTGCAGGCTGTAGTACTAACACACACGCACAATCGCGCAAGCACCCTGCGCCGCTTAAAGAAACAGCAGGCATACATTTTCCCATGCGATAGAAAGAGAGAGGGATAATACTTCCACTCCTACAACACGCCTCCGTCTTACGAATATTCGATCATGTCAGGTGTGCGAATTCCTGACGTGTGTTTAAAAAAATTTACCTATCCCAAAAAGTGCACATAGCCCTAAAGAAGTTTTCACTTCAAAAACTCCGTTTTCTAAATGAACTCCTTAGGAAAAATATGGGTGGTTTGAGGAGTGAAGGCTACATATAGCCTAAAGTCAATTCGATATGCATACCGAATTGGCTCATGGCGAGAATCGCGAATGCTCTCACTAAGTACCTAGTCTTGTAAAACTTTCAAATAATTGTCGCATCGAAGTCATTTATTGGTCGATATTTAAAAGGTTATCTGTGTTATGTCCATTATTAGGTCCATGTATCTTATAGGCACATTAGAAAGTCCTAACAGCATTACGCGCTAAATATTCAACTTTATGGCTCTATTATTACAATTTGTTTCGCAGCGTTTAGGGCCAATTTCACCAGCTCGTGTCATTGGCTAATACTTTGTCTAAGATTACTTGGTCTACGATTAGCTAATGACATACGAGAATTTAGGCTTTAATAATTGCAGAAAGAAGAAGTTTGCAGCTTGGCTAGGGGGGCTGCACCCTATCTCTCCACAGTTGTGTCGGATAGCCGACCCATGCGATTTTTAAGAGGGAACGTATAGAAAACGCACCTGTGTTTGTGCGTTATAATATCTCCTATGCATAATAGTTGGCTGGTCGCCATGAGACTGGCCACCATGGCCAAAATCGGTAAGGAGTACGTTGTTAGATTTATATTAAACTGTCACTACGCAGACTTCCTGTATCAGGGTAGGTCAACATGGTAAAAATGTATCCGTTTGATAGTTGTAGTCAACTGCCTCGTTGGTCTTGCGGTTGGCGTATGAGACTGCTGATCGTGAGGTCTCGGATTCGATTCCCGGGTCGGACCAAATGTTTGTATAATCAACAAATATTTGTTTCGGAGTTTGGGTGTTTTCTATGTATAGTATGTATGTATTTAGAAAAAAAAAGTATATATGTATTTGTATCAGTTGTCTAGTACCCATAACACAAGCTCTGCTTAGCTTGGGACTAGATGGCGTTGTGTGAATAGATGTCCGAAATGTTTAGTTCTGTTCATTAAACAGATTTCTTTTTATTTAAATAATATTAATTTATAAAAAAGACACCTTCAAACGAAAATAGATAAACATTGTATTTTTTTTTTTAATTTTTTGTGTTTTAAAATAACTAATATTTTGATAATATTTTGAATATGCAATTGCATGCCTACCCTCAATATTAAACATCGTGTATAAATCCAATTGGATATGCTGTACACGCAGTTTTTATGGCATGTTGTGGAAAATTCTCTTAACATTTTCTAAATTTTCGACTCTTGATGCCTAATTAGTAAAGGTTTCTAGAATTGAACTCACACACACACAAAGGGCCTGTGATAATAATGCTATAATAGAAACCAGTCAACATTAAAGTTATTTAACTTTAAAATAGTGGAATAAGTACAAGTGAGTTTAAGTGCAGAATGTATTTCAAGTTCCATCAAACGCTGATTTTTGAGAGTAAGTATAAACTACTTAGGGAGGGTTTCGTTGTGACACGCACTCACACTTCGTCTGATCCGAGCTCGCTCAAATATTTATGACCAGGAATAAAGAAGGCAGCGTTGCCAATTTTTTTTAGTCAAAACGTGATTTTTAGACTTTTTACTGAAAAAAACCGGGATTCTTTCGCCGAAAGCCGAACAAAGCAAAAAAAACGTATACAATACATGAGCAAGACTGACCACAAAAAAAAGGACGTGCGCAATATTTTTGTTTTTATGCTAAATCATCCACAATTCGCGAAAGAACTAGTGCTATTTTCTATTTGCTAACTTCAATTTGGGTGTCCGGTCAGTTATCCTCAAAAAGCGAAACAAAATCTGTCCCGCGCGGGATATTACAATTTTGATTAAAAAAGTGGGACATCACGCGAAAATCGGGAGGTCTGGCAACGCTGAAAGTAGAGTTGCTTGCTGACAATTTTATAAATCTTAATTTCTTGAAGGTAGTTTTTTTTTTTTTTTTTTTTATTTACAATCCGACCAGATTTCGTTACTCCTGAGTGTACTAATTGTACTTATGTATATGTCTGCTCATTTGCCCCCTACACCATAAAAAAAACGTTTACAGTAAATATTTAAATGGAAGCAAAAAGTTTTATTTCTAAGAATGTCGTCCGTCCACCTAAATAAATACCATACGCGACATAACTAGATATACCTACCAAATTTTATACACATATGTGTATAAAATTCATTTTTACTCAATAAGTCATGTAAGTTGTATGTGATAGTCTATTTAGCCAACTTCATTACCTCACGCATTATTAAGCAAAGTTATACGTAGACAGTAGACAGAAAGCTGAGGCCGTTGTGACAACTTGTTATTATGAAATAAGAGGAATCGATGATAGCATTCACAAAAAGTTGATGCTTGATAAGTAGAGGACAGGATCGAGGTAACTGTCCTGTGAAGATGTCTAATGCTAAAACAATTGTTATTATTTGCTTATATATGTTTATGGTGTTGCATAAATCAATTGAACTGAACCCAAGTCATAGGAATATAAGAAATTGCAACAAAAGAAACAAAAAAATTAAGACTTTACAGATAAAATAAATAAATATTTACTAGCTTAAACAGACAGTGCTACTTTCGTATTTATAATATTAGTATGGAAATTAAATAAGTTTTACATTAAGAACTGGAAATTATAACGTTTATGTGTCATAAATCTATCAGTTTTCATCTGCTACACGAGCGAAACAAGATTACCTAATTGAGTTCAATATTTAAATATAAACTTAGTAATAAAACTATATTTTGTAACGTTGAGTTTCTTAAATTCTTAAACAGTAAATAAAATGAAATAAGCAGATTTCAATCGCTTGAACAAGAATATTTTATCTATTTAAAAAAAAAATAGAACATGACATCACACGCTCTTCATACGAATCTATACCAATTTGGCAGTATGACAAACACCTTCACCCAAACATATCTCCAAGCTGTTTTCCTTGCAAACAGCCTCATATTTATGCAGCAAAGCCTTATAGTCGGAGCCTACGTAATAAGTTCTCTCACTCGCCAATTTGATTTAACTTCAGTCGACCTCGAGCACCAGTCGAGAGCGGTTCCACGCCATCTTGTTTTCTGAACTGTCAAATTTCGCGCCGATTTGTGTCTGTGTAATCAGTTGCCAGTCAAATATAAAATTAATAGTGTTGTGTTTTTTTAAATATTTTTATAAAAGTAGTGTGCATATCCTTCTTACTTATTAGTGCTGTTTATATTGGTTGCGATTAGGCTTTGTGTTGGTGTTGTGAGTTATTTATAAACGTTCGAACTGTCACTTGTGCCCGAAAAGGACTTTTCGGTAAGTTTTATTTTTCATTAAATTCCTTTAAATACTTTATTTTAAAACAAATTAAATAATGATTTATATAACTATTTTTAAAGCATAAAACTAATTTAACATTTGTTACAACTGTGATAATGACCGGACATTTTATAAACGCGTTCAGATCCAAAATACTTAAACAGAACACTCGATTAATGACTATAATCGATGTAAAAGGATCGATACAAGGACGTTTTTAAATGCGAATTGAGTACACGATATAATTTACACATTTAAGACTTATGTTATTGCCGTTTAGGTATCTATTCCGAGCAGGTTGCACAACGTTATATCAAATGGACCTTTGCACGTAGAATGTCTCGCAACCTTTGTCGGTCATGTTGATTTATCTGAGCAATGTTAGACTTTTTAGCGCAGCCATATTGTATTTCATATTAACATGTATTAAAGTTGTATTTTGTTCCGGGCTGTCAATTTCCGTGTCACATGCAGTTATGAATTTAATTAGGGCTATAGAGGTTTAATGCCGTTGTCTATGGTCATATGAGAACTTTTTAATATATGTTTTGTCTACTAAGTTGGCAAGGAATATAAAATGCTTCTAATGGTATGCAGTTATCGTAATCGCTGGATAGTTTTTGTAAACAAACATACAATTAATACACAGCACATGTTTAAAGTTCCGTGACCAAACTTAAATACAAAACTTCACGGATGGCTTAGTGG
Source organism: Spilosoma lubricipeda (assembly GCA_905220595.1). NCBI lineage: Eukaryota > Metazoa > Arthropoda > Insecta > Lepidoptera > Erebidae > Spilosoma > Spilosoma lubricipeda. The sequence goes on from HG992297.1 coordinate 12,305,443, forward strand.
TTGAAGCTGTCATCTCGATATTTATTACTGCACTGAGTATTGTGAGTTCAATCCGCACATGAGCCAACATTTTGTGTGATCCATGTTTTGAGTTATGATGTTCCTGATGTTCGTATCATGTATGTTTGTAAGGCATCACGACACAGGATATATTCTCATTGCGGGAATCGTCACGTAACCTGTCGATTCTCATTCATCTATACTAACATATAAAGCTGAAGAGTTTGTTTGTTTGAATACGATAATCTCAGGAACCGCTGGTCCGATTTAAAAAAATCTTTCAGTGTTAGATAGCCCATTTATCGAGGAAGGCTATAGACTAGTATAGTATATCATCACGCTAAGACCTACAGGAGCGGAGCAACAATAAAGAATGTTGCAAAAACGGGGGAAAATTATAACGCTACGGGCAACAGGAGACGCAAACGAGGTTGCGTAGGTCGGCTAGTAACAAATAATTGTGTGATGAGTATTTTTGCTGTTTCTAGGCAGGATTTGTGTATTTAGAAATATACGAACCCGCTGTTATTGTCGTACAGCATTTAACGCCGTGGGGCGAAGCAAGTCTAAAACAAAGTAGCTTAATTCACTCCTTATATCATCAGCTACCTATCAGTGAAAGTCCCCTCAAAATCGGTCCAGCCTTTCAGAGATTAGCCGGAATAAACAGAAAGACAGACAAAAATGTTAAAAAATGATATTTTGGTACATGTATCGTTTATACATACATATGCATTTATTTTAAAGCGGTTATTTTAATAATACAAACAGCAACACTCCAATTTATAAACACGGCGTTACCCGCAATTGTTGTTGTACCGCGGATAACACCGCGATGCTCAGCTGTACATAATAATTATTGTAGTAGAGAAAAACAGCGATTTTCATAAACTTTTTGCAAAGTCGGGACGGGTCGCCAGTGGTTATATAAATGGTTATATAAGTAAGTAATTTTTATTTGGTAATTTTTCTAAAAATGAATTCTAGCTAAATCGATTTATCGTCCCGAAGCCCTCTGCATAGCATACAAAATTTCATGAAAAACGTTTCCGAAATTCAGATTATAATCTATATACATCTATACAACAAATAAATAAAGTTGGAGTGTCTGTTTGTAATATTAAGATAACCGCTTTTTCCTAAATGCATATGTATGTATACACCATACATGTACCAAAAATGTAGTTAACATTTTTTTTGTCTGTCTGTCTGTCAGTCTATCTGTCTGTCTGTCTGTTTGTTCCGGGTAATCTCTTTCACTGGCAGGTAACTGATGATCCAGGGATCCAATCTTTTTAGACTAACTTTGTACCGCGAGTAACATACAACAACATACTTACTTACTAAACCCCGCGGGGGTTTAGCTAGTAAGTATATAATAATTGCTATTTTAAAGATATTAGATTAAACTTAATATCTTCTTGAAAGATTCAATCAAAATTATTTTAAAACATCGTCGTCGCCCTTGATATTATTTAAATAAAACAAGTATATGCTTCAACTTTTATTTTATTAGAAACAGTCTTACAAATATATTGTAATTTATTTAGCAACATAATATATATTAGTATATTTTAATAAGTTTTGAGATTTCAATGTGGGTTAGCAAATGTTTTTAGGCAAGTGCTTTGCAATCATATTTGTATTATTGCCTCAGATTAAAAGTTCAGTTATCTGTCGGTGAAAGCTCAATCAATATTGTCACACCTGTTTCGCATATTCGCTGGAACAGACATTGAGATATATATCCCACTAATATTATAAACGCGAAAGTTTGTAAGTATGAATGGATGGATGTTTGTTACTCTTTCGGACGGATTTGGATGAAACTTTACAGTAATATAGCTTATACATCAGAATAACACATAGACTATTATTTGCCGCGATAACCGACATACACGTGGGCGGAGGCGCGGGCAACAACTAGTACCTACATAAAATGAAGTTTCTCATAAAACTTTGTTATGTCCAAAAGAACTTATTAAAAATGTTGTTATTTTGATCTAACAGACTTTTAATGTAGTTTGACGCATACGAGTACGTGTTGTACATGTGTTATTGGTCTATATTGGAGATCTAATCTTCTTTCACGTATATTCAAGTAGACAGAAAACTATCGTTATTATTGTTATTATATTTCGTGCTAGAACCCGAATAATTATTGTAAGTAATTCATTAGGCAGTGATTTGTGATTGTGGATTTGGTTCGCATCCTGGACAAATAGACAATGCAGTCAGATGGATCCCCTGATGGCCTTAAGAGTAGCAGATCTAATGTGGACTTAAAGGAGAAAACATGTACAATTTTAACAAAAATAAAACCGACTTCAAGGTTCGACTAGATTTATCTTGGATCCCATCATCAGATATGAATGTCCTTATCATGGTACCACCGTTGGGACATCTTTTTTCCTTTAAAAAAGAATCATCAAAATCGGTTCGTAACCGACGAAGTTATCCGCGAACACACAAAAAAAAAACAAAAAAATATATACGGTCGAATTGAGAAACCTCCTCCTTTATTTGAAGTTGGTTAATAAGTAGGTACGCTCTATATTTAAAAGTTTGAAGGCTTTCTCGGTTAGGAAATATCTCTATATCTATAATTTTCGTATTGACGGTTTGGGACATAAGACTGAAGACTGAAGAATTGAAATTAATTAATGCCTATTGTATATGAAAAGTATCTAGTTAAACTATTTTATAATTAGCAATTTAAGGTTCATACCGTGAACTATCAGGCCGTTCAAATGCAGTAAATAAGAGTTTAGATGTTCTCTGACGATATGGTTAAGGAATTTCCGGACTAGCCAAATAGCAGGCCATTATAATGCTTCGTAAAGTTTTACTTTCAAAGACTCGAAAACCGTCGTTCAAAGTAGTTTTTTTGCCTACAACCCTGTGTTATAGCGTTCGCAATGAGGTGGCACTTATTTGGAATAAGGTTTATTTTATTATAAGGTTAAGAAACAGCTGAACTCTTCTAAGCTTCAATTTGGTACATACATAGTGCTTTTACTGATTTATAATAAGAAACGAAAATGACTCGAAAAACAAGTAAAACTTTAACAAAAATAAAACCGACTTCAAGGTTTGACTCGATTTCTCTTGGATGCCATTATCAGATATTAATGTCCTTATCATGGTACCACCGTCGGGACATCTCCTTTCCATTAAAACAATAATAATCAAAATCGGTCCATAAATGACGAAGTTATCCGCGAACACACATAACAAAAAAATATATGTAAGGTCGAATTGAGAATCCTCCTTCTTTTTTTGAAGTCGGTTAAAAATAACTCGTATCGACATTCCTGTTTATGGTTTATGTCTATTATACATTTATACTAACACACTAGTGGTGCCAGTACTAAGACTGTTGTACCTGAAGATCTAGCTTTTAATAAAAAGAGTGGCCATGAATTTCTTTGCCTGTATTGTTCTCATAAGGCTCTACACATTTTTGGAACTTGAAGCAATGGATTGATACAGGCGGGCAGTGCATTTTGGTATTTTCGCCTAATTCACCTTGACAATACAGTACATCTGTGGCGTCTGTTTGTGTCGATCTATGATTTTTAACTGTAGGTTCAATTTAACGTTCATACATGTCACTTAGTATCATAATTGAATAAATGATTTTGAATTTGAATTAAAATTAATTTTTTTTCAGTAATTTATATTACACTTTATGCTATGGATTTCTAAGGAGTTGATTTAGTTTAAGATCCAATATTTGTAGATTATCTACACATACTTAATTAGTTACATCAGGACGGCGAAGAATATGCAGTTTCCTCCAAGATGGTGACCTAAAATCATATGGTTTGGGTCAGCCCAAAAGTAGACTGTATAAGACTGGTCGTATTCATCCGTCCATGGTTTTTAGTGGAAACATTACTTACTCCTCTCTCAAGCATTACCAAAGATTCGAAGGGATTTTCCCCCTCAGTCAACAAAAAAATGAGATAGCTATGTTACTTAATAAACTCTAATTAATCTTATGTTATCTCAAGAACATACATCCTTATTTGAAGCCCGAAACCATCACTCTAAATCTCGTTAGGTAGTGCGTAGGCCACGATTATTAAGATACCGACATATTTTTTATACCGGCAACACCTCCTGAGGCTGGCAATCAAGTAAGATGGCGCCTAATTTGTGTTCGAAATGAGCAAATTTATCAAAATTCTGATTGTAGTTATGTTTTTGGAATAGTGATAAATTTGTGGGTTGGTCGCTTTAAAGATTTGTTAACGAATGATTCTGTCTAAATTAATATTTATAATAACACAAGAAAGCCTTGCTAACTTCGTACCGCCTCAGAATTAATGGTGACGCACCAACAGCAGCGCCAACTACCGGGTCCAATTGTGTTTTCAAACCATCCAGAAACCTATTGAAATATACACAAACACAATTTCATCCAAGTCAAGTTTTACACAAGGTGACACAATTCAAGTTTTACATAATTATATTGTATACTAGCTGAACCCCGCGGTGTTGCCAGCGGTTATCGTCGTACCGCGAGTAACGCCGCAGGACAAGGTTAGTCTAAAAAAAGTAGCCTAAGCTACTCCCCGGATCGTCAACTACCTGCCAGTGTAAGTCGTATAAATGGGTCCAGCCGTTTCAGAGATTACCCGGAACAAACAGACAGACAGACAAAAAGTTGCTTTTAATTAATTTTTGGTATATGAACCGTGTATACTCGTACATACATATGCATTAATAAAAAGTGTTTATTTAATGTTACAAACAGACATTCCAATTTTATTTATTTGTATAGATGAATCTTTCATTCATAACGATGGTCTTGACTCTTCCTTATGGTTGATTATAATATAGGCCAATAGACTGCAAGACCGCCGTAAAAGTTGAAGGGCTTGCCGTTTCAACAACAACACTTTGATCAACAAGCATTGTTGTATTTGCTGCATTCGCAATGAATATGGTGACCATTAATCTTGGACTTTGGCAGACTCAGATAAAAATTATTATTATTATATTCAGTGTCTAAGTGTACTAAGTAACACGGGATTTTCCCAGCATGAGAGTTCTCTTTTTGAAAAGAAAAAAAATGTCTTGCCCAAGTTATGCAACTGACACTGAATGTAGTTATTATTATCAGATTGTGTTAACAGATTACCAGGACTACATAACACGAAACAGTTTTGTTTAGCTGGCATTCTTCGCTTTCGCGCTCAAGTTTATTAAGGATCGCAAAAAACGAACCATCACGGCGGTCGGATGCTGTTAATTAGTTATACTAAGTTTTTGCCGACAAGGGCTGTGGTGCTATTGAAAGCGATTTTAATATGGATACTAACAGGAGTAAAGATTTTCGTACAGAACTGAATATTGACGTACGCTCGTAACTATAGAGGACAACATTACTGAAAGGAAACTTAAATCATATTCTATACCAACCCTTCTGATAGGCGTGGTATACTCGTAGTAGGCCAAAACCGTTTTGCTAAGGAGAGATCTATGTACAGCACTAATAAAGGCTGTTGATGACAATTTGTCAATGTTTTCAAGGTAGCAGAGTCTCGCCGATTTACAGCGCAACCGGTTGGCTTGATATTACCTTCTCACTTAAGACTGAACTAAATTTACAGCGTTCGTGCAGTCGTGTTTCGATAGTGAGTGCGAGACCCGAAGGCCTAACGATGCAGAAGTATCTCAATAGGCCGCCATAGCAGTTTATGTATATACTCGTAGTCACCATCCTGTATTGTGGCATTTCCTGCATTCACAACGAGTATGGTGACCACTACTGTTGGATTCTGCTCATACTTTCCATAAGCATAAATAAAATGAATGGTATGTATATTTTGTGGGACGATCATTAGCCTAATCAGCTTGATCAATTTTGGCGTTTGAGGTGTCCTCGCATTCCTCTTTGTTGTGAATGACATTGTGAAAATCATCACACTAACATATAAAAGCGAAAGCTTGTGAGTGTGTATGTTTGTTATTTCTTCAAGCAAGCAGAAACTATTGGACGGATTTGGATGAACCTTTACAGTAATGTAGATTATACATCAGAATAACACATAGGCTACTATTTGCCGCGAAAACCAACATACACGCGGACGGAGCCGCGGGCAACAGCTAGTTAAAAATAAAACAGTGCAGTGCATATCATAAGTGTTCTATGTTATTCTCCACTGATTCCGCTGACAGTGTGACCAAATCTGTATAAACAAAAACAGTCAAAGTGCGCTGGCGTAACGTGGGCTGGTAGCCACGGCTGTCGGACCGTGTCTCGGTGACTTCATAATTTAAAAAAAACCTTTATCAAAGTTTAAGTAACCTTAAGTACATTAACGTATTCATACTGATTCAATAAATTTGCGAACAAACCTTATCTATACTTATATTGTAAATGCAAAAGTTTTTCTGTCTGTCTGTCTGTGCTGCTTAAAAAATCTTCTGATTTTATTAAAATTTGTACCGCGGACACAAATTTGTTTCTCATAAAAAAGGTTATAGTGTGTCAATCATAATTATTCATAATACATAAGCATATGCTATCACGGAATTTTCGAAGTGAAAAATTCTTTAGCGGCGTTATGCACTTTATCAAAATAAATATTGGGATGGGTCAAAAACGTTACACTGGCGACAGGACACGTGACCTGATCGAATATTCGTAGACTGCGGTACTTTCATTTAAAAACATTATTGTTTAGATGTAACATGTAAATTAGATAATAATAAATCCGCTTTATGTGTTCAATATATTTGTAAAATAAATAAGCCATATTTATGTACAGTGTTTCTTAAATTATTGAATCCTCTACAACTTTTGTTTATAGTTTTTAGTTGCCAAATCTGCATGCTTCCATGACTGCTTTGTGTTTTTGTTAGTACTTTTCTTGAGGAACAATTCTCTCATATATTGTTTTTCGAATCTTTACCAATTTACGCAGCGCACGCAATGGAAGCTCTCCACAGAAATAATTTTCTCCCGTTTTTGAAACATTTTTCATTGATACTCCGCTTCTATACGTCCATTTAACCTTATACCATTCCTCGAAATTTGGGCTTTCTATATATTTATATATTATATTCAATAGAATATTTCAAATTGGATCTGTGATCTAAGATAACTGAGTTTAACAAACCGAACAAACTTTTCAGTATAGTATAGATTATAATACTTATGTTAGATTTTAAAATATTATAACATAATAGCTTATCTTATATCAGTCTGTTAATAACCGTAACTTTGTTTCATTTATCTCACGGCTTTTAATTCACAAATTTTTAATTAGCAAGTTTTTTTGAGTATTAGAGAGTATGAAAAGTCACATGGCTCATCACCATTGCGGAGCTGTTGCTCGATGTTTTCTTCTTATCTTATTACGGGCCGACCCACGCACCCTCGTTTGCGTCTCCTATTGCCCGTCATAATTTTCACCCGTTTTTGTAACATAAAAGTTCATATTTTTATACATATCTATACAAATAAATAAAATCGGAGTGTCTGTTTGTAATATTAAAATAACTGCTTTTTACTAAATGCAAATGTATGTATACACGCTACATATACCAAAAATGTGGTTAAATTTTTTTTGTCTGTCTGTCTGTCTGTCTGTTTGTCTGTCTGTCTGTCTGTCTGTTTGTTCCGGGTAATCTCTGGAACGGCTGGACTGATTTTGACGGGACTTTCACTGGTAGGTAGCTGATGATCCAGGGAGTAACTTAGGCTACTTTTTTTAGACTAACTTTGTCCCGCGGCGTTACTCGCGGTACGACGATAGCCGCGGGTAACACCGCGAGGTTCAGCTAGTCTAAGACTATATGTATACAAATGGCGAGATAATCCCCTAAAAAGCAACTTCTTTTATGCAACCTTTGGAAAGAAATTGACTGTAAAAAAAGTTCTTAAAAAAAAATTCTTAAAATTTTTTAACTACATTTTTGGTATATGTATCGTGTATACATACACATGCATTGATTAAAAAGCTGTTATTTTAATATTACAAACAGACACTCCAATTTTATTTATTTGTATAGATTCGATGTAGGTACTCTTGTATATACGATGTACAAACTTAACTTAAATATTCTACGAGAGAGAAAGTATCCAAGACCTTGATGCGTCAAGGGTACTTTGAATAAGAAATATTTTGGTCGGTAACTTGAATGCATATACATATAATTCACTTTTCAACAATTTAATGTTTGTATGATCTGCAAATATTTGTTTCGGAGTTTGGGTGTTTTCTATGTAGGCATAATATGTCTGTATTTATAAAAAAAAGTATATATGCATTTATATCAGTTTTCTAGTACCCATAACACAAGCTCTGCTTAGCTTGGGACTAAATGGCGTTGTGTGTTAGATGTCCAAAATATTTATTTATATATTTAGCCAATACATTCATAGTAATATTATTAATTTGAAGGTAACTCTGTCTGTATGTTTAACGGCTTTTAGGGCTCAATGGCGTTGTGTATTAGATGTCCGAAATATTTATTTTATTTATTAATTATAACAATGAATGTAATTTTATTTACATTACATACAATTCCCTTCACATATTATACACGTATATACCTATCGACTTTGTTAGGTATGTATTATATAAGAATGTATAAATCACCCGTGAATGCGGATCATCAGTTCTAAGTGCTTGTTCAATTTGCGAACTTTTAGCACTAGATTTAGAAAGCCTTAACAAATTCCTCGCCAAGCTACACAGCTTGTTGGCGAGATAAGCTCGTTAACGTAAACTAAATATCTACTTTTTATAACCAATTATAACTATATTTTCTTGATACACAAAATGTATTACACCCCAAGCTATCCGTAAAGAATATGCCTTACTTTCTGGCTTAAGTTTAATTCTAATGTATGCCTTAATATCTCATCTGATTCCCAGTGTTGACGTGGGACCTTCCCTATTTGTAACTCTTGAGTTGCAGACCCCTATGAGCGGCAGTAGTCACTTACTATCAGGTGAGCAGTTCGCTCATTTGCCCCTAATCCTTACTAATGTTATAAATGAGAAAGTAACTCTATAAGTCTATCACGCTTTCATGCCAAAGCTACTGAACTGATTTTAATGAAATTTAGTACCACAGATAGTCTAGAGCCTTTGGAAACGACATACGCTTTCATGCAAAAAAGAGTTGTAAGCGGTTGACAGGGGGATAAAAGGTTTTAAAAATTCCACTCAGTCACTATTCCACGCGGGTGAAGTCGCCGGCACAGCTAGTATAACATAAGAATAAAAATGTGCCCCAATAGGCAATAGGCTTGTCCCCGTACGTGGAACTAACATTCTGTTAGCAAAATGTGGGCATTTAGTGTTCTGCTTACTCTTGAGATGTATAAATTAGCTAATATGTATTGTAAAAATATTAAATAACTACGTAGACTGTATGGGTGGTGTAAAAGTTTAACTCGACGCTTCCTTCTGAGCTCAGTTTTGATGGTTTAATCTCCACGATTGCCGAAAATGTTCGGATGGCAATCAGACCGAACGGTTTTATATGTTTTCTGAATTATTCCCTGAATCTCAATACATATAATGGCCTCTCATCAAATGGCTTTGCATCGTATTAACCTATGTGGTTATCACTGAGTCTCGAGATTAAACCTACCTAACCATATAAGTGATATAACAATTCTTTACACAAATAATGTACATGTTTAAACAATGTATAAATCGTTTATACACAGTGTTTATGCACAATGGCCTAAGAATTACGAACAACAAACAATAATCGCTTACTATGTGAATGTCGTGGTATTTTGTGTATAGACTTCGAAATTTCTAGAACGGGCAGACGTTTATTTCTAAAACTTTTGTCCGTGCATATGTAGATTATCGCGGTGATTCTTCAATCTTATATAAGTTTTTCATCTGTCTTTTGTTTTGTCACAGTAGGGACTTAAGAAAAACTGGCCAAGTGCACATATTCATGCAAAGTTTCATATTTGTATCACTAACCGTTTCGAAGGTAAGCCGATGATAGACGGACGGACATGACGAAACTATAAGGGTGCCGAGACGTGAACTATACATCCAAATGGGTAGTAATCTCCATTCTATCGAATTAGTGAAAAAAAACTTGCTCAACATGTGTGACGTTTATTTCTAAATTCATAAAGCTATACTTGACACGTGATAGCTCGACACGTGTTCTGCTCCTACACGAGGCAATATGACCTTTACCACAAAGAAAATCTCACCTAACTGGACAATCAACTATTATATTTTCTTTGGTGGGACATTGGGACTCGTACGAAGGCGTGTCTTATAACAAACTAATATTTTAAATGTGAAAGTTTGTAAGGATGTGTGTGTGTTGTTACTCTATCACGCAAAAACTACTAAACGGATTTGTATGAAACTTAACAGTAATATAGCTTATACATCAGAATAACACATAGGCTACTATTTGATGCGATAATCGACTTACACTCGGGTGGAGCCGCAGGCAATAGCTAGTTTAGAATAAAACTAGTTTCTGCCGGCGTACGACGGTTATCACGATAGTCTATGTATTATTCTGACATATACATTACTAAAGTTTCATTTTAATCCGTTCTGTAATTTCGCGTAAAATAGTCACAAACATTCATACATTTTTACAAACTTTTGCATTAATAATACTAGCTTTTAGCTGCGGCTCTGACCGCGTGTATGTCGGCTTTCGGTATTAGCGTTAAATAGTAGCCTACGTGTTATTTTGAAGTATAAGCTTATACACATTACATTATGCATTAATGCTATATATGCTTATGCATTATACCATAAAGCTACATAAGATTCATCTAAATTCGTTCAATCGTTTTTAATCGGTTACTGAAATGATAGTTTTTAAATCGTACACTCATTTTCTTAATATTTATTTAAACACTAGCCGACTCACGCAACTCCGTTTGCGTCTCCTATTGCCCGTTTTTGTAAAATTATTCATTGTTCTCTTGTAGGTCTTAACGTGATGATATATAGCCTATAGCCTTCCTCGATAAATGGGCTATCTAACACTGAAAGAATTTTTCAAATCGGACCAGTAGTTCCTGAGATTAGCGTGTTCAAACAAACAAACAAACTCTTCAGCTTTATATATTACTAGCCGACCCACGCAACCTCGTTTGCGTCTTATATTGCCCGTAGCGTGAAAATTTCCCCCGTTTTTCAAACATTCCTCATTGTTGCTCTGCTCCTATTAGTAGTAGCGTGATGATATTTACCCTATAGCCTTCCTCGATAAATGGACTATCCAACACCGAAAGAATTTTTCTAATCGGACCAGCGGTTCCTGAGATTAGCGTGTTCAAACAAACAAACAAACAAACAAACAAACAAACAAACAAACAAACAAACAAACTCTTCAGCTTTATATATTAGTATAGAGTATAGAAGTATAGATAGTGTATGCTTATAAATTAGGGTCGTGATGTGTGGTGGTGGATTAAGAATGCGGAGTGCACCCCTATTCATCCCATGGGTGTCATAAGAGCCGATTAAAGAAGCAAACTACCAGGACAACATCAGTACAAAGAGCAGGAAACCTCGCCTCAAACTCAGTCTGGGTAATGAGGTATTGTAAGCCAGAACTTCCTTTTTAAGGAGATACCTCTGTCAAGTGGTGGATTTTAAGGATGTTGATGAACTTTTCACTAATTGACGAAAACCTGAGGTTCATTGTCCGATGTCTATCTGTAGCATATACTAGTTAATTATAATTGTTATGTTTATACTAATAGGCAATTGTTCAAAAATCTTTCTACATTACATTATCCTGTCATCATATTTCTTTTCACAGTGCTATTAAAGATTAAAGCGCAAAGAGATATCTGTAGTAGTGATCAAATTGTTTTAATTGGTTTAAAATTAAAGCTCTGTTATGTTATTATACTAGACGTTTTATCCAGTTTCACTCGCGTCACTACTTCGTTTCTTAAAGTCGTACTCTTTCGCATATGAGAAGAATTTTTAATTCAACTTATTGTGAATAATAAAAAAAAAAAACTTTTCAAACCTTTAGTTACATATTAATATAGACTGATGCTCTTTTTATTAACCGACTTCAAAAAAAGGAGGAGGTTTCTCAATTCGACCGTATATCTTTATATATATAATTCTTCTGTGAGTGTGTATGTCACTGAACTACTCTCAAACCACTGGACCGATTTTGATGAAATTTTTTGTGTGTGTTCCAGGGGATCTGGGAATGGTTTAGATTCACAATTTTGTCCGCTGGACAATGTTTTTTTAATTTATTAGTAGTTATGGCAAAACGACGTTTGCCGGGACAGCTAGTATACATATATAATTCTTCTGTGAGTGTGTATGTCACTGAACTACTCTCAAACGACTGGACCGATTTTGATGAAATTTTTTGTGTGTGTTCAAGGGGATCTGGGAATGGTTTAGATTCACAATTTTGTCCGCTAGACAATGTTTTTTTGATTAATTTTTAATTTATTAGTAGTTATGGCAAAACGACGTTTGCCGGGACAGCTAGTATATATATATTTTTTATGTGTGTTCGGGAAAACTTCGTCATTTATGAATCGATTTTGATGATTCTTTTTTTAATGGAAAGGAGATGTCCCAACGGTGGTACCATGATAATGACATTAATATCTGATGATGGCATCCAAGAGAAATCGAGTCAAACCTTGAAGTCGGTTTTATTTTTGTTAAAATTGTATTTGTTTTGTGTTGTTTTTGCAAAGTGCAATACAAAAGGGTAATACCTAAGTAAACTTAAATTCAGGAAAAGGTTTGTATTTATTCACATTAATTCTTGTAAAATTGGCGAATTGTATTTGTTACACAACCAGAGTACATTAAGCTTTTATGGCGGTTTCCATTGCATCATTCGATTGTATTTCACTTGAATCCAAAACTTATGTATACTTACTTAATGTCCTTTAATCCTTATCAGGGACATAGGGCTCTCAGAAGGGGCCTCCATTTCTCATTTTGGAAACTTACGTACACATAATATTCAATGTTCAATCAAGTGATTTTAGTTGTGAAATAATCAATGGAAATTTTCCTTCAATAAAATTGTTTTTAGCTTGACTAGAGGTTGTGATTTTAATTCTCACACAGAACTAATATTTTGTGGTGAGCACGATCTGCTTCATTTTGTTATTTCTGTTATAGTTATGTTAACAGCAAAATTTGCAATTATTGACTTTATTTTCTTGACTTATTCTATGATAGTACATTGATCCTTAAAAATGACGCTTGCTAAAACATCCACCGTATTAACTACACTTTATTATCTTCTCACCATTTCACAAATACATTATACGTATTTTTTTATTCATTTCATAAAAATACCAAATTAAATGAGTTCATAGACCTCCATGGTCCATGGGAAGGTTAAAAGTCCAATGTTTCTATCATACAAAGTTGCCATCACCTATTTTTTTACCTAATTATGTATATTTTTGTTTGTATGATACCAGGAGTGTATATGTATGTGGAGGTTACAAAAAAGTGTGTATAAAAAGTTCAAACACGCATTCAGACATTAATGGCCTATTGTAGTACATTGTCATGACTGGCTTTGATAGTGTGCTTTTCTTATAGATAAAAAAAGATGATGTATTCTACAAATGATAATAAACTTTGATGGCCGGATGGAGTAGTGCTTTGTTTAAAAGACTGCTATGCCAAAAGCCGCAGGTTCGATTGAAAGTCAGACTTGAGTGCATGAAAAATTTATGGTTCATTTTGTCCGTTTGTTTCTATGCATAATATTTTATTTATTTAAGCGTTAGAGAAATTTTTATTTACAGTTCAAAATTAATCATAGAGACTGCACACTTACTGACTGACAAAATTCTAACGGTATATCAGAAACCATTGAATGCTTTAAATAATTTAAGTTACATCTAAAATACCAATACCAATTACTGACCACGTAACTAACGCGGTAATTACAATGACCTTTTCCAGGTCTATGTGTTCCTAGTACTATTAATATGCCCGCGACGTAATGAAGATATCATCATCCCAGTAATAATAGTTTACTGTTCCCGGAGCAGTTGTCCGTCAATCACTTTCCACGTTATATGCATGTGGGTGGGGAACTCTTTACGTATTTTTTATCTGAAGGCCTTGATCAAAGCTCTTCTTGATTTCTTAAGCCCTGGTACTTTTACGTAGAGGTCTAAGTATAGAGATTTATGAATCTTTTAGTTTGTTTTTAGTTCTTTTATTATTACACTAGCTGACCCACGCAACCTCGTTTGCGTCTCCTATTGCCCGTGGCGCGATGATTTTCCCCGTTTTTGAAACATTTTCCTTTGGTGCTCCGCTTCTATTGGTCTTAGTATGATGATAGCCTATAGCCTTCTTCGATAAATGTAATATCCTGAAAATATATCTGAAAGAATTTTTCAAATCGGACCAGCAGTTCCTGAGATTAGTGCGTTAAAACAAACAAACTCTTCAGCTTTATACATAAGTATAGATTAGTTATTTGTAAATTAATATTTATTTGGGTTTTAGAAAAAAATATTTGTCTTTTTTCTGATTTTAACGGACTTCAAAATCTAGGAGGTCCTGAATTCAACTGTTTCTTTTTTATGTTTGTTTCCTCAGAATTTTTCACTGGGTGAACCGATTTTGATGTATTTTTTTATTTGAAACTGGTGTTTTACGTGTAGTCCCATTTCAATTCGGTCCAGTTCTAGAAATCATTTTTTTTATTAAAAACTTTTTCATCTCGAAGAACAAACAACAAACATACTTAAACATTATCAAAAACAAATATATAAATCCTATCTTACTGATATTATAAATGCGAAAGTTTGTAAGGTTGTGTGCTTGTTGCTCTTTCACGCAAATAGTACTGAACGGATTTTCATGAGACTTTGCAGTAATATAGATTAGACATCGGAATAACATAATAAGATAAAATTGAAAGAGATTTAAAAAAAAATACCGACATAATGCGGGCGGAGCCGTGGGCAAAAGCCAGTATTACATAAATTTCACAAAGATCGAATACTCGTGCTTTTCACACGAAATTTGCCCTGAGTGGAAATCAAACCCAGGACCGCTAGTTTAGCAGTCAGAACCACTAACCTCAACACCGTATCATTTATACGCATCTTAATAAGAAACCAGAACATTATCCAAGAACTACATTATTGGATATTTTACTTCAAGTATCGTTAAACTTATAACTAAACTAATTCAGAACAAAGCGTGCCACCTACATAATCTTTGATTGAAACAAGAATCTCGACCACGCCTAATGCCGTTCTGTAGATCGTAATCTCTTGTCTAAGACAGGCTACCTTTCGTAATAGCTGTCGCATATGGTCCGCTTTTGTAAGTCGGCCTTCGATAACAGGTGCTTACTGGGTCCTGATTGACTGACCGTGACATATCACGGGTTTAGTTTGCTCCCAAGAGGTTCCTTGCAGTCTTACTGATCCGTTTCTAGTCAACGTTGTTAAACCCTAAACCATCCATACCTTATACAAGTACAATTTTAATAAAAATAAAACCGACTTCAAGGTTCGGCTCGATTTCTCGTGGATGCCATCATTAGATATTAATGTCCTTATGGTACCACCGTCGGGACATCTCCTTTCCATTAAAAAAAGAATCATCGAAATCGGTTCATAAACGACGAAGTGAACCACGAACACACATAAAAAAAATATATATATATATCCGGTCGAATTGAGAAACCTCGTCCTTTTTTTGAAGTTGGTTAAAAAACACAAATTAGAAAGCTTTTATTTTAAGGCGGGCAACGCACTTGTGACGCCTCTGCCGCCTAATTGCTTTCCATCAGGCGATATGTTCGCTCATTTGCTTTTTATCCCGTAAAAAGTATGCCTTTTCAGTAACTTTAGAAACTTTACATTAATGACTCTAGATATAATTAAACTAATTCAGAACATAGATCAGTTATCATCAATATAATAATCACAAATTTGAACAAAAAAAGAACTTCAAGAACCAAATTGAAATGGGAACACATGGGAAGCACTAGCTTTCAAATAAAAAAAGTATCATCGAAATCGGTTTACCCAGTCAAAAGTTATGAGGTAACAAACCTCCTCCTTTTTGAAGTCGGTTCATCAAGAGTGTTTGAAGTTTTTTCGTAGGAAAAGCGTAGAAGATCTAAATTTTCGAATAGATTATGTTAATATAATGTACAATATTAATAGGTAAGTTTCATTGACAGAGGGAAGATCTACCTTTTAAAAAAAATGTAGGTTAAAGACACTTGGAGACGCAGCAGCGCCTTTATAATATGTCACAGGTGTCCATGCTGCCCTGGTAATCAAGAGGGTAGTAAATCAATGCGGCCATATTTTTAATGAAAAAACTGATTCTACTCTGACTGATGGAAAACATAAGCAGAATCCAAGAGTAGTGATCACTTATGGGCTTCCGGTATCCTCACGGACTCGGTAAAACACAGCGCAAGCGCTATTTCACACCGGTTTTCTGTGAGGCCGTGGTATCACTACGGTCGAGCCGGCCCAGTTATGCCGAAGCGTGGCTCTCTGGTTAGTACGAAGATAGATCACATAACGATTTCTATTACTCGTACATATTTTTACATTTAACAACCAAAACTACATCTGCATATAAGTAATTGCAAAAAGTCACCTTAAAAATGTTGACATAGATTAGAAACGCGACCTCCGCCTAGTTTTTAAACATAAGTGTAGTATACACAGTTGTGTATGTACATATGTGTACCGTATTGTTGGGACAAATAATTCATTACAAGCTTACATGTAGAGTAATTGTTAAGGACGCGACTGGTCGTGACAGTTTGGCCTTAAAATGTCTAGGGATGTCAACAAAAATATATATAACTATTAAGTCGTCTTCCCTGTATTATTATGGGGGGTATGATACGGGTACGATATTATTTGGGGTCTAGATACTAGATCGACTGGTTTAAATGGATATCAGTTTTATTACGAAGCGACTGGCATCCGGCATCGGAACTTTGCAACCCCAAGGGCGAAATGAATTCGAAAAAAAAAAAGACCAATTATTAAGTTAGGAAATTATATAAACCGAAAATTATTTTCGGTTTACATAGTTTCCTTTTTAAATTGATACACAAAAACAACTTAATTTACGTAGTTCAATAAAATTTATGTTGGTTATGTCGTTTGTTGATGAATTAAAAATACAGAGTGGCACCACTCCCATTTGTCCCATGGATATAGTAAGAGCCAAGGGAGCTACCAGGACAGCAGCACTCCAAAAAGAAGAAAAACTTAACATAAACTACCAATCTGTCTGGCTGACGTGGTGTCGCAGGACAAAACCTCTTTTCTAAAGAGGTTTGAGAGTGACCATGTAAAGTAGAGGACAAAGCAGGTTGTTGATACAGCGTATGGAAGCATATTGGAAACACTTAATGGTTATCAGTAAAAGAAGTAAAAAAGTTCTTATTTTTAACTCCCGAAGCAAAAAGAGGGGTCTTAAAATTTTGTCTTCAATGTCTGTCTATCAGTCTCTCTGTGTGTGTGTGGCATCGTAGCTCGCAAACACATAGACCGATTCCGATGTGGTTTTTTTCATTTGAAAGCTAGATTTCTTGCGGTGGTTCTTAGTTATTTTTGGTTAATATCGGTAGGACAGTGTAAGAGTATCAGCTCTTTTCCAAAATGATGTTAGGCATTTTTTGGCGTATGATTACTCGTTTTAGTGCTTTACACGTACCAGTAGAATTTGCGTAGGGGATTTTTTTATTTTTTTATTTAATCGTGTTAAACAACGTAAAGGTACCTCTGTATATCTGTTTGTTTCGCTTTCGCGGCTAAACCACTGCAGGCATGAAGAGACTTTGATTATTGAGAAAGGACATAGGCTACTTTTACCGCGATAACCGACATAGAAGCGAGCAGAGCCACAAGCATAAGCTACTTGTGCTAAATAAATAATGAAAATACACACATATAAAACTACAGACATTCATTTTCAATGTCTAATCAAGTAACATTGGTCAAGAACTGGTTAAATATCGACTGGCAGCCGGTCTCTACACTATTAAAACAAACGTTAATAATGAGAATAATAAATTTTAGATGAGTTAAATTATGTATTTGTTCGATCAAAACATATCTAACTGAAGACGATATTATTATCATTCATAATCCATCTCATCAATATGTAAGTATGTCAAGTTCAAATATAATACAGCAAGTGACAGCCCTATTAATAGACGATAATATGGTGTGCGCTCGCGCAATCTCTCAGCATCATTCAGTTCAGTTTTTGTTTGTCTAATGTCCGTCGTGTTCGCAATGACTATTCGCATTTGTACTGAGGGGACAAATGACGATCGATATATTATATTATTTACGTTTGTCAACTGTTATACATGGAAATGTTTACTTTAAGAATTGAAAATAGAAAGAACAGAAATGTCTGATATCTCGCTTTACTATTTTATTTTTATTATGGAATGTTATTGGATTCTTATTTTTATCTGTCTATTAAGCCAAGTTGATCACAAATAGGTTTAATAAAACGGGTTGCACTCCGGGAGTGCCAGCAGAAGTGAAAACTTGAACGTTTTCAAAAATGACGTTGTGCGTTTTTGATTTATTAAATTTCCTATATTTATTAAACACAATGAACCATGGTATACAAAATCTATGCCTTGCTTTGCCTTTAATATTCCTTAATATATAAAGCTGAAGAGTTTGTTTGTTTGAACGCGCTAATCTGAGGAACTACTGGTCCGATTTGAAAAATTCTTTCAGTGTTAGATAGCCAATTTATCGAGAAAGGCTATAGGCTACATGTCATCACGCTTAGACCAATAGGAGCGAAGCACCGATGAATAATGTTACGAAAACGCCGAGAAATTATTACGCTACGGGCAATAGGAGATGTAAACGAAGTTGCGTGGATCAGCTAGTAAAACATATTACCCGAGCGAAGTTGGGTTTACACACACGCACACTCGCGCAAGTGCCCTGCACCGCTTAAACGAAACAGCAGGAGTAGGCATACATTTTCGCCGCGCGGTAGAGAGAGAGGGAGATATTACTTCCTATCCTACGCCACACCTGCTTCTTACGAATATTCGATCAGGTCACGTGTCCTGACGCGAGTTTCTGATGCGCGTTTAACATTTTTTACCCATCCCAAAAAGTGCTCAACGCCGCTAAAGAAGTTTAAACTTTAAAAAATATTAACTAATAATTATACAATGTCTACGGATATTGTCAATGTCAATTGGATAAAAAATTTGGTGAAATATAAACCAATATTCTAATATATTACTTCCTGTCCTCACGATAAATTCTTTGAATCGGTAAAAACATTTCCCTTTCAACTACTGTGTTAAGTTTGTCCTAAATTATTTAGAGAAAGCTCTTTTAAGTCATTTGCTCTTTACTTGCTTATGCAGTAGAATGCGCCATTCTTTCCTATTCGGTGCCAACGCAGACCAATCACTCACATCTCTTCCATAATTACTATACAAATATTTGCTCTTTAAAGCCACTCATTCCCGCCCAGCTTAAAAGACCTGGGATCATTGTGGGAGGACTCCAAATATCAATGAAAACTGTTATAAAAACGAGAGTTTCGAATGAAGCTGCACGGGTCAGCTAGTATAGGTTAATATATCAGGTTTTTATTATTCGCCTACGCATTTATTTATAACTGTTATACAAATATTTAACTTGCAGTTATGTATAACAGGTTTTGTGGTAATTAAGCACAGTTCGTTATGTTGAACTTTTACACCGTAATTATATAACTGTTCACTAATAATCTTGGCGAAATATTTTATAGGAGGAGTTGTAGTGTGTATTATTTACGTTAATAATAATAATAATTTGAATAATTGAATATTAAGACCCTACACAATCGCGAGATATACAATCTTAGAGAATATTTTCTAAATACTGACGTGCGTGGGAGTGCATCGCAGTGTGGTTGCAGTGGATACCGGATTCACTCCACTCGCTCTGGCTAAAGAGAATTGGCGCAAACCTGTAGTACTTAGTACAACACCTTAAGAGGCTCACGTTGGAAGGCTGGATCAAGGGTCTGATGCAGAAGGCAGTCCTCCTTGACACGGCACGTATAGTGAGGAGGTTCCTGTCTTTGGAGCCCTAACCACCGGTTTCTTGGTCCCTGTATCCGAAGTCGGTGGTCTATTTTTTATATTTTTAAATGTATTTAGTTTTTATATTTATATTTAAAAATGTGATTAATATAAAAATGTAATAAAGAGAATAATAATCTCTTACAGCTCACACATGACAGTGTGATCCTAGAGTAATAGAGCAGCCGATTAGCGTGGTTTAATAATCCAAAACCTCTTTGCTAAGGAGAGACTCATATCCAGCTATGGACTAGTAAGGGTTGTTGATGATGATGGTATCCAGAATACAGACATAACATACTTTCTAATCAACAACAGCCTTTATTAGTGACAGGGGTAGACAGGAGCTTATGGTTAGAAAGACGGTTTTCTACTTACACCATGCTGGCAAGATGGATCAGTATAGGATTTATGTCAAGTATACCTTCTATGTACATTACTCTTATTTTTAATCGACTTCATAAAAAGAGGAGGTTATCAATTCGACAGTATTCTTTTATGTTTGGTACATCATAACTTTCGACTGGGTGAACCGATTTTGATATTTCTACTTTTTATTTGAAAGCTGGTGCTTCCCGTGTGATCCATTTCAATTTGGCCCAGTTCTTGAAGTCGGTTTTTTTGTTAAAATTTGGGCTGTGTATAGTTTGCTGCCTTAGCTGTAAGGGCCAACAGAATGAGACATGAATGGGGATGAGGCAGGGTGGTAACACTTAGAAACAAACCAAAAACAATGTTATTGCTTCTCATTTACTTCAAATTCTTAACGTACAAACGGCAATCTTTTAGTATCGCAGTTTCAAATGCTGTTGGAATATCAAGCAGGCATACTTACTGTCGCACGTACAGAAATGTTTCAACACTAAATGATTGTAAATGTGAAATACTGTAGCAGTGCTTTTTACACTAAATTTTACTTTGTTTTACAGCAGTTTATTTATGTTTACGGCCCACGTTCCGCTCCAAAGGTATTTGTGGCACTACTTAGTTAAATCTAACCTATTCTCTGATCAAACTTTATTTAATATACTTATTTTAATCTGATAGTTTCAGAAATTACCGTTTACAGTATCATCGTCATTTCGGCTACTGGCATCCAGGTCCATGAACAAAAACAAATAAAAAACATATATCGGTATAAATAAATAATTTAAAAAAATGTTAGACAGATAAGTATGTTATATTATGTTGTATGTGTGCATTGATTTTGGTAATTAGATACTGTATAAGCCTATAGTATATGTGGAGTGACAGCCCTAATAAGAAATGATAACATCATATATGCGCCTACGCAATCAACAAAATACTCTCTGAATTTTAATGGCAATCTCTTAGCATCTACTGAGGTCAGTTATGTTTTTCAATCTACTAAATTGTTATTACGAATATGTACCCTTCCTTAACACATAAACAATAATTACATAACAACAAACAAACAAATCATCCAAATCTTCGCCTACTGGTAGCGTTACCAGAAGAATGGTCGCGTTCCCAGAAGACTGCTAGCGTTCCCAAAAGACTGGTAGCGTTCCAAGGAGACTGGTAGCGTTGCCACGTTAAATGGCAATGTTAATTCTCTGTGCAAGAAAAAGGCCGGCCTTCTGAACACGAGAAGCGTTTATCAGTTTGTTAACAACACGTTTATTTCAAAATAACCTTTTTTGTATTTCTACCATTTAATATTCAGGCCATATTCAACGACTATATAATGTGTGGCATTACATATTAATAGTTTGTCACAAGGATATAATATACGCCTACACGTACAATACCATTTAAGTTATGTCATTATTTTGGTAGCTGTCGACTTTAGTAGAGATCAATAAGAATTTTAAGGGTAGGAAAGGGACATTGTGGTCGCCACTCGCGAGGGTGTGATCTATAAAGCATAGATGACCTAGGGTTCGTTGGCATATCTCCCAATGATTTTCTTTCTAGGTTGCACCTGGTTTCATGGCTATACTGAGTGCTGTTTTATTCAGTTTCATATACCCACCCCGTATTCGCAGGGATAGAGTTTACAAAGAGATCTGGCTGTTTTCTTTCAATGTCGGTCGCCTGCCTAACTTTTCATGGGAGTATAATTGTTTCTTTTTTATGTATGGCCATACCAAAATGACTCTACTCTGCTTGATGGAAAACATAAGCAGAATCCAAGAGTGGTGGTGACCATACTCATTGCGAATGCAGACCATGCAGCATGGTGACCCACAGTATGGCAACCTAGTGATGCTTCTGCATCATTGGACTCACCATCGAGGTCTCGCACTCAACATCGAAACACGAGAGTATGAACTCTGTAATTTTCCGTTGACTTTTTATGCGAGGGTAGTACCACCCCGGTCGAGCCGAATCAGCGTGGCTCTACTACCTTAAATAGACAAGACAAGGTCAAAGGATAGTTAAAATAAGCAAGACTGTTAAAGCGAGAAATGGTACTGGGCTAGATAGTCCCACAAATTCCCGAAGCTGACTGTTAAGACTTACTATATGTCCGATCTAAGTTTAGAAAGGCTACTTTCTCATATTTTTTCTTGTTCTAAAGAAACCTATCCTTAAATATACTGTTAGAACTATTTACAAGACTTTTAACTTATTATAAAAAGGTGCATTATACCATCTTAACAGAATGTTGCTAGTTATCTACAAATTTTATTTACCAATTCATTATAAATTTTAGTTACAACTATTTCATTCACAAGAGTGGTATCATTCGATTTTCAATTAATTAGTGGGTGCAAGGCATAATGACGTCAATGAATGCCGGCTGTTGATTGGTCGACTCTCTGTCACCTTGGCTTAGGTTTGCCCACGCGCATATAAAGTTAATATTTATTGGATTCTTATTGTATAGTACTGTAATGTAATACCTAACTCTGCTTAAGTCTTGCTAAAGTAATTTATAACTAACTGTTACATTTAAATTAAATACTAGGAAAGAAAACTATAAAAATATTTACATAAAAGCGTCAAAAAGTTCCTACGCAACATCGCCTATTGCCTGCTGGGAGTGTTCTTAAAAGACTGGTAGTTTGGCATCATAGTTTTTTTTTATGTATTGTCCGATTTAGCTGATTTTGGTATTGGAATGTTTGTCGTAATTCAGGGAAGATTTAAACGCTGAAATATTAAAACTAACTTGCAAATCCAAAATGCCACGTGTACGAAGTACCACAGCTTGTATTTTATAAAACGAGCTGTGTTCTCTTGTAAGTATTTAAAAAAAAAACGAAATGTCTTACAAATAAGTATAGATCAAACTAAAAACATAATGTTCATTATTAAGTCCTAAGGAGGAACTATATCAAATGTCTGTTCCGCCCATCTCTTAATACTAAAATCCTTCCATAAATTTCAATTTAGAAGCGATTGGATGCCTAAATCGATTTAAATCCAAAATCGATTCATTCAACACTAATTTATTACAGTAGTCAGACAGACAGTACACAAATATAGAAAGGCTATGTATCAAGTTTGTCATCATGTAGGAAGTGGTTGGGTATTTCATTGTGTCAAGTAGCTATTTATGGACTTGGACCAGGACTTTGCAGAGATGTAAGCTCGCTTATATGTCTTAAAACCTTTTTTGTTGTTTTAGGGTCATTGTTTCATAAGGGTATTCAAAAGAGTGCAATGAATTTAACGATGAGATTTGCAGTACTGATTCTGTTTATGATTTACTAGTTGTTACCCGCGGCTCCGCCCGTGTGAATGTCGGTTATCGCGACAAATAGTATCCTATGTGTTATTCTGATGTGTAAGCTATATTACTGTAAAGTTTCATTCAAATTCGTCCAGTAGTTTTTGCGTGAAGAAGTAACAAACATATACACTCACTAACTTTTGCCTTTATTTATTAGTGTGATATACTGATGTGGTAACCGAAAGGGCATTAAGTTAAAAAAAAACAGTTTCAGGAACAGAACGCGCAAGATGTTGTGCGCGCGGTAACGCACTTACTTTTTTTATTAGAAGGCATGCCAAAATGACTCAGTTATCTATACAAATAAATAAAATTGGAGTGTCTGTTTGTAATATTAAAATAACCGCTTTTTACTGAATGCATATGTATATATACACGATACATATAACAAAAATGTAGTTAAAAAAATTTTTGTCTGTCTGTCTGTCTGTCTGTCTGTCTGTTTGTTCCGGGTAATCTCTGGAACGGCTGGACGGGTTTTGACGGGACTTTCACTGGCAGGTAGCTGATGATCCCGGGAGTAACTGAGGCTACTTTTTTTAGACTAACTTTGTCCCGCGGCGTTACTCGCGGTACAACAATAACCGCGGGTAACACTGCGGGATTCAGCTAGTCCAGTATAATAGAAACAATCACCGAGGTTAAGTAACAGAGGCGCGGTCAGTACCTGGATGGGTGACCGCTGATGGCATGATACCATGAGCGTCTTCGTGATTCAGTTATCATAAGTTATCATAAGATAACAGTCGTGAAGCTTAGTTGAAAGCCTTTGGGCGGCTTAAGAACATCCAACGGCAAGATTACGAAGCCACAACGCTGTCTTGCCAATCACCAACTCGCACTCGGCCAGCGTGGAGACATATGGCCTTAACCTTCTCCTAAAAGAGACACAAAACCAGCAATGTCCCACTGCTGGGCTGATGCCAAAATGATTCTACTTTCCTGATTTAAAACTTGAGCAGAATCCAAGAGTAAGGGCCACGATACTCACTGCAAATGCAGATAATGCAGTATGGCGGCCTTGTCCTTACTGCTCTTTATCTTACAAGAAAATTCTGACTTAATTTTGTAGACGTATGAAACCTAGATGAAGAAACTCGTTTCACGTACATTCCAAATAAATGACTGCCTTAGGCCATGCTCAGATGACGCGCGTTAACAACTACATGTAAAAACGTGCGTTAGCATGTGTACTCCTAGAACGAAATTATGTTTGTTATTACGTCATCTGAATATGGGCTTAGACATACCCTCTCGGTTATCAGATCAATATAAGACACTTTCTGTATCCTGCCACACGTAACTGTGTGTGTAATATTGCAATTGTATTAACGACAAAGAAAATTAAAGTAACAAACAGATAAAATTAATTTTTGAAGCGTGTTGTACCTTCCTTCCCCCGAGCCTTTTTCTTAACTAGATTGGAGTCGATATGATGGAGTGTGGCTAGGGGCTGCGTCGATCCTGGGGGAGAGCTAAAATAACATTGTCCGGGTCCTTCTCAGAGCATAGTTTTCAGTGGAAAAACCACAAGCTCCTGCCTCCTGAGTCCCCGAGGAGCTCGAGATCCGAAGGGATTCCACATCAAGTCCAAAAAAAAGTGGATAAGAATTTCCATTTCCACAATCCCCATAAACTGATAAAACTGTAACCTACATACACTTAATAAAATAAAATTATAGTAAAAAATAATTTTATTATGTAGTAAACCCCATTTAATTGTTTTGCGTACGTGAGTTTTGTAACAGTTACTTTTACAAGCACGTAAATGCAAAGCAATACCTTATTTTTGTTAAACTATGGAAAATTATCTTATTTTTAAAACTTTATGACCCCTTCGTGTTTTTTTAAGCCGTAAAAGTCTGCGTCTTTACTGGTACATGGAGATCTAAAACTTCCGACACGTCTTTTTTCAATACTTTGATATCGCCTTCCATTTTAAGGTAAACTAAGGTCCGATAAAGCCATACACTTTACGGTAAACCTGGCAGATTTGTCAGCACAGTTAAGCTGAGTAGGCTTCTCCAATTGCCTGCCACTTGGTTTGAACATCGGCTTCTCGCATTGAGCCGTACTACGCAGATCATCTCTCCACCTGGCCTGTGGACGTCCTACACTACGTTAGCCGAGACGCGGTCTCCACTCAAGAACCCGTTTACTCCAACGGTTGTCAGTCCTGCGGCTAATGTATCCAGCCCACTTCCACTTCAGATTGCTAACCCTGTGGTCTATTTCAATGCCCTTGGTCCTCTGCCAGATCAACATCAGTTGGTGCAATATACACGCTACGATTTACCTGTAAAACTCAACTGTACAGGCAAACCTGTCGGGTACACTCTACCGTGTGTTACATGCAAGCCATTCAGTACCTACTGGCACTGTCACTGAAAGCCTACCCTAAACTAGTTTTGGTAAAAGCTTGAAAAGTGAAGGATGCATGTTTAAATAATATTCTCTCATTGTGGTGTTTCTTCTCTTGAAATGTTTTTGCATTTACTCGTTTAACTAAAACCATAAAAAATACAAAAGTTTTACAAAATAACCTTAATCACTTGTAAAAAAGGTTCTGTTTTTAAATTTTCAATAAGTACGACATTTTAATTACTATGACATTGGATAAAAAATGAATAAAACCAAAGGTATTTTATGGTCTTCCAACACTATATTACAACCATTGCAAATTAACTTACACTCAATTTACAACTTATTGCTTTGAATACAAAGTCCAAAATAGTTTGCCTGGAAAAAACATGTCATAAGCAGATATTAAAATGAATTTTGTAAACCCAGTATTGTGTTTAGCGTAAGGTTGAAATTACTAAAGGCAGTCATGTTTAAGTTATAAATAAATATTGTATTAGAGTGTGGGCGAAGCAAGGTGACATTGTGACGTCAGCATAACCTGCGCGAGCGCATTACTTTATAACAATTCGATCATGTTATTGTCATTATTGTCTATAGATTCCGTTGATTTTTAGTACCTATTGTTATAAGTTGGAAGGTATTTTTCTTTACGTTTTAAGAATATAAATAGGTATTAGAGGACAAAAGGTATTTCTTAATGAGCTCATTCGTATATTCTTTGAAATATTTGAGCATATTTTCTGATCACTAGCTGACCCACGCAACCTCGTTTGCGTCTCCTATTGCACATAGCGTGATGAGCTTTGCCTCACCTCGATAAATGTGCTATCCAACACTGAAATAATTTTTCAAATCGGAGCAGCGGTTTCTGATTAGCGTGTTCAAACAAACAAACAAGCAAACTCTTCAGCTTTATAATATTATAAGTATAGATTTAATACATTTAGCGAGTTATATTTATTTCTAAGTTATGAAACTAATTACCGACATAACGACAGCTGTTATAGCATTAACGTTGTTATTGGCTTGTGTATAAGTATTTTTATCAGTAGTCTTCTTGCCGAAGTATCATATAATATTTTCACCATCATCAGCAGACTTTAACAATCAACTACTGGTCATAGGCCTCTCATTAGAAATAAGGTTTTCCACCTAGTATAATATCGCGCTGGTCAGGATGGGGTTGATAACGAGCATCAATAAAAAAATGGGTTGTCTGTAAAGTCGTAAACCGTGGGAGAGCCACGGTAATCATGGGAGAGTGATACCACGGCCTCACAGAAAACCGGTGTGAAAAAGCGTTTGCGCGGAGGCTCATTCCCCAACCCTTTCCATCATCCCTCTCCCCATCCCCCAAAGGCCGGCAACGCACTTGTGACGCCTCTGGTGTTGCGGGTGTCACTTCGTTTACCGTCAGGTGATATGTCTGCTCGTTTGCCCCCTATTCCATAAAAAAACCGGTTTACGGACTATAGTTTAACGCGACAACGTCATAACAAGACATTGATGTAATGATGAGAGATAGATGCGGCGCAGTACAATGAGTGTAACGGGACAATGAGCGTAATATGATAATGAGTCATCCCTTTTCGTGCATACAGCCGGCGTTCATGTTCACGTCAAAATGTTAATTTTTTTTTTCTGGCAACGTTACGCGGGCCAACTTCGTGTCTTATAGAGTGAAAAGGCATTCATAGTTCAGGTTTAATGCGGCAGGTGGCGCCTATCAGTAAGCAATGAGTTCATGCGTGGGTTACACAATGGATAACATTCTGTATCTTATTGCCTAAGTAGGAATTTTGCCGTAGTTAGCATACAAAGTGGATAGCGATTGCATTTAATTACAATCGAAGTTAACTGATTTGTTTGATCTCCGTGTGGTGGCATATTAAAAATACAGAATGTCATCACCCTTATTCATCTCTTGGGTGTCATAAGACTAAGGGAGCAAATTATTTTGACTGCCTCGGTGTCGCAGTGGTACATTTGAGTCTCGGGTTTGATTCCCGGGTCGGACCAAATGTTTGTATGATCTACAAGTATTTGTTTGTTGTTTTAGCTTGGGACTAGATGGCGTTGTGTGTTAGATGTTCGAAATATTTATTATTATTATTTATTGTTATAACTTTTTAGTTTATGAACCGATTTTGATGATTCTTTTTTTAATGGAAAGGAGATATCCCAACGGTGGTACCTTGATAAGACACTAAGATCTGATGATGGCATCGAAGAGAAATCGAGTCAAACCTTTAAGGCGGTTTTATTTTTGTTAATTTTTTTATAAGTGTTTGTTGTATATAGCTGCAACATAAATATATGTTGAAATGAAAATTACTATGAAATATGTGAAACTATGAAAATTTCACTTTTAAGTTATTACGCTTAATAAGATAAACCCTCGTAACAGAAAGACGGACAGTGGAATCTTAGTAATAGGGTACTGCTTTTACCCTTTGGATACATAACCGTAAAAAAAAGTTAAATATAATTATAGTGAAAAGTAAAGTTTATAATATTCTATAAACTATGTTACTTTCAAGTCACAACTGACAGTACTTCAGAAGGCTATATTTAGCTGCTAATCTATACTAATATATAAAGCTGAAGAGTTTGTTTGTTTGTTTGAACACGCTAATCTCGGGAACCGCTGGTCCGATTTGAAAAATTCTTTCAGTGTTGGATAGTACGTTTATCGAGGAAGGCTATAAGATATATATCATCACGCTAGGACTAATAGGAGCGGAGCACCAATGAAAAATGTTTCAAAAAAGGGGGAAAATTATCACGCTACGGGCAATAGGAGACGCAAACGAGGTTGCGTGGGTCTGTTAGTTTGTAATATAGAGACAATCATTAATCCTCCAATCAGGCCTTAAGACAGTTAATTACCAGTTCATTCATCGCCATCACTTCAATCATTGTAATTTATAATGACATGTGTCAATCTGACAGACAATAGTGCTCATGCATGCGTATGCTATCGCGCCATTTAAGTATTACACGAACTGCAGCGAGCGGAATAATAATTACATCTGATAATAGATTGTTTATCCAATGATTGCATGTAAGACCTAGTGTGAGTTTAAATTTAAACTAGCTGTGCCCCGCGGTGTTACACGCAATTGTTATTATTACCTTTAAAACAATAATCGCAGGTAACAGCAAAGATAAATAAAAGTAACCTAAGTTATTTTTTATATCATCAACTATCTGCCAGTATGATTCGTATTCTATACTTACTGCTATACTATAGTATCGTATATTATACTTATATTGCATTAGTGAAAAGCTGTTTATTTGAAATTACGAAACAGACACTTCAATTTTATTTATTTGTATAGATGAAGTCATTCTCGAAGGGAACGTATTCTGTTTTGCGATTGGTGAAGAGATCTGTGCGGGCCAATCGCAGCGTCGAATGCGATCACCATGACGGTCGATTAGATGTGATATATACTCACACTAGCCTCTCAGACGTGAGGGATTGGAAATTAACCAACTCAGTTAACGGAATTAGTCTCGAAATAACTTTTACGGAATTCGGCATGTGTTTATAGCCTAGTTGGGAATTAAGCACATGATAGGAATGTGAATTCCGTATGAGGTAATAGCTGCAATGGACGTTTATACGTTTCTTTAGAGACTTTAGCTTTTATAGGATTTCGTGTCGAAACGATATTTGTCAATCACAGTATTTACCGGTAAAACTGTAAATATCTCATTATTTTCAGATTGCTAATAAAATACTAACTTTAAAACTTTCGCGTTGTATGATTTAATAATTATTATTTTTACGGGAATTCCCGCGATCACTTATTTAAAGGTATTGGCATACCTCTAATTTTGCCTTAAGTTTATATACTGCTTATATAATATAGGTAGGTATTATAATAATTAATCGTATTATGTTTATTATGACTGTCTCGGTGTGTGGTAGCGAATGCGACTGCAGTGCTTGAGGTCTCGGGTTCTATTCCCGGGTCGAACCAAATTTTTGAGTGATCTGCAAAAAAAATATTCGGAGTTCGAGTGTTTTCTATGTATATTAAGTATGTATTTGCAAAAAAATATATGTATATGTATTAATATCAGTTGTCTATTATTTACAATACAAGCAAAGCTTAGTTTAGGACTAGATAGATTTTTAGATGTACGAAATATTTATTTATTTATGCTTTTTCTTATAATTTTGTGTCTGTTGGTCTAGATGTTTTATTGATCCTCGTTGCTAAGTTACAAGACTTATGTTAGATTCCCAGTTAGGACAAATAATAGTGTGGTTAGAACTAGCAACACGTCCCGGCTTCACACGGAATTCATTGCAATACTCAGATTTTCTATATATATGTATGTCTTACGCGTATATATCTTCCTCTTGAATCACTCTCTATTTATTGCTGTAACCTGCATTAAATTCCTTTGAGTAGTTTTTTATACAATAACGGACAAACTAGTAGACGTATTGCCTGATGGTAAGCGATTACCGCCGCCCATGGACACCCTCAACACCAGATGCGTCACAAGTGCGTTGCAGGCCTTTGGGGGATGGGAAGGGGGTTAAAAAGATCTAAGCGAACAGACAACGGAAGCTACTTCATTTCATACTATGTAAAGATACGTATTCACGTTAGTCTATCTCGTAGGTCTCGGTTAGTGTATGCGACTGCTGATCAAAAGGTCTCGGGTTCGATTCCTGGATCAGGCCAGAAGTATTATTGGGTTTTTCTTACATTAAATTCTTATGGCAGCCCGGAGTGTGGAAGTTTGGCGGTGTTTCACGTCCTTGTCTTTGGAAAGCATGTTAAGCCGTCGGTCCCAGTCGCCATATACATCTACGGCAATCGTTATGGCGACGTCAGTGCCCTCAAATATATCGTTGGTTGAAGTAGTACCTCCAAATAATCTTGGGAATAATGAGGGCTAGGAAGAAGTACGTATACACTTAAAAGTATTTAAATATGTACTTTTGGATTCTGCTTATGCTTTTTATTAGGCAGAGTATCACTTTGCCTGGTCAAAAGAAAACAGTCAGAAAAAATTTAAAAAAGACAAACCTAAAGTTACTTATTACAAAAGGTTTGAAATCCGATCCATTTTTATTAAAATGATAACAAACATGATTCAAGTAATGCATACTTTTTCTTTGATAAAATGGCAACCAGCTGGATCTCTCGGATCAGCTATTTCTGTCAATGTCAAGTGTTTATAGTCTTCGTAGCATAAGTCTTCGTCGTGATGAAATTAAAGAAAAAAATATGTAAAACGATTTCCAAGTAATGCATTAATTATGCCATATGCAACGTGTTTGAAAGACGTGACCTTTGCAAGGCGTCAATTAACAAACGAACAGCATTTTCATTTTGACGTCTTTGCGGATATTGATCTTGAGATTAATCGACCGTAGATTAATCTCGTTCTAATCTAAATGTTATTGTACAAGTTTTTTTGACAATACATGAAATGTCCAACATAGAATTATTTTAAAATGTAGTTGTAACATGTTTCTTTTATACCCTTTTTTGCTCTTATACTTTATGAATTTGTGAATCAAGGAGTTAGGCATTTAGCTCCAGTATTTCGTTTGCGTATTGCGTTCTGCTGTGGAAAGATATGTTTTTCACTAAAAAGTTATTATGGCTTGAAAAATTTATTATTATTTGTGGTATTTTATTATTTTGCACATACTCGTAATATTCTTAAATGTTTTTTTATATGAATATGTATGCTGAAATTGCTGTTAAGCTTTATTTTGTTTATTTATTTGCTCATTTGGCTCTAAACTCAGGAATTGGTTTGAATTGTAACATTATTTTAGTGTTATTTATTGTCGAGTGAAATGTAGCAGAAACGGGAAAAAATATTCTATTGGGTAGACACTCGCGAAGTCAATTACTAATAAATTACCTTGAAACAGTGCCCACGATTGTTGTTTCAATTTTGTGCAACAATTTACATATTTTTTAATTTTAACACAATTATAATTCCTTACCGCTTAAATTGGTCTTTTTATAGAACAAATCATAATCTTCCTAGCCTTTATTATTGGCTACTAGTTCAACCGGTTTTGCCTGAATATCAGTTTTTACACGGAGCGACTGGCATCGGACCTCCGCAACCCTGAGGGTGATCTGAATTCGATGGTTGAACTAGTTGTACAGTATATTTGAAGGCACTGATCTCATTCATTATAGATATAGATAGGGACCTACGACTTAACGGGCTCTCCAAGTCACGGGCGGGAAACACCGCCATACTCCGGGCTGCTATTAAGAATTTCTTGTAAGAAAAACCCCACAGCAGTCCGATAAGGGAATCGCACCCGAGACCTCTTGATTAGCAGTCGCTTACGCTAACTACTAGACTAACGATATAAATATAAATTATGTATCATTGTCATCTTCCGTGATATGACATCACTTACTACTTTTGATAAAAACACAACACTAGAACAAATTAATCACACCTGCCAACAGTATACTGTCGTAGGACGAACTACCACACTCATGGGAGGACAATTTTAAAAGCCTGAAGTACATAAATGGAAACGTTTCCTCTTGACACCCACTATCACTACATCACACATTTCCTACTGACTCACAAGTTCCCACAAAACTGACGTGTAGGAGAACAGCTGACTCATTATTTTTTTGTTATATAGGACGTGTTAATTAATACTGAGTCGAATGACACTGAATATATATTTTTTTTTTATTTAAACCACAGTTGTCATCATTCTGTCATCAAATAAAATGAAATGATTAATTAACTTTTTTACCACCGAATTTAATGCGATATCATTGAATACCAATATTTTAAAATATAATAAAGTGTATTGTAAACCAACCACGACAGTATAGTTTAACGTTATCATTGATCTCATTCGTTATAATTAGTTTAGTAGTTTACGCGCTCCGACGCTACGAACATATAAACATACATAGACTGCCAAAACGATTACTCTTTCTATTGGTTGCGGCGTAGTCGGGTAATGAAAATGATTAATCAATAATTATTTGATCTGTAACGTAGCAAAGTAATTAAGATTGTATTTTATTTTTGTTTAAATCCCATGTAAGGGAATTTGTTTAATTATTCTATATCTGAAAATAAGCTATCTTTGATCTGAAACCGGTTCATCAATGATGACAGAAGTTTGAGGTGATAAGTATGAATGATGGAATCTTCTCATTTTCGTCGAAGTGTGTCCTTGACCAGATATGTTTTAAGTGAAATGTCAATAATTTTATTACACAACAGTTATACATATATGTCAATAACACTAATGTAAGATGAAAAGACGAAGATCAAAGTATCATTTAAGCAGTTACGTCATTAACGTACTGTTTAAGTAATTACATAATTGCATTTTACAATCTCATTAATTCATTGACATAATTAATTTACATGAAAATCGTGATTGCACTCCCATTGACCATCACACACATAACGTGACTCAATCGGTTCGATTAATAAATGCAATAAGGAAGAATGCGATATCCAAAATAAACAATTTCAAATAGTCGCCGTAACCTTGACACTAGACTGACAGGCATGTCACGAGCTAATAATTAGAGTTACTTATTAATTTTGATACCACCTTACAAGGTGAGTGCATTCAGATGATTTAGTTCAACGTTTAATGTCAATCTTAATTGTTATACTTTAGAGTTGATTTTTATTTGTATTATTAAGAAAATGACACGACACATGTGACAATGCTGACAGCCTGGCCTTGTGTTTGTTGGCTGAGCCTGTGGTCGGCGTTGCTTAGCTTAGATGAGAAGGTTCTAGGTTATATAACTATTGTAATCTGTGTTTATTTCTTCTCCTTCATAATCTGTTTTATTGTAGTATCTTTTTAAAGATACAGTTTGATTTAGTGTCGCGGCAGACTTTACAAACATATATAAAACCGATACAAAGTACACGCAGACTGTGTGTAGATCACAGAAATGTCCTATGCGGAAATTGAATCCACAACATTTAGGGAAAAAAGTGGTGAGATGACCGCTGATTAGAAGGTCTCTATAAAAGACTTACGTTGATTGAACAAAGTTAGGAATGTAAAAATAATTTTATTTCATTAATTTTGTAAAATGTTTCAGGGCGAGTTATGTATAATTACTTATAAACCGCGGGGTGAAAGCTTGTCTAAAATAACAGTAATAATAAATAAATAATAACAACTGATACAAATACGTATATGCTTTTTTTGTATATTTTATACATACATACTATACATAGAAAACACCGAAACACCGATACAATTATTTGTAGATCTTGCAAACATTTGGTCCGACCGGGATTCAAACCCGAGACCTCATGATCAGCAGTCGCACATGCTAACCGCGAGACCAACGAGGCAGTTCATAGTTACTTCTTATTATATAAGTAATCATCAGCCATCTAAATCCCTTCCTATCAAAATAGGTCCAAAAGTCACAGAGATGGCTAATCTCTACAAACTAAACCAACTACCAGACAAAAATAAAAAAAATAAAAATGCCATGATAGTGTGGGTCACCATGCTGCATTGTTGTACTGTTTGCACGAGCAATAGTATGGTGACTCTAGGACTCTGCTTATGCTTTCCATCAGGCAGCGTAGAGTCATTTTGGCAGGCGATATATAAAAAAAGTACAGTACCTATTTCCATACACATTTAGTAAAAAGCTTATATGTATAAATGTAACATATATATTATATATGTTAAGATATTATACATAGTTGTTCTTGAACGACTGAAGTATTATTAGTAACTGAAAATTATTGTACAATTACCTTCCAGAAAAATGATTACGGAACGTTAATTTCTGTGAACTTTCAAGCCTTTATTATTTACTTAACAGAAGACTATTAGTATTTAGTATCAGTTTTATTACTTTGTCTAGAAGTAACGCCTAGTAGGCGATAATTTATTACTTAACAAACTACGTGGGACGTGCAGGTACAGGCGACGGCGTAAATACTAGCATATGCAAGTTGCATCTACAGAAAAAACAATACAATGATCGAAACGAATTTGGAAACTGGAAGTTATGGATCGACACAGGCAGGCAGTAGATTTTGGTGTTTTTGCCTAATTTACCTCGACAATACAGCACATGCTGTGGCGTCTGTTTGTGTCGATCTTGTGATTTTTAACTGCAGCTTCAATTTAACGTTCATAAATGTCACTTAGTGTCTTAATTGAATAAATGATTTTGAATTTGAATTTGAATCATGGCTTTAGACCATCGTCCCGGCTATTTTCTTAAAGACAATTTTCTTTTTTAATTAATTTCAAAATTCTACTTTTCTTACAAAATTACCAATCCTCTAACTCGGCAGTCTGATTTGCAAGTTCACCAGAAAACGCGGTTTCTTTAGATCAGTTATTTAGATTGATGAGCTGAAATTGTGGTTTTGCTAATTGTCTTTGGAGACACACCTTGTAGAGATAACTGGTTTTGTTTTCCTTTGATGTTTTGAGACATAAGTTGTAAAAAGACTGATATCCTACTAATATTATAACGCGAAAGTTTGTAAGTATGGATGGTGGGTTGGATGTTTGTTACTCTTTCACACAAAAGCTACTGAATGGATTTGAATGAAACACTACATTAATGGAGGTTATACATCAGAATAACACATAGGCTACTATTTGCCGCGATAATCGACATACACGCGGGCGGAGCCGCGAGCTACAGCTAGTTATTAATATAATTAAAAGGTTAAGGTCACTGGCAAATAGTTGATGTTGAAAAAAAAATGTGTTTTATGATTATTACTATAATAGTTGTTGGTTTGTGAATAAATGAATATTAAAATATATTCTAATCTTTTTATATATTTTGCACTTTAAAGGATTATTCAACAATATATTTTAATTTACAGATATTTAAGTTGGAGTTATATGATTATTAAATAAGCCAAATATATTTATTTATTTTTTTCTGGTATGGATAAAGAAAAACAAAAAATACAAATTCAACCTTCGAATTCAGTTCACGCTCAGGGTTGCGGAGGTCCGATACCAGTCGCTCGTTCTAAAAACTGATATTCAGGTAAAACTGGTTGAACTAGTAACCGACCCCAAGTCTTGGGAATAATGAAGGAAAAATAATGAAGATGGTGGATAAAAACATTGCTTATAATTTATTTAAAGAAAATTTTTAAAAATTAAACTAAGTTTTTTAAAACAACAAAAATGTATTTTTGTAATAATTATATTTCCATATTAAAAACATACATATAAATATTAAATAACATTTAGATTTAAAACACAAAGAAACATATTATAACATACATAAATCTGGGAAATTTCTCAAACGATTTAACATTTTAAATAAATTAAATGAATAAATTACATAAATAACTTTTGCCATCGTGACTAATTAAAATTATATCAGTTTTAATTAGCTATTTAGTTAAATTTAGGCCTAAACATACACGTGTATGAGAATTTTAAATCATATAAATAATAGACCACTATATTTAAAAAACTTGTGTGTCGTTGATTATTAGCATATAATCACAGACAGCTAACAAAAAAGATAATTAAAAGTAAAACTAAAAAATAACTATAAAAGTATTTGATATAGATTGGAGCTTAGTTTAGAGCGATTGCCATTAAGCTTCCATGACTCAGTTTAGTTTAGGTAAGTTAAACGACTAGGCGATATCAAAGTATCATGACTCTACTCTGCCTGATGGAAAGCATAAACAGCATCCAACAGTGATGATCACGATACTGCGAATGCAGACAATGCAACAATGCGGCCTAGTAACGCTTCTGCATCATTGGGCCTCCGGTCTCGCACTCACCAACGAAACACGACAGCACGATCGCTGTCATTTAACGTTGATTTTCTGTGCGAGGGTAGTACCGCCCCGGTCGAGCCGGCCCGTTCGTAGACCTTTTATGGCGCCAACTACCCATTAAGATTGCCACAGATATGACATATAGCTGAATGGCAAAAGTATTTAAGTTGACACAAAAATGATGACAGATGTACAATTTAGTATGACATGTATATATCGTAGTCTGATCTTTAAACTCATGACTACATGATGTCATAATTCACACCACGACATGGCTTGTTTAGAACATGATGTGGTTAGTAGAAAAAACCAAGGGAATAAAATACTTAATGTTAATGGCTGTAATGTAAATAATAGATACTATTTATTGTTTATTTTTGTTTTAGGTAATTATGGTGTTTTGCTGATCTCAAAGGTATAGAGAAGAGGTAGCACTTACTCAATTCTTCGTTCTCTTACTTCACGTACGTACTACGTTACGTTACATAATATTATATGCTTTATATAACGGCTGATAATATACCAGCACTGTTAAAATAATATACTTGGCACATCTTAATAGGTTTAAGCTTAGCTGAAAATATTGTGGTTTCTAAATATCGTCAGCTGTTAAATACTTGAAGCCCTCAAGATATTATTCTTACACTAAATAAATAAATAGATATTTCGGACATCTATCACACAACGCCATCTAGTCCCAAGCTAAGCAGAGCTTGTGTTATGGGTACTAGAGAACTGATACAAATACATATATACTTTTTTTTTGTAAATACATACATATTATACATAGAAAACACCCAAACTCCGAAATAAATATTTGTAGATCATACAAACATTTGGTCCGACCTGGGAATCGAACCCGAGACCTCACGATCAGCAGTCGCGCACGCCAACCGCGAGACCAACGAGGCAGTCAAATACTAAAAGTAACTTGTCCCAATAAATGAATATCTGCAAGAATTTTTCTTTCTTGCTCACTGCTAAATTGTATATTTTTATCGTTGACTGTACCCTCTATATATTGCGTGAGTTTTCTTTATTTCGTAATTATATTGGATTTATATAGTCGCTATGAGTGAGGGCGTGGTTTGGATTGAGCAAAAATATACCAAAGTGTGCCACAGAAGTGACAACTTAGTATTATATAACATCTCTGCCACACAGCGGTCGATTGCTTAAACTTGCAAAAAGTAAATATACATAATCATGTATTATTGAAATATTTATTTAATCTATACTAATATATAAAGCTGAAGAGTTTGTTTGTTTGAACACGCTAATGTCAGGAACTAATGGTCCGATTTGAAAAATTCTTTCAGTGTTAGATAGCCCATTTATCGAGGAAGGCTATAGGTTATATATCATCACTCTAAAACCAATAGGACAGGAGCACCAATGAAAAATGTTTCAAAAACGGGGGAAAATTATCACGCGACGGGCAATAGGAGACGCAAACGAGGTTGCGTGGGTCTGCTAGTTTTATAATAAAGTTCTTAATGGGCCTAATTGCAGAACATTTTGTATCAAGATTTAAATTAGTTCTAGGGTTTTTTCAAAACAATGCAGCTGTAAAATGTAAATCTGTCACACAACTTATCTTGCATTGTTTAGAAAAAGTTTGTTTTTACTTTACATGGAAGAATGAGAGATGCAATAAGTGACTGCCATCTTCCATGGCTTCCTGTATCTGTGTTGCATCCGTTTTAGTAAATTTCACGTCCCCTCCAGGACAGGAGAGATACTCTCGAGTTCGTTAAGTACCTACTCTCCCATAATGGAACTAATTTTCATTACACACTGATCTATACGGTTCTAATTTTTTTACATATACTTTATATTCGTTACTAGCTGAAACCCGCTGTGTTACCCGCGGCTATTATTGTACCGCGAGTAACGCCGCGGGACAAAGTTAGTCTAAAAAAGATAGCCTAAGTTACTCCCCGGATCATCAGCTACCTGCCAGTGAAAGTCCCGTCAAAATCCGTCCAGCCGTTCCAGAGTTTACCCGGAACAAACAGACAGACAGACAAATTTTTTTTAACTACATTTTTGGTATATGTACCGTGCATACATACATATGCATTTAGTAAAAAGCGGTTATTTTAATATTACAAACAGACACTCCAATTTTATTTATTTGTATAGATATGAGTAGCCAAGGATCGAACCAAGTGGTCTGCCTTAAGGTGACGGTGATTTCCATCAACAGCCTTAAAAGTCAATACTGGACATGGGCCTCTCATTAAAAACAAGGTTTTGGCCTACGATGCCAAGATGGCCCGGCACGGTTTGTTATAGGGTTTGCTTTAAGCTTTCCTTCTCTTTACTGTGATGTCCTTCTGCGTAGTTCGCTCCTCTGACGATACCCATGGTATGAGTAGCGGCAGTTACACTCTGTAGCCTCAATCCATCACCATAAGAACAGAACAGAAGACGCAAACAATATAAAACACTTGCTGAACCCCGCGGTGTTACCCGCGGTTATTGTCGTACCGCGGGTAGCGCCGTGGGACGCAGCTAGTTTCTAAAAAAAGTAGCCTTAGTTACTCCTCACATCATCAGCTATCTGCCAGTGAAAGTCCCGTCAAAATCCGTCCAGTCGTTCCAGAGATTATACGGAACAAACAGACAGACATAAATTAAAAAAAAATGTTATTTTGGTACATGTATCGTGTATAAAAAGCGGTTATTTTAATATTACAAACAGACACTCCAATTTTATTTATTTATATATAGATTAATCAGCTCTTTTCTAACCTTATATTAATAAGACCAGTTAATAACGTAAGAATTAAATATGGCGGGAGATATCAAAACAATCTAAATGGCGCACAAGACAAGTTTCGGAGAAACTGTTAACAATACTGACAAACTTTTTTTGCTTTAGAATTATATCACGTATTTTGTATAAAGTGAATACTTTGTCAAGGACACGGACTTGACAAGAACCCGGTCGTACACCAACATAATATGCTAAATGAAAAAAACATGTTAGACATTCACAACATTGTGTTTTGAATGCCATTAAGGAAATATGTAGACATTTTTGTATTTTAAATTTTTTTTTTATGTTTTGGCCTGTCAAAACGACTCTACTCTGCCTAATGAAAAGCAAACGCAGAAGCTAAGAGTGGTGGTCACCATACTCATTGCGAATGCAGACAAGGCAACAATGCAGCATGGTGACCCACACCATGGTGGGCTAGTGATGCTTCTGCATCATTGGACCTCCGGTCTCGCACTCACCAACGAAACACGACAGCACGAACGCTGTCATTTTACGTTGATCTTCTGTTCGAGGGTAGTACCACCCGGGTCGAACCAGCCCAACCGTGCTGAAATCAGCATACCTCTACTACCTACAAACTTCATTCTTAATTCTTCATAAAAAAGACAAGTTTTTATTATGTTTGTATGTCTATCACTTCAGAATGCTTATTACGTTGTTTTTTTTTTTAAATAATGGGACACACGGGAAGCAAATAAAAAAAGAATGATCAAAATCGATTCACTCAGTCAAAAGCTATGAGGTAATAAACATAAAAAAAAATAGTCGAATTGATAACCTCCAGCTTTTTTGAAGTCGATTAAAATTCAGTTGCTGTTCGTTCGTCTTGCTAAAACTCGAGAACGGCTGGACCGATTTAGATGATTTTGGTTTTGAAATGTTCGTCATAGTCCAGGGAACGTTTAAATGGTAAAAAAATATAAACATAACTTGAAAATCCAAATGTCACGTGTACGAATTAGCGGGCACAGCTAGTAATATAATTATCGATTTTCACATTTTTTCTAAATATAGGATAGGATACGTAACATTACACTTAGATCAATAGGGGCCGAGCATGATTGAAGAGAGGCGCAGATGAAGTTGTGTGGGTCAACTAGTAACCCATATTGTATAACTAGCTGTTGCCCGCGTCTCCACCCGCGTGTATGTCGATTATCACGGCAAATAGTAACCTATGTGTTATTCAGATTTATAAGCTATATCACTGTAAGGTTTCGTCCAAATCCGTCCAGTACTTTTTGCGTAAAGAAGTAACAAACATACAGACGCACAAACTTTCACCTTTATATATTAGTGTGATGTGATTGCAATATTTCGAAGTAGAGCAATGGAAAAGGGAACGGGGTTGATAAACATCACAACTAAAGCCATTTATTTCATTTTATTTGTTTTATATCAGTAGGTGAATGGCTCATTCGTCAAGGTTGGCACGCGACCAAAATAGTCCACGAGCTGCTACATGCAAATTGGTTATTTACTTTTTGATAAGTGTATCGGTAAGGAAATTAACATTAAATTTATTAGTACCACATTCAGGAGCTTTCGTGACTAATCACATCAACAGCAATTAACAGTCCACTTCTGGAAATAGGCCTCTCCTTAGAAAGAAGGTTTTGGTCAACTACACCACGAGGTGCGAGAGCCTCGCTTCGACATGAATGGGCCGAACGAATTGATAGCACGGCTTCACAGAAAACCGGTGTGAAATAGCGCTCGCTGTGCTTCGCTGAGTGAGTGAGGATACCGGAGACCGATAAAATCCCAACCTCTCTCCACATCACTTTCCCCATCCCCCAAATGCCGGCAATGCACTTGCGACGCCCTAGGTATTGCAGGTGTCCATGGGCGGCGGTAATCACTTACCATCA
Organism: Spilosoma lubricipeda; assembly: GCA_905220595.1. Classification (NCBI taxonomy): domain Eukaryota; kingdom Metazoa; phylum Arthropoda; class Insecta; order Lepidoptera; family Erebidae; genus Spilosoma; species Spilosoma lubricipeda. The sequence goes on from HG992297.1 coordinate 12,347,081, forward strand.
GGTGATACGTCTGCTCGTTTACTCTCTATTCCATAAAAAAAAGACGAGTTGAAATATGATCTTCTTATATCCTTAGTCGCCTATTAAGGCTCACACGGGATAAATAGATGGTGGTAACATGCAGGGATGGTTTTAAACAGCTGAAAACCATACTCTTTTTCCCCGAAGGGTATTTTTAATGGTGACTATAAATAAATAATAAACTAATATTCCAGGAATTTAACACACAACGCCATCTAGTTCCAAGCTAAGCAGAGCTTCTTTTATCCCACCCGGGAATCAAACCCCATACCTCAAGCACAGCAGTCGCATACAGTACCTCTGCGCCACTGAGGCAGTCAATACTATAGTACAGGCTCCGCCTATTTTAGGATCAGACAGCCCTGTGTGAAGAATAATAATCGCAAATTTATTAGCATACATGTATCTTATTCACTAAATTAGTGAAACAACGTAGCAAGCATTCAAGGTAGTCGAGCCACGCTGATTTCAGCACGAACAGGCCGGCTCGACCGGGGCGGTACTGCCCTCGCACAGAAGATCAACATAAAATGACAGAGTTCGTGTTGTCGTGTTTCGTTGGTGATTGCGGGACGGGAGGCCCAATGATGCAGAATCATCACTAGAGCCCCTTGGTGTGGGTCACTATGCTGCATTGTTGCAAGGTCTGCATTCGCAATGAGTATGATGGCTACCAATCTTGGATTCTGCTTATGCTTTTCATCAGGCAGACTACAGTCAATTTGGAAGGGCCATACATAGAAAAAAACATACTGGCATGCACATAGTTCAATTTAAAGATAAAATCGTATTTTAAAATATGTAAAATGTAAGCATTATAGGAATACTCATGTATTTTGTTATCGTACATTTCTCAATGATAATTGCTGGTCGTTTAGGCTGAGTTTAGATTGTACGATTTATGTGATAAGCGGACGCGAGCGATGACAAAACGATTCGTGAACAATTGACAGCCGTAAAGAAACATTCGTAATTAGGATAAAATATGATGATTAGGAAGAGAAGGAGAGTAACAACAAAGGATGGTTCTTACAACAGCTGAGCTGGCCCTCCCTGAATCCGAGATCTAGATGTAGAACCACGCTGATTTCAACACGATTGTCCCACCCCGACTGGGGCGGTACTACCCTTTTAGAGAAGATCAACCCAAAATTCGTGCTGTCGTGTTTCGTTGGTGAGTGCGAGACCGGAGGCCCAATGATGCAGAGGTATCTCAAAAGGCCATCATAGTATGTGTCACCATGGTGCATTGTTCTATTGTCTGCATTCGCAATGAGTATGGTGACCACCACTCTTGAATTCAGCTCCCACTTACCAATAGGCAGAGTAGAGTCACATTTTGGCAGGCAGATTATATTAAAAAAAATAATTAACGTTTCCGAAGATATTGCAAGTTGATCTGTTGTAAAACGCGTATAAGCATGTAATCGCGTGCCTTTGAAATGTAACAACAGCCTAAGTCACGCTGCAGGTTTTCTTTTGTTATGCTAATAATAATTGTTACGGCCTGACCTTGGCGCTTCTAGAACAATTATTGCTGTTTAACTATTGTACTGAAGATGTTTTAGATGGGAACGTAAATACCTCTTGTGGTTTTCTGTACGCCTGGTACTTCCACATATTGTTTTGTTATTAACTCCCTATCAACAGTGACACATTTACTTTTTTTTTTAATATAACCAACTGCAATCACACACTTCACATCAATAACCTTGGAAAGTCCACTGCTGGACATAAGAGTCTACTTAGGGCTCCCACACATAACTGCGAATTTGTAACGCATCGCAAATATCTGCGGGCTCGCACGAATGCACTGCAAAGAACTTCACGCCGCTTCGCATCGCAGTTATGTGTGGGAACCCTTAAAAATAAAGTATTGGTTTACTATACCATACTTACCAGACAAGTTGGTATAAGGTTTCTTTCCCTTTGCACTGTTTTGGTCTGTGTCATTTGCTCAATTAATCGTATCTGACTCTCATGGGTCATCAAGCAGAAATCTTAAGATGTTTGTTTCCTGAGTTCGTTTGGGATTATCAGTCTGGATCGAAATCTACTAGACTAACACCATCATATTTTTCCACATATTGGAAAGAAATTCTTAGTTTTTCATACATTATCTCTAATCTTGTCTTTACTCTGAGTAGCAGACTAATTACTTAGCAAAGTAAAGTATCACAAAAAGAAAACAAATTATTATCATACAACACTACAAAAACTCTAATAATTAGTATAACAAAACAAAACAGAAAAACAAAGGACAGAAAAGGACAAAGTTAATAAGTCTGAGACTAAGATAAATTATTTATACAAATATGGGGGTTTTTAAGCCATATGTGGATAAGCATTCAGTCTGTCTCCGTTTAAGTATAGCAGATTGTCTTATGCACTTCCTATGAGACATTAAACATTTATTTCTTTGTTACACCTAGTGTCTTAAAAAGAAAAAAAAATAACGGTATGAAAATGACGTCATAATCATTATCAACAGTCCCATTTGAACAAGTAAGTAACTTGTTCAAATGGGTTATTTAAGACTGTTGATAATGATTATGACGTCATTTTCCTAGCACGATGACCCATACTAATGCGGCCTAGTAGGATGCTTTTTCACGCCCTAGTTAAAGGACTCGGGATCATATTAAGAGGAAAACAAATGCGCTAGGAGCGAGTTCCAGGTTTTTCCTGTTCGGCACTCTGAAAAGATGACTTCAAAGGCGTGTTGGAGGTTAGAGGAACTATTCATTTCTTTTGAGGAAGTTGTGTAGATCACTAGTCATACAATAAAAACTACATATAGTTGCATGTGCTACGCAAAGTTATTTATTATAATTGGTTTAGCATTTTAGCAGGAAGTGTGGAAGGACGCATTGATCTCATTTCGATATCGAGTTGGAATTTTTTATGTTCCTTTGACAGACAGACAATACAAGTAACTTTTGCAAAGTGAGAATCATAATTCTATAGATATATCTATCATTAATGGGCTACCAGACACCAAAAAAATTTATCAATTCAAGCTAATAGTTGAGATTAGTTTTAAAACATTAGTATAGCTATTATGGAAGGTAGTAGAGCCAACGCTATGAAGGAGCCGGCTCGACCGGATCGGTACTAGCCTCTCATAGAAGATGAACCTAAAATTACAGAATTCGTGCTGTTATGCTTCGTTGGTGAGTGCGAGACCGGAGGCCCTATGACACGGAGGCATCTCAACAGGCCGCCATAGTGTGGGACACCATGCTGCATTGAGGCATTGCCTGCGTTCATTATGAGTATGTTGATTTGGATTCTGCTCGTTCTTTCGATCAGGTAGAGTAAAGTCAATTTGGCAGGTTCATAATAAAAAAATAGACATTATGATATTTCAAGATAATTTTATTTAGGCGGTACTGAGCAGTTTCATTAGACTTAAAATCAAATAGCTGTGGGTTTGGCAGTTCATCTCCCTTTACTATATTAAGTGACCATAGGTCGTAAGAAATACCATTAAATGACAGGAAGTAATCAACTCTGTTGTACTGTATTAAGTTACATAACCGCTTGAATGAGTATATGGGTCATGCACCAATGTACATATAGATCAGTAAGGTCAAAATGCACTCAATTCAAGGATTTACACAGCTAACTTTAATTCACACATGTACAATTGCGAGTTTCACATACAACAAAGAAACCTACTCTAATGCCATCTAAAGAAGTCCTACCAGACTACGAACTAACTTCTAATCCTAAATCGCGCAATGAAATATAGTATAATATAGCTGTCGGTCCATAATTTTCTCATTCGGGTTGTCAGAATTGCCATCCATCATCATCCATCATGAAATGACGTCACACACTAAACTATTTCTATCTCTTGTTTTAGTAACATTTAATAATGCTTACAGAATAAACTACAACAAACCACAATTATTAAATCAAGCTATGATTTAAACTAAGACGTTTTTTAACGATACTGTAATTTAGGATACATATTCACGTCGTTAATAAATATTCAGAGCGCCGGCATTTACATGCACCGTCCACAGATTTTACCCAAAGTGCCATGTTTCTCGATAAACCGTTTGACATTTTGAATAATCGAATGAACTAAATAAAACTAATCTAAATTAAACTGAAAAACTACTCGCTCTCCGATATAGCTATAGACATATAAGCTTTGGACCTCTGACTCGCTTGCTCTTAGGATCCCTCTTTGTAAAATGAGATATACCGCTTGTCCCATTACTCTGTCGCTATTGGACACAGGTTTTTTTTATATATATATTATAGTGGGCAAGCGAGCAGACGTATCACCTGATGGTAAGCTTTTACCGCAGCCCATGAACCACGCAACACGGGTGGGGATGAGGAAACGGATGTGCGGAGGAGCTGGGGTATGGGTCTCATACAGCGCAAGCCCTATTTCACACCGGTTTTCTGTGAGGCCGTGGTATCAATGCGGTCGAGCCGGCCTATTCATGACGAAGCGTGGCTCTCCCACACGGTCTCTCTTAGTAATAAGGTTTGGTCTATTATATCTCGCTGATCAGACGTTTTAGTACAGGGTTTGTTTTCCCTCTCTTTTGCAGTGCTGTTTCTTTCTTAGTCAGCTCTCACGCAACCCAAAGGATGAACTTAACCCTTCACCACGCGAATACCCTATTTACCTCCTACATCATAAAATCAAAAAAAGATCATAAAAAGAAGTTTATTTAACAATTTCACAAGTTACCTTTAGCCAAGACACTCCAAACATGATACACATCATCTCAGCTTCTTATGCTATCAGTAGCCGTTATCTAAATACTTGTTTTGTGTGTTCTCCGCCCTCCTATCTTTTGCAAGTAATGAGTAAAAAGTCAAAATGGACGGCGCATGTAAACGTGGTGTTAGTGACCCTGATGAGAGACCTTGAAGAATCTTTTTTTTCTCTTTTTGGGGTTTTAATTAATGGAATTTGTAGGCTGTTCTTACTTGTTATCATATTTGAATACTTAAGTCATATTTTTGTTAGCTTTTAAATAGGTGCCATAGTTTAGTATTGAAAATGTTACTGTAGACACACACACAAACAGAGTCATTTGCGAATTTATAATATTAGTATAGAAAATAATATTTTTGGGAAGGTTTTAGAGAAGATTATAGACGGAATAGCATAAGAATGGAATAACGAATACGATACATTAAATAAACTATAGGAAACGTTGATTGACGTTCGCAATTACCGTGGGAGTGCCACGCTTTGGCATAAATGGCCCGGCTCGACTGGAGCGATATCACGGCCCACGGTTTGTAGATGGTCCCCTCCTTGTGAGGACCCCGATGTTCCCGTTGCCGTCCCAAAAAAATGAGGCGCGAGCGCTGTGGAGTGCGCGCACCCCCCACCCAGGCTTGCTTCTGCTGGGGTGTCGGATGGCCTCACCTATCACCCCCAGACTTGTGCTTATGAAATACGGAGATCGTTTTGCCTCTAACCTCTCCCGATCCCGTTCGCAAACATAACTTGCTCGCAGAAAGAGACAGCGGAGTACCACCGGCGGAGTTCCACGCGCTCTCGCTCTGCAACATGGCCGGCACCATGTTACCGAGCGAGAGAACCCCGACCCCGATGGCCACTACGAGATAACGCCTCGACTCTCCCCGCGCCGGACCTTCTGCCAGCAAGTGGAGCGCGGGTCTGGTCATATTAGTGGTGGCACTCAGGCGTTGGCTCATTGTGGATCGAACACAGGTGATCTCCGAAGCATCCTTTTCAAGTAATCACTTGCGTCAGCCGGTATCAGAGAGTCGTTGATACAACTCGTCGTTCCTTCCATTTCTCCACGAGGCTCGGCGAGAGGCTAACCCTTACAACGGACTCACAAATTATAGGTCACATAAATAAATTATAGTAGGAACCGGCGGTAACGAAACTACGACAGCAAACACATCTAGTTTTAAACCGACGCGAACTAAATCAAGTTGAAATATTCTGTTATTTAAGTTAAATATACATATTGAAAGATAAAGTAGCGAACGTTGGAGGAGCAGGAAATGCAGCGACGGCTAACTTGTTATTTGGCATTACGCCACAATATTTACATAAATAAATTTACTTTTGGTCTACAGTTTGTACGGCTGACAATATCAAATTGTTTTAACTTGATGGTAAATGTCGCTTGCAATTCAAGAGGAAAAAGTGCTTTGAGCTTCTAAAGAATCAAGAAGAAATCCCCCTAATTTGGGATACAGTAACCACACTCGCTACGAGATAAGCAGCGAAAACAAGTATAATTTTAACAAAAATAAAACCGACTTCAAGGTTCGACTCGATTTCTCGTGGATGCCATCATCAGAAATTAATGTCCTTATCATGGTACCATCGTCGGGACATCTCCCTTCCATTAATAAAAGAATAATCAAAATCGGTTCATAAACGACGAAGTTATCCACGAACACAAATTAAAAAAAAAAATATACGGTCGAATTGAGAAACCTCCTCCTTTTTTGAAGTCGGTTAAAAATGGCTTCACTTGTATGACCCTGGTCGAAGCGACCCATTTGTGCTAGTTTTTATTCAATTTTAATTTCTCTCCTTTTTCTCGCGGGTTATTGAAAAATTGCTTTTAAACTAGCACTATAACTTTGCAAACAAAAATCTATAGTGGTTTTTACAAGGAACACACAAACCCATGGTGAATTCAAGGACGAGTTGTACAACTATTTACAAATACGATAAACAAATGCCATGCCACGGTAATTAAACCAAGGTGTCTTTTAATTGTTGTAAGAAATTATATTATTGAGTAATTGATGTTTATAGTAATAATAACTTAACACATATCCCACTTATTCTCTTCACACTCACAACTCACTTCAGACACAAGTACACATGTCATACACAGGTATGGTTAATGATTAACGAAAATAATTTTTGAAAGAATGTAGAAAGAAAGAAAAATCTAGCTCACTTTATCCTTATTTATGGTAAACATTTTATTTCCGCATAATAACATCACACTACGGGCAATAGTATGTCGACTATTTTCTTGTCTTTGTCAAGACGGGGCTGTGTAGCTCAGCTAGAATATGGATAAAATCTTGACGTTTTTACAGAAAAAAATATCAATTCAGACTATTAATTTTAATAGCAATCGTTTCCCTGTCAGATCTAGTAGAACAACTGAACTTTTACAAATTTTTTTGTAATTAATTAACTATAAACGTAAAATATTATGTTTTATCTACAACAAAGTACCAGGAGAACATAAGTCTATAGGAGACAATTTACTTTTGGTCAAGGCCAACCACTTCGTTTATGATAAAACGCTATTAAAAAACGATTGTCACGTGTTTGAACGGCTGAATAACTGAATGGAATAAATCGAGTCTATTATCTAACTAGTTTATCTATACAAATATAATAAAGGCTTCTAATATTATTTTTTTGGTTTGGAAACAACCTGTTCGAATTTTAGGGCCTCATTCTTGAGGAACACGTATACCTTATGGACTAAAACATAAGCTTAAAAGGTATTCAATCGGATGTTGTGATAACATCCACATATAGAGCACCAAAAAAAAACAGTCTGCAGTGCCATCTAACGACGCCACATCGAACTACGAGATTAACTGCAAATCCTGTATCGCGATATAAAAATTCTGGTGCCGACCCGTTTCGTTCGGACTCGTTATGGTCGTTTACGAATGAAGTTACCGAAGCCCATAACTCTCCTTCCTTCTAATTCCTAAGAAAGGGAGTCAAAACCTAACAGCATACTTTTCATCTTGAGTTAATAATGTCCATAGAAAACGATAGTTACATGTGTAGTTAGTTAGTCAACATGTGACTCGTTTGTTTAAAAAAAAAATACATACTCGAGTAAAGTGAAGTTGAGAGTCGTCCCCCCGCTAACACCACCCTTCGTGGTCCTCACACCTCGCTTCCCATCCCCGTACAGTGACTGGCATATCCTGTTTGATCGCAGATTTGAGCTGTTTCTTGTTAACCAGGTAAATTAAGTTAAGTAGAATGTTATTAGTAACTTATAATTTAAACGTTGCACTTTCAAATTACATACTTAAAACAATTATTTCAACACGTATTCCTATAATCTTGAATATAAATTACTGAAGCGTTCCTTGACCTCGTTTAACGTCATTATAGCTAGTAAGTTGATAGTAGAATGCTAAGTTGTGGGACAATACTATACACAGTGCAGAAAAGATCTTATTTATTTTCTTTTTTTCCCTTAGATGCAAATAATACCACTTACTTCTATTCTGGTATATCTCATGAGTTTCTTCGGTCGTTAACAGACAGGTCGTTTCGTTTGCAGACATTTCTTAAATCTCTTTTTTCTTATTGAAGGCCTACCAAAGTGATTCTACCCAATCTGATGAATACCTTGAGTAGAGTCCAAGAGTGGGGGCCAACATACTTAATGCAAATGCAGATGATGCAGTGTGGCGATCCACACTATGGCGGCCTACTGATGCCTTTTCACGCCCCCGCCATATAATCAAAGTGGGGGAAATACGTGCGCTGGTAGTTACCTTTAGTTTTTGGCTTCTCGACAAAGGACAGAAGTGCCGAACTGTTTAGTTCAAATGTTAGTTATTTCTACTACTCTGAGAAGGTGAGAGATTTTATATAGATTTTTAGCAAAGATTAAACTAGGCAAGCAGTTACAATATTCTTAGTTAATAACAGTCAGTACACATCCTCAGACCGTCCTTCCATCTGAGCTAGCAACAAATAGGTGGATTAGAATTGGACCAACGAAAACAAGATTGTTCCCAGAATAGGACATATCCGGGATAACTATTATTAAGTCATCTTGACCAATTTTGGCGTTTGCCTGCAAACATGCGAACACCACCTGGGGGCCCTAACTCCCATGTAGGTAACTTCCAAACTTTTCCAGGAATCCGAAAATAACTCTGTATGCAAAATTTAGTTGCATGACATATATGACCCGACATATATTAAAACTTTTAGTGAAATGTATCTTTAAAATCGATTCAGTAGTTAAGGCATTACATATAGAGACCGTTTAGAATCATATCTACAATTTTCATTATGAGATAGAGAGTCTTCCGCAGCCAGTAAGGATTATGAATCCACGACTGATATAATATTATAATTAACATTCACCTTTAGCAGTATATTTGCAAACTTAAATGTGTCACAAATCCAAATGCTTTCAACGTAAAGTTTTGTAACAAAACCTTTCAAAAATGAAAGTAGATTCAAATCAATATTCAATCTTTTTCCATCCAAAAAGTTCAACAATCGTGATTCGCTTTCGGTAGCCAAAATAAATAAAAAAACAATACCCTTACTTTCTCGATTCTCAGGACGGAGGAAGGTGAGACCCCGGGCAATGGGTCATTGGACCTTGTGACCATTTCGGGCCATCCAGTTCGACGTAATAGGGATGGGAACAACTTTCGGGTTTTTACTCGAGAGTAAGTTAACGAGGCTCTACGTTCTTGTAACTCTTGCGTAAATTGTGTAAAATTTATTCGTGATTCGTGTCTGAATGTTTTAGTGTCAGACTTTGTATTATTTTCTTAAAAAAATTGCATAAATGACGGTTGGGAAAAACAGTACGAAGCTGCCGTTTGATAACAAATGAGGTTGTCTGAGTCCCCGGCACCTACACTCACTCCAGAAGTAAAGAATTGCTCATCACCTTAGTTTTGGTAATTACGTGGATGGTCTAAAAAGTTTTTTCTTTGTCTACATAGTCTCATTTAATTCTGAACACTTCTCCCTATATTCACCAGATTTTATTAACGAGAGCTGCCATCTTTGAGGTCGGAATCTTTCAGACCACCTTAAAGCCTTTATATAAATAAATAGATACTACGGTAAAGAGGTAGTCTAGATTTTTGCAATCTACTTAGAATGCTAACTAAACTACATACGGTGAATGTAAATTTGTTATTTTAGTATTACGCAGTACATGGTATAACGACTGGCGTGCTAAGTAATGATACCACTCGAGTTAACATCATGCAAAATGATACTCAATAACAGGTATTACTAAATATCGCAATCTAGGTCTGTACGATGAGGGATGTACTTAATACATATTTAGATATATTAGGTATTTACGTATTTAAGTGCAGGACACTTAATTTTATATTGCGTATTGCTGAGTAAAAAATACTGTTACGTGTACTTAGTAAAATAAATGTAAGTGAATTTTTAAATACTTTAAATGATACCTGGAAAACACTTTCAACGTTTAAAAATTCACGATGGTTTTTATACTCCTAATATAAAAAACTGAAGAGATTATTTTAACTTATCTTAAGAACTACTGGTTCTACTTGAAAAATTCTACGACATAACTATTTGATGTCAAAAATATCATTGACCCATAATCCTGATAATTCTAACTGAATCAATATCTATCGTATATAGTATCTTCTTAAATTTAAATTTTTCATTAACGAAGTGTATTTACTATTTAATCTATACTTATCATCTCTATAAGAGTATTTCAATAATTTAAACATTCAATTTCAAATAAAATCTCATAAATCTTTAAGCAGAAGACTGATTATGCATTTCATTATTTACATTTTAATAATTATGAAATATATGAATCAGTTGAGACATGTTGGTATCTCTTATTTATTTATTACAACACACTAACTTAAATATTGTAATCTATACATATTGCCCTATATGAATGAAATATCAACGCAGGACCAAACTCATAGGGCTACAAGCTTGATATTTTGCATATGACGAATAACCATCAGGGGCATCTTTGCCTACCTTGCAGGCTGTATCGTGGACACGGGCGCAGTAGAGTTATGGGGCTCACCGCTGCACTTTTGATTAATCTGCGCTCTTACTAAAGTTCACTACGCTTAATAAAGGGCGCCAGCGCTGGAATAATGATTGATTTAGAGCGCTTCACGGTCTAGACAAGCTTCTGACTACCATACAACCGTTTATCGATAAACGGTTGTATGTTTACTACCTTCAAATTCAAAATTATTTATTAAACGAAAATCATCAAAATCGGTTTATAAACGACGAAGTTATCCGCGAAACACATAAAAAGAAAAATACTAAATATATACGGTCGAATTGAGAAACCTCCTTCTTTTTTTGAAGTGGGTTAAAAATCATAGATCGACACAAACAGACGCCACAGCATGTGCTGTATTGTCGAGGTAAATTAGGCGAAAACATCAAAATCTACTGCCTACTTGTGTTGATCCATAACTTCCAGTTTCCAAAATTCGTAGAGCCTCATGAGAAGAATATTGGCAAAGAAACTCATGGCCACTCTTTTCAAAGTGAGATATTCAGGTACGAAAGTGTTAGTATTACATGAAAGGTAAACAGTATGCAAGCTGTTGCCATCTGAATTTCCTATTATTAAAATGCTCCAAAATCTAATGCACAAACAAAAAAACACTTTGTAAACACGTTGAAGGTTTGAGTCTATTAAACATAGAAATCATTTAAGATGTTTTTTAAATTGATATTTTTACTTATTTTATTGTAAACTAGCTAAACCCAGCAGTGTTACCAGTGGTTATTGTCGTACCGCGAGTGACGCCGCGGGGCGAAGCTAGTTTAAAAAAGTAGCCTAAGTTATCCTATATCATCAGCCACCTATCAGTGAAAGTCCCGTCGAAATCGGTCCAGCCGTTCCAAAGATTACCCAGAACAACAAGACAGACAGACAAAAATTGAAAAAAAAATGTTCCTCTGGTATCCTGACTCACTCGGTGAAACACAGCGCAAGCGCTCTTTCACACCGGTATCACTCCGGTCGAGCCGGTCCATGTATGCCAAAGCGTGGCTCTCCAACGGAAATGTTATAAATATTAATCTTAATACAGTTACATACATATGACAGCGTTCAGTAAGATGTAATTTAAAAGTAAGGTAAGTAAAAAGTTTCGTTGGTGAGTGCGAGACCGGAGGCCCAATGATGCAGAAGCATCACTAGCCCGCCATGGTGTGCGTCACCATGCTGCATTGTTGCATTGTCTGCATTCGCAGTATGGTGACCACCACTCTTGGATTCTGCTCATGCTTTCCATCAGGCAGAGTAGAGTCATTTTGGCAAGGCCAAACATAAAAAAAAAAAAAAACAAAAAGTCCTTCAGCGAAGAGTCTAAACTACTTAATATGTGGACAACAGCTCTAGACGAAGTTTCCTTAGAATCATGAAAATAAACACTACAGCACAATACCATTACAATCAATTCATCACTGTTTATAATGCATGTTGTGTCTGGCACAGACTACTGTAGTTATTTAATTTTTAAGTGGCAATACTAGTAGTAGTTTTAAGTGGCAACACTAATATTAGTTAGTTCCCATATAAGGCACTAGCCGACCCACGCAACCTCGTTTGCGTCTTCTATTGCCCGTCGCGTGATAATTTTCCCCCGTTTTTGAAACATTTTTCATTGGTGCTCCTCTCCTATTGGTCTTAGCGTGATGATATATAGCCTATAGCCTTCCTCGATAAATGGGCTATCTAATATTGTCTAATATAATTTTTCAAATTGGACCAGTAGTTCCTGAGATTAGCGTGTTCAAACAAACAAACTCTTCAGCTTTATATTTTAGTATAGATTAACAATAAATTTTAATAATCTGCCCTATTTCTCGTTGTTCGAGACACCACGTTGGACGTTTTATTTAACTCCTTCACCACGGTCACAATTATGATTCACGCCGAAACATGCTTGCTTGCACTTTCGTTACCGGCGGGTGTTTCTAAAGTGTTTCAAAAATGTATAATTCTTTTGATACCCTCATATATGTATTTGTAATAGTTTGATAAATTACTTTGTATAAATGTAACAAATTATGTTTTTCTGTGCGTTCCTTTTTTGTGTTTTGTTATTCGTTAAGTGTTTTTCTCATGTAAGTGAATTTATTTTAATTCTTAGTGAGAAATAAAGATCTTAAACCATAAACCATAAACATGGTATAAGGCGCACTTAAAATTTGCCTGTCTGAAGTTCACGACGGTATACTGTCCGATTTGACGTTTTTGCTTCTAAATTGACGCTGCATTCGAAATTTAAAACCAAAAGTGAAAAATATTGGAAGAGAAACAGTGGCAGACTCTCTTTATGCGAAATGTGTCAAAGTGTGTGTCGGAAAAACCTACTCCACCGCGGCTCATGTATAAATGTATATGTACGCGTATATTATACTATGTCTTTAGGGCACCGACAAGTATATAGCCATTACAAACATTACAAAAAATAGTTCAAAGGTAAATGAAAAAAGAAATATATTTATTCCATGCTATAAAACCTTCTTCGTTAAACCCAAAGACATGGTATTACCATAAGTGGCACAATCGGACGATACCCCGAGTCGTAGCCGAACCGCCGCTGCATTTAAAGAGCACGCCACCTTTGTTTTAGTAAATGATTTGAAAAAAGAACGTCAGCCATTTTGAATTCTGTTTTTTTAGTATGGTGGTGGTGTATTTTAGTTTTTATAACTTTAATTTATTTTCTACTTTTTAGTTTAGTATATTTATAAAATCTTGTTTGTTTAGTTTTTTAAATTATTTTTATTTTTTTACTTTTATTTTTTTCTAATTATATTGTCATCAGCTCTTGACCCCTGTGCAAATAATCAGATTCCTAGAAGTAGGTGGAAGTCTATGTCCAATACTTCCAATAGTAAACTGTCAAAGGCTGGTCATGTCATGTGAATACACTCTTAGCATGGCTAAGTTGGTATTTCGACAGCATTGTAGGTATCCGTACCAATATCCCATATAAACTCATGATACCGCCTTATTCCCTTCGAGGATAGACAGAGACGATAGAACATCGTTTGCCAACATCCTGGCATCAGGCTTGCACTTCTTACATATGCAGTACACCTTTTATACATGCTCTCGGTTACGGATTCTATCAAATGAGTCGTCTGAACACAAGTTATATTCCTAAACAATTTTAGCGTCAAACTGTTGGCCTGCTAGAAAATTTATCAGTAAAAATAAAATATTGCACGTTGCACCAACTTTAAATAAAATTAGTAAGAGAGAGGAGGAAATTATGACAATAATCATTTAATTTCATAGTCCATAACATAAGTTAGTAGCACTGAAAACAAATATGGTCCTACGGTTCTTTTTTTAAATGCTTTTGGATTTCCCTTCATCCCTCATCCCCCCGCGATGGATCAGAGGTATTATAATAATAATCACTTTATTGGACACCAGATTACTTAAAAAGGTAACTTAATGCTATGAGGTACAATTGGCGGCCTTGTCGCCCGAAGGCAACCATGAGGATTATATGTCGGATTTAACTATATGATTACACCTAATATCTCGGATACAAGTCTATGGAAGGTTATTGACTACTTACAAGCCTACAAGGAATGTAGGACCCTCCTTGGAAAGTAGGTTTTACCTAGAAAGGTAATATCTCAATTAATGTACAACCTACTGAAACAACTTTTATTATTTCTTAAACCTACTTGTCATATCAGAAACAACTTGAATCATGTAACATCGGTTAGTAGCTTAATGCAGTGGCAAGGACAGACCCACATTACAACCAAACTTATAAGGCGCCAAATTTAATACAAGTTTAGCTTTTGCAACAGTTAACTTATTCTAAATATGGTAGGAAAGGTACTTGTACGTATTTGCGACAGCGCAATTACCTATATAAAACAAGCGACCCGCACTGGCTTCGCGTCCATACGAATATTATAGTTCGAAGGTCTGTCTGTCTCTTATGCTTTCACGATGAAACCATTGCACCGATTTCAATAAAATTTGGTATGGTTTGATTCTTGCTAAAGGACATATGCTACGATTTACCGCGATAACCTAGATATACGCGGGCGGAGTCGCGGTTTCGCATAGGTATATTAATCAAATTCAAGCATCTCTTAAAGTTAATTGTATTTTTAGTAAACTTGATTTAGAACATTTTGTACTGTTCTACTTAAAAAATCTAATAATATTTCTTTAAATGCTTCCCATTTCTTTTTTGTCGTCCTGGAACCCCATCAAATATCCCCTACTGGATCACCGACGTGCAGTGGTTGTGTTGAACGTTCTACTGATCCGTGTGTACTTGCATGCGACCGCTAGCCGGAAAACCAGGTGCCAGGTGTTACCTAAAAAGAAAATCCCTGTTACCCTACGGAAGACAAACCTAACAAAAATGAAAAATAAATAGATACAATATTAAACTTCCTATGATTTATCATCGTTAAGACACCTTGAAGTACTCTTTTAAGAAGGTATTTATATCCTCTGCCATTGATACCATCCCGACACCTATTATTACACACGTACCATAAATATTTCCAGATCAGATCGCAGTGTTTATGAGTTTCACTTAAGCTTGACTTCGCTTAAATTAAAATGTCATGCACAAATAATATGTAAGCTAGTTTTATCTATAAACTGGTATGTTGAGTACAGGAGAGCACAAAAGTATTATAATTCAATATAAATATTATGAATTTTGTTGTACATTAATTCGTGAATCTGTACAAAAATGTAGACCAAACTGGGTCACCATCTCAGTTAAATGCTTCTCGCTGTACGTGCAGTGCAGATTTTCTATGGCACCCTCAAAACACAGAGGAGGACGCGAAACGTGCTTATCTGAGAAACTACTGGTTCGAATTAAAGAATTCTTTTTATCTGCCGGCTGCCTACAGATGAGTACTTTCTACTTGGAGGACCATTGCTGATCGAACCTCTAAGGATTCACACCCTGGGATCAATATCTGTGTATATTCTTCATAAAATCATTCAATTAAATTGTAATTGCTCGCTTTTAATAAATAGTGAAAAGGGGGCAAACGGACAGACGTATCGCCTGATGGTTAGCGATTACCACTGGAAAAGGAAGGAAGTTTCTGGAAAAGCGCACAGTTGTGGACTGCCAGCCATCTAAATGATGGGGATGAAACTGCTGTCGCTTAGGACTATGGCAGAAAGTTATAAATAAATAGAGGATCAATAATAGTTTGTGAATAAGTGTACTCGCCATGTTTTGGATTACTTATAATAAAATATTACAAAAACGCGTCTTATCAGTGAGAAATGAGTTTATGCGAGGTCTTGAGCCGAGTTGAGCCATAGCGCCATGCCCCAGGCGACTCTTAACTTATGCAGAAATACTTCACTTAATAATAATTTGTAATAGGTTTTTTATCAGACGAATTAGTATTAGGTTTTAATATACTTAATTAAAAAGCAAATGGACATGTTATTATGCTTAATAAATTAACGTGTTTTGTCATTTTTACACACGGATTTTTATGTTTGACACACGGCTGTCTCATTATAACTAGGAAGATTTGGTAATTCAACTGTAGATAAACATTGTACGTATTATAGACTTGCTTTTGCCTGTGGCTCTGCCCGTTTGAGAGACGAAGACGTAGTTGCGCAGGTCAGCAAGTCTAATAAATGATTATAATGTCAACAAATTAGAAATGATAATAAAAGTATTTATTGTGTTCTTAAGGTGGTACTATTTTATTTAACAGTTTATGTATTTGGCGCCATTTTACACACTATTAGTTTTAATAACACCATTGAGTCAAGTATTTTAGGTGTAGGCGTTATGTGAACTGATACAAAACACACGTGGGCCCAAGGTGCAAACGATCTTTGGCAAATCTTCATTAGTTTATAGTTTCCTGGTACATCGGTAGATATCGTCATCATCGACAGCCTTTAAGAGTCTCCTGTTGGACACTATACCACCACATAGACGGATAATTATATGGTTTGCTTCAAATCCTTCGCTTTGCAGTACTGTTATCCTGGTAGTTAGCTCCCTTAGGCTTTAAGACACCCATGTGGGAAGCATAGGACCAGTTGTTGAGGAGAATCTTGAAGGAAGTTGCATCTTCTACCGCATTTACTATGGGGAGTGCTCCGAGGAATTGTTCGGATTGATTCCTGTTGCCTCTTGCCTCCTGCGACAGTAGTTTCATCCCCATCACTTAGATGTTTGGCAGTCCACAACTGTGTAGTTTTCTAGGATCTTTCTGCCTCGCACAACAAAAAGTAAAGAGCGTACTCCTTCTTAAAAAGCCTTGGACATCCTTCGGCTGAGACGATTATGTAATGAACAAGGATAGTGACACTATGAATTCTTAGTCTTAGTCACTGCTAGAGCCAGTCTAAACAAATATTCTTATTTCAATTTGGTAATCAGTTAAGTAAAATTTAATTAAAAAAATTATCAAATTAATGCATAATTTTACATAATAAAATGTCATAATAGCGTATATACGAATAGTAGATTAAAAAGTTTTATGTCGGACAAGGCAAGCGACCATTGCTACCGATACCATAGATTATAAATAAATTAACGATTGCGATAAACTTGAAGTAACTTAACAGATTGCAATCTGGGTTTTCCTATTATGTTTAAGATCTTGTCGGACTTAAGAAATACCTGTTACTTTCTATATTTACTGCTAAAATTAAGGTACAGGATATTTCTTTATTTGTTTAATTGCGGCTATTTCTGAAACTAAAATCTATCTTAAGATTTGTTATAATAGGAAGTGTTTATTTAGGATTAATCACAAACTACAAATAATATAATAAAAGCAAAGAACAGACTCATGATCAGTAGGAGACTTTTAAAAGCTATTGATGTGATGTGAGGCTACAAAACATCATACTACGACCTATAGAAACAGATAAGTTATTATAAATGCAGGTGAAATAATTTCAAAAGGGCTGACTCAGTCTGCGTACTTAATCGTACAAGCTATCAAGGCTACAGAGTGTGCCAAAGAGACATACACACATGAAACACAGATCTTAAAAGATCTTAAACTTTATACTTACTCATCGTCTTTATATTTTGATACTCAGTTTGATTCTGTGTTGAGTAACATTGACGGAACGCCGGCTATGAATCAGAACTGCACTAATTACATTGAAATCGGTTTAACCGATGTGAATTAATCATTAATGACTACTTTCTAGTTTATTGTCTGTCAGTTTAACTTTTGATATATATATATACATATATATATAATTATAGCTGTTTTTCGTTGGTCATCATCATCAATTGATAATATCATAATATCATAATTCACTGCCAGTCTCTCTTTCCGCTAGTATAAATAATTTTCGACTTCATAATTTATGTATGTTCTTTCAGCAAGTTCTATCGCATAAAATATGAGAATAGTGTTTTTTATTTGTTTAAATCTCTCAATAGTTACCCTGCTATTCGAGGCGGAGACAAATTTAATCAATCAAAGAACATCGAAAGCGGTCACGGTGTCTTTGAGATATAAATGATGTTTGGTATAAAAATCTATATGGCCTTCACGCAGAGCTACTTTCGCAAAACGATATTGTAAAAAAGTTGATCTTTTTCTCATGCTGTCACTTTCGCATGCGGTCATTTTCGCAAAAACATCCCATCCCATCCCACTATTTAAAAAAGTACCATAGGTTATTTCTCGATGTCGGTTAAAACTTTCCAAATAACCACATATGTTCACACTTGTTCGTATTACGATAACCCAAAATACGATAAATGGTTACATAATACCTGACGGTCAAATCTTCAACACTTATCAATATTACACATAAACCTATTTCGCGTCTACTGCTGCATTCTACGTGTTAAAATGTAACACGTTGCATTGACAAGTGCTAATTATGTAGTAACTTGCTGACCCCCGCAACGACGTGACGTCTGCGTCGCCTATCGCCCGAAGCGTGATTTTATAAAGCATTGTAGTGAGCCAACCTCAAAAGATAGACATAATATGGTATCGCGGACTTTATTTTAGATTTTTAAAAAAGGAACAATATTTTGATACATTTTTGTACCGTTTACCGAACCGTTTTCGCAGCGCATGCAATGGAATTCAAAGGGAATAATTTTCGCCCGTTTTTTTAATATATTTCATTAAAACTCTGCTGCCTCTTGGTTGTTACATGATATACATGATATACCCTATAACCTTCTTCTATAACTAGACTATCTAACAGTGAAAGAAAGATTTTTTCAAATAAAACGCATACAACCAAACAAACAAACAAACTCTTCGCCTTTATAATATTAGTGAACATGAATAGAACTTACAACGTCGTATTATGACGTCCCTGGAGCCGACAAGTGTTAGAGAAGAGACCGCGATTAGGCAAACTTACTGTACGAAGCTGACTACTTAAAGAAAATGGCTGGCAGCAGGTGGATGCGGACTGCAAGACCGGGATTTTGGGGTGGCCTTTGTTCAACAGAGGATGGCAGTAGATTGAAGTAGTATTATGACGCAATAGCAGCTGTTTTTTTTTCTTTTTAGATAATTTTTAAAGTTACATTTTATAATATAATCAAATCATTTAAAATTCCATTCCGGTTAGACGACTCTGATATTTTGATTTCGGATCTAGTGTGTGTGTGATCGAAGTGCATAGTGCATATTGCATAGTAGCTGCCCCCTGTGCATTACCCGCGGTTTTTAAATCGTACCTATATGTAATGTTCACCTTCGTCATCACGTAAACCTATTTTTTTTCTAAAATAAAAGCAGCCTAGGTTACTCGCGGTAATATTATCTATTCAACGCCATCTAGTCCCAAGCTAAGCAGAGCTTGTGTTATGGGTTTTTTTTTGCAAACACATACATATTATACATAGAAAACACCCAAACTCCGAAACAAATATTTGTAGATCATACAAACATTTGGTCCGACCCGGGAATCGAACCCGAGACCTCATGATCAGCAGTCGCACTCGCCAACCGCGAGACCAACGAGGCAGTGTGGCTATAGGCATTTATATGTAAATACTCGTAATTACATAATGGTTCATAACCAGTTTTGGAGGTTTGCCCGCGTTCCAAAGTGAAACCATACACGGGTACAGTTTGCGTTTGACCCGATTGTTGTTGCAACAACACTATATTGACTGTTGTTTACAAGAATTGTTGATGAAGTATCATCTACCAGCTGCACACCATGGGATTACCCGCGCTTTATGTTTCATTTCATTGCTCATTTAACTGGAAAACTACATATATTATTATATTTTTTTTTTATTTATTTATTTATTATTATTCGGGATAAAAATTTACCTATAATGTGCAAATGGAGTGTCAGTTACCTTTACATCAAATTTTTAACCAACTTCAAAATAGGAGGTGGTTATCAATTCGATTGTATTTTTTTCTTTTTATGTTTGTTACCTCATAACTTTCGACTGGGTGAACCGATTTTGTTCATTCTTTTTTATTTCAAAGTTAGTGCTTCCCGTGTGGTCCCATATCAATTTAGTCCAGATTGAAGTCGGATTCCTTTTTGTTAAAATTTGTGATTATAACAAAATTTGTCCAGTCGCTTGGGCTTGAAATATTAATAGACATACACTCTACAAGCAACGTTGCCTTTACAATATTAGAGCTATAGATAAATAATATGTGCCTCACGATGTCTACACAACTAAGGTTGACTGGTAGAGAATGCCCTGGGCATTAAGTCCACCGATTTACAAAAGTGCATAAGGATTTAAATAACTAAACCAGTTAACTGAAGTGCGAGCAGTACGTCCCTTGTAGGTAGGTTACTTGGGTTGTGAAGATCTGATGTCAGTCACTCCAAGTCTTCTTCGTCTGGCCTTTTCCCGTTTCTAATCCGGGTCGGCTCTCTTTATCCTTCTTCTCCAGAGATATCTGTTCGTCGTCATCATCATCGTATCACGTCTGTCGTCGGTTGTCACAGGGTCCACTTTCTCTTCTCCGAGGTCCTTGCTGATGGTCGACATCCATGTAGCTCGGGGTCTGCCACGGCCTCTTGGTCCCGACTCCAGTTTCAGCACTTTCTTGGTCATGTGTTCGTCAGGACGACGCATGACGTGACCGTACCACCTCAAACGCGTCTCTTTGAGTTTCTCCGTTATTGGTCTCACTGGCAGTCACTCCAAGTGAAAATTCAATATTTTTTCCAAAAAAACTAAAGGTACTTAAACACGACAATGTTTTACCGTAGCCACGCACAGAAAACAGGTGTGAAACAGCGCTTGCGCTGTGTTTCACTGAGTGAGTGAGGAAACCGGAGGCCCATACCCCAATCCCTTCCCCCATCCCCTCCCCTCATCCCTCTCCCCATCCTCCAAAGGCAGTTAACGCACTTGTAGAGCTTCTGGTGTTGCGAGTGTCCATGGACGGCGGTAATCGCTTACCATCAGGCAATACGTCTGCTCGTTTGCCCCGTATTCCATTAAATAAATATTACTGTGGTTTATGACTTTATATTTCTTACTCTCTGCATTTAATGATCACTTGACTATGGCTTTTTCATCGACGAAAATTTTTAAGCTTTCACACTGAATCTATAATTATACCATTAGTATTTCTTCCTAATACCACCATGATTACTTGATTACATGGACAAAAGAATCAGTCGGTAATTTGATTACCCACTAAAACGTATCTTTTATTCGAGTATTATATAATGGAGCATACAATGTAGGCAATTAAATTAGTAGTAAATTACACAAATAAATAATGAGGCCATTAAACCTTCGATGTATTATAATGACACCCGCTCTCTGTTGGGTAAAAGCTCTGTGACAGTGTGGTACAAGTAACAAGATTTAAGCGAATGATTATAATATAAATAATATTAAATAATATTATTGCCTATGAGCTGTCAAAAATTTCAAAATATAATTTGGCTTTAAGTCGAGTTTATACACAGAATATATCACAAAAACCAGTCAATCTTTCAAGTCAAGTTATATATGTACATACTTAAACTACTATATGTATTACACAATAAAATGCTCACGATGATGAATGTAAAAGAAAATATAATAATAAAACAATTAAAGTTACTTGTGGTTTCAAAATAAACTACAAAAATATTAATAAACATGTTAACTAAGAAATTGTAATCAAATGGACTCTGGAAGGTTCAGTGTGTCGAGATTATTTTTATTCATTTTGAATTATTAAGATGAGGTGAGATGGTCAAATATAAAAGCTGGTCTCCAGCATCACCCACGTGGAAAATTAGCAATACTACAAAAAAAAACCATTCATTAATAAGTTAAATTACATTTCGTAATATCGTCTGTCACTTAAGCCGTCGACCGCTAAGTAATGTAAGTTGCGAATGCCCATTTGCTTTCGTAATCGCTTCACCAACGACTTCTGTCCAAACTGGGACATACCAGCATATATTGTCACAATTTAAAAGTTCTAGAATGATCAATTAATCTACTAAAAGCTTTCTACACATAAATCATGCCTGTCTTAAGTCATATCTCAATCATTTCATTCAGATTACTTTTGGGTGTGCCACTGGGATGTAACCTAGGGCCGCAAGATCATTATGGAATAGTTATTTATGTTTTGTTAGATACTTAGTTATTTTATTTGTATATAATATACTAGCTTTTGCCCGCGACTCCGTACACACGAAGAGAGTAGGAGTAGTAATAGAATAAAGAGTAGGCTATGGCCTTCCTTTATTTAAATTATATAATTAAAAAATAAACATATATGTATTTGTATCAGTTGTCTAGTACCCATAACACAAGCTCTGCTTAGCTTGGGACTAGATGGCGTAGGGTGTTACATGTCCGAAATATTTATTTATGAATCGGTGCATCTATTACTTTTGATTTTATAATATTAGTATGGATTCTCACGCTTGTTCGTAGTCTTTCTTTGTAAACTAGAAAATACAGTTATAGTCATATACTTTAAAAGTGATATAAATTTTTCCTTTACAATTTGCAATCAATACGGTTATAAAAACCAGTCTTCATAAACCAAAGATAATCTTAATATTCAATTAAACATAAAATTACATTAAATTACGCAATCGCTTACAACACTCATACTAAAGTAAAGCATCATTCACATCTTTTTTATACATAATTATCAAATTAACATCTGAGTTCTGGACTTCAGGATTGCACTGTTTATGCCATGATGCTGAATATAAAATCCAACTTCTATAGTTCAGTAATTCAAATAGGACGATTGTTACAGTATAATAGTACTTGAAGAAGTTCATTCTCTACAGGGGTGTTTACTATTTTCCACACAGGAGGAAGCCATCTACAAACCGTAGTTGGCCGTACACTTAGTTCCCCGGCACCTAGTACCCGAGATGGCGTGCGGTTTTAGTCGGTTCGAGTCCGACATGCTACCAAGAGGTGGTATCCGAGGGGATGTCAGCACGGAAAAAAAGCAAAGGGGTGTTTACTACAAAACGATTAATTGCAAAGAATTGTGGAATTCATGTTTATTTAAGGAAGTGTATTTGTGGAAGTCTTGTGGTGGCGAATTTAGATTATGGAGTATCACCACCTTTATCCCATGGATGTCGTAAAGGCGGTTAAAGACACAAACTACGTAGTACAACAATACTTCAAAGAGAAGGAAAACTTGTTAAAAACCCCTTTTACCAACCCATCTGGCAATATTATATTCCCAACTCCTCCAGTTTTTCTTCTGATTAAGTTCGTTGCGGGTTCCAAGATAGTTAAATTTTTCCTGGGACTTCTCGAGTGTCATAACTCGGTGTGTTCGTGGGTCACTGCTGTTGATCCTGGTGGGCGTGTGAGGGGATTAGACCCAAAAAATTAACCATCTGGCCATTGTGGTACAGTAGGCCAAAACCAGTCCAGGCCAGTCTGTTAAAGGTTGTATATAACGGCTGTGATAACTGGATGATGATGGTTTTCAGGAATACTAATTCCTTGTGATTAAGAGTCATGAATTTTTTTTAGCTTTCTAAATATGTACTATAAACTAAATAATTGTAATCTTCTTAAATGGCTTATAGTATTTTTTTTGTTGCAGGATTGCTGGTACAAAATGAGGAATAGAACAAAGCTATTGCTGATGTGAAGACCAGAGAGGTTCACGTACAATAACACCACCAGGTAAATTTATCAGAACATCAAACCGCTTGTTATGTTATTTTAAACGGGATCTTTACAACGTTAATATTCGTAAATCGGTTTATAAATTTCGGCTGTGATTCAAACAAACAATTTACTTATCAGTTTAATGGAAATTCATTCAATTCTTTCAATGTACGTGATCAGTGTCATGAAATGCTCTGATAAATTAGAACGAAGAAGGTAGCCAATGCTGGATTTTATAACTTGATTAGAAAAAAAATTCTTCGTTTTAGCCTTTTGGATAATATGTATCATAACGCAAGTTGAAGTACAATATTTGAACAAAAACAAATCAAGTAGTTTGAAGGATTTGTATGAATTAAAATTTGTATTGCATACGTTCATTTCCTTCTTATCTTTTTTAACAGAATTGTTTTTTTTTTCGTCAATACATCCTCTAATTTAGGGTTTTTTACATAGAGTTTTAAATTGAAAGTCATTATTCGTATGTTTTAGTAAATTTTTCTTAATTGATGTCTTAGTTGCATCAGCACTAAATGTAAATGTGGAAAATCCCCAACAACTTTGCGTCTTATTTGTCATTACAGGTTACTTCAACCGAATTTTGACTACATCCTTATAAATTAAACAATACAGCAAAATACTTACGTAAAGAATGACTTATTTTAAGGATGTTTTTTCAAGTAAATTTTGTATATTTTTATTTTATCAGGGCTTATTGGCATTTTACCGTTTTATTTTTACTTATTTTAGAAAATCGTGTGGCGAAATATCTTCTGAAATCAGCCAAATATTCATATGTGTATCATGTTGAAGTTTTTCATGAAGGAACATATACATATCTAAATTATTTGGAGAGCAAAGAGACTTTCATGACTAACTTTCAAATTTCAAAGACATCTAAGATACAAGATAAAGCTTATAAAATATATGTTATTAATTCATAATGCAGCAATGTGTCTTTATTTATAAAATTATTCATTCTGCATTTAAATCAAGGTTAAAAATATTTTAAGCAATGTTATAAATAATCTCTGTTTCATGATTCAGGAAATAATATTTAATAGTCTGTTTTCTTGTAATTAATTTATTTGAAAACCGAAATATCTTGTTATAGTTTTTCTTTTAACACTTCATATGGCAACTCTGTAGTTTTGGCCAAACCTATAAAGGAGGTGTTTATGTCAGAGAATTTCGGTTTTCGATTCTGTTAATAAAATTGTCTAAATCTTTAATGAAAGATTAAGAATTTAGGTGTGTCTATAGAAAACTAAATATTATTTCTAGAGCTAAAATTATTTTCTAATTTTGTATAGTACGTGTGTCTGTATCAGTCGTTTGTAACAGTAGTTGCTATTTGCTATTAACTAAGACCTTTGTCACTAAGAAAGACAGTTCTCAGAAAGACAAGCTGTACCTATATTTTTTCGACCGAAATTGTTTTTGGTTCTCTAAACTCTTAAGTTTTCATTTTTTAATAACGACGACATATTCATTATTAATTTACAATTTCTGATGAAACTTTCATTTGCATACAACATACTGGCAACAAAATCGGTATTAAATCGGACAACTTTTTACAGATAAACATACCGATGATACCGAAAAGAAAACTGCCAAGTTGACGGTTACAAATAACACTTGAGGTACCAAAAGTCAGGTACCTCTGCCATATCCAATGACCGATGAAATTATCAAGTCCGATAATGCCGAAGATGGCGGTAAAGTGACCGATAGTGTAACCGATACTGTGACCGATACCAGAACCGATACCGAACCGAAGGAACCGAAAGAGAATAAACCCAGAACTGTATCGTTTAATAGAGACGTACATATCAAAAGATTCGGTGAGTCAATTTGTCGATATATCGGTCTAACTTCGGTAACATTTCTAGTACAGACTTCTTCAAGTGCACCACGATTATGACCAAATGGCAAATACGTTACAAAAAACTTGTTAAAAAAATTTGGGAGTTACAGAAATGCAAAATCTTGTAGCTAAACTTAGCAAGAATAAATAATTGAAAAAAAAAAGGAAAGTGTTTTGATTATAAAAATTAAAATGAGCACTTAACATGAGAAAATTTAAAAACTCAATTTTAATAATACATTGAAAATGCATCAATTACAGCATATACAATACAGTATATTAGTATGTTTATTTACTTTGGACCAAAATGGCGCCGACACTTCAGCTGATAATACTCTGGAGATGAACAACAAATGTCATGAATGTCATTAAACAATATTAATATATTCAATTGCAATATTTTTAGTATAACTTTACTTAACGTTTAAATTTACAGTATAACATTATCTCTTTTAAAATTCGAACGATTTGCTAATCTGATTAAAATTTGAAAGTTTGACATTCGAAATTCAAACCACATATTTTTAACAAATTCATATTTATTTTACTGTATGAAATCTAAAGGTTTTTATAAAACATTTTTAATAGATGAAACAGCAAAGGAATTAAAATATGTAGTTTCTTTTTTTATTTCAACAAAAATATCCAAGTAATAAACGCTAAATGGAAATTAATTTTACCAATTCCGTCAAATTAAATATCTGTCTAATGTGGTCGTAGTCGTTGAGTGCACGAAGTCTGTTAAAATGTGGGAACTATCGTTTAACATACTAATGTTTCATTCATCTACTACAGATGTAAAGAAATGTAAATAACAAAATAACCGTTTTCACCTTGGAACTAATACGTTCAAATTAATAAACTAATAAAAACTTCATTGTTTCCTCTTTTTTGTACGTCTATAGACAAAGCTTGTTCTCAATTTAAACCTTTTTGTATTATCTGTTTTAATTTTTTTTCTTCTTCCGTTTTGGAGGGAATGGAAGCTAAGCATGATAGTTGATCTTGCATGTTTTTTTTTAAATTGCATGCTTGGTCAAGGATAAGTACTAAATAAAACTATGTCATTATAATACTGTTTAATTATTATATAGAAACTGTTATGTATTATGTAAATATATATTGAAAAACATAACTTTTTACTCATGCAGTTATTTTTAACAAAAAACATTGAATGTTATCATTCGTATAGATAATATTCTGAACACACCCTTCCTAGCCTTTATTATTCCCAAGATTATTTGGGGTTGCTACTAGTTCAAATGGTTTACCTCAATATCAATTTTTCCACGGAGCGACTGGAATTGGAACTTCGCAATCCTGAGGACGAACCGAATTCGAAGGTAGAATTAGTTGTCAGTATATTTGAGGGGGCACTGACATCCCAATAACGATTGCCATAGATGTTCATGTTGCTTTACGTGCTGTACGATTTTACACTGAGCAGTTTTTTTTAATTTGGCAATATAATGCAACAATTCAAAAAATGGCCTCAATTTTTTTTAAGAAACTGTTTTGCTCATTTTATTAAAGAACTTAATTAATTAATTAAGTAAGATCAGAAAACATTTATTTTGATATCACTGCAGCTTATATCAATAATGTATTATAACAAAAGAAGCTTTTGCCTGCAGTTTCGCCCGCGTCCTTCTCCAATGTCCAATCTATCTATATACCGAAATTCATCCAAATTGAATTAGCGGTTTGGCCGTGAAAGTGTGATAAACAGACAGAGAGTATTACTTTATTGAGAAATTGTAATATCGGTATGAATCTGCGATAGATTTTTGCTTTTAAATTAAGTCTATTGAGAAGTCTGTGGCATCGAATTGAATCACTTCTGAGGATGACCGATTTCGTTGAAACTAGATTGAAGCATATATGTCTAGGTTAAGACCTTACTTAAAATTCAGTTGGCCGAGGTCACAGAGGATATTGTTGTAAGAACATATGGCCAATCGCATTCCTAATGTAGTATGTGTATTCAGTTGTTGATAATTGTACTTATGGACAATTTATTTAGTTGAAAATGAAAAAAGACTCCTTAAAAGATTGAACTTAAAAAAATCGAACGAATCTTCTGAATATAGGCCTTGCCCCATATGAGCCATAGCCCTTCCGGGTCCAATGCCCCTATACACATGAATATCAGGTCATAAGTTTATCTGATTGAGGTCCTACATTTCAATTGCCTATTCACGGTCTTCATTCTACTACTCTCTATGTAGATACATAAATTCCAGAGGCTCCAAAAAAGATGTTGCCAGCATATTATTATCAATCCAGCATGCTAATTTGGCGAGCTGTATCGGTGACTTTGTTTCTTTTGCTACTTCAAAGAAACTAAATATAGCTTACTCCATTGCGTAATATGATCCATTAAATCATATCGTATTACCGCCTCTATCCATGTGCGAATCTCCTTTGCTATCAAACTTCAAGTTCTTGACAACTTTAATAAACCACAGACGTCCGTTTTTAGAATTTACCTAAAAACCTGCTTTGAATACCGCCGAAATCACGCAAACAAAAGCCGAAATCGTCAGGTGTTTCTCAGAAACATCGCATTAAACACGAATTATATTTGTTTATGTTTTATATAACAAAACAGCAATTAACATTTGTAGGTATATTATAAAATTATAAAACTGAAGATTTTGTTTGTTTGGTTGAACGCGCTAATCTCAGAAACTACTAGTTCAGTAAAAAAAATATTTTAGTGTTAGAGAACCTATTTATCAAGGAAGGCTATAGGCTAGTTATCTTCACGATTCGACCAAAAGGAGCAGAGTATCAATGAAATTTGCAAAAATTGCCTAATCGGGGGAAAATTAATCCTTTTGAGAGTTTCCATTACCTGCGCTTCGTAAAAGGTTAGTTTCGCACCTTTGGTTTGAAAGAATTGTTTCCCTTTAAATGTTCTTAGAAAAAGTTTATGACAGCATATAAGTTGCATACGCTAATCGGCAAATCAAAGAGACAGTCCGTATATATTTGACTAGCTTTTGCACGCGGTTTCGCTCACGCAAACTTTTATATCCTGACTTACCCCCCTATGGGCTGGAATTTCGAAAATTCCTTTCTTAGTGCACACTTGCATTATATAAAGAACCTACATGAAAAATTTGAGGATTCTAGGTTCAGCGGTTTGGGCTGTGCGTTGATACTGGGTACGTCAGTCAGTTAGTCACCTTCCTCTTTAATATATAGTTTAATATATATATATCTATCGATGATCGTGGCAAATAGTAGCCTATATGTTATTCTGATGTATAAGCTATATTACTGTAAAGTTTCATCTAAATCCCTTCAATAGTTTTTGCGTGAAGAAGTAACAAACATACACACTCACAAACTTTCGCCTTCATATATTAGTGTGATTATTTGCACAATAGTAAAAACACAGACACACACACACTCACAAATACACAAGTTTTTAAAAACGTCCTTTTTGAAGTTAGTTGTAATTCCAAAATACTAAGCATTCAAAACAATAATGACACGCAAAAACTCACACAAATATACAGTTTTTTCCTCAGTCTCAATGTCCCCATGTCCACCTACAAGGACTGATTACGTCATAATGTGTTCTTAGTACATGCGCAAGCGCCGGTATGATCCAACTCGATAAATCATCAGCTTTTTGTGTACACTAATCCGTCAGGATTTTTTGCGCGTCCTGTTAATCAAACGACAAGAACTTAAGATAGATTGATCTTCTTAAAATTGGAAATGGTCAATTTAGAACCGGATGCATTGAAATTATTATTTGTATGGGAACTAACGCGATAAATAACTATTTAAAACAACGTATAGTTACTAGATATTGTATGTTAAGTTAATATTCAGAAGCATTTCAATTTTGATTGCCTCGGTAGCGCAGTAGTGGCGTATGCGACTGCTGTGCTTTGAGATCTCGGGTTCGATTCCCGGATCGGGCCAAATGTTTATGATCTGCAAATATTTGTTTCGGAGTTTAGGTGTATGTATTCTCAAAAAAAGTATGTATTTATATCAGACTAGTCGACCCACGCAACCTAATTTGCGTCTCATATCACATTCTTCATTGGTGCTCCGTTCCTGTAGGTCTTAGCGTAATGATATACAGCCTATAACCTTCCTCGAAAAATGGGCTATGAAAGAAATTTTTTGCATGCTGCACTGTTAAATTTTCTACATTCGCAATGAGTATGGTGACCAATAGTTTTGGTGATGATCATGCTTTCTGTCGGGCAGAGTAAAATGATTTTGAGAGACTAGTAAAAAAAAAAAAGTAGCTGTGAAAGCATCTCATCACATCTATACAAATAAATACAATTGAAGTGTCTGATTGTAATGTTAAAATAACCGCGTTTTACTAAATGCATATGTATGAATACATGTATGTATGTACATATACCAAAAATGTAGAAAACATTTTTTTTGTCTGTCTGTCTGTTTGTTCCGGGTAATCTCTGGAACGGCTGGACGGATTTTGACGGGACTTTCACTGGTAGGTAGCTGATGATCCAGGTAGTAACTTAGGCTACTTGTTTTAGACTAATTTAGTCTCGCGGCGTACGACGATAACCGCGGATAACACCGCGGGGTTTAACTAGTTTTTTATATATTTGTTACTAGCTGAACCCCGCGGTGTTATCCGCTGTTATTGTTACGCATTTATTAAAAAGCGGTTTAATTTAATATTACAAATAGATACTCAAATTTTATTTATGTGTATAGATGAATCCCAAACTTTAATCAACACTAAATATTACCGAAAATAACAAAAAGCCACTTTCAAAAGTAAGCTAGAACCTTTCCTGATCATGTCACAGATATTAAACAGTTAAAAATAGTTCGGACAACTTTTTAACCACGTACGGAACCTGTTTTTTCGGCGGCCATGATGACTACAACGAATTGAATAACAAACAAAAAGTGCTACATAAACGGTAGCTGTAATACAATGTAGTTTGCGATCAATCAATTCGATACACGGATTGACTTTTAGAGAACTAGCTGCGAACCAAAATAACAAATCTGACTGAGTGACATACCCAGAGATCAACGCACAGTCCAAACCACTGAACCTAGAATCCTGAAATTTTGCATATAGGTTCTTTATATAACGTAAGTGAGCACTAAGAATGGGATTTTGGATATTCCACCCCTAAGGGGGTAAATTAGGGGATAAAAGTCTGCGTGAGCGAAGCCGCTTGTAAAAGCTTCTATATTATAATTTCTTTTGCTCGTCTCACGGGATTTTTTTGCGATAAATAATAGGGAATCCATATTGTAAACTTCCTTAATACCAAATTTTATTTCATCAAGAAAGAAAGAAGCATCTCTAGGCCGCCATGGTGTGGATCACCATGCTGCATTATTGCAATTTCTGCATTCCCAGTGGTGATCTCTTGGATTCTGCTTATGCTTTCCATGAGGCAGAGTAGATTCACTTTGGCAGGCCCATACGTAAAAAAAGCCATTTGATCGTAAAGAAGCGACAAACATAGAAAGACATATATAATAAACTTTCCAGTTTAAAATACTAGCCACCAGTATCGGCTGCACACGTGTGCAATAATCACAAATTTTAATAAAGAAAACTGACTTTAAGAACTAGATCAAATTAAAATGGGACCACACGGGAAGCACCATCTCTCAAATAAAAAAGAATCATCAAAATTTGTTCACCCAGGCGAAAGTTATGAGGTAACAAACATAAAAATAGAGTCTAATTGATGACCTTCTCCTTTTTTGAAGTCGGTTAAAAAACAAAAAACACACGTCTTTGGTGACCTTTTGAGACGCCACGTGATGCTAGCAGTCGAAAGACGAAAAATCGAATTATTATCAGTGAACGACAATGTGTCAGAACAGTAAGATATAAAATTTCATGGTGTTATCAATACAGCCTTCAACAATTATATAATTGCAGCCAATAATAGTTGTGCAAGCGAAACAAACATTTTAACTTCTTCCCTCTTTCACACAATAGTAAAAGTACCGATCTGCCCGCAGCTATTCTGACCAGTTATTACATCACACCTTGCTATATTTCTACTAGTGATGTCCCGCGAGAAACAATTGTCGATTAAATATCGATAGCTGTTACTAATCATAAATATTGTAGCGACTGCCATAACATTGGAAATACAAAAAGTCTCTGAATATACTCTTACTCTGTAAAAGACTCGGAAAACAATATATAAAAATTGCCACTAGATCCTTTAAAATAAGCAGTTTCTACCATTGTGGTAAATTGATATCCCCGTGTCCAGTGTGGAAAATAAACAATTTTATTTTATTTATTTTATTTTATATAGTACCAATTTCATTGCGTTTATATTAGAATAAAATACAACAGACTGTTTTCTTTGTTACTTAATTTTCTATTCACCATTTACAGGTTGAATATGTAGTCCAAATGAAATACAGAGTAATTTGAATCGGCTCATACATGACGATTACGTCTCATTATGCATAGTTTAATTGACAACCTGTTATTTTTGTAAATCCAACTTACCGAGTATTACCTTACATAATACCTAATAACATGTTAAGTGTTTATAAAATATTTTCAAACATAATAAAAAGAAAGATGATCTATCGATATCGACAATACATGCAAGTAGACAACACTAGCTTACATGTGAGTAGATCTTGATTGAAGATAGTGTTGTAAGCGATGGCAATTATTTTATTGGTTTATAATTATTCGTGTAACTGCCTTCCGCGCGTATCTCGTTCGATTCCCACACAACACAACATATAATGGTTTTTTCTTTTCTATTTATCATTTACAGTACCTTTGAGTGACTAAAACAATAAACTATTTAAATGACAAATCGTATCATGGTTATTATTGTTACTCTGTGAATACCTTTATCGCGTGGGAAAATCAGAGGCTAGCTACCGGATTGACATCATGGCTAAGGCTACTCACAAAATCTGTGGCTCTTGAGTTGCAGGTATCCATGGACGATGAACACATTTACATCAGGTCTAATGTTCACTTGTTTCTGTTCTGTACTTTAGAGAAAGGAGACCGCAGTGCTTAAATGTCTTACCGTAAAAGTTTTACCAAAATTTTAATTTTTATCTCCATTGTGGTAAATTGATGTCCTAGTCCCAGTAACATCTTCAACAACAGTATTGACTTACGGAGGTGACGACCGTCCTCTTTTAAATTACGCAGACTGAGCGCAGACTGAGCCATCTTTTTTATCCGAGCCTGTAACATCATTTTACCCAAAATATATTTGGGAAAAAGGAGATAATTTTTAAGGTATAGAGAGAATTTTCAAAAGAGATATTTTCAAGGGCAAATAAAGTCCTCACAGTGATCATATAACTATAATTATATGGTGACTAGCCGACCAACGCAACCTCGTTTGCGTCTTCTTTTGCCCGTAGCGTGATAATTTTCCCCCGTTTTCGAAACATTTTTCATTGGTGCTCCGCTCCTATTGGTCCTAGCGTGATGATATATAGCCTATAGCCTTCCTCGATAAATGGGCTATCTAACACTGAAATATTTTTTTAAATCGGACCAGCGATTCCTGACATTAGCGTGTTCAAACAAACAAACAAACAAACAAACAAATAAACAAACAAACAAACAAACAAACAAACTCTTCAGCTTTATATATTAGTATAGATATGAAAGAAATAAAAATATGTGTGTCTATATGATCCGACACACGACTAGAATTCACGTCCCGCAGGTGGCTTGGCGCCACAAGCTTCTTCGCTTTAAGCGTTCTAGCGCTGTTTATTTTAACAGAGGTTAGATGACATAACTAATGATAGAGCGCTGGAGCGTAAGGCCTCGCTCGATTATACTGTTCACAAAATTTTTGTACCACGTACTTACTAAATATGATAATCGTTTCTCAAAGAGTAAATTTCAAAACCAATTCCAAAACGCAGAAAAAAAA
The DNA here is from genome assembly GCA_905220595.1 of Spilosoma lubricipeda. Lineage (NCBI taxonomy): Eukaryota > Metazoa > Arthropoda > Insecta > Lepidoptera > Erebidae > Spilosoma > Spilosoma lubricipeda. The sequence continues at coordinate 12,380,774 of HG992297.1, forward strand.
ATCTAAAAACTCAATACGGAATAGGAATTAAATCGTATTAAAATTTTGTGTCTTCTTAGAAAAATATTATACGTTATAAAAACTGCATAACAATACACTTCTTGAGGAAAAAAACAAAAATTAAATCTCATACTCTGACGCCATTCCAATACGCCTTTGGCGATGTATTATAGACTTATTTATATCATGCATCCGATCAAAGTTGTAAATGATCTCCATTATACAACGAAGTATCGTTTTGAGACATTGGTAATGATCACATGCATTAATTGGGTTCTTGCTTAATATATTAGACTAGCTGACCCACGCAACCTCGTTTGCGCCTTATATTGCCCGTAGCGTGATAATTTCCCCCGTTTTTGAAACAGTCTTCATTGTTGCTCCGCTCCTATTAGTAGTAGCGTGATGATATATATACCCTATAGCCTTCCTCGATAAATGGACTATCCAACACTGAAAGAATTTTTCAAATCGGACCAGCGGTTCCTGAGATTAGCGTGTTCAAACAAACAAACTCTTCAGCTTTATATATTAGTATAGATTAATGTTATTATTAACTTTACCGTCTTCTGGTGACAGTTTGAGGAAACGGAGTGTCACCACCTGTGTGTGTGTTCTATTTATCCCATGGGTATCGTAAGAGGCGACTAAGGAACAAACTAAGCAGGACCACAGGACCCTTTGCATGACCACTACAAAGAGGGAAAACTTGACACAAACCTAAGCCCTTTGACCAGAGTAGCATAAAAGGCCAAAGCCTCCTTTGTAAAGAAATGCCTAAGTCCAGCCAGTCCATGGACCAATTAAAGTTGTCGATGATGACGATTAACTTATTCTTGTAATTATGTCTTACATTAGTCACTAACCATCAGGTAACTGTAAATTATAAAAGTTAATAAAAACGCTCAAAACATTATTTCGAAATTTATTCCTATATTACAAGTAATATTGCAAATAAACACAACCTTCAAGATTATTACACATCATAAAGTTCTTAAATAAACACATTAACCTATAGAAAGAAGTGGGCCCATGTTTGCACCCTGCGGCATCCATTTGTGGCCTGCGTAGGGGGCGTGCATTCTCCAAGACGGCGCTACTCAGGCGGTCCTAAAATGGCAAGCGATGACGATATAATACACGTTAAGTCAGATTCGAAGCTGGCATTGACCTAAACGAAGTAGCCTTTTGTGGTCAATCGTGTCGAAAGCCTCAGTAAGTTCAAGATATATGTTAATCGCACGATTGCAATTTGTAATTAATCATTAGGTACTTGCAGAAAATCCAAAACGATTCGGTTCATACAGTTATGTTAACAAACTTGTTATTTCTAAAGAACTCTTCCTATAACAGCATTACATCTGTCTTGAGTGCATATGTATACAAAATCGTAGTTTCACACACCTAGTCACAATATAGACATTATGTAAACAAGTTATTATGAATTTTAATTTTATTCGTATTCTAAGTGTTGGTAATTGAATGCGTTATAATGGTACTTAGTTCTGTTATTGTCAATGAAAAGATAATGTGTATGCATATGATCTACCAAAGTTGTTTTAACTGCATAATATAATAGTGAAGGTCATGTATATGCCTATGTTGTTCTAATGTTATACAAGCATGTACTGAATCTGTTCAATATCTAAATGATCGGTAATATAATTTTTTTAGGTTCTACAGTTTTATTTTTGTTCATGAAGACGAAAGTATTGTGAATATTTTCTATTATAAATAGTAATCACATTTTCTTACACGGAGAGATTAATACAAAGAAATATACAAATAATTATTGTAAAAAGCACATAATCCTTTCATGAAAGTCGAGTAATAGTTTTGCAACGTGACGTTTATCGCGAAAGTAAGAAAAAGTAGGTGAACATTCTTTAGAAATTCATTTTTTATATTTTTATGTTTGGGCCTGCCAAAATTACTCTACTCTGTTGTTGTTGTCATATCTTGTCACCACACTCATTGCGAATGTAGACAATGCAACAAGGCAGCATGGTGACCCATGGCGAACCTGTGATACTTTCGCATCGTTGGGCCTCCGGTCTCGCACTCACCAACGAAACACGACAACACTAATGCTGTCATTTTACGTTAATCTTCTGTGTGAGGGTAGTACCGCCCCGGTCGAGCCGGCCCAACCGTGCTGAAATCAGCGTGACTCTACCACCTACAAAATTATTGATACTTGTGATTGACACTACTACATTATTGATGACACAAAATACCACCTAATTTTTATGCAAAAAGTAATAAAGCATTATTATATAATGACTAAATCAGTTAATAAAGCATAAAATTTAGTTTTAGTTAACAAATATACACTCACACTAGCCGACCCACGCAACCTCGTTTGCGTCTCCTATTATTTATTTATATATCTTTATTGTATACATAAAATGACAAAAAAAAAAAACATAACAAAAGATGATTAACAAAGGTGTATGTAACAATTGGCGGTCTTATCGCTCACAGCGATTTCTTCCAGACAACCTTAGTGTGGATATTGGGTTTTGTTATTTGAGGCAGTTTATACACCAGTAACACAATTGCGTGAATATTCAAACAATAAATAAATTTATAAAAAGAGATGCATACGTTCACATACACATATACATACATAAATACATACACATATTACATACACACACACATTAAGTATAATGAAACCGAAATTATTCATAGTGACAGATAATAATTCTTCACCAGGTTTTTAAAAACTGACAAGGTTTTAGCTTTTCGGATGGTCTCCGGCAAGCTGTTCCACAGTCTTACTGCTTGCACAGTAAAAGATTTGTCGGCAAACTGAGTGGAGTGTTGTGGCATTTTTAATTTCAAATTCTCCGATGACCTCAGGTCCTTACAATGTGTATTGCCCATAGCGTGATAATTTTCCCCCGTTATGGTAACATTCTTGGTGCTCCGCTTCTGTAGGTCTTAGCGTGATGATATATAGCCTTCCTCGATATATGGGCTATCTAACATTGAAAGAATTTTTCAAATCGGACCAGTAGTTCCAGCGATTACCGCGTTCAAACAAACAAACTCTTCAGCTTTATATATTAGTATAGATTAAACCGGTTTTATATTTAAACATCGCGACCAAGTACATTGTATAAAATTATGTATTTATACACTTCCTGCTAAATACACTGCAGTATTATTAATCAACTATGCAGTTGTATAAATAACAAATAAAATGAGTGTATTCAAATCTACATAATGTATGTATAAGTTGCTCTTATGACTACGAAAATACATTGTAATTAAACATAATATATTAAAATTGACTAGTTTTGTATATAATATGCGCATGTACATTATATATAAGCTGGCCCACGCAACCTCGTTTGCGTCTTCTATTGCCCGTAGCTTGAAAAATTTCCCCCGTTTTCGAAACATTGTTTATTGGTGCTCCACTCCTATTTACCTTAGCGTGATGATATATAACCTATACCTTTCTAGATAAATGGTCTATCTAATACTGAAATATTTTTTCGATCGGTGCAGTACTTTCTGAGATAAACAAACAAACAAACTCTTTAGCTATATATATTAGTTTAAAGTATAGATATAGGCTTCATCATCATCATTAAGTCATACCCTGACAAGAGAAGGAAATCTTAACACAAACTCTACACACCAAAGCGTCTGGCGGGCGCGGCGTACTGTACTGATCCAAACGACGCTTGCACATTTAAAACTTAAGTTAACCTTAATAATATAATAATAATATAATAACTTTATTCTCAAAAAAAAAAGATACAATAGGTTACCAATGACACACACTGAATTACACAATTAATTATGGAAAGCATGTACCTAGGCATTCAGTAAAGTGACATGCCGACCCCAAACTGAGAAAACTCGTATCTTGGGAATCGGCAGCTCATCGCTCTAAATGTCGTACAACATATTAGTCTTACAATGACAGATATATGTACACTACTATGAAGCTTCAATAATGTTATTCATAGGACAGAAGTTATTACCATTCATATAAGTTTATTCCAGTTTTTAATTTACTCCAACAGCCCAAACCAATTACAATCCCTAAAAACATCTCCAAAATTACATATCTCTTCTTAGAAGATCCTCTGTTTCATCATAACTCAGTGACTTTAACCAATTGACCAATTTATTTTTAAAATCATGTTAAACCTTTTAAACATATGATGAAATGGGGGACTTAACAAACATATATGAAACGGACACAAGAAACACTCAGACTCAGAAGATCAATTTGTTGATCCATGTAGGATTTTAATTCATAAACTTTGCGCAGTAGAATAGCGACGGCTTAAAACCAACCAGACCTACTATTTCCCAGTTTCGAACAGGTTCAGGGGTTAGTTGTGTTATTTTATAACTTCATCATTACATATTATAAAAAAAAAAGTCCTCCGCCGCGTCTGTCTGTCTGTTTGTTCCGGGTAATCTCTGGAATGGCTGGACAAAAGAAATTTTAACTACATTTTTGGTATATGTATCGTGTATAGATAAATATGCATTGATTAAAAAGCTATTATTTTAATATTACAAACAGACACTCCAATTTTATTTATTTGTATAGATTGGCTGAAATATGACCACTTTCGTATACGACGTCGGAAAAATCTTCTCGGGGTAACAACAGCTATATTCTATCTTCCGTAAAGAGCCCGTGCGAAGCCGGGGCAGGATGTTAATTTTATCGTACCGCCAGCTTTCCAACAAAAACTATTTGTAAAAGTTGTGAAAGTCTTAAAACAGCTTTTCAGAACTAACATGTTAAAATATCACTTAAAAAAATTAAGTGACAATACGTTTTTATGAATCATTTTCGCTTTCTGTGTTACATTTCGTAATATTCTGACCGCTAAGGCTACCAACCTTCCATCACACGCAATTATAAGGTAAGACTCATATTTGGGTGATCAACACGTGGGTATCAAGGTCAAATTCACCAAACATCCTACATATAAAACGTGTCACTTGGACCTTAACACCATGATAATAAACAACCTTTATTATTCCACTGATGGGAATAGACCTGTCGTTAGAAAGGAAGTTTTGCGCTACTAAACCACTGTCAGTTTGTGTCTAATTTTGCTTCTATTTGCAGTAATATCGTCCTGTGTAAGTAGTTTGCTCCCTTACAATAACTGCAAGATGAATAAGTGTGGTGAGAATCTGTATGCTTAATCTGTCAGTACTTAGCATCTATATTAACTGCCTCGTTGGCGCAGTGGTAGCGTACGCGACTGCTGTTCTTGAGGTCTCGGGTTCGATTCCCGGGTCGGATCAAATGTTTGTGTAATCTGCAAATATTTGTTTCGGAGTTTGGGTGTTTTCTATCTATAATATGTATGTATTTACAAAAAAAAGTATATAAGTATTTATATCAGTTGTCTAGTACCCATAATACAAGCTCTGCTTAGTTTGGGACTAGATGGCGTTGTGTGTTAGATGTCCGAAAAATATTTATTTATTTATATATGAATAATATGGTTGTGTTGCCAATGATCTTGACGCTTGTTAATAGAACTGTACAATAGATTTGTTTTAATGTATTTAATAGCGTTAATGAACGTACGTCGGGTTTTGTAAGTGTAAATTAAGATTGTGATGTTCAAGGAGAATTAATGATAACATTCAGTGAATGAGACGGGTCTGTTGCTTAATATTATTAGCGATCTTGACTTCTGAGACAGAAGTGACTTACACGCTACCTGTGGTAATTGCACACGAACACGACTGTCTGCATAGGGCAACCAGCAATTGCAGGTGCTCATCACTAGAAGTAGTTCACCAACACATGTACATTGGGCTTGTCATTGACAGCCGACTTAGCTGGCGACCTCACAAAGATTACGTTTGCAATAAATTAAGAAGCCTCATTGGCAAATTTTGTATATTAAAAAATAAACTTCCATATAAAGTACTGAGAATGTTATATGTAGCACTAGCTGAGTCGGTGGTCAGTTACGGGCTCAGTAGCTACGGGAGAACATACAAAACATACATGGACGATATCTATAATTTACAATTAAGACTACTTAAAATAATAGTGCCAAAACAGGTTAGACAGAGGTGTAAAGGTGATGAGCTTTTCAAATATTGTAATGTTATGAATGTTTTCAAAAGATACGAATTTAACACACTATCATTAAATTGTAAACCTGAATTGTTGATTGAAAGGACCAGACCAAATAACCTAAGAAAAATTGTACATAAAAACCAATATTTACTGCCTAAAACTAATAACTTGTACGGTGAAAGAGTAGAAGATTATTTAATTCCTACTCTGTTAAATAAAATGCCAGAGGAGATACAATCTTCCTATGTAAAGAAAGAACAACGTATCTTCCAAAATAAAATAAGAAAACACTATCTGTCGACGGCCGGAGGCCCATACCCCAAGCACTCCCTATCCCACCTCCCCCACCCCCCAAGGGCCGACAACGCCCTTGTAACGCCTCCGGTGTTGCAGGAGTCCATGGGCGGCGGAAATCACTTACCATCAGGTGATTCTGCTCGCTTGCCCCCTATTCCATAATAAAATAAAGAAACAAAAAAATTGTTAGTAACTTAATGTGTGTGTGAGTGAGTTAATTTATGTATATTAAATAGTTTAAAGCGACTCGCTGCTACCCAGATAGACCCTGTGAGGTCTTCGTGGTGCAGTTTTTATCACTGTATCTGTAAATGTATATGTATTGGAATACGATAATACTTTGTATAATACGATAACACTTTGTGTAATCCAAAAATTGATATTCTGAGTCTATGTATTAGTTTTGTGGAGGACAGGTGTGTCATGTCCCACCAACACAAAGGGAGGATCCTCCGACCAGGTGAGGTGATCATGCCTGGCGGGCCAGTGCCCAACGATTGATGTTGGGATGTTGTGTATATGATATATATGATAATCGGCGTGAGAACTTCTATTGCGCGATTCAGGATTAGTAATATTGTGTTGTACGTTACTCCGTAGTTCAGTGTATCTTCGGTAGATGGCGCTGTCATATGGTTTCTTGATGCATTGTATGTGGAAGTCGCCACAGTTTCATCAACATTTGTAAAGTCCTCCGTGACGCACGGTGTTGAATCGGTGTTTATTTGTATAGACTAGCTGACCCGCTCAACTTCGTTTGCGTCTTTCCATAAGAAATATTTTTTCCCCATTTCCCCAACATTTACGGTTGATACCCGGCTCCTATTGGTTGTAGAGTGATGTTACGTAGCCTAAAAGTTTTCTCACTAAATGGGCTATCCAACAAAAAAAGAATTAGCAAAATGGGTTGAGCCGTTCACGCGTGATGTCGTGACCAAGGCAAACAGGGATTCATTTTTATATATACAGATAGACTAGCTGAACGGTGTTACCCGCGGTCATTGGCGTACCGCGGGTAACGCCGCGGGGCGAAGCTAGTCTAAAAACAGTAGCCTAAGTTACTCCTTATATCATCAGCTACCTATCAGTAAAAGTCCCGTCAAAATCGGTCCAGCCGTTCTAGAGATTACCCGGAATGAACAGACAGACAGACAGACAGACAAAAATTGAAAAGATTGTATTGTGGTATATGTACATATACGTTTAGTAAAAAGCGGTCATTTTAATATTACAAACAGACACTCCAATTTTATTTATTTGTATGTATGTATGTATAGACAAATTAAGTACAAGTTAAAGTTATATTCACACGATCATATTTTTTGTAGTTCAAACTTGACCAGAACGGAAATGTCCAAGGTTCAATATCCACTAATGAGCGCCTCTGTTTGTATATTAATCTTCGGAATATAAACGAGTTAACACCTTTACGGAGAATGAATATACTAATATACATACAGTCACGCCTGCAAGTCTAGATGAGAAGGCAGATGCTTATTAAACGCTAAATATTGTAATAGAGTTTTTTTGCTCGATAAGCATCTTAAGAAAAGAAGAAGCTTGAGAAGCAAATGAAACATCTAATGGTAAGTGACTATGTAAATGCTAAGCAGAGTTTGTGCTATGGGTACAAGACAACTAATATATATACATATATACTTTTTTCTATACGTACGTAATATACATAGAAAGTACCAAAACTCCGAAACAAATGTTTGCAGAACATACAAACATTTAGTCCGACCCGAAGCCTCAGGCACAGCAGTCGCATACCCTGCTACTACGCCACCGAAGCAGTCTAGTCAGTAAGTACGGTGATGTACTTAAGTATTTGAAGTTGTAATTAAAATAAGTAAATAATAATTATTATTTCGGACATCCAACACACAACGCCATCTAGTCCCAAGCTAAGCAGAGCTTGTGTTATGGGTACTAGACAACTGATACAAATCCATATATCCTTTTTTTTGTAAATACGTACATATTATACATAGAAAACACCCAAACGCCGAAACAAATATTTGTAGATCATACAAACATTTGGTCCGATCCGGGAATTGTACCCGAAAGCTCATTATCAGCAGTCGCACTCGCCAACCGCGAGACCAACGAGGCAGTCATAATATCCTAAATAAAAAATCCTTTCAACTTTCGAATTCAGTTCACCTTCAGGGTTGCGGAGGTCCGATGCCAGTCTCTCCATGTAAAAAGTGATCTGTAGTGTAAAAAGGTAAAACCGTTTGAACTAGTAGCCGACCCCAAATCTTGGGAATAATAAAGGCTAGGAAGATAATGATCCTTTCCATCTTCGTCTTCATTAAACTCGTGTAAATATATTATCAAGACTAATATATTATTCAAATTGAAGTATTCTTGGTAAAGACCTTGCATTGACGAACAAGTAGATGACACCAAAGTTGTCTTCACAACTGCGCAAATACCAAACGAACTGTAGACTATGACATCACAAAGAAAAATAGTCACTGTTGATATAATACTGTAGTGTTTTTCATATTGAACATCGTCTACACACATAACATACTTGCCCTGACTCATATCAATGCAGAATCTAAACTACTGAACTACTACAGAAACTACTGAAGCTACAAATTCGATAATCTAGCAGCTGATGGTAAAAAAAGGATTTTTGGAAAAAGAAATAAAATCTATACTTCTATAAAAGCTGAAGAGTTTGTTTGTTTGAACACGCTAATCTCAGGAACCATTGGTCCGATTTGAAAAAAAGACAGTGTTAGATAGCCCATTTATCGAGGAAAGCTGTAGGCTATATATCATCACACTAAGATCTTCAGGAGCGGAGTACCAATGAAAAATGATACAAAAACGGTGGAAAATTATCACGATACGGGCAATAGGAGACGCAAACGAGGTTGCGTGTGTCGGCTAGTACTTCTATAAAAGCTGAAGAGTTTGTTTGTTTGAATACGCTAATCTCAGGAAACATTGGTCCAATTTGAAAAAAAATTTAGTGTTAGATAGCCCATTTATCGAGGAAAGCTGTAGGCTATATATCATCACGCTAAGATCTACAGGAGCGAAGCACCAATGAAAAATGATACAAAAACGGGGGAAAATTATCACGAAACGGGCAATAGGAGACGCAAACGAGATTGCATGGGTCGGCTAGTAAGGGATTAAGGTTATATAGAAGTTCTTCTTTTAAAGTTAGAAACACGAGATAAATAATAATCACATGAGCAAAGCAAGGCGGAGCTAGTTAAAACATATTTAAATATAAAAACCTAATATGAAAGATGACTTGTGGGTGAGTTTCATCTTTATATGTTGCTTGACAGAGTTTCATTTCTACTATAATTTTTCTTCTATAAATTCTGTAGCGACTTCCAAATATCGGAGGGAGAAACAGCTCCATCATTTCAAGTTTCATAGCAAAGCCCCTCCCAAATCTAAACCGTACGTTGATGAATCAGTCACTCGGGGGCAAGTAATTATATATAAATAATGTACGTACATTCAGTTATTCACCTACATTCCTTTTTATTTGGAACCATGTGAAAACGTGTTACTTATGCTTTTCTAAGCTTAAATTTATGGCGTGCGATAACCTTATATTCGGGGCGAGTTTTCGATTATTCAGAATCACGCAACGACCCTTAGAAGGAGGACAATAACCACAAATGTATAAAATCATGGCAAACGGTTACAATTTACTTCATGCCGTCTGATCCTAAGCTATGCAAAGCCTGTACTATAGTACTATAGTCAGTAAACATGCTTATATGTTTTTAAATACATACATATTATAGTAAACTAGCCGACCCACGCAACCTCGTTTGCCTCTCCTATTGCCGTAGCGTGAAAATCTACCCCCGTTTTTGTAACATTCTCAGCTCCTGTAGGTTGCGTAGGTTTGTGTGATGATATATACGGCCTATAGCCTTCCTCAATAAATGGGCTATCTAACACTGAAAGAATTTTTCAAATCGAACCAGCGGCGCTTCCTGAGATTAGCGCGATCAATCAAAACAAACAAACTAACTCTTCAGCTTTATATATTAGTATAGATAACACCCAGATACAGAACAAACCATCGCTACACATTGTAGTCACCAGATATCCGATTTCGTTTGGAATCAGTTTTATCTACATACATAAAGCATGATTTTCACCAAGCGCTTGTCATCGGAATGAATTTTACAAAATTGAAACGATATTAAACGGTATTAATAGTGTACATTACCAAATCGCTTACAGTAGCTTCTCTGTCGACGCCTTCAGCAACACGCAATCGAAGCCGAACTAAACGCCATAGGGTCACCATGCATTGTCTACATTCGTATATAGTAATCACTACTATTAGATTCTGTTCATGCTTTCCATCACACTGAGTAGAGTTACCTTGGCAGGTTCACATATATTTAAAATAAAATATAGACTTTGAAAATAGTAACCAAATTACAGACCTGCTCCATACAACTGTTACTAAGCTCGAGTTACCAGTGTTAAAAAAACTATAAATCTAAATATTACATGAAAGGTGATCGGGCAACGGCTCACAAAATGAAGATGAATGAACTCACGGGTGGCCTAAGTCGTCATATGAATATACTTGTATATACTACTTATATTAGATATTAACAATCTATACAAATAAATAAAATTGAAGTGTCTGTTTGTAATTTAAAATTTATAGTTTTTCACTAAATTTATATAAGGAACTTACATCAACAAGTTAATTTTTGGAGTTTTAATGTGTCTTTCTGTTTCTGTCTGGTTGTCGCGGCTATTCTGTGGAAAGGCTATATGTATTTTTAAACCGGACTTTCACTGGCAGATAGCTGATGATACAAGGAGTAACTTTAGCCTACTTATTTTGACTAACTTCGCCACGCGGTACTACTCCCAGTTGCTATTAATAATACTAATACCGCGGGATACAGCTAGTAAGTCTAGTAACTAAACAATATGAGTCATAACTTAAATGTCGTTGCACCAAAGGTGGAACACTTGTTTTTTTTTTATAAATGACTAGCCAAAATGACTATACCCTGCCTGGTGGAAAGCATAAGCAGAGTCCTAGAGTGCAGCATGGTGACCCACACTATGGCGGCCTAGTGATGCTTCTGCATCATTGGGTTTCCGGTCTCGCACTTACCAACGAAACACGACAGCATGAACGCTGTCATTTTACGCAGACCATCTGTGCGAGGGTAGTAACGCCCCGGTCCAACCGGCCCGTTCGTGCTGAAATCAGCGTGGCTCTACTACTTGTAATCCAGCATTGCGTCATCATCATCCTTTAATAGTCCACTACTGGACATGGGCCTCTCCTTAGCAAGGAGGTTTTGATCTTCTATACCACGCTAGCTGGACGTGGTGACTGATCTAGCCAATCCTGGCCAGGTCATTCTTTGAATGAGTGATCATCCTTTACATATCGAGAAGGGAGGGACCCTTACCTAGAGAACACGTAAAGCAGTCCATCCTGGTTGCCATACAAAGATCTAGAATCAGCCTTCATCTTTCGTTGAAGCTATTTTTAGTCAATCTCAAATAGTATTAATAATATTCGCTTTGGTTAGTCAGTGGGAGCATGGCGTCATGGTAACGGACACTTCGGCCAAGTGAACTCCTACGCAAGTTAATCACCTCCACAGCCGACAAAAGCTAACCACAGACTATATATAAATTATTTCTACTTATATTTACAACTGTTCCACATTTCATCTGATCAATGTAGTTGCGGGTTCAAAGACAGTTAAATTTTTCCTGAGACTTTTTGAGTGTCATAACTCGGTGTGTTCGTGGGTCACTGCTATTGATTCTTGTGTACAGGAGTTACAGTGACGGGCGAGTAGGCAGAATTAGTCCCATTAAAAAACAGACCATGAATTACCTAATGCTGTAGTTGTAACTTATGATCTAGTAAGACGGTCATTTAGACAAATAAAGATGTTGCGTAATTTATAAACGGGTCTGTTAGTCATCGGGGGTTTGGTTTTGACAATGACAACAAACCCAGGACAAATCTTTGTGTGTTGAGCACTGTCGTCTGTAGTAGTTTATCTGTCCAGGCTTCGCACAGAAGTCTTTGTATTCCTCGATTTTCCTATTTTATTGAATAGAGGGCAAACGAGCAGACGTATCGCCTGATGATAAGCGATTACCGCCGCCCATGGACACCCCCGCAACACCCCCGCGTTGCCAGCCTTTGGGGGATGGGAAGGAGAATGGGGGGACGGGTTGGGGTATAATTTTGGTAAATTGGGCTATTGTACGCAGTATACATACATTTATTATACAATAAAAACCTTCTTCTTAAATTATTCTTTCTATTGGTAAAAACCGTATTAAAATCCATTGGGTACTTTGGAAGATTTAAGCGTGTAGTAACATAAAGCAATTACATTTTATGCTACACTAGCCGACCCTCAACCTCGTGAGCCTCTCCTATTGCCCGTAGCGTAACTTTCCCCCGTCTTTGAAACATTCTTCATTTGTGCTCCGCTCCTATTGTTCTAAACGTGATGATATATAGCCTATAGCCTTCCTCGATAAATGTACTATCCAACACTAAAAGGATTTTTCAAATCGGACCTGCGGTTCCTGAGATTAGCGCGTTCAAACAAACAAACAAACTCTTCAGCTTTATAAAATTAGTTTAGGTATGTAAAAATATGTATGTATATGAAAATATTTAAGTATGTTTATCAGCAGATCAGTTCAGGCTCTGCGTTTTTTGGGATTAAACTACTAAGTGAAGTTATTATCAGTATTTCATAATTAGCCTTTTATAAAAACCTTCACGGAACAAAAACCGACGATTTCAAGTCGGTTAAAATGTAAGTTATGTTTACCAAAATAAGTATTAATACACACAAACAAAGCATAATCAAAGAAATCAGGTAACAAGAAACAGGTAAGACCATAATATTGAAATGGTATCAGAAGTCAGCGCTAAAAATACATGTGAGCGCAGAGTGTGACGTCACTGCCCATCATGCGCCTGCGCAGCTGCAGTGAAACCTTATTGATCGAGTTTATCGAAATATTGTTCAGCTGGTTTTTAGGGTTTCTTAAGACTATGTGGGCTCTTTCAAAATAATTCATATTATTCTAATTTTTAATTCGTAAATGATCTGTTATCATATTACGACGACAACGAAGAAAATTGATTAAAAAAAGACTTTCATTCATTGTTTTTAAAAATAAATTAAATTTGTCTAAACATCACCATCATTTCATTTTATTTTATCCAAATAAGTTCCAAATGAAATGCATCCTAACTGAAATTAAAAAGTATAAATTTAAAGAAACAGACGGCAAGAGATACGAATAGAGTATTGCCTAAAGTCGCTACGTAAATAAGTCCTTATTTCTCGTAAAGAGAAAGGAATAAAAAGAGAGTGTGTCTAGTAAAAAATCCGCAATGGTATATGTCTATTTCTTAGGGATAATCTAATCACATAATCAAATCCTAAGAAATAGACTTATACCATCGCGGATTTTTTTCTAGACATACTGTAGTCTTAAATACTGTACTCAATAGATCTATCTTGTAAAGTGCAGTCAGCGTTTGCAACGTAAGCGCAAAAAAATGTGTTTATTTACAACATCACATTAGGAACCGCTAAATTTATCAGAGTTTCTCTACTATATTATGCATGTATTATACATATAAACCTCCCTCTTGGATCACTCTATCTATTAAGGAAACCCGCATCAAAATCCGTTGTGTAGTGATTTACAGACAGACAACGGAAGCGACTTTGTTTTATACTATGTAGTGAAGTTTCTCAATGATACTAGATACTACAATATTAAATATTCAGTATTATATTTTTATTATATTTATATTAATATAAACTTTCTAGAAGTTATCATAAGGTATATTTTATTTTAACACGCATACTTTTCCGTCTACATAATATACATAAACTCTTCCAACTTATTCACTAACTTTTTCATTATGAACTAACCGCTAAAGCTAAAAATTATCATTAATTCAAAGGTATTTAGCATGTATAGCATTCGATATACGTCTATTAATGTTGATGATGATGCATCAAATGTTGCGTCAACATTAACTTCTTAAATCATCAAAAATAAAATTAATTAATTAAATTCAGCTTTAAGACGATAACTTTTAAATAACCGACAATTAATATCATTGGCTACTACCAATAAATAATAAAGAACTACAATTTTTTGCAGATAAACCGCGTGTTTCGCGAAGTGGATCATCCGAGCAACCACCATCAGTAAGAAAAGAGCCGTTCACACACCTATCGAAAGAAGAATTAATCGAAGAAGCCAACAAAGTACGAGCTCAGGCTCAGGGTATCAAGTGCACTTCTGATCAACCACCCGAGAAGTTCTTCTCCCTTCCCCACAGAAAGAAAAAGGATAACAAAATTGGAAGAAGAAACAGTGACGAAGGAAGCCCAGATAAAACTCCCCTTGGCAGATCTGTCAGTGATGTGAGTGGTAAAAGAAGGAAAGAAAGAACATCTTTATCAACGTTATTTAGAAGAGCACAGAGAACCAGGAGCCCAGATGCACCAGTAGCTGTGACAGCAAACCCTGTAGTTGTTAAAAGAAGTAAAAGTGACGTTTCGGATTTAAAATCCAACACAAGCTTGAACACACAAAACAAACCAATCCGTAAACGATCCGGAAGTGAAACTGAAGAGTTTCTAAAATCTTTGCGAAACAAAAAAACTCAGTTGTCGCCTATAATAGAAAGCTCACCAAGAGAAGATTATTTCAAAAAAACTCCTCCTCTTGATTTATATCAAAAACAAAAATCAGCACTTAAAGAGGGTAAAATTGAAGATCAAAAAATAGGTGAGAGTAAAATTATAAATCCAGTGGAAAAACCACCTAGATACAACAAAACTTCTGATAAATCTGAACCAAAAGCACCTGCTCGTTCTAAGAGAGGTAAATCGCAAGAAAAAGAACATTCTCCTCTGAAAACTAGTACACCTAAAAGAAAAGCTGAAATTAAAAAGACACTTATAGTGGATGAAATAGATTCACCTAAACCCAAAGAAGCCAATCCAGTTGAAATAAAAGATAGAATAAAAGATAGTATCCGAAAAATTGAAGAGAACGTTTATGGTGATAAAGAAATGATACACAGCAGTCAACAACCGCCAGACAAGCCACCTTTGACAAGAGGGCACACTGTAGATTACCTAGCTAGGAGGCTAAAGGAAGATCCGTGTACACAATCTCCTGTATCTCATTTGATCTCTCATACAAACGGAACTAGTACCAGTAAACCGTTTTCATATCTGAACCCTAGCGTGAGTCCTGATTCTAATACGTTTGGGAATAATACTAGTCTTGATAGAGTTCCTTCCCCAGTTAATAAAATGGAGAAGGGAGTGGTTTATGCTCATGTAATTAGAGATCATGATACAAATATCAATAGACTGAACAAACAAACAGTTCATAAAACCTATTCACCATCGAGAGAAAAATATGGCAATTTTTCAGATGAAGATGAAGGCTTAGGCTATGAAGAAAGACACAAATTTGCTAAAACTCGTATGTATGACTACGATTACAAAAGCAATAATGACACTGATACTCTAAATAATCTTGAAGTCTATAATGTCACAGATTCACCGATCAAACCTCGATTTAGAGAATATAAACTAACCAATTTTGAAGAGATTGAGCCCACTTATGCTAATGAATACCCTTCTAAAGATAAATCACCAGAATTTACCGATACGTGCAGAGGACGAGCTGACGGTATGGATACAAAAAAGAAACCACATGAACCAGAATCAGCAAGGCTCGATTTAGACTTTAATGAGTTGAGTCATAGACGTCAAATGCTAGAATCACGTCTTAATGCTCGTCGTCACGATCGTGCAATAGTTGTTGAGGAACCTGTGATAAGATATCTTCCCGAAGATCCTATTTATGAAGCAGAGAAAAGAATGCAAGCCACTGAACGGTTTGTAAATGAAACCGTTCGTTATTATCGCAACACGTTAGAAAGAGATGGTTTTGCTGAAAGCAGCGTTACGGAAGACTATAGTAAATATGATTCCGATAATAATAAAATTAAATACAACACAGAATCCAGGTTATTTCAGAAACCTCCAAAAGCTGAAGTTCACAGACGTGACTTCATAGACAGAATAGACACACAATATAAAAGCAACAAGCAAGATTTTCCTCCAGAACCAGAATACGAGCCTCCAAGCTTAGAATCTAATACTGGAAAGCCAGTTCTTACAAAGGATGAATATAAAGAAAAGAAATATAAAGTGAAAAAGCAACTCACTTCTAGTCACGATGTTCTTCAAACAGGACAAAAATATAAAGGGAAAGACGAATATTTTGGTAAAAGAAAAGGACATTATGCATCTAATCCAGAGATAGCTCAAGAGCGAGAAGAAGAGTATGCAAATCTTCCTAAATACGCTGATTCTTATCACTCTTTGCGAAGAGTGAAGAATAAAGATAGATACAGGGAAGATTTTGGTATGAGGCGTCATGATTCTGGTGATAGTAGAGAATACTACCGAGATGACAGATCTCCTCGACGATTTGAAATTGATAATCGTTTAGTTGACTCAGGAATCGAAAACGACTTTCGAAAAGACTCCAGTGGAGAAATTCATAGGACTCGCCAAAGAAGACATGAAAGTGATGATGATGTAAGAAACGTTTCAATGTTCTTGGCAAGTGAAAGGAGGCATACAGAAGACAATTATCCGAGTGAACAGATTTACGCGAATGGAGAATATCTAGCAAAGTTCAAAAACTATCACGATGAGGGCTATAGAAAGGAGTACGGAGTGAGAGACAGGGGTGCTGATGACGGGTCTCACTTCAATCAAAAACTTGAGAGATACGACAAAAGTCCAAGTAGACTTGAAGACAAAATCAGTGCGAAACCGCCTAAAGTAAAGAAGCTATCTGGACTTGAAAAGGTAAGAATATTTATTTATCTTTAACCTAGCCTCTAAAGTATCTAACGCCATCTCACGGCCGCGGTGACACTCGAGCAAGTGCGGGGCGCGGCACAGCGTGACGTTTCAGCTGCTAGTACCTAGCCCGTAGCCTAGTAGTAACCTAGCCCGTTTTGTTTAGCTGTACTGCTAGGAGCTGTTTATGAAGTGTCACATAAAATGGCTCAGACTTGTCTTGTATCACAACCAACGTGATAGAGACATACTTATCAGCTGGACCGGCTTGATGGAAAACAATTTCTTCCAACCTTTTAACGACTGTAATCAAATAATTTCTAAAATTTATATATGTGTATTTAAAAAGAGGTTATTTGCTTAATAGATGAAACAGCTATTCTCTCGCGACTCTTCAAAGAAGAGCAAGAAGGAGAAGGAACCTGTCCAGCAGAAGACTCGCACACGGGTACTCAAGAGCCCTGAACATCTTGCCAAAGACGACTCCGAATATAGAAGGTATACTCTATTTACACCATTAAGTTAAAAAACAAACGGACCCGCATACTGATTTTGATGACAAATAGAGACGATTTACACATTCCTTACAATCAATACTGCATCGATGGCGTAGTGGTAGCGTATGCCACTGCTGTCCTTGAAGTCTCGGGTTCGATTCCCGGGTCGGACCAACTGTTTGTATGATCTGCAAATATTTGTTTCGGAGTTTAGGTGTACAATATGTATTTATTTACAAAAAATAAGTATATAATATGTATTTATATCAGTTGTCTAGTACCCATAACACAAGCTCTGCTTAGATTCGGACTAGATGGCGTTGTGTGTTAGATGTCCGAAATATTTATTTATTACTAGTTGTTGCCCGCAGCTCCGCACGCGTATATGTCGGTTATCGCGGCAAATTGTTGTCTATATGTTATTCTGATGTATATACTATATTACTGTAAAGTTTTATCCAAATCTGTTCAGTAGTTTTTGCGTGAAAAAGTAACAAACATCCATCTAACCATCCATTCATCCATACTTACAAACTTTCGCGTTTATAACATTAGTATAGATTTATTTATCTTTACCAAGAAATAAAACCGAAGTGTAATAAATGCATATGAAAGTATATAGGTTACTTACGTAAAAAAAGTCATTTTTTTTAATTTTTGTTTGTCTTTATGTCGATCTGACTATCTGTCTGTTCCGGCTAAGCTCTGAAACTGCTATTTTGACCGGGACTTTCACTGGCACAAGCCAGTGAAAGTCCCGAAAGAGGCCTAATGGAGACTGGTGATGACGATGATTTATTTGCCTAGAACGTGACTAGCCTCGTAATAATACGACGTCGTGTCATGATGGGTAATTTTGACAAGTTCATGGCTTACGAATTCATGGAATACGAAACGTGACACATAAGGAAATGCAATGAAAATTATGCATCAAAATCACGACGAAACTGTTTAGTTCAAGGAAAACTCAGCAATAATCTGATAAAACTAAAGAGTTTGTATGGTCAAATGCTTCAATCTTACTGTTTTGTATTGATTCTTTTAACAATAAATAGCTCATTTATTGAAAAAACTGTAGTCTATGTCAAGCCATCAATGAAAAATAGTGTAAAGAATGGGGAACTTTTTTTCTTTTGAGAGACGCAGACAATGTTTCGTTGGTCAACGATTTAAACATAAACATGAAAGTTTACTAAAACTCGTTGATGAAAAAATACTGCAAATATTTGTTTTCATGAATATGCTACTTTCATAAATCTGCATTTTTCTCTATGAGTCAAATGCCGGTTGGCTTACGACAGCTTTCTTAGGGCAGATAGTGAACTTCCAAATATCTCTTCCAAAATTTCAAGTCTGTACGCCTAGCAGTTTAGGATCTGCGTTGATAAATCAATCAGTCAGTTCAAGTATATTATTTGCATGTCATAATCTTAAAATAAACTTCTATCCACAGGTATACAGACCCTGAACCAAGTGACATTATAGTCAAGAAAACCATTGACTATGAATGTAGAGCAGACGAGAGGAGATTCTTGAGCTCCAGGGAAGATCTAGACCGCTACAGGGGTTCCCCACGCGATATTGATCCTGAGAGAAAGTATAGAGATACAGAGTATGATGAAAGGTAAATTGAATTAGAGGCTAGAGACGAATGGAGAGCAAAAATGGTAGAGTAAAGTCACTTTAACAGATTGTAAAAAGAAATAATCAAGAATGACATTGTAACAGTTAGACGGATAAGCAATGTTACTTTTGCATTAATAAAAATACTGCCTTATGTCTACGTCTACTGCATACGTCTGTTATCGCAGTAAAAAGATAGTCCGTATTACTCGCTGATAATGTAGCTTTTTATTGGTTAAGGACCTTTTAAAGTCGGTTTAGTGCTTTGTACTTGAAATCGCAACAAAGAAATCCATACTTGCATTGATAATAATATTTTGGATTAGTGTAGATTAATATTTAACATCCATGATGATTACAAAAAATTCTAATTCATATTTTCCTCAATTTTCAATTCTGGATTTTGTATTTTCCCTTTTCATTTTATTATGTCTTCACACCTACCTATCTTTAGTCCTACATTAACGTAAGGTTGACGGTCACATAATGTTTTAGGCTTTAAGTCGACCTTTACTTTAACATACATAAGTAATCATAAATACTAATTGAAAAATGTTTTACAGTATGACAATAATATCAATAAAAACATTTCCCAGACACGACAGAACATTAAAAGGGGATAGAAGATACAAGGAGCGTATAGAAGAGAAAAGAAGGTACAACTCATCGGACAGAGAAAGTGACAGGCAGTCCAGGCCTTCGGATGGAGAGAGTGAACTTAGAAAATCCAGATATCGAGAGTCTGGGGTTCACAGTGAGCTAAGAAAATCCAGATCAAGGCCTTTGGATTCACCTGCTCTGGTAAGTAAAAGTATACCTTTCAAAAATCTAAGTTAAAAAAACATTGTCAGTAATACTAAAACTATAGTCCTTAACATAAAGCTTGATCTCTGTGGCAGTTGTCATTAATGTCATTTTAAAACTTACAAGTTACATTTTAGGTGTCTATATTTTTTTTTATAGTGGTATGCACTTTTTTGTGAGAAAACTGGCACGTGAAGAATAAAAAAAAAAGAATTGATACCAAATAAAAACGCTTGTTGATAGTTACTTCGTCGGTTTTATATCCATCTTTCACTTAGATCAAGCTATATGTTAAGGACTGCATTATTTAGTGCACATTCACCGTATTATTTGTACAATATACAATATGAATGCGGAATAGAATGCGTCTGTTATTCGCACAGACTCTCGCGCCGACCTATCCGTTAAAGGTCGAATGCTCGATCCACGAACTACTACTGGTCGCTGTCTCAGGTGAGAAACGAGTGAGATGAAGAATTATAGAGAAAGCAATGGTACATTTCTTGTTAAAGAATTTTCATACTACAGTCAAGTCACAAACTTAACACGTGATCCTACCTACCTACCTACTCTAGCAAATGCTCAAGGGATTTTCCAACTTATGTGTAATGTGTTTAAATATGCACTGCAGTTTAGATTCATTTAAGGATCAAGGCGTGATTACTTACAAATATACCTTCTTTGAACACCAAGTTTACGCATAAAGCCACGTTTAGCTTTGACACATCAATTGTTCACACATATCTATATATATCAAAATTAATCCCTATTTGCCTTGGTCACGACATCACGCGTGAACGGCTGAACCGATTGTGCTAATACTTTTTTGTTGGAAAGCCCATTTAGCGGGGAACGTTTTAGGCTATGTAACATCACTCTACAACCAATAGAAGTATCGAGCGAAAATGTTGGGAAAAAAGGGAAAAATGTACTTCTTATGGAGAGACGCAAACGAAGTTGAGCGGGTCAGCCAGTTTCTAAATAAATAGGCTGCTAGAAAACATAATTATTTATTACCAAGTACGTACGTTATAATTTTTATTAGCTGAAACAAAACAACTGATCGTGTTTTTATGAGCTGCTTAAATAAGTGTTTATGTGTTTCGTGTTAATTATTACTAACTGGACCAAATAACTAATTAAAACTGTTTACGTGTTCCCTTAAACTGGGTTTATTTTCGAATTTTTTTAACGGCAGGTGCCTCTAAGCATAAGTATGTATGTTAACACTTAACTTTTCCAACATAATTTAAACATATTGAAGTAAAGTCAGTGGGTTAAGTACGTTCGTTCCTAATACTCAACAGTGCTCCACCCGAAATACCTTGTACTCAACAGAAAATGTTTTTGAATCGAACCTCGGTCTTTAAAAAATGCGTGTCAGACGAGAAACATGAGTAGTGGTTATATTACACAACTATTTTAACCTGACGTTGAAACCGTCACTTTCAAGTAGGTACTTATTGATGGATCTCCTAACCACGGGATTATGGTTTTCTATACAAATAAATGAAATTGGAGTGTCTTTTTGTAATAGTTAAATAACCACTTTTTAATAAATGGATATGTATGTATACACGATACATGTACCAAAATAACATTTATCAATTTTTGTTTGTCTGTCTGTTTGTTCCGGATAATCTCTATAAGGACTAAACCGATTTTGACGGGACTTTTACTGGTAGCTGATGATCTAAGATGTAACTTAGACTACTTTTTTAAAACTAACTTCGACCCGCGGCGTTAACCGTGGTACGATAATAACCGCGGGTAACATCTATATCCAGGGAGTAACTTAGGCTACTTTTTTTAGACTAGCTTTGTCCCGCGGCGTTACTCGCGGTACAACAATAACCGCGGGGTCCAGCTAGTCTTTAGTAAAATCAATACAAGCATATGATAACTTTGCGTACCTAGAATGGAGATAAATAATAGTACATTGAAGTAATAGTACATCAATTCATTAGAATTAAATAAGAATGACTTTGAGTATAAGGAACTAGCTGACCCACGCAACTTCGTTTGCGCCTTATATTGCCCGTAGCATGAAAATTTCCCCCATTTTTGAAACATTCTTTATTGTTGCTCTGCTCATATTAGTAGTAGCGTGATGATATATACCCTATAGCCTTCCTCGATAAATGGACTATCTAACACCGAAAGAATTTTTCAAATCGGACCAGTGGTTCTTGAGATTAGCGTGTTCAAACAAACAAACAAACAAACTCTTCAGCTTCATATATTAGTATAGATAACAGGCGATGGGACTCTAAAACTTAAAAGAAACGAGCCAAGACAGATATGTTTGATAGGAAGCAATTGATATTGCAAAGTTGTATTCCACTAAGCGGCACGAAAACTTTTCTTGCACGTCACACTACGTAACTTACACCTAAAATCATGGTAACAGTATAGGTTTGAGCTAACAAATCCCAATATTCTAGAAAAGCAACTGTATGACGCTTCGCGACCAGAAGGCCGGCCTTTTTGTAACACAGAGAATCAGCATTGCCATTCAACGTGGTAATGCTGCCAGTCTTTTGGGAACGCTACCAGTAGGCGAAGATGTGGAGTTTTTTTGACGCTTGTATATAAATATTGTTACTGTTCTTTTAAATTAAGGTTATGTACATAAACATTTAATTAACTGTTCTTTAATATTCTAGAACATTCTAAACACATGTGTACCTATTAATTATTTGAATTGTTTGATATAGAATGCAATCAATATTATACAATCCTAGATCAATGTATTGTTTCAACATATTTGTTAGTTACAATTACAACTGTTCTAATTCTTGGTACATGCTATGAACTTACATAGTTCTATGAGTGTGACGAATTTGAAAGAAGATTTACCAGAAAAAAATGCAAATTTAAAAAAAATGGTTTACGTAAAGTTTACGAACGATAGTTTAACGTGACTACGTCGTAACAAAACATTGATCGCCGCATCTATCTCTCACAAACATTGATGTAATGGTGCGGTACGACGATAACCGCGGGTAACACCGCGGGATTCAGCTAGTATGATATAAAATGAGGGACAAGGAGCAGATGGCTCATTTAATCTATACTAATATATAAAGCTGAAGAGTTTGTTTGTTTGTTTGTTTGAACACGCTAATCTCAGGAACCGCTGGTCCGATTTGAAAAATTCTTTCGGTGTTGGATAGTCCATTTACCGAGGAAGGCTATAGGGTATATGTCATCACGCTACTACTAATAGGAGCGGAGCAACTATGAAGAATGTTTCAAAAACGGGGGAAATTTTCATGCCACGGGCAATATAAGGCGCAAACGAAGTTGCGTGGGTCAGCTAGTGGTATATATACATCTGCAGATAGGTTTAAGGGTTGTTTCAAGTTTTCCTTGTCTTTGGAATGCCGTTGTCATGCGTAGTTTGCTTACGACTGGTTTCAATCTATTTCTAGTTTTAACGAGAATTTTAGTCTAACCTATAAAGTGTTCAACGCCATCTTACGGTCGCGGTGACACTCTAGCAAGTCCGCAGCGCGGCGCGGCGCGATATTTCAGCTGATAAATTTAGCTTATAAAGAGTACTTACTTGTTCTTCTTTATGCAAACCAAAATAGTTTAACGTGAAAACGTCGTAACGAAACATTAATGTATGATGAAGTATATATGCGGTATTTGCGCCATAAACATTGATGAAATTTGTTGAATACAACGACGTGTAATGAGCGTAACGGGACAATGAACGTAACAGGACAATGCACGTAACATGACAATGAGCGTAACAGGGCAATGAGTCATCCTTTTTAGTGCATGCAGCCGGCGTTCATCAATTTATTCGACGCGGTCACGTCAATAATTGATCCTGAATATCACTGGAAGTATTGAATCAATCATATTGAATTGATGATATGATAAATATAAAGACTGAATCCAATTTTAACTAGAGATAGGTTATTGAAAACGGTCGTTAATGGGTGGTCACAAGGTAAAAAGCATTTAAGTTTGTATCCATTTCATAGTACAAATGCCATATTATCTTGGCTGTCCCGCTGCATCTCACAACTTATGGTACCAGGGCTACATGAAAGTGAAAGTTAAGTGACATGCCAGCTCCTACTTGATATACAAATTGGCCTATATCTTCAAGCTATTCGCCTTTACCGTAACAGTTAGGCCTATAACGCTTTGATTCATTCAATTACTATATTAGCAGTCGTTTTTTTGTTTGTTTGTGCGAAGGCTTGTGAGGTTGGATGTTTGTTTGTTTGTTAACTTGATACAAGGATAGATTATAATATATCCTTGTATCATGCTTAAAAATTAAAAACTTTATCAATAAGAAAATGTAGATATGCTATAAGAATTAAAGCAGTAAGGAAAAAAAATTTAAATTACTACAAGCTTTTCTAGAAAATTATTTTCTACTTGTTGAACCCTGTGGTGTTAACCGCGGTACAACACCAACCGCGGGTAGCATCGCGGAGCGAAGCTAGTCTAAAACACGCCTTACACCATCAGCTTTCTACCAGTGAAAATCCCTTAAAAGCAACAATAAACAGACACACAGACAGACAAAAATAACTTTTCTATGTTAACTTTCTTAACAATTTAGTGAAAAATTGTTAAATTTGAAATTAAAAAAAACCGCCACTTCAATTTTATTTTTATAGATTTTTTAATCTATATAATATAATTTATATAATTTTTAAATCTTTTGATTATTACTAGCTAAAAACTTCAAGTTTAGTTAAGTTAGAACAGTATTAGACTTTTCAATTACGCAGTATATTTTGAAGATACTCGACTTATGACTAACTTCTGCTCTCAAAAGATGCATCCTATGGTTCTTTCTCAATCTCTGTACCCTCCAACAAAGTGTAGTTATGTACACAATTTGAACTTGATCACTAAAAAGCTAGAACGTAAACACATGAAACAATCAAATAAACGTATAAAAACATAATATCGTAACTTATGTTTGTGTTCATATCATTTTCTATTTATTAAAATCTTCAATTACATTCAAATTAATATTAATATTATTACAAATTCGAAAGAGACTGTCTGTCTATCTGTTACGCTTTTATAGCTAAACCGATGAACTGAATTGGATGAATTTCAGTACAAAGATATACGCCATAATGAACCTTGAAGAATGACATAGGCTGCTCAATTTTTGTCACAATAATCGACATACACGCGGGCGGAGCCGCGGGCAAAAGCAGGTGTTTCATAAAATCGTTTTTAACATCTTATTCTAAGACAGACACGCGAAGATCGTGAGAAACCAAAATAAGTCTAACGAGTTTGTTTTTAAAAACAATTAATGCACAGTTATAAAGGCAATTACTCAAAACTAGTATTTTCATATCTCAATGTTTCATAATATTTTATGACATAAATACCTGTTCCTAGTACTAATATTAAAATAGATTATTAATTATAACGGTACTTTATCTATACATTAAGAGGTCAAGGACAAATATTGCACCCTTTTAAAAAATAAAGCGGATAAGAAAATCAAATTAGGAATTTCGTCAGTGGTACAAATGTTTCTTTTTCTTTATTTAATTTCCTTCATACCTATTCCTTGGGTATTTTAAGCGTGAATTGAGAGAGGAAACTAAACTGGACAACGACATAACAAAGAGAAGGAAAAATTGACATAAACTCTATAACAACCTGTCTCGCCAGTGTGGCATAGTAGGCCAAAACCTCATTTCTCAGGAAAGAGTCCAGCCAGTGGCATACTAAAGGTTCTTGATGACAATTTTTTTTCTATACAGATATAATGGTTGACTGGTAGACAATGCGGTAGGCATAACTCCGTCAATACACCAAATGTTCATGATACATAAATAATTCATCAACAACCCATAACCTCCCACTGCTGGGCTCGGGTCTCCTCTCAAGGGAGGGTTAAGGCCATACGTCTCCACTCTGGCCAAGTGCGGGTTGGGGACTGGCAACACAACGTTGTGGCTACGTCATGCCGTTGGATGTTTCTAAGCCGCCCAAAGGCCTCCAACTAAGCTTCACGACTGTTATCATACGATAACAGCCAGGGCCGACTGCTTGACGTGACCTCCGAATCACGGAGACGCTCATGGTAACATGTCTTTAGCGGTCACCCATCCAGGTACTGATTGTACCGTCGTTGCTTACCCTTGGTGATTGTTTCCAATCACCGAGTGCAACTGGGCTATGAGCGCCTCCATAAATATGTAAATCTTACTAATATTATAAACGCGAAAGTTTGTAAATTTGGATGGATGGATTTTTGTTACTCTTTCAAGCAAAAACTACTGAACGAATAACAGAATAACACATAGACTACTATTTGCCGCGATAACCGACATATGCGCGGGCGGAGCCGCGGGCAACAACTAGTACATATTTATAAAGACATTGATTGAAACATGAACTAAAACAATCGAGCGGTCACAACCTGGAACTCACTACCGGCATACGTGTTTCCTTCCCACTATGATCCCGGGTCCTTTAAGCGGGGCGTGAAAAAGCATCTCACCAAGCCGCCATAGTGCGGGTCACCATGCTGCTTTGTGCTTATTCGCAATGAGGATGGTGACCACCACTCTTGGATTCTACCCATGCTTTCCATCAGGCAGGGCAGAGTCATTTTGGCAGCTCACTATAAAAAAAAAAAAAAAAAAAAAAGTAGGACAAAATCGGATTGAGCACATGCAACGTCATAATCTGACATTAACATTGCAGTGTCATTTAAAGTTCACGGGAACTTCATACGCGGACGATATAATGCGCATACGAAGGTACACTCGTCCACATAATTATGTAGTTTCATATCACATTTATTAAAAACCCGGTTTTGAAGGTAATTAGGTTAATATGTCTTGAGTTATCTACTGGTTAATTACTAAATGTAACGGACCGCCGCCCATGTACACCCGCAACACTAGAGGCGTCACAAATGCGTTACCGACCTTTGGGGATGGACAGGACGATGCGGGAGGGGGTTGGAATATCCCAACCCCCTCCCATATGGGTCGCGCGTATCCACATTCACTCGGTGAAACACAGCGCAAGCGCTGTTTCACACCGGTTTCCTGTGAGGCCGTGGTATAACTCCGGTCGAGCCGGCCCATGCATGCCAAAGTGTGGCTCTACCACGGTGCAAATGTAATACCTAATGTAGCATTAATTTATCTACTTAGTAGGCATGGAGGTATGTGTATTAATGTTGTGATAATCAAGAAAGCAGTAATTCAGAAAAGTCGTTTTGAGAAAAAACGCGCAAGTTTTTCCTTATTTCTAACAAGAAAATGCTCTCCTAATTTACGTACACATAGTAAAGCTAGACATGACAACACTCGTTTCACGTACATTCGCACGATGGCGCAATGGTAGCGTATGGGACTGCTGTGCTTGAGGTCTCGCGTTCGATTCTCAGGTCAGACCAAATATTTATATGATCTGCAAATATTTGTTTTGGAGTTCGAGTGTTTTCTCTGTATTATATATGTATTTACAAAAAAAAGTATGTAACTATGTTATGTATTAATATCAGTTCTCCCATAACACAAGTTCTACTTATGTGTTTTCTTTAAATGGCGTTGTGTTTTATATGTCTGAAATATTTATCACTTATTTTGTATTATTGTTATTTCAAAATTTAAAAAATGGTAGTCATAGAAGTGAAAACTTAGAACTAAGAATGTTATTTGTAAAATTAATGTATAAAATAATAAATTTCATAATGTTTGAAGGAAATTATCAAAACCAATATTAGCATGCCGGTGACACGCTCCCATAAGATTGTCCCCTACTACTAAAATTTCGCATCGAAAATGTCATGTCAGCATGTCAGTGACGTGAACTCATAATATTTTCAACATCCAAAAATTAAAGAAGTTTTCACTTCAAAAATGTCCGAATTTAAATTACTGCCATCTCCTATCCCTCTAAATAGTAGACGTTCTAATGAAAAAAATGGACATCCTATGTCAAGCATATCTAACATTTATACATACGAGTGTACCTGATTACATCTCGATTATTCACATCGGCTCATCGATCATTTAGAATGAACATCGATTTATAACGGGCAGACACTATTTGCGTCCGACATATCTATAAATATTACTAGATACTTACGTGCATATGCAAATGTAAACCATCAAAGTGCCAAACCCGTTTTTTGAAGACTGATTTGAGTGACGCTAAAACTCAACATTTACAGTCTTTGAGCTATAGCTTGATCTCTGTGATAGATGACCACGAAAGCGACGAAATAACTTTGAACAGGCGATTTAATTTTTATCACCTAAATTTTAATTTATAGCCCAGTTGCTCTCAGTGGTTTGAAGCAATCACCGAGGGTAAGCAACGACGGTGTGGTCAGTACCTGGATGGAAGACCGCTGGTGGCATGATACTATGAGAGTCTCCGTGATTCGGAGGTCACGTTAAGCAGTTGGTCGCGGTTGTTATCATAGGATAACAGACGTGGCGCTAGGATGCCATTGGGCGGCTTGAAAACATCTTGCTAGTCCCCAACCCAGACTCAATCAGCGTAGGGATGTATGGCATTTACCCTCTCCCGAGAGGAGACCCAAGCCCAGTAGTGGGACATTAAGGGTTGTTGATTGATATTTTAATTCTTTGGATGACAATTTTATTACATAGTAACTGTTGCCCGCAGCTCCGCCCGCGTGTATGTCGATTATCGCGGCAAATAGTAGCCTATGTGTTATTCTGATGTATAAGCTTTATTACTGTAAAGTTTCATCCAAATCCGTTCATTAGTTTTTGCGTGAAGAAGTAACAAACTTTCGCCTTTATATTTTGGTGTGATAAAGTGCAATAAATTTTGAATATAAAATTGGTGTCCATTATATACCTTGTAAGTTCTAAAATGATTCTACTCATGCTTTTTATCAGACAGAGTAGAATCAGTATCACAGGCTCTACAATTAAAAATAATACTCTAAATCGATGTTTGTTATTCGAATAACTCACTATATTCATAATAACTTTGAATAAGTGGAGGCCTTGGCTGAACAGCTACCGGAAAATCTTTATAAAATAAGTAAGCTTATTGTAGGAATAATCCGTCCGTTATTAATTCCTTATTGTGCAAGTTGTATCGGCCGTCGAAGAAAGGTCACCATTAAGTCAATATTAATGTTTTAATAATTATTTCTGAATATATTTAATTATGTTTTAATAAACGCAATATTCTTTGCTGCTTGGCAAAATACTTTTGAGTTATGACATGTGATGTACAACTGTGTCATATTAAGTGTACTTCAGAATGCTAATTGTATTTTTTTTCATAGATAAATAAATATTGTCGGACATTTAACACACAACATCTTCTAGTTCCAAACTAAGCGTAGCTTCCATCATGGGTACTAGACAAGTAATATAAATACTTAGATACTTTTTTGAATACAACACATATTGTACACCCAAACTCCGAAACAAATATTTGCAGATCATACAAACCGTATGCCGTATTTGCCATAGAACCGATAACCGTTGGGGTAAACGGGTTCTTGAGTGGAGACCGCGTCTCAGCAAACGTAGTGTAGGACGTCCGCAGGCCAGATGGAGTGATGATTTGCTCAAGACGGCTGGCAGGTGCTGGATGCGAGAAGCCGAGGATCGAGCTAAGTGACGGGAAATTGGAGAGGCCTATGTCCAGCAGTGGACTGCGATAGGCTGATGATTATACAAACCTTCATTCAGACCCGGGAATCGAACCCGAGACGTCAAGAACAGCAGTCGCATACGCTACCACTGTGTCACCGAGGCAGTAAATTCTAAAAAAGAAAACGAGCGAGCGTCACATTATAATGTTTATGGTCTACATGTCGTCTGTCATCAAATTGCGCGCCTTTCTGATTGACATCATCGTCCTACTTCACAAAATCACTACATTAACAACCACAGAATATAGAAAAAAAATACATACAGTGGAACATAGAACCTCCTACTTTTTTGAGTTGGTTAAAAAGGGGTGCTGAGTGTCATTGTCATCAAGTGCTGATTTAAGCATGAACGGGCCAGCTCAGCTGGGGCAGTACTACCCTCGCATAGAAAAGCAACTTAAATTTACGCCATTTGTGCTGTTGGGTTTTGTTGGTGAGTGTGAGTCCCAATGATGCAGGAGCATCACTCATAGGGTGGGACACCTTGTAGGTTGCCACCAGGCAGAGTAGAGT
This sequence comes from Spilosoma lubricipeda, assembly GCA_905220595.1. NCBI lineage: Eukaryota > Metazoa > Arthropoda > Insecta > Lepidoptera > Erebidae > Spilosoma > Spilosoma lubricipeda. The sequence goes on from HG992297.1 coordinate 12,411,200, forward strand.
CATTATGGCAGGGTCAACGATAAAAAAAAAAATGTGCCATGTATACATACATACTTATGCATTAAGTAAAAATCGATTATTTTAATATTACAAACAGACTTATTTATTTGTATATGTATAGATGATCTTTTCAGTCATTTTCGAAACGTTAACGTCTATAGTTGTTTAGTTCCAAAACGTCATTCCTGTGTAGAAGAACCGGCAAGAAACTCCAAAAGTTATACTTTTAAGATTTCCTTGAAGGTTGCTAATGATGATGAGGTAGCCCGTTTGTTCGTCTGCTCCTCTTATATCATAAAAAATATACACATATCTATGCTAATTCATAGTGATACATAAAATTTAAAGGATTAGTATTATTAGCAACGTAATGAGGTCTTCGACCCTAGGGTCAATGCCGTTGACACAATGGTGACGTCACTGCTAAAGACGCTTCGACTCTTGCGCATGCAATACACTGAATATTAATGTTATATTGGGATTATTTTGAAACGGTTTTAGGTATTGAAGAGGGCTATAATTATAAAATTATGTATTTGAGTACTGTTATTTATGATATTGAAAGTTTTATATGAAATTGTTTATTTTTAACCGACTTGGAAAAACAGAATGTTCTCAACTCGATTCGTTTAGAACTTCTAAGGATTCAAAGGAAACCTCTCAATAAAAAGGGGATTTGATTTTTTTTTTCCCAATGAAATTTGAAGAAAAAATTGTAAGAATTTACTTACACATATGGTGATAGGTATGATACTAAACTTAACAGAGCCTGTAACTTTCATGATAGCCGGACTGCTGATAACTATACTTTAAGTTAATATTTCTAAATACATACACATTTTCTTTAAATGTATACCCAGATACCAAACAAAAGACCGTGCTCAATTGAACTCACGACCTTATAAAACGACAGTATAATAAATAATAAAATACCACACTGTTTGTGAAAATTTAGGAATGAATAAAGTTATTATTCATAATAATCTAATACCTTTAAAAGCGTCGGGGTTTTGGGGGCGATAAATTGATTTAGCTAGGGTTAATTTTTAGAAAGTTTTCCAACAAAAAATGTCGAGCAAAGCTTCGTCACCCGGGTACTGTCGTTTATTGAAGTCAATGTTACCTTTTAAAAGTTATTTTGTGTTATTTGTGTTAAGATTAGGAATTGAAATTGGTATTCAAGAATAACATAATTTTTAATCAACTCGTAAAAATAAATTAGAGACGGAGACTTACTTATTGGACCGGATCGATATATTTTGGTTACCTGATATTTTAATAAACCCATTTCAACTAATATAATTCAATATTTACATTGTCTACCTTTAGAATAACCATCCGTTGAAATCAAATAAAAGTGGTGGTTTTCATTACGCTTATTGAATAAATAATAATAATATTTTCGGACATCTAAAACATAACGTGATCTATTCCCAAACTAAGCAGAGCTTGTAGTATAAGTATGAGACAACTGATATAAATACTTACATACTTTTTTTGTAAATACATGCATATTATACATAGAAAACATCCAAACTCCGAAACAAATATTTGCAGATCATACAAGCATTTAGTAGGATCCGATAATTGAACCCGAGACCTCAAGTGCAGTAAAAAGTTTCGCTACCACTGCGCAACCGAAACAATCGGCAATTGTCGTTGATGCCAGTGTCTTGTACCTGTTCTGTGAAGGCCCCGCGAACAGGATACAAAGCACTAGAAATACAAATATTTTCTACTAGTTAAACAGGCGTATCATATCAAAACACAGTTGACATAAACAAATAGTTCCACAAGAAAACTGTATGTTTATAAAGTAGGAACGGGATTGTACCCCATATTTGAAGTGGTACGTTTAGCACGACACGGCTAATTTGATAGCTGCGGTCACAGAACCGACCTCCTTATACTTGTATGGAGAGCTTACTTTTATTCTTCAAGGAGGTTGTGGGTACATATAAGTCAATATCAAGTATTAACTGGGAATTATTAGATTTGAGTTGACCTTTGCTTGGTTTAATTTAGATTTTTAATCGACTGAAAAAGAAAGCCTCATTTCGACACATGTATACAAATAAATAAAATTGGACTGTCTGTTTGTATTATTAAAATAACCGCTATAACTAAATTCATAAGTATATATATACACGCTACATATACCAAAAATGTAGATAATTTTTTTTTGTCTGTCTGTCTTTTTGTTCCGGGTAATCTCTGAAACGGCTGGACGGATCTTGACGGGACTTTAACTGGCAGGTAGCTGATGATCCAGGGAGTAACTTAGGCTACTTTTTTTAAGACTAACTTTGTCCCGCGTCGCTACTCGCGGTACAACAATAACCGCGTATAACACCGCGGGGTTCAGCTAGCATTTACATATATTTTCTTTTTTTTAAAAGTCAACCCCAGAATAAACGGCGGGAAACTTTGCAAATATTGGCATAAATATCATCGGATGTCCAGCCTATTCTTTTGCTCCTTTTGCCTAATAGTATAAAAAAGTGGCAGGGTTTCTCTAAACAAACAAACTTGCAAGACTTGCAGGTCAAATAAGGGTATAAAGTACTAGCTGTTGCCATCGTCATCGCTCTTGTGATTATTTCTTATACTTCATGTTTCTAACTTCAAAAATGACGATTTATCATATCTATTACCACCATTCATATTTCACCTCGTTGGGAGTGAAATTTCCAAAAAGTCTTACTTAGTGGACGCTCACAACATAAAAAGTACCACTTGCCAAGATATGAAGTTTGTATCCCCAGTAATTTAAGCTATACATTATAATTATGTTGATTAATAAATCAGGAAATTCCTAGTGGCTTAGACTTCGTCGTTAAATCAGGTCAAGTAGTTTCATATGTAAAGATAAGCCCACATAATGTACTTAAGTGTTGTACTTAGTGCTTACTAGACCATTGTGTCGAATCAGAGCAAGAACTCATTACAATGGCTTCATACTTTTAGGAGGTTGAGGTTTACAGACGATGATTATGTGTGTTGCTGTTTTTTTATTTATGTTATTGTGACGATCTGCAAGAAATCCAGCATCATTAAAAGCCTTTCATAGTCAATTGCTGCACGAACTTAGACTTCTTCTTAGAGAGAAGATTTAGCCTGTTAGCCATGCTGACCAGAGGGATTGGTATAGCTTTACTTTCAAGTTTTTCTTCTCCTGCGTAGTTTGTTCAAACATTGAACATAACAAAACAGTTAAGATACAGCTTGGAAACGGGATTTAAGCGTAATATACCACGCTGCTGCGATGGATAGACGGGTTGGTATTTGGCAGAGTTTGATTCAAGTTACGAAAACCACGGAATGAATAGGTGTGGTGACACTGTATAGTTATGTTTAGGTTATGGGCCTCCGGTATCCTCACTCACTCGGTGAAACACAGCGCAAGCACTATTTTACACCGGTTTTCTGTGAGGCCGTGGTATCACTCTGGTCGAGCCGGCCCATTCTTGCCGAAGCGTGGGTCTTCCACGATAATAAAATAAAAAAAAAACATTCTACGTATAAATCTTCACCTGTAGGTTTATAGAAAAAGAATACATTAGATATTGTCAAATGGTGTATATACTTAAAAAAAGGTGTTTAAATATTCTAATAGTCGATCGAGCTATCCTTTGCTTAATTTCAAGCTAGATGGCCATGTCCGTATCTGACACATACAACGCCTGAAATATTTATTTAAAATAAACAAAAATATTAAATATCAGTAAAACAAGGTAGTAGAGCCACGCTGATTTCAGCACGAACGGGCCGGCTCGACCGGGGCGGTACTACCCTCGCACAGAAAATCAACGTAAAATGACAGCGATCATGCTGTCGTGTTTCGTTGGTGAGTGCGAGACCGGAGGCCCAATGATGCGAAAGCATCACTAGCCCGCCATGGTGTGGGTCACCATGCTGCATTGTTGCATTGTCTGCATTCGCAGTATGGTGACCATCACTCTTGGATTCTGCTTATGCTTTCCATCAGGCAGAGTAGAGTCATTATGGCAGGGTAAAACATAAAAAAAAAAAAAAAAAAAAAAAAAAAAACATAAGCCACTCAACTCCTACTTAAAATGTCATACTTAATTATAATGAAAACGTCGTACATATGCCGAAACGAATGCAAGAGCTGTAGAGGTCAGACGCCATCTGGCGCGCGTCGGCCTTGCACTTACGCATATCGCTCGATCAATGAAAAGTATCTATCTTGTTCCGGGTTTTATATGTCTGAGCAAGTTTTCTAGGCGACTTCAAGAAGGACTGAATTTGAGTGATTATTTTAAGGTCTTAACGGTATTCAGCCACGCTGATTTCAGCACAAACGTGCCGGCTCGACCGGGGCAGTACTAACCTCGCACAGAAGGTCAACCTAAAACGACTGCATTTGTGATGTCGTGTTTCGTTGGTGAGTGCGAGACCGAGGCCCAATGATGCAGAAGCATCACTAAGCCGCCATGGTGTCAGTCACCATGCTGCATTGTTGCATTGACGGCATTCTCAATGGGTATGGTGACCTCCACTCATGGATTTAGTGTCACTTTAGTCACTTTAGAGTCACTTTGGCAGGCTCATACATAAAAAGGGTCACACCGGAGAGATCACAATACCACATGCATATATTAGGTGGACTCAAAAGTTTCCAACCCCGAGGTTATATAGCCGCACTGGTTAACAAAAGTTAGTGAATGTGAAAAAATAAAATGGACTCGGATTGCATAGCAGTTCAAGCCGTTATTATTTCGCGAAGTTACTTCGCCGCTTTCTACTGAGAGTTGTATGAGCAAAATCCACAAGGAAAAACACTTTGAGTGCACTGTTGGCTATGTAGTTAAAGCGGTCGCCATGCCACTATACACTACACCAAGTGTTATGGGGTCAAATCTCAAGTCCCCGGCGACATAGGATGTATATTCCTAATACGGGGGTTGTATTATAAAGAAAAATCTTTGTATGTTCCACAAATGTTGTTCGGAGTAGTGTATAATCTATAATATATATAATATGTCGTAGTGTGTAATGTATGTTTGTAAAGTTCCCCGCAAAACTAGAATCATTTCTATTGTTTTAAAATAAAAAAGTCGTGTAAAGTCGTGGCACACCAGATAGGAACGAAGTTCCTTATAATATTTGCAACTTACAGATGGGAATATACTATTTTTTTAAATCTAACATTTTTTTTATTTAACGTTACGGACTTTTTTGCTGGCTAGGGTATACTGATGGCGCTATATGTACTAAGTTTTTGAATCTTACACTTTTTTGATTTGATGTTACGGACGCTTTTTGACGACTAGGTTACCAACGCCCCATAAGGAACTTCATTTCAAAAAAAAACAAAAGAGGAATGTGAGCCTACTGACATATAGTCTAGACGTTTCTAAGTAGATACCGATGAAATGTCTAAATGTAGTAAGAGGCATGACATAGATGTTGTCGTTTTACTTATGTATATATTTTAGATCATTACCAAGGGATGAAGCAACCCTTTCCCCTCGGCTTCAAGCATGACTGTAGGGCCTAGAAACTAGTTGGTATACGTCTATAAATGACATACCTATCTTCAACTGTGCGTGTGCACGTTCTATTCCTTGCCAGTATTTAACCTCTTTGGTAGACCCTACCCAGAAATTCCGAGCAAATCAAGATAAAAATACTTTTTTCATGAAATGTTATACTAAAATGGTTTGTGCGTAACACATAACTAAATATGGCGACATTTGGCGCCGACGATAAGTGAGGCGAGTCTTACAACTTTATATAGTACAATATATACAAATAAATAAAATTGAAGTATCTGTTTGTAATTTCACATTAACAGCTTTTCACTAAATACATATTTAGTGAAAAGCTGTTAATCTGTCTCTTACGGCAAGCTTACGGCAGAAAGCATTTTTTTTTGTTAGTCTGTCTCTTTGTTCCGGCTAATTTCTTGAACGGAACGGCTGGACCGATTTTGAAGCAACTTTCACTGGTAGAAAGTTAGTATTGACAGAAGTAACTTAGGCTACTTTTGTTTTAGAACAAAATAATTACGTTACCTGCAAACAAAATTTAGGCGCGGACACAGTTGTTATGGTCAGCTAGCTGCGACTTAGGCTTATAAGGTACTACAATATAATTATGACTAAATGACAAACTCGGTAATCATATAAATGGTTATAATATTGATTTCTTTTCATTAAGAATTTAATATGTCCTAAATAATGATTTAATATTAATACAAATAGGTAAAATAACTTTTTTTTTTTTTTTTTTTTTTTTTTTTACGTGTGGAAAAACCCCCTCGGGCCGTCACCCCGCCGGGGTTTGCGGCGGGGCGGTGTGTCGGAATCGAACCGACTAAAACCACACGGTGTGCCACTCTGCGCCTGAGAGAGGGAGAGATCCGGGAACTGCTGTAATAAGACCTCCGGACCCCTCCCGGCGCCAGCCCGCACAGATGCGGGCACCCTCCTCCTCAAACTCTCTATTTAGGCGACGTACGGCACACACGTAACGTCGCCTCCTCGCGGGCGGCCACTAATGCGGATGGAAGGGAAAACCCGTCCCGACCATCCGCGGCCACACTCAGGGCGGCATGAGGCGCAGATAGGCGCGCCTCCGCCGCCCGGTTCGCCGGCGGCGGATCGGGTCCGAGTGGAGGTCGTCCTCCCGGGCCTTCTCCGCCGCCTCCTTCTGCGAAATTACGTCTTCGCAGAAGGCTGCGACCGCGGTAAAACTGCTGTCGCTACCGGCCATGGTGCGAATGATGGCCGGTAGCGAGAGATCCCCTTTGATGACTGCAGTGAGGGCCCGGCGCTGCGACGCCCAAGCGGGGCAAATCGCCAGCGTGTGCTGGGCCGAGTCCTCACTGCAGTCGCAGTGGTGGCAGGCGGGACTCAGTTCCCTCCTGGCGACCGAGTGCAGGTACTTTCCAAAGCATCCGTGCCCGGAAAGAACCTGCGTCAGTCGGAAGGAAAGGGTCCCGTGCTGCCGCCCTGCCCACTCGAGGATGACCGGCTGGAGAGCCTCCACGGCGGCAAAGCCAGCGCGTGGAGTCTCCAGCCGGAACGACCAGCGAGCCATCGTGGCTCGACGGGCGGCTTCACGCCACTCGCGTACCTCTTCGGGCGGAGGGCGAATGCCTCTCTCCGCCCGGAATTCAGCCACCCGTCGATAAACTTCGGCGAGCACTTCCGCCTCCAAATCCCACGGAGGTGTTCCGGCCAAGGCGCACGCCGCCTCGGTGGACACCGTGCGGTATCCGCGGATGGCTCTGACCGCCAATATCCTCTGAGGCCGCCAGAGGCGGGCCTTATTGAGGGCAGTCAGAGCCGCCACCCACACCGGTGCCCCATACAGCGCCATCGACCGGACCACCCCCGTGTAGAGGAGTCGCGTTGCGACGCTGGCTCCACCCAAGTTGGGCAAAAGTCGCCCAAGGGCAGAGGCAGCGTCGACCAGCCTGGGACCAAGCTGTCGGAAGTGCTCGTCGAAGAGCCACCTACCGTCGAGGATCAGGCCCAGATACCTCATCTGGGCCCGAACCGGTACGAGGACCGAGTTGACCACTATGGAGGCGCCGGGGGGCGGCCCACGACGGGGCCCATGGAACAATAGGGCCTCCGTCTTGTCCAGGGCCAAGGTAAAATAACTTGTCGTAACTTTGATACTGACTAATCAGCCGAAACTGTTGAGGTTGCAAGCTTGAAGTCTTGGCAGCTGAGTTTTTTAAGCTGTAAGCAGTACTAAGAAATTGTAAATTTATAAATTAAGGGGTTAAAACCAAGAAGGAACAGTTTTTTTTTTAATTTTTGACTGTCTGTCGATCAATCTCTAAAACGGCTGGTAGGATTACGGCGGGACCTTTAGAAGCAGATAGCTAATCATATAAGGAGTAACTTAGTCAAGTTTTTAAAACTAGCTTTGCCACAAGACGGCTAGTACGAAATAAAAATAAGCCGGTGTAAAGTGATACCTACAGAAAAAAATAAAAATCGCGGCACACATTTTTGTAAGTTAAACCTTATGTTAATGTTAATATTATGTTAATGTAGCCAAGGACACGTATAAGGTACCAAGACAGGATTTGGTAAGTTTGTAAAACGTGATATCTCTGTACCGGAGTCGATGAACCCGCCAGAATATTTGTATAGACAACGAAACTCTATGTTTGCTGAGATAAATATGCAACACTTTGAACTTGTTATATAAATAATATTTACTGTATTTAAAACGAATTTTAACAACGTAATTTTTGTAATTGATATAGGAAGACACACATATATGCCTCAAGAGATACTTTCGGTACCCAATCCCAGATTTAAGGGGCTTTTCCCCATGGGGGTCATTGATTCGACTAAAAAATAGAGGCAAAATTATTTAATATCAGTGTCCTAAAAGGCTACGTTCATTTAATATGTATAAGTTGAGACATATTAGCCGAATTCAATCGATTTATTTATTTACTTTTTAACCGACTTCAAAAAAAGGAGGTTTCTCAATTCGACCGTATATTTTTTTTTTATGTTTGTTCGCGGATAATTTCGTCGTTTATGAACCGATTTTGATGATTCTTTTTTTAATGGAAAGGAGATATCCCAACGGTGGTACCATGATAAGGACACTAAGATCAGATGATGGCATCCAAGAGAAATCGAGTCAAACCTTGAAGTTGGTTTTATTTTTGTTAAAATTTTATTTGTTCGACCACAAAGATGAATAGTGGTATAAGTCGCCACCTCGCTGCTACCTGGTGCCCTGAGTGTTATGTGTTCGAACCCCACTTGGGATAATACTTTGTGTCATCGACACAATGTTGTTCTGAGTCTTCTTTGTGCCCGTTTTTCCCCGCGTGTATGTATTCCTAGTGCAGGAGTTGCATAATTTTATAAAAGAAACATTTACGAATTTAAATAAACTCTATAACTTCATACTTACATGGATAACAAAAAATTCAAAAGCTAAAATTTTTTATTTTTTGAATGGCGGTGCTGTGGCAATGGCAATGACCTCACCGTAGTGATGACAGAACGACAGACACGCTAATTGTTTTAATGAATGATGGGCATATCTTGACAAACTGAAATCACAATGAATATTATCAGATCATCATAGTGCTATTGAATACTTTGAGCGTTTTAATGCGAGCAAGTTTTTAAAGTATTTTTTTAACTCTCATACAGCTTACATGGCTTTTCAATTACCTAGGTATATGTATATCATAGACAAAAAGAACTTATAATTTGATTTAAAAAAAATAGATATGAGCTATATTTATCCATAGGTAATAAGTTGTTGTAAACGGGATATTTACAATGATTATTTGATGAACTGGAACATGGTGATTAATACAAAATTATTTGTCTTGTCCAAATGTCCAATCTACGCTCTCTTACGGCTCTGGCATGGCAGTCACAATCGCTTCTTTACTCTTCTTCTTCTTTGATGAAATGGCAACCAGCCGGATCTCTCGGATCAGCTATTTCTGCCAATGTCAAGTATTTATAGTCTTCAAATCATAAGTCTTCAAGTCATTAAGTATTCGTCGTGATGAAATTAATGATATAAAATATAAAAAATGTGGGTGAGATGAAATAGGGACCGTCTTCCGAAAAAACAAAAAACGATCTCCCCGTCACAATCGCTAAGCACTGAGGCTATGGATGACAAGCCTCATGGATGACAAATATCGATGTCGTAATATAACTCTTAATTTAACAAAAGCACAAGTTCTTTTCTAAAGAGGAAAGAGTCTTTAATCTTTACTCACTCGATTAACGATCAGTGAATCTTGTCTCAAGAGACATTCAATAACAATATCTGTTCTTAAAACTAGTTTTGAAATTAGATTCTTGACTGAGACGCCTTTTAAAATACGGGCCTTATGTCTTTTAATCGCTTGTGTCTCTAGCTGTCAGGATTCTAGGAATGATCACTGTTATATGAAATTAGTGTGAAGTTTTCAAAATCTAAAATAATGGCGAAGGTCATTGACAATAACCAAATCTAAATTACATTTTCATATTATAGGTTTAGATATATACGAATTACGGAGATACAATTACCAACATAACATTTGTTAGTTAGTTACCAAAATACATAACAACGTTATAAAATGAACACCTTTGGTTTTGTTTATTTTCTAAGTTCATATTTAAAAAACATACGGCAGTCAGATCAGACCTTTGAACGTTTTAGATCTACTAATGCCATCTATATTTCGAAACAACAAACTAAATTTATTGCATACTAATAAATTGAGAAATTTATTTCAGGCTGAAAGATATCGCGACAGACGCAGGTTAGCTACCCCAAGCCCAACCCCGTCTCCTCCACGTCGGCAAGTAGCTCCTTCTACGAATTCGTCAGGCAACTGGTTCAAGTCACTTGACAGACTAACCAGTAGGAAGAAAGGAAAGACAATTAAAGATGCTAAAGTAAGTTACAAGACATAGTTTAGTACAAGCTTCAGCTGCCACTTTCTCTATAAAAAAGGAGTAGGTTCTAAATTCGACAATTTTTTTTTGTTTATTACTTCAGAACTTTTAACTGGGGGAACCGATTTTGATATTTTTTTTAATTTGAAAGTTGGTGTATTCTGTGTGATTTGCTCCAGTTCTTCTTGAAACAAAATATTATTGCCGTATTGATGACGTCGAGACGATCAAATATGTACACTGTTTTCTATTTTAGACTCGAAAATATAACAAACGAACAGTCATCGTCATGTTCCTACCCTATTTAAAAAATAATTTGGGGTTGACGGACGCAATGAGTTTTCTCTTTCCATTTTCCTCTATCACTAGACAGTTCATTACTTACTTCCTTTCTAGTCATATTCTCCAGTGAGTCCATTCATTTTTATTTTGGTCGTCCTCTGCTCTTATATCTGTCAACTACCATACTACCTACATAAATCATTTTGTACATACTACTTTTTACAGACAGACAGAGTTAGATAGGCCTTTTTAATATTAACCCCAGATCCATTTAGTGAACCGTTATTTTCATCGTAAATCCCAATTGTGAGCATTCATTTTATATAAAATACTCTTACACGTGCCTATATATCAATTTGTTGGGAGTCCGGTTCATAACTATGATTAATATTATACTTCTTTTTAGATCGAAAAAGAGAGCACTTTAACAACAGAGGACGAATCTCCCAGAAAGCCTTACACGAAGCCTTCAAAACCACTGAACTCTCCGGCAAAGAACCTCCGTTTCTTCGGCGACACCGACCCGGATTCAGACGCTAATGTGAAGAGCCCTGCAGAAAAACGTTACACTACCAAACACAGCACTCTAAGAAAGACAACTTCGAATTCCAGCACAGGAATAGATGAAATTGACCACAGCGAGCTCTCACACAAGAGTTACTCCTTATCAAATCTACACAGGGAAGAGAAAAGTGAATCGCCGCACACGAAACACTACAAACGGAATCTGCAAAATATTTCCGAAATTCAAAGCAACTCGGAAACGGAAAGTCATTTTGATAGAAAGAACAACAGCAGTAAACCACCGATAAGTCCTTATGAGAGATCCAGGAGTCACAGTAGCTCAAAGACTTTAAAGGGTTCGAAGGGTGATGTGAGAAGGAGACATGAAGAACGAGGTAGCTCTTCTGAGCTCAGAGGAAGTAAACATGAACTCAATGGCACTTTAAAGTAAGTAATTTAAATGGTTTCTTTTCTTCAACTTATTCATCAAGCATATTATATGCACAGTCATGAATAGTTCACTGCTAGACTTAAGCCTGGCCGGAGAAAGAAGGTATTGCCCTTTTTTACCTCCCTTTCTAGATAGATTGATATAGGCTTTGCTTAATGTTTTCCTACTCTTTGCAGTGTTGTTTTCCAGCTTAACTTACTTCCTTAGCTGGATCTGACAACACCTAAGGGATGAATAAGCGTGGTATTATTCTTAATCTGCCACCACACGAACAGCACTGTTTTCTAAAAATATGTAGTCATGAAAAAATATTTATTTAGATTTTTTTGTATAAATCTTTGTAAAGACAATAAATGCACATTTCACACAGACACCGACGCAGAACACCCGTCACGAACTCTGGCGAGAGCAGTACCGAGGGGGACTCAAGTCACCAGTCACAGCGCAGTGTGGTCTACCTGCACGCTACCACTGGTAAGTTTCCAAAACTTGTTTAGTTTTGCGACAAGATGATTAGGAACAACTGGTTTTAAAATAATCTTAGGGACATCTGCTCTTAAAAAGCGTATACCTGAGACGTATACCTATATCACTATGCTGCTGTGTTGCAATGTCAGCATTCGCAGTTCGCAGTATGGTGACCACCACTCTTGGATTCTGTTTATGCTTTCCATCAGGCAGAGCAAAGTCATTTTGGCTGGGCCAAACATAAAAAAAAATAAGGGCCTGCAAACAACCTATTTATTTATGACTTTGTCCCTTACAGAAATTAGAGCTCCCAGACTGATCAGTTAACAAGTATAAAAGCTATGAAAGAGAAACTTCTTAACCCCTTGCACTGTCTAATTAGTATTTAGTAAACTTTTTCTAATTCGTCACATAAAAACATATTCTGTTCTTTAACAGGCTAAATATTTTTTGTTACAGTTGGTGATATCCCAGATCCAGGTCGATTATCACGAAACAGATCACGAGATGATGTATCATCAGTCAATTCGTCGAATCTTCAAGTCCGCAGCAGCACTAAAAGCTTCTCAATCTTCGCCCCGTGGACTCCCAAACATTACAACGACCAACACGACGTGCATTACGCACAACGACCAAGGAAGTCAAAGCCTAAAGAAATTGTGAAGAAGGCCTCTTCTACTAAAACGTTGACAGACGACAGACCAGCCACATTACAAAAAAATAAGTCATACAGCCAAACAACATTGACTCGACGTCCACAAAACAATAATCGACTAACTAGCTCAAGTCAAACACTCTACAAAAAACCGGACAAGAAGAACATCTCTAGAGACAGCAGAGACAACGGCAACACTACACTGAGAAAGTCAGTTGCTCGAGATGCCAAAAAAAGTCAATCGAGTGAAATCATCAATCGTGACAGTGATCGAGAAAGAATTTCTAGATCTATATCGATGCCTAAAGACAATAATAAAAAGGCTGGCTGGTTCAAATTGTCAAGTAAAAATAAAAAGCCTGAAATAAATACTAGAGTACGCTAAACACAACTAATTTTACATTCATTTTTTTGTTAATTCTTCCTTGAGGTACTATCAGTTACTTAAGAATAAATTGTAACAAAGTTTTATTTTATCTATAACAAACTAGGCCCTTAACATTTTTATAAATCACACTTTCTTCAGACTAGAAACGGAGTGCCATACTCTAGAAAGTTCTGGAAAGAGACACAGGTTTTCTCTAGTCTCTGACCTCCTGAACGCTACATAAGTTTTAAAGTTATGGTACAATATTATTTTTAGGTGTTTGTCAGTAAGTTTCTGACAAAGAATTAAAACGCAAATCTTAATTAAGTTGTTTTAAAATGCCCAATTGCTTTTCCGTCAAGCGGTGCTACTTTTTTAACTTATCTAGTAATGGTTACTACCAGTGCCATGAACCACATTAATTATTAAATTCTTTAAAATAATAATGTTACCATTTTGTAATGTAGTCATAATATAAAATGCTTTTATTACTAAAAAGATATTCAAAATATCTGTGCATATTTTAAATAGATATATTTACTTGTAAGTAATATTAGTAAGTATTCATTAATATCTAATATTTTGGAAGTAAAAATGGAGAATTCAGTTCGGAGTCGGCCATTTTGTCATACGCGGCCCGCTAAGACATCACGGTAATGTTACTAAATGCTCTTAGTGCAGAGTTAAACGATTGTAATTTGAATGATTTATGAATAAACTGTCTAATAGTACATTTGATGTTTTATTTTAGGTCTACTATATAATAACTTATTATAAAGAACCTAACTTTTCTTTATTATTCTGCCAGAATCCCAATAAAAATGCAATTATTCGATACTTTTTTATGTGCAGTCGATTCTGATTTGGCAATCACGCTAAATTGCATTGCTACGCAGCGAGTACTAAGTTTTTTAGAGACTAAAATCCATTTAATGTTGGTAATGTTTTTATGCGCTTGCCAACTTTTAATTCAAAATAATTAGAATTACATAAACAAGACAAAACTAAATGCTAGCATCTGACCTGATAGATGATAATATGTAAGCATTTATTAGTAGGATTTTAGATCATAAAAAAATAATTAGTATAACTAGGTTGTGATGTTGGAAGTAAAAACTTCTTTAGGCGTGTTGTCGTGTTAAGCATCTTTTGGGTGAACAAAAAACTTGAAACTCACGTCATCGTTACGGCATGCTTCCTCGACGATACCATTCACAAGTTATTTAGTTTTCACTCCTATCTGCAGTCCCCAAAGACTGCCCACATTTTCTTGTCATCTAACACACAACGCCATCTAGTTCCTAAGTACATGCAATATGGGTGTATGGGTAATATGGGTACTTAACTACTAGATAACTGATATTACCACATATATACTTTTTTTTAAATACATATTTATATAAATTAAACATAGGAAACACCCAAACTCTGAAACATATATTTGCAGATTATACAAACATTTGGTCCGATCCGGGAATCGAACCCGACCTCTCAAGCTCACTATTCACATACGCTAAAGCATGATACATGATTCTATGACCGAATTCCTAAATATCAAATTAGAAGGTTACAGCGCCATCTAGTATGAAGTAGCTGTTTTAATTTTTATGACCTAGTATTGACTGTCGATAATAGGTGGCATTACTGATATTATTCACAGACTTTTAACCAGCACACGTTAAATACTATAAACTACAAATTATTTGATACTTCTTACAAAATATTATTCTTAAAAAGAACATCTTTGAAAACATAATTTGATTGAAACAAAAATGTGTTTCAGATGGTATCTTTTTCACTCAACCAGCATGACATTCAAGCTAATAGGTGACTGAACTAGAGCTGTTATAAATTATAATATTTCTCTGCTTCAAACGATTATCACTGTGTTTTAAAATAATCAAACTAAAATTAAAAAGTTCCAGAGCTTATGAAATAATTTATAACGATAGTTAATTACAAATGTACAAAGGTATTTTGATGTAATCAGAATTATTTAGAACTAGTTGAACCCCGCAGTGTTACCCGCGGTTATTGTTGTACCGCGAGTAACGCCGCGGGATAAAGTTAGTATAAAAAAAGTAGCCTAAGTTACTCCCCGGATCATCAGCTACCTTCCAGTGAAAGTCCCATCAAAATCCGTCCAGCCGTTCCAGAGATTACCCGGAACAAACAGACAAACAGACAGACAGACAGACAAACATTTTTTTAACTACATTTTTGGTATATGTATCGTGTATACATACATATGCGTTAAGTAAAAAGCGGTTATTTTAATATTACAAACAGACACTCCAATTTTATTTATTTGTATAGCTGATGATCCAGGGAGTAACTTAGGCTACTTTTTTAGACTAACTTTGCCCCGCGGCGTTACTCGCGGTACAACAATAACCGCGGGTAACACCGCGGGGTTCAGCTAGTTCTACAATAAAGACAGTTATTTGAGTTATGCGTGTTGTGGTGATTAAATAATTACATAATATCTATACTAATATATACCTAAAGCTATAGAGTTTGTTTGTTTGAACACGCTAATCTCAAGAACCGCTGGTCCGATTTGAAAAATTCTTTCACTGTTAGATAGCCCATTTATCGAGGAAGGATATGATAATTTTCCCCCGTTTTTGTAACATTCTTCATTGTTGCTCCGCTCCTGTAGGTCTTAGCGTGATGATATATAGCCCTTATCCTTACTCGATAAATGGGCTATCTAACAGTGAAATAATTTTTCAAATCGGACCAGCGGTTCCTGAGATTAGCGTGTGCAAACAAACAAACAAACAAACTCTTTAATTACTAATTACTAATTTTCCCCCGTTTTTGAAACATTCTTCATTGTTGCTCCGCTCCTGTAGGTCTTAGCGTGATGATATATAGCCTATAGCCTTCCTCGATAAATGGGCTATCTAACACTGAAATATTTTTTCAAATCGGACCAGCGGTTCCTGTGATTATCGTGTCCAAACAAACAAACAAACAAACTCTTCAGCTTTATATATTAGTATAGATAAATGTCAGATTAATGGATATTTTATAGTTTCACATTTTTTATTGGCTTTTCTAGCTTTTTTAACCCCTAGTGTGGAGGAAACTGATCCTTCGCCATACTTCCCACTGTCAAGCAGTGTTCCCAACTTTCAAAAATTTCTCTCCAGAAACCCTTTTCAAAAACCCATAAAATCCCCACAATTACTAGGGATTCCCCCTAAGAAAAATCAGTAGTGTAAATGTATAAGACAAAATATTGTTTTTAACAAAAAAAAATAATTACGATGATAATTTTGATAAAACAAAAAAAGGCAAGTGTTAAAAAGTAAAAAATCTAATATTATAATTTTTAACTTAACCATTATTCATAGCTTTTTTTTTTTAATAAAATCTTTTATATTCACACTCGTAAATACAATGGAATTACTTCACCTTTCAAGTCTGAATCCCTTTCCCACGTCTTTGTATATTTTTGTAATATCAACATATATCAACAATCAACGTATTTGTAGTAAACACAAACGCAGCGTTTGGGAAGCTTCGTCGGGTTTTCTCATCGTCGACCCCACAGTGCCTAAAGACGAAAGTCTTCAATGAGTGCGTTCTACCCGTAATGACATACGGAGCCGAAACGTGGACACTTACGGTACGGCTGGTCCACTTGTTTAAAGTCGCTCAGCAGCAGTTCTTGAGTGGAGACCACGTCTCGGCAAACGTAGTGTAGAACGTCTGCAGGCCAGGTGGAGTGATGATTTGCGCACGACGACTGGCAGGAGCTGGATACGAGAAGCCGAGGATCGAACTAAGTGGCAGGAAATTGGAGAGGCCTATGTCCAGCAGTGACTGTGATAGGCTGATGATGATGATGATGATGACACCACCAATTCTTACGAGTATGTTTATAATTGTGTTAGACAACAATACAATATGCTGGAATGCGCATCGCAATTTATTCAATTCTGCACTCTTAGTAACAAGCAATCGCACTAGATAAATATATATATAATTAAATAAATTGCACTGTATAAAAATAATATGATTCGCCAGATTACATTATCCCAGGGCCTATATTATAAAGCCTTCATTTTGCTTAATTTGAAAATAATACTTGAAGTTATAAAAATCCCTAAAAAAACCCCAACCAATATAACACCCCTAAAAAAACCCCCTAAATTTGGGGGAGAAAACCCCTTAGTTGTTAACCCTGCTGTCAAGTCAGTCAACTGACACTGATAACTAGTGTTAACGTCATGCCCAATTGGGAAGACTTAAGTTATAAAAATCCCTAAAAAAACCCCAACCAATATAACACCCCTAAAAAAAAACCCCTAAATTTGGGGGAGAAAACCCCTAAGTTGGTAACCCTGCTGTCAAGTCAGTCAACTGACACTGACAACTAGTGTTAACGTCATGCCCAATTGGAAGACTTCAGTGAACTTCAGTCTTCGTTTTCGAAATGATTGTCCATTAAAATTGGTTTAGTTTCAGTGCAAAATTTAAAAAAACTTTTACTTCGTGATTCTTACCGCCAATAATAACAATGGCGCGAAGATACCGAGATGCCGCTGCAAAATTACAGCAAAATGTTCAGAAACATTTGAAGGATATGAAAGAATTATCCTCTTCGGAGGACGAGGAACCTTACGAAACGAGTGTTCTCGAAGGGGTATTTCAGAGTTATTGGAGAGGCGGTGGTGATACGTCTATGCTAAATAGAACTAAGAATCTTCTAGAAGAAGCCATCAGTGGCCGCTCTGTTACATGTCTTATATGTATAGGTTCCATTAAAAGAACAAACCCTATTTGGACCTGTGAACATTGTTTTTCGTACTTTCATTTGTCTTGCATACAAAAATGGGCGAACGATAGTATCAGCTTGCGTAGCGAAGAGAATCAAGGTCCAATTGCTGTGTGTAAACCGAAGAAAATTGAATGGTGCTGTCCAAAATGTCGACAGTCTTATAATAAAGAAGAGATCCCGCGAAAATATCGATGTTATTGCGGTAAAACTGATGATCCGCAATATCACCCGTGGCTCATACCGCACACATGTGGAGAGGTGTGTGAAAAAAGACTATCAGTAGGAGAAAACTGTAAGCATAAATGTTTGCTTCTCTGCCACCCTGGCCCCTGCCCGCCGTGCCCGCAGACTGTGAATGGAGTGTGTTATTGTGAAAAAGAACGTAAGAGAGTGAGATGTAGTGCAGCTCACTGGTCTTGTGGCAAATCTTGTAAGAAAATACTACTGTGTAAAACTCATAAATGTGAAAATGTATGCCATGAAGGTGATTGCGCTCCATGTAGCTACACCAGTGTGCAGACTTGCCAGTGCAAGGCTGAGAAAACTAAGAGACCATGTAATGATCCATTTTGGCAATGTGACAAGGTATGCAATAAATTATATAATTGCGGCTACCACAAATGTGAGAAAGTATGCCACTCAGGTGATTGTGGCTCCTGTCCTAATTCAGGTATGTCATCTTGCCCCTGTGGTGCAAACCAACGCTTTGTGCAATGCCCTGATGTCATGGAAACTTGTCTGGGTACATGTGGAAAGAAACATGATGACTGTGAACATCATTGCCCAGAAAGATGTCACAAAGGGCTATGCCCACCGTGCCAAGTCTTAATTCAGAAAAAATGCCTGTGCACAATGCATACTAGATCCTTACCGTGCAGTAAAGAATTTAAATGTGAAACTAAATGCAGAGGAACTAGGTTGTGTGGCAAACATGGTTGTGCACGGAAATGTTGTAACGGTAACTGTCCACCATGTGAGAAAATATGTGATAAACCACTTCAGTGTGGTAGACATAAATGCACGAGTATTTGTCATCGAGGACCCTGTTATCCATGTCCTCTGGAATCAAAAGTAACTTGCAGATGTAAAGAGACATATGTTACAGTCCTGTGTGGAAGAGAAAGACACACTAAACCCCCAAAATGTTCTTTGCTATGTAAACTCAAGTATAAATGTGGTCATGTAGAGGAAAACAGACACTCCTGCCACTTTGGAGAATGTCCACCTTGCAAAGCGATATGTGATAAGCAATATCCAAAGTGTGGACATCATTGCGAAGCAGTGTGCCATGAATATGTAGCTGTTGTTTTCAAACAGGTTGAAAAGCCTGCTACACCATGGGAGGTGCAACCACCAAAAACGAAAATAATGACTTTAGAGTGTCCTCCATGCATGACGCCTGTTCCTATAGTATGTTTCGGAGAACATGAGACTGACGAACAGCCTTGTCACTCTGCTACTAGAAGACCTTGTGGAAGAGAGTGTGGACGTCTACTTGCTTGCAGTAACCACAAGTGTTCCTTGCTTTGTCACCTCTATAGTCCGGTCGCTGAGTACCCAAATGTGCCGTCCAGTTGCCGACAGTGTAACCAAGAATGTTTAGTTTCACGTCCAGCAAAATGTACACACAAGTGTCCAAAGCGTGCCTGCCATCCTGGCCTTTGCCCTCCCTGTGAAGTATTAGAAAGGCTTCCTTGCCACTGTGGCATAACGGAAATATATTTACGTTGCCGTGAAATATCTGTTGCTACTGAGGAACATTTATCATGTAAGCAACAGTGTCCAAAGAATTTAGAATGTAGTCACCGCTGTCGCAATACCTGTCATTCAGGCCCTTGTGGCACCCAGATATGTACTAAAAAGACTAAGATACACTGCCCTTGTGGGAATATAAAAAAAGAAGCTCCCTGCAATGCTGTCCGTAATGGAGAAGTAAAAATACTTTGTGATGCAACATGTGAAGCTAAGAAGACTGCAGCAAAGATTGAAAGTGAGAAAGAGAAGCAGAGACTTAAAGCATTGGAAGAAGAAAAGAATAGAAAAGAGTTGGCTGAATATGAATGGAAATTGAGTGGTAAGAAGAAGAAATATAAAGAAAAGAGGGTAGTTGTTAATAAAGATGATAGGGGAATATTACAAAAATATTGGATACCAATATTATCTGTGAGTATAGCTATATTAGGGATTACTTATATGTTTTATTTATAAAGTGGTAAAGGGAATATGTGACTGTTAATTAATTATTATTTTTAAGGTTTTTTGATATCAATTATTGTGTTGAAACAACAGCTAAGTAGTTATTTATTGTAATTAGAATTGCTAGTTATGTGCAAACTACCAATGGTTTTACTTATATTATATGCCTTCTATGAGATTTAACATATTCCTAAAATACACCTAATTATCTTGCAGTGTGTGTCAGTCATTAGCAGACTAACTAGCTTCCACAGGATTGCCTTTACTAATTCCGATGTATTTTAAACTGTATTATATTGTGGATAGATCACAGAATTGGTCACAGTTCAAATAACATGATTCTAAGTCATAACATTTCACACATCATGATTAGGTCTGGCAACTGCCTGACTGTTTGTTAGTGATTTTAAACTAACCCGTCCATAAACATCTCTTTAGATGTGTCTTTACTCTAAAACCAATCAGTTAAGAAGCATACTATACCGCAAGTAGCATAAAATGTTACTGTAATACCGCATTAGCAATATTCCCCTCGATAATCTAAATGAGTATGTTAGGAGTGGGTTCCTACCAGTAGTGGATGTGGTGGCATTTGATTGACTCCAACTCTCCATTACGTTAAATACATAAAATAATTAACAATTATTTTTACGGGAATAAACATGGTGTGACCACAGCCAGTGCAACCTGGTCGAAACGTCAGACAAATCAGAGGTACGTAATACCTTTTAATAAGTGATCGCGTTAATTCCCTTGAAAATAATTTTTAATATATTATGGAACGCGAAAGTTTAAAAAAAAAAAAACAAAGTAATACTCAAATATATATACATATCTTTGATAGTATAAAATTAGGTTGCCTCCAATGTCAGTTCGCTTAGATCTTTTATGCTACTCAACGTACTTTATTGCAGTTTACAGCAATAGATACAGTGGTTAATGTCAAATTTATTGAAATTAAAGATGCTTGGTTTTATCAAGGAACTCAACCAAAATGATTTGATGACCATTAACATTGTGAACATAACTCCAGAGCTATAATCCGGGTCACAAAAAGATACCTCAAATTCAAAAATTGAGTGAGATGTTCTGCAATTCAGGCTTGGACTCCAGGTCATCTTAATACAACAGTTCATAAATTCACAATGCATTCATTGTTTTCAAGTATATATAACACTAGCAGACCCACGCAACCTCGTTTGCATCTCCTATTGTCCGTCGCGTGATAATTTTCCCCCGTTTTTGAAACATTTTTCATTGGTGCTCCTTTCCTATTGGTCTTAGCATGATGATATATAGCCTTCCTCGATAAATGGGCTATCTAACACTGAAAGAAGTTTTCAAATTGGACCAGTAATTCCTGAGATTAGCGTGTTTAAACAAACAAACAAACTCTTCAGCTTTATATATTAGTATAGATAGTGACTCTATATTAAAATAATTTTAAAGTTAAATCTAACTACTTAAGGAGGCAGTTAATAAGTTATATGTTTATCAGGACTCGCAGTAGAAAGTGTCCATAAATGTGTGAGCTTAGGAGTTCAACCGACTTCAAAAAAGGGAGGGTTCTCAATTCGACCGTATTTTTTTTTTAAGTGTGTTCGCGAATAAATTCGTCATTTAAGAACCAATTTTGATGATTATTTTTTTAATGGAAAGGGGATGTCTCAACGATGGTACCATGATAAGAACATTAATAATTATCTGATGATGGCATCCAAGAGAAATCGAGTCGTACCTTGAAGGCGGTTTTATTTTTGTTAAAATTGTACTTTTAATTGCTCGTTTTCATTGTTCTATTTGACTTAGGGGGTTACAGGCTTTCTGTATTATGGTTGACATATGCCACTAGCTGCCGTCTATAATGTTGTTTGACAAAAAAAACATCTCATTTTTGATTTTCCAAATTTCTACTCAACCATAAAACTAAACATAAATTTATGTTGGTTTTTTTTTTTAAACATTTGTTTATGTTATGTGTTAACACGCTTCTGCACATTGCATGTTACACGCACGTATCATAGGTAAGTACATGCAATGTGGAAAAGCGTGCGTCGCTGATCTTGCAACTCTCACACGCTGATTTATTATTTCCACAAAATCTTTTTTTTTTAATGATAAAAATACGACGTGATTAAAATCTCTGCTTTGGAAAGTTACATGATCTAAGGCTGAAATTTATAAAGCGTACTTTGTCTTTGCTTAGACTTACCTCACGAGTTAAGTGTGCGTTGAAATTTATAGTCATTATGCTTAGCTCAAGCTGAGCAAATGCTTAGCATTGTCTAAGTCACCGAAATCCTTGACTTAGCGATTACTCACGCGCTTGTAAAGATGGTTTGATGGTTCAAGTAGAAAAGCCGTTATCTAGTTTGAAAGCGTTGTAACAGGACTTTTGTTACAACGCTTAGGGCATTAATATAGTCTGTATAGATAAAGATAATACGACATACCTATTATTATGGGATATTTTATCTTACTTTTTTATGTATGAGCCTGCTATATTATCGTATTTTTAATGTATGGGCCTGTCCAAGTGACTACTCTCTCTGATGGAAGGCATGAGCAGAATCCAAGAAGATTTTTTTTAAGATGCTTTAAGATGTTTTAAGATGAATGAGGTTTAATACCTTGTCTTTATAAGTTAGCTGAATGAGTAGTGGCTTTCTTGATAGTTATAAGATGAAGCTGTTCTGATGATGAAGCCAAGATATTTGATAATATCAATATTTTTATTTTTTTTAATTTTATTCCATTTGACAAAGTTATTGTTGCTGTGTGTCCTATTTATTGTAATATTAGGATTGTTTGATTTTATACAAATAAAACTAGTTGATTTCAGTATAGTGTTTGCTTCTTATTCTCGCATTTGTAAAATACCTACTTGTTGACCCAGGCTTTTTCGACTCAACAGGGTGTCTTTGCATTGACTGTCGGGCAGCGGAGGCGCGCCTCATGCCGCCCTGAGTGTGGCCGCGGATGGTCGAGACGGGTTTTCCCCTCCATCTGATTTAGTGGCCACCCGCGAAGGGGCGACGTGCGCGTGTGCCGTACGTCGCCTAAATTGAGAGTTTAACAGCAGACGGTGCCCGCTTCAGTGCGGGCAGGCGCTGGGAGGGGTCCGGATGTGTTAATAACAGCAGTTCCCGGATCCCTCCCGACTCAGGCGCAGAGTGGCACATCGTGTAGGTTTAGTCGGTTCGATTCCGACACACCGCCCCTCCGCAAACCCCGGCGGGGTGGCGGCCCCAGGGGGTTTGGCAGCTAGTGTCACGCCTACTAGACATTTCTACTTATATCTTTGGTTATCACACTTAAAAAAAAAGGTTGAATTTATTTATATTACTGTAAAGTTTCATCCAAATCCGGTTAGTAGTTTTTGCGTGAAGAAGTAACAAACATACTGACTGCCTCGGTGGCGCAGTGGTAGCGTACGCGACTGCTGTTCTTGAGGTCTCGGGATCGATTCCCGGGTCGGATCAAATGTTTGTATGATCTGCAAATATTTGTTTCGGAGTTTGGGTGCTTTCTATGTATAATATGTATGCATTTACAAAAAAAAGTATATAAGTATTAATATCAGTTGTCTAGTACCCATAATACAAGCTCTGCTTAGTTTGGGACTAGATGGCGTTGTGTGTTAGATGTCCGAAATATTTATTATTATTTATTTAAAAATACACACTCACAAACTTTCGCCTTTATATATTAGTGTGATGTGATTAGTAGAATTATGATTCTATACAGATTCTTAAAATTAATAAACATTATTACGCAAGCACTTATTTTTTAGCTTCCTCACCTTTATAATGTTCTGCTCTGTCCATACCATAGATGTAGAATGCCATAGATTGGTTGTGCATTTCACTAAGCGAGACCAAAAAAGAAATGCAATCGTGTGCGAAAAATTTGCATGTGCGTGTTACAAGTGATGTGCGATGCAAAATATTTTTTTTCAATAACCTGTACCAACTGGTACAAATAAATCCACAGGCATTCAGAGCTACGTATTCAGTGTGAATAAGTACAAGAAAACTACAAAATTAGAAAGACAAATCTTTATTGATAGAATTTTTAGTTAATGCACAAAAACAAGGGATAACTGTTTAAATGTTTAATGTGTTAATTATTAAGTGATAATAATATTACGCAACATTGCTCGTTGCTATGCATGCTAAAACATAAATATTGAACCACAAAAATATTCAATCAAAAACAGCACTAAGCATGCATAGGAATTCATTTTCCTCCAAACAATATTAATGTATTATAGAAATGTCTCAAATTTTCCTTTATTGCATTACACAACTCTGCCATTTAATTCTAATAGACACATATATTTCTATAATCAGTTTAATTAATATATATTTAAGATTTAGGAGGTTTGACGAATCATCCTAAATCATCATCATCATCAGCCCATTGCAGTCCACTGCTGGACATAGGCCTCTCCCAAAGAACACCACAGAGCCCGGTCTGTTGCTTTCCGCATCCAGTCGCTGCCAGCCACTCTTTGCAATTCGTCCCGCCATCCTAAATCCTATCCTAAAATTTTTGAAATATTCCTGAAATACTTTCGACATAGAATAAGGCATTTAGCAACATTTTTTTGGAAAATTACTTTGTGCATTGAATGTTGCTGATGTTCGGAAAACTCGTTGACATTTTAAGCCTTTTTCTATTATATCTTGAGATGGATAATAGTGTGGGTACTGATGCAGAACGCAATTTTATGCACTTCTGTTTACAAAACAGTTTTCTTCAAAATGACTGCTACAAATAATTGAATGTTTTTTTGGGACCCAATCCGGTCTGTTCACCATTTTTAACCATTTTCCTTGCCTGTCTGCATTTTGAGCGAATCTGTAACCATATTAATTAACATAATTAAAATGCCAAATAGTCAGACTTCTAGGTATGTGAGGTTCCGAACAACATAAATTCACTTATTTAATAATTCGTTTTATACGATGCCAAAGCATCTTAATTTATAATGAAACTAAACAAGATAATATTCTCTACCGCTAGTTATATAAAATATACGATATCACATTGAAACAAAGCTTAATTAGAGGCAAATATGGCATTGTTTGTGGCATGTGAAATGTTTTTTTTTTGTGAATTTTCATTTTTGGAAGCGTTACATCCAGGTACTGCACAAGTCACCATGATAAAATACGCTTAATAAATAATAAACCACAACAAAATACTCAAGATTCTGAAAAAATAACAACAATAATGTTTCGACCTCGACGGGCGCCAGGCCGATACAGGCTCATAGCGTGTCGGTGTTTGATCTCGTTAATCTGTCGCGCTCTAACACACGTAAACTCGTATTGTTTCTTTTCCACATAGCCAATCTATGGTATTCTATATCTATGGTCCAAACAGAAGTTAGGTATCGATATTATTGATAATATTCTAATATGTGCTACAACGCTAATCGAGTAGCGGTACATGTCGAAGAATGACACAAATATCGATTTTTTTCCTATAGAGTTTGATGTTATAATTGCATGCGTTTAGAATAATGCCATCTGTTTTTGAATAGCTTGCAATGAAGTATTCTTACTTTCAAGATTACGAAACGTTGTAAGTTCTTCTTTCCCTATGACAAAATAGCTCTTAACATTACGCGAGAAGAAATGTTATTAAACTTGTGACTTGATGTATTGTAGGCTAGTTTTGAGCAAAATGCAAACATCAAATCAAAACAATTCTTTTTACAGTGCAACAGCGACATCTGTAAATTATGACACATGACACTTCTACATAAATCTTTTTGTTCTGTGCACTACCCAAACTCAGTGTCTCTCTCTACTCTGATCACCTTCCGCCCGTTCGGCTGCCCTTCCAGATATTTATGCTCTTCCAGATATAATGTGCGATTGCCATAATGTTACGTATCGTATGGTAAATTGGTAACACTGCAAATGACAGCTGATAAGTGATAGCTGCTTGACACTTGACAGTACCTGAAGTAACAAAACAAATAATAATCAGAATCAAAGAGGAAAGAAAAAGAAAAAATAAGATAAACAAAAATACAAGAACATTGTTACGATAAATAAGCTATATTTAAAATTAGTATTTATTGAAAAAATAGGGAAACCTGTTTTGATTATGTAGCAAGACATTATTAAGGTTATCTCCCGTCAATAGTGTCGACCGATGAATCATGTTGGACGCTTTAGGTAAGAAATTCATTTATCGCTTACCACTTGTCACTACTCACTATATAACGCTAAAAAATGGCGCCAATTCGTACGTACGTGTTTCTAGATTTAGAAACTACTGGTATACCGCGTGAAGAGTTAAATAAAACGAAAATAACAGAACTCAGTATGGTGATAGTGAAACGGCGACACATTTTGGATACGTTAGCAGGGCATTTACCGCGTGTTCAACACAAGCTCACAATGTGCTTTAATCCTGGCAGAACAGTAAATCCCGCAGCAACTGCCGTGTCAGGACTCGACAATAATCTACTGGAATACGAAACTAACTTCAATATTGAGGTATTTAACACTATAAAGTCGCTGCTTGCGTGCCAAGAGAAGCCCTTGTGCTTAGTTGCCGAAAATGGTCATACATTTGACTTTCCTATTTTAAAAAATCATTTTGAGAAATTGAACGCCAGTTTGGATGAGGATGTGATGTGCGCAGATAGTCTCCATGCATTTTATGATATCCTCAAGGATGTACCATATTCAACTCCAGAACAAAGCAATGGTTCTACGACAAATGGTGAACTGAATAGTAATAAATCCGAAAATAAGAAAGATGAGTTAGACTGCCCCTACAAAGATGATATAGCAGTAGCAGTAGTTACTGCTAGTGAGTCTGAAGCTAAAGAGGATACATCTCCTCTTTCTATGAAGTCTCAAAATGAGAGAACACCAAAGTCAAATACATTTAAAATTACTACCAAGAAAATAAGAGAAGTGAGAAGAAAACTTTTTTTTGAAAGTAACAAGAAGCCTGATAGATCTTATAAGCTTAAAGCTATATATGAGCGTGTTTTGAGTCGTCCAGGTATTGATGCTCACAGGGCGGAGAATGACTGTATAATGACGGCTGAGGTAGCTACTGCTATATCGAAAGAGTTTGTTGAATGGGTTGATAACAACCATTGTCCTTTTTCAGAAGTTAACGCCATGACCCTCGGTGTGCCATTGGGGCATTAGACTTTGATAAGTTTCCTATGTATGTTTGAGTTTATTTCATCATAAATTTTAACAAAAAAAACAGACTTCAAGAACTGGATCAAATTGAAATGGGACCCAGCAGGAAGCACTAGCTTTCCAATAAAAAAATAATCATCAAAATCGGTTCACCCAGTCGAAAGTTATGAGGTAACAAACATAAAAAAATATACTGTCGAATTAATAACCTCTTTTTTGAAGTTGGTTAAAAATAAGATAATGGGTGTGGTGCTTGTTATGCCTGCATTCGGCAGGCTGCATATTACAGATAGTTATGTTTGTAATCATAGCTTTAGTTATATATAGATTTTGTATAGGCCCCATGATGCCGAAGCATCTCATTAGGCTGCTATAGTATAGGTCACCATGTTGCATTGTCTGCATTCTCAATGAGTATGGTGGCCACTTCTCTTGGATTCCGCTAATGCTTTCCATCAGGCGGAGTAGAGGCACCTTAGCAGCTTATACATAAAAAATCATATCATTGACTATATATAGGGCCTATAGTGTTTATAATAACACAGTTCTAATTAAATGAATTGACATAATTAAGGAAGTTGAAATAATTAAGGAATTTAAATAAAAAGTGAACAATAGTTCACTTTTTATTTAAATTCTGTTTACGAGTTACCCTACTTTATTGATGAAAGTAAGCCTAAGTTACTCCTTATAACATCAACCATCTGCCAGCGAGAGCCCTGTAACAATCTGTCCACCCATAGATTAGCAGGAGCAAAAAGAAAAAAAAATTGAAAAGAAAATTTTTACTATTGTATTTACTTTCATACGCATTTATTGAAAAGAATACATTTGAAATAACAAATAGCCTTAGACTTACTACTTGTTGTAATTTATTTGTTGTGTGTGTAAATTCAGTTTTATGAGATATTTTATTGAGATTCTTTTTACTTTTATTATGAATTAAGTGGGCAATCTTGTTAGTAGTACTACACTTATTATGTTTTATTTTTATGGATTTACATTTTGAAATGTGAAAGATTTTGGCTGATTTGTCAACGTTGATCTCTAAATTACCAAATTACAATGTAATTCAAACACAATAATAAAAACTTTTATAATAAATACTTTTAAGTAGCGTAAGGTTTGAGGATTATTTACAAAATAAAAATATATTTTTTATAACTTTCATGTTTTATTTGCCTTACCATAATAAACACGAAAAAGTATAATCCCACTAGGCATAAACTGTATAAACTTTATGAAAAGTTTTTACGAAATTGGGTTATAGTTTTTCAAATATTTCCCTATATTAGCCTCCCAGTAATACGGGGGTGAGCGAAACATGGACATTTGACATGACTTTCGTCTTGTCCATGTTCATTCTCAGGTCCACCCGCTAGGACACTGCAAGGCCCTACTTGATGTCTTCATACATAGCTTCCACTTCGTCGTCCGGGTGCGTCGAGGTCGGTGCGTAAACTACAAGTTTAGGCAACGACCTTCAACGAATATCTCTTTGATACTTTGAGTATCAGGTACGCAATCCTGCTCGACACTTCACGTGATACATACCACGCTAACGAGGGATCCCCGAACGAGGAACCCGGCACCACCCTGGGACTGTTGGTCGCCCTCCCGGTGGTAGAACAAGTTGCCAGACTTTAAGGTAGTCGTGTCCTCGCCCTCCGTTCGGACCTCTAATAAATCCACTATGTCCCAATGCAACTTGTTCATCTCTTCTTCCAGCTCAACGATCTTCTCATCTGTCCTTAATGTGCGCATATTATATGTCACCTACGACAACCCACGTTGATATTCCGTTGTGCAATTGCCTGAGGTCGTTTGACGGTAGTACGCCTCGCCCGGAGATTCTTAGCACCCCTGACTCCAGTGCTCCACCGACGCCCGTCAACGCCAATCTTGCAGCTGGAGCTCCCGGGCACTAGGGGCCGTACTCCTTTGTCCATCGTCATATAAGAGGGGCGTGGACCGTACCCGCCGCGTTGATCTAGTGCGTGTTGGCGGATCGCCTGAGCCTTCGTTATTCAGCAGAGTGCACTGCGGGCAGGCGAGGTTGGCTCGGGTCCCGAAGGATGTTAGTGGGACCCCCTACACCCCACCTTCTTTGTGCCTTAACAAAAATATTGAAAAAATCGGCCAAGTGCGAGTCGGACTCGTGCAGGAAGGGTTCCGCTTCGTAGCATTATCTAAACATTTCAAGCGTCTACCTGTTGCCGTTATCAATATCTATCCCGTCCTGTTTACCTATTTGGTACGGAACCCTAAAAACGAATTAACTGGATCGGTCGAGCGGTTCTCGAGTTTTGTTCGATTCATTTTTATTTATATAGATAACTAGCTGTGCCCGCTACTTCGTACACGTGACATTTGTATTTTCGAGTTATTTTTTATTTTTCACCGTTTAACTAAATCTTCCCTCAACTACGACAAATATTTCAAAACCAAAATCAGCTAAATCGGCCCAGCCGTTCTCGAGTTTCAACGAGACAAACGAACAGCAATTGATTTTTATATTTAAGTAGATTACTTAAACTTTCATTGTACAGACTTTATAGTCATGGTAGAACATATAAAATATTGGACCAATACGGTTTCTGTTCAATACTTTATGTTATTAAAAAGATAGCATGACAAGATATAAGTCAGCAATCATACAAAAACTTATTCTAATTTCAAGAGTCACCCCGCTATTATACTGATCAATATTCCAGGTCTTCTGATACTAACAGGATTATTTTGGGGTTGCACAAATCCCTTTATCCGACAAGGGACAAAAGGTCTTCGAGATGTCACTGCAACCACGCGACTTGGCCAGGCGTGGGCGGAGATCACTTTCCTACTTGGAAACTGGAAGGTAGAACGATGTATCTATACTTGATTATTTTTTCATTAAAAAAGAAGTTTGAATCTCAGAAGACCAACTTAAAATGACAGCATTCGTGTTGTCGAGTTTCGTTGATGATTGCCAGACTGTGGGCCCAATCAAGCAGAAGCAACTCAATAATAATAATAAATATTTTCGGACATCTAACACACAAGGCCATCTAGTCCCAAACTAAGCAGAACTTGTATTATGGGTACTAGACAACTCCGAAAATATTTATTTATTTATATTTATATTATACATAGAAAACACCCAAACTCCGAAACAAGTATTTCCAGATCATACAAACATTTGTTCCGACCCGGGAATCGAACCAGAGACCTCAAGAACAGCAGTCGCATACGCTACCACTGCGCCACCGAGGCAGTCAATAAGCCGCCATAGTGCGGATCTCTCAATTCAGTCGGATCAATTCAAAAACAGTACTCTTGGATCACTATTCTTGGATTCTACTCATGCTTTCCATGAGGCAGAATAGAGTCACTTTAGAAGTCTCATAAGTAAAAATGCTGGTAATTATGTGACGTGGCTTACTTTTAATAAACTAAAGTATTTTTAAAACTACCCACAATTATTTTTTATATAATGTTTGAACGTGGCAGGCACAACATTCAGTAATGAAGAAAACCACCATAAAGGTACTAGATACGACTAATAAATCAATTATTCCAGTATGTGTTGCCGTGGCTCGTGAACCAGGCAGGGTCGCTGGTGTACTTAGCAGCGGTCCGCCGCGCTCCGCTATCAGTGGCAGTACCCACCGCCAATAGTCTTGCCTTTGCCTTTACTGCCATCACTGGTGCTACCGTTGGAGCTGAGGAACCGCTTGATAGATGTACGTTAACCCATATTTCAATTTGACATAATTATCTGAATCCATTCTTCTTCCTAGCCTTTATAAATCCCATGATTATAAGGGGTTGGCTACTAGTTCAATTGGTTTTACGGTAAGGTATGACTGGCATCATGACCTGAAGGCGAACTGAGTTCGAAGCATGAACTATATTTGAGGGCACTAACTTTCGAATCGCGCTTGCCAGAGAGGTTGACGACAGCCGGGACCGACAGCTTAACTTGCTCTCTGAGGCACGGATGAGAAACGTCGCCAATTACCAAACTCCGGACTGTTCTGTGTGTAAGAATTTCTTATTTAAGAGTCTAGCCTAGTTCCTATACTTGAACTGATATTCTTAACATAATCGGCATAGCATAAAGTAGCAACTGAGAAGTTTGATTAAAAAAATTAACTGTTTGACGTGACAACA
Source organism: Spilosoma lubricipeda (assembly GCA_905220595.1). NCBI lineage: Eukaryota > Metazoa > Arthropoda > Insecta > Lepidoptera > Erebidae > Spilosoma > Spilosoma lubricipeda. The sequence continues at coordinate 12,442,672 of HG992297.1, forward strand.
TCTAATATATTGAGGAACGTCGGCTGCATGCACGAAAAAGGATGACTCATTGTCGCGTTACGTTAATTGTCCCGTTGCGCTCATTGTACGTCGTTTTCATCAATGTTTTGATAAGACGTTGTCACGTTAAATTATCGTCCGTAAACCGACTTTACAGACAACCAATTTTTTTCAAACATATTTTTGTCCGAAATGTTTGAATAATTAAGACTGCAAGTTTTTTACAGGGTCCGTTCTTGGGATAATGCTTATAATGGGAGGAACTGCATTGTGCTGTTATGACAAAACCAGCTGAAGAAAGTCATGAAGGAAGGAAAACATATTATAGAAAACCATAGGCAAATAGGTTATTATTATTGTGTAGTCTGTAAGTTTCATTCTTAGAGCATATATACTTAGAGGGGAAGCTGAACGTGAGAGAGACAGACGCTAACTAAACTCAGTCTCTCTCTCTCTCTCTAGGTACTCCGATCAGGCAGCTCCAGCTTAGAGCATATATAGCTTCCAGGTATATATGATCTAAGGTTTCATTTTATAAATATTGAATAAATAAATTATATTCAACTCCCGTTTTTTTTCATCATCGCTCCATTCTACTCAGATGATATTTAAGTTGCGTTCCGTTGAGAAAGCGGAGGCAGATGAAGGGAATGGTATACATTCAAAGAGAAATAGGTCACATAGTTATGAGACGAAGCTTTGCATGATTTTCATCATAGATTGTCATGCAATTTTTATTGAAAAGGGTAGTGGGTTTGTTGTTGAAAGTGCATTTAAAAGAAAGTAGTCTTTGTATGTGTTTATTATTTAATTACTTTCATTAATAATTTACATTTTATTCCATATTTTTTTTTTACTTAGTAATACGTGTATTGCACTGGTTAATGTATATTACAAATATTACAAACACAACTTAATTAAATAATGTTGACAAAAATAAATATACTAAAATACGACAGATCTGCAAATATTTGTTTCAGAGTTTGGGTGTTTTGTATGTAAAGTTTGTATGTATTTACAAAAAAGGATATACGTATTCTATCAGTCAATTCATAGTACAAGCACTGCTTAGTTTTAGATGAGACGGCGTTGTGTGTCAGATGTCCGAAATATTTATTTCTTTCAATCCACCACACATTTCACAAAATGTTTTTGTTTAATATTTTTCACCTTAATTTTGTCTGATCTTGCCTTACCTGACCATTTGCAATAATCGTTCAGTCGACTTTCCAATATTCGAACATTTCATTCTAAATGATATGGACCCCATTTTCTTTACATTATCGCCATTTTAACAATACTGAAATCAAAACTCGTTCAAAATAATATAACTAAAAACAAATGCCTATAGGTACTAATACTAATGTGGCAAAAATAACAACAGTATTTTAAAAAAGATAAGACTTATTGCTAATTACTAAGACCGTATTACCTAATCAATCTTTATAACGCACTTAGTACGCCGTGATATTTCTTTGCTACTTGGCAATGACATAATCTTATATGAAAAAGTAAAAATTAAAACCCAACTACGACAAAAAACCGAGTTTAGTTAGAGTGTTTCTCTCTCACACAAGCTTCTGATTGGTTGGTGTATTTCCCACCAATCACGGAGATTGTATGAGAGAGATAGACTCTAACTAAATTCAGTCTCTCTCTCTCTCTACTCCGATAACGCTTTCCACTCGTTCAGCGCTCCCTCCATGTATGTATGCTCTAAGACTTACATACATAGCCTGTCAAAATCAAAACCCTCCCTTTGGCTTGCCCCCCTTAGGTGTCCACATCCTTTCATTGGCCGCGGTCGAACTTGGTGTAGTCGGGTAAAAATACAAGTACGATAATACGTTGCTTTGCATCACGTTTGTGAGAGACTAGTTACTGTGATGATAACTTTAAAATTATATTAACATTGGAACTTCTAACATATTTTATTACTATTTTTTTAATTGAAGTCAAGATTAACTCTGATGACTATTTTTTTTTGGAAAAATGCGTTAATTTAGCAGAACACAGTTTCAGTAATTTGGTTATATTGTTTAACTTTTATCCAGACAGACTCATATTAGGCCTTTTATATTTGATCTGAGAGTCAGCCAAACAGAAAAGACGAGCTTGAAATGCCTAGGTGTATTACATATTTCAAAGTTAAGAAATAAAATACACACTTTCTGCATTCTATAGTTCATAAACTGAATATTTTTATGAATAAAAATCGCTCCATTCTCAAAAGAAATTCTGGCCGCAAACAAATTTATTATTATTAAGTAACTTATAAGTAACTATTATTAAGTATTTCAATAAGTCATACCAGTAATAAAAAAGAAGAAAATAGTCTGTGATATCCCTTTGGATGTTTTAATATTCCTAATTCAAAAATCTAAGTTCAGAGACATTACTAAAATATAGCTGACTAGTAATTTAAGTTGACGAAACTTACTGTTATTTAAATATTTTGGTTCAATTTAATGCCATAAGGTTTTACTTTTAAAACTTATTTTTTTTATTAATTGACTAGAGACAATTGAAAGACATTTTTAAATTATTAGTGCAAATGTAAATAGAACAATTTCAACAAAAAAAATGTAGTCTCGATTGCAACTCGTACTTAATTATTCATAGGGAATGCAAAGGGAACTTTGTTATATTATTTTAATTATATTTACATTTACCAATAACAGTTTTGCTTTTGCTCTTATATACCATCACCTTAAATTTATTCTAACCTCCGTGAACCGTCACAGTAAAAAGTAATTTAAAGTTTATGTCTCGTAATCCTTGTTTTATTAATATTTAAGATAGCAGAAGACACGGTCTAGGAAAACAAGATCTCGCATTCCGAGAGCGACTCGTGGTGACGTTACTATCCGGTTACCACTTTTTAGCAACATAATTCGAAATGTTTTTTTTGTTTGTAACACTAAATGATGGAAACACTTACAGTCACAATTCTATTAAAAGAAAGGTAAAATGCATTTAAATTGGTGTTTTGTGTATATAATCAAACAAAATATTTGAATTTAAATATAGGATAACGTAAAACGTTATTTATTGTTCTATCGTATTTACAAAGGTAGTAATGGTGGTTAGCGATGACGGTAATGATGTAAGGCTGGTGTCACCCACGTGATCACTGTATCTCGGAATGGCGAAGTATATTGTTATGGCAGACGAGTAAGTGTTGCATACATTAACCATAGACTAAATGAACAATATTGGTCATTTGACAAAACGGCTTGTAAACGTAGTGTATAGGTAGCGGCACGTAACTCTAGCGGTGACAGTTGTTGCGCAGAAGTCAAAAAACAGGTATCTTGGGGGAGCAAGAGGGACGAGGGACGGGCGTGCGTAGCACCGATTGGCTCTCCAGTCGCATTCCGTTCGCTGCACCAATACGACGCCCCGCGTGCTTCCAGTGTACAGTCGCGTTCTGAATTATATATATATATCGCTGTTAATTTATTTTTTTGTTTTTTGTTAAGTTTGATTTTGTAGAGTTATTGCTTGTTTGTGACTTTAAACAGTGAATACGCCTAGAAAAAATACTGTTTTAAGAAGTCAGGCACGGAAAATGGTATATGACGTGCATTGTTTTTTAGAAATGGAATCTAATGAATTAATTGATTCTTTAAAACTTATCAAAAGGGAGATTGACGAAGCTACATGAATTGTAACGGACTTTTGGCTTCTTAAATAATCAGCAAACTCATCACTTCTCGCGACACTTGCATCGATTAAAGTTGGCATTCCTCGACTGACCACAACAGTTTTATCTTCAATCAAAAGTTTATTACAAATAAAGCAAAATTGTGACTATTTTTTTTTTAATTGATCAGCACTAACTACAATAGTAGACGCTTTTAAAAAATACATATAGTCACTCGAACTGCTCGTTCAACATTAAAAGAAGAAGGTATACGTAAACGACACCACACGGACAAAAGAATAGGCAGATGTTATTCAAGTAGAGGGAATTCGGTAAGGGACCGGCGGTCTTTTTAGAGTATATTTTCTTAGAATACTATAATGTATACATAAGAGGAGACACGAGTAGGCATTTTTACTTGCTTGAGTACCTAAATATGAGAACGTGATTCTTACAAGTGCAATATCTGGGAAATAGTGGGTCTTAGAGAAAATATCATAAAGACCACTTTTATAGAGAATTTTAAGATCTACAACTTTGCTTTGAGGTATTTTTTCTATAAAACTTACCGTTTTCGAGAAAAATCAAAAAAACCTAAAATTTTGACCTTGGGTCCCGAATAAGTCCCTTAGCGCACATGGGACTGATTGGGACTTTTGACACTTTATTCCTTGTGGTAAACCTAAGGTATCTACGAAGATTTGGCTCTGTCGGAATTTTCTTTATTTCAATTGTCTAAATTGACCGGACTAATTTGCGTGCGCGACAGTACCCATGCGCAGCTATCGCCTGAACGTTCCGCTCAGCGCTAGACTTACGTGCCGCTACCTATACAATAAATTACTATGTAACTAAATAACTATTTACCTAAAGAATTAGTTGCTATGCATTGTTTTTTGTTTAAGTTTGGCACTGCCAAAATGACTTTATGCTGCCTGATGGAAAGCATAAGCAGAATCCAAGATTGGTGGTCACCATACTCATTGCTCGTGCAGACAATGGAACAAAGCAGCATGGTGACCCACACTATGGTGGTCTAATGATGCTTCTGCATCATTGGGCCTCCGGTCTCCCACTCACCAACGAAACACGACAGCACGAACACTGTCATTTTTTATTGTTTTGTCGTTGATTTTCTGTACAATGGTTGTATCGCCCCGGTCGAGGCGGCCTGTTCGTACTGAAATCAGCGTGGCTCTACTACCTTCTAACGTGGCTCTAATACTAGGTACGAAATGTAATATCAAAAAATAATAGTTTTAGAGAGATAAAGAAATTTTGAAAATTTTTTCAGCACGTTCTTTTCCGTAAGGATTTCACGAATAAATGGTTCCTATAATAATTATTACTGGTCAAAATACTTTGGGACGATTTTTTACATAAAAAGAAATAAGATAGAAGAATAAGAAGAGACAAGCGAACACTGCAAATAATTATTTGCATACCATACCTGGTCTACTTAGGTACAAGCTAATACAAACTTCCTTCGGTATTGCTCAAAATAAAGTATGAGTTTTATTTGCAATGATTAATAAGTTATAATAATTATAGGTAATTATAGGTATAATAATTACAGTCTGGTACAGTCAAGTATTTTATGATTAAATGTAACTCCACAGGGCAAGTACGTCACATATGTAACTGTTGTAGTGTCTTGATGGACGTCACTAGTTCTTCTTATTGATATTAACAGAAGTCATGGAGGCCAGTATAGTTCTTGACCTCATCGATGGCAGCTCGGAGGCGAAGCAGCGACAGTCGAAGGTTGTTTTCTTCAATGGCGAGATGTTGACGTTCGGCCAGCAGAGCGCGGGCCCTGTCAGAGTCACGTGACGCCGCCCGAGTGATGTGCGCGCCCTCTACGCGGAGAGTTGTATTGCGACGATGCAACTCTGATATCTCCCGGCGACGTCCTGAAAATTTAAAACGATTTCATTTATTGAGCCACCTGATGAAAACATTCACAAGTTATTTACTCGACTATGGCGAAGTTAAAAGGAAGGGTAATAGTTGAGTCTAAACTACTGAATCAATTTTAATATCAAAGTCCGGGTGACTTATGGTATATAAATTTCATCAAAAGCTTTTAGGTATAGTCCTATTTTTTTTTCTTATTATGGTGTAAGGTTTAAAAATATCACCACCATCCTTCCACCAGCTTTAAGTTCAGATAGGCCTATCTCTCTTCAGAAAGGATTGTTTTAAGATTTCCTTCTCTTTGTTATGCGTAGTTTTCTCCCTCTGTATGAAATGAGTAGGACAGTCAGTAGTGACACTCTACATTCTTAATCCGACACCACCTATGAAAACATACTCGTATTATGGTTTCCTGGACTGTGACAGTACAGGACAGGACTTGGATTTACTAAAGCGCGGCAGATTAATATACAGGGGGATACCTTGTACCCGGTTAAGTACCTCCACAAAACATGAGGCCCATATATAAGGCCGCCCGTGAAGGATACAGGATCAGATTAGTAAAAAAAAATTGACCATCAGAAATTTTCGAGCGCGTCAGATTAAGGTAGGGTGAGTTAATTACATCCTAAAAAGTGTATATTCCACTAATCTGACAATTTGAGAGTGACGTAAAAAAGGGGGAGGGCAACAAAGTTGTAAAAAAAAACGTCATCTCGACATTCTCGAGCGTAGCTAATTTTTTTTTTATATTACCATACATATCTTAATCTGACGCGCTTGAGTATTTCAAAATGGCGATTTTTTTTTTGCACATTATGAAAATGGAGTTTGCGTCCCATCGAAATCATCAGATTAGTGAATGAGAGCTTTTTTTTGGTGTACTTAACACTCCCTTAGAAAATCTGACGCGCTCGATTTTTTTTTTTTCTTTTTCAACCCTTAAATACAACCACCCGCATCATGTAAACGATCAGATTAACATACGTACATTATTAAAAATACGTAGGGCATTGATGCTATCAATATCTGATGCGCTCGAGGATGTCCATGCAACAGTTTTTTTTACATATTTAAAAATCTATAGCCGCTTCCCCCACCGATGTAAAGGTATATATCATATAACATTTTTTTCTTCTTATCATCTAAGCTTTGCATCCCAATAGGTCTCTACGACGCTCGAGTAAATCCCCATTTAGCCTCGTGGGCTCCCCTACTATAAGCAACATTGTGCCCAGAAAAATGTGTGTTCTTAGAGCTTCAAGCAACTGGCTGCACGAGTGACTGATTCAGATTTATAAAATGTAAACTATACTTACCAGCTTCGTAGTCTCTATAACTTTGAACAACTTTCTCCACGCCCGGCCACGTGTTCTCTTCAACTTGGCAACACGCGTCAACGGATTTGGAAGTCTCCGGGATTATCTCCACATACATCTCAGTAACACCTGCAGCAGAACTCCGTGGTTCATCCATAGATGTCGCTTGCGTTGACATCCCACTGCGGCACTCCTGCGTCGATTTCAGCGAAATAATTTTAGAAATACTTGGTATTTTTAACTTAGGGTAGTTTTGTAATGGTTGTTCAATTTTTAGACCCTGTAATTGGATGTTTTCACTATCGAAGCCAGGGTTAAGATCTCTTTTTCCTGTATTCTGACCACTGACTAATTTGACACTTTGGTCCGCCATTTTGGACAGGCGATTTAGTTCGGAGAAGTTCTTCTCTGCCAAAACGCTAATACTTTCATCGTTGTCTTGCTTCTCGCGAACTGTATCCAACATCTTTTTAATGAGATTGTTGTTTTCATTGACAGATTGTTTAATTTCCGTCATCATTTCTAATTGCCCTTTCGTATCAAGGTAAATAGACGGCCAGGCTATATTATTGGGTGATACTTTATCCGCACCACCGTTTCTTCGTTGCCTTTCTTTTAATATCACTTGCCATGCTTTTTCGTACTCTGAAACAAGCAATACACACATGTTATGTATTATGTTTATTTGAAAGAATGTCAAGCGTACTTGTACCTCACAGTATTCTGTAAAATTATTGCAATTTTTTGACGATTTTACAGTTAATATCATCTCATCAATTTGACGATTCTTTCGAGCGATTCTTTCGCCAATGGAGACAGCTCCGAAGTTCTAAAATTATAAAAAATAACAACACCACCGCATACCAGTTATTATTATCATATTGCCTTCCAAGGATCCTCTATGTTAGAAGAATTAACAACCGTTTCTTACAGAAATACATAAAAACGCTTTTTAGCTAAACCATTTGATCAACCTGTGGAGATTTGGAGCTGTAGTCAAAAGTATCTCCTCACCTTCTCTATGTCTTTGTGTGGTCTGTGTTAGCTTCAAATGTGTCAAGAACATTGTTTTCTTTCGAGCCATGGTCAGGTTTTGTTCTCCTACTATACAGCTACTGACTCGGATCGGTTCTGGAAGTTGATTGACGTTGTTTTCTTCTTGGGGAACGTTGAGCAGGGCATCAAGGCGACCGACTGCTGCGTATGCTGAACGAACTTTGTCGAGTTGTAACATCCTTTCTTGAAGATCCAACTCTTTTTCTGTAAAATAGGAATTTATTCTTAAATAATGCATATATATACATATTTTAATAGTAAACCTTAAAAAAAAGTAGTTTTATCAATGTAATTAGGTCAGTGTTAGTGAAATCTGAATAGATTGATAAAAGTGAGTGTTTTTTTTTGTGTACGTAGAGACACGAGAATTCTGGTGTTAATATGGAACTTAACATACCTTTATAGTTTTCAGGTGAAGCCAACTTAAAATTAGATAAGAAATCGCATTTGATCTTCTCATTTTCAGCAATCTTTGCTCTATCACCGCACTCTTCAATAATACTTTCATAAAGTTTGGATTCTATTTCGTCATCGTCGTCCGAATCACTGCAACTGCTGGCTTCGGCTAGTTTTCCTTTTGCGATCGCGAATTCTTTATAAATTTCTTTATTGATTTTATCAGGAGTTATTATATTTGCGTTACGGAGATCACTTTTCTCTGCCTTTTTTAACGACTGTGTTACAGTCGCAGTATAATTAGTCTCAGTCTTAGCATCCTTAGTAGCATTAGATTCACGATTCGAAAGATATTTTAGACGTCTTAGACGTCTTCGTTTTTCATAAACATCTAAAGAGCTAACTTCTTCTACTTTATTTATTTTAGGTCTTAGATTTGTAATAACAATTTTCGGTTGTAGTTTTGAGTCCATTTGATAAGGACACGCTATGTATAACTTATCGTTAGTCGTTGCTTGTTCAAACGGTTTTGTATAATCCTGGGGTGCAATGAACTTTGAATAGTCTTTTGAACTTATATTCATAATTGTTGGTGGGTTTATTTTATCAGCTTCGACAATAGATGATATCGGTACTTGATATACTATTTGGGGGTTCACGATGACTTTTTGATTTGTTTGGAAAACTAATTCTGGCTTTGTTATTACTATGTCTGGTTTTGTTAATATCATGTCTGATTTTGTTTTTATCATTTCTGATTTTATAACGATATTTTCAGATAAATTATCCGACTTTGTAACTTCGGATTTCATTTTGTTTTGTACTGCATGTATTACGTTATTTTTTGATTTAAGTACTTGTATATCCTTATTTATGGCAGGCGTATTTCCTTTAAGTTTGCTTCCAATACTAACATCAGTAGTTGTTAAAAGATTATTCGTTTCATTAATCATTTTGTTTTCATTTTGTGCAATTCTTGTTTTATTGTTTTCCGCAGTCTGATTTGCTGTCTTAGCGCTATTCTTAACAATCATCATATTAGGAAACTGTACATTACTTAAGTATAAAAAATTTGGCTGTAATACCATATTCTTAGCCTCACTCGTTGTAACTTTTTCTGCCACTGATTTTTTGTTCTTCAAATCCTGCTCTTGCAGCGTACCCTGCGATTTCTCCTTCACGACTATCTTATTACCGTAAATTTGGTTTTCTGTGATTAAGTTTTCAAAGTCGTTCTCATCACAATTTTCTTGATGTAACCTTTTTAACGAAACAACCTTTGATGATGCATTTTCATTCATCACATCTTCTTTGGTTTTTTTGTTTTGGTTTGACGGTCGTGAAGGAGCTTGCAGGTTTTTTGAATCAAAATTTGTTCGTTGTAACAACACTTGCGGATTCTGTTGTTGTATAGTCAGCAACATTTTTGGATTTTGAGTGTTGTTATTATTCTTATTCTGTACAAACAGTATCTGATTTTTCGCATCACCGCTGTATGAGTCCCTGTCTGAGGCTTTAGTGAAGTTTGCTTGGCTGGTTTCTATATTCATGGGATTAAATAGGGGTTTTGTAGGCGCTGCACTGTTTTTAGACTCTGAGGATAATTCCGATTTTGGAACTTCAGGTACTCGAAATTGGTTTTCTGTTTTATTTATAGCCTCTGCTGCATTAATCAAAGTACTTATGTTGCTATTTGATACTGGTATAACAAGTTTAGGCGATTCTTTGTCTTCAGACTCTTTTGTAGCAGATTTTATAACAATATTACTCTGTATCTCAACTCTCGGTGGATCTTTAGTAAATGCAGGGTTAAATGTCTTTTTTGTTAAAGAATTTGAAAACAACGAGTCAGGTGGATTGTTGACACACTTCATGTCGATCTTACTTATTGGTATGCTTGTCTTTAAACTGAACCTTTCTGATTTCTTTTTAATTTCTTTACTTGGGAGCTGTGATGGTATGGTTACTATTGCTCCCGACCCTTGAGCCAATGATGTGATACTCATATTTGTTTCAGTAGGCTTAGAAACCTCAGGGGATTTTACAGTCGGTATAGTAGATATTATTTCAGGTGTAAAGTGTTCCTCAAAGTCAGTTTGAGGTAGAGGTTGTTGTGACTCCTCATCATCGGTAACCATGAGCAGCGCATCTGTATCCATACTTTCTTCCTCTACAATGGGTTCGCTTTTAGGTGGAGCAACAGGTGGCTCTGAGAAGGATGAGAAATCGGGATTCTGGCGCTCCAGAGGTAGAGCCTGATTCTGTTGAACTAGACCAGGATGATATCCTGGCATTCCTGAATGATTGACGGGTTGAAAGGCTGAGTATCCTGGTATAGAGTATAGGTAACCGCCATAATTTGGGTACCCGGGTTCTACATGTTTTGTGGTCGTTACGCTTGGATTAGGGATTGGAATCGAAGAAGGAGAAATCTTTGGTGAGTGGGGAATGGGTTTAGTGGGAATAAACGTGGGTTTCTCAAATACGTGGGGCTCTTCTGTTTTAAAGGGTTCTGGAGGTTTTGGTGGTACAGGTTCGGGAGGTATCGGTCGTTCGAGATCTTCAATAGCCACAGGCGTGGGCGGCTTGGTGGGCAATACTGCAAAATTTAGAAAAAATATATTAGTTTATTGAATGCTTGTCAATGAAAAGGTTGACTGAAAATATTATATTAAAATAAATTAGGTAAAAACTCAATCTGAAATATGAATTGATTCATTGATTGATTTACAATTAAAATGAAAATAAAACATATCTACGGTTATAATACAAATAAAATGTATCTACGGTTATTTTCGTCTTTCTATTCACATAACTTCTTTAATTACATAATGAAGTGTCCGAAATTTGTTGTCTA